>OX344720.1:132842651-134042651 GCA_947034835.1 Ballota nigra
TGCAATGATCCTCATCCTCATCCTCATCCTAAAACAACATGCAACCGTTTGTACAACAATCAATCTTCTCAAAGGGTAGACCCATATCCTTCAAGAGCCTCTTGCTCTGATAGAAATTATCAGGCGCCGTGTTGTCTTCAGGTAGAGCTTGTTTGAACAATTTAGCAAATTGATTGAACACTTTTTGACTGACCTTGCCTTCAGTTTTGATGTTCAACATTTGAGCATTGAATGACAACTGCGTCTCAGTCTCACAACCAGGAAACAGCTTTTGATCAACAGTTTTAAGCATATCAAAAAACTTCTTTGACCGATGATTTGGTTCCTCATCCATAGGTGTTTCATTGAATTGTGGTTGACCACCCAAAACAGATTCTGCAATCATCATCCGATATCTATCAGGTTCATCCTCTACTTGTGGTTCAAATTGAGTATATGGAACATAACTTGAACCACCAACATCAGAACTTCCACCACCGCTCCACCCAGTATACCAGTATTCTACGGTTTCGATGTCAACATTCCACCGCTGTTCACCGTGACTGGTCCAGTTGTAATAACGGGGAACAAAACCGGAAATCACAAGATGAGTTCTAACCTCATCAACACTCAAGAATCTCATATTTCTGCATCTTCTGTCTTTACACGGACACCTAATATTACCCATACAATCCATATTGCATGGATGTTGTAGTGCAAACTCAATAAACTCATCAATTTTATTGCAAAAGACAGAGTTAATGCCTCCTCCTATCATTCTAGGTATTGGGTACATCCAACCACGATCTGGAAATTACATCTGTTACAGATTAAAAGTAAATATCACATGAGTTGTAAAAAATTGGGCAGAATTTGCCTAAAAATAAGGATATACAAAATTTTCCTTCACAAAAATCAATCCAACACAACCATATATATATCAATCATAGTAAACCAATCAAATAAACAAATATCACACAATTTATCTAATAGTGTACAGAAAAATTGAGCAGAGTTTCGACTAAAAATAGGTATAAATATCACACAAACTAAAACGTACTCATCAAATAAATATATATATATCATCAATCATACTAAAACCCATCAAATAAATATATATCATGCTCATTACCTAATATTGTACTAAAAATTTGAAACAATAAAAATATGACATTTAAACGGTTAAAAATGTGAAAACGTACGGTGAAGTTGAAGGCAATGACAAATACGTACGGTGAGGTTGAAGGCAATGACAAATACACCAATTATATGTGACGAACATATTAAAACCGCATAATTTCTTATTTTTTCGTGAGTGAAAGTGAAAGGGAAGGAAAAGGGAAGGGACTGATATAAAACTGCGTAAATTTGCGACGGCCTTAATTTCCGTCGCAAATTTCACATTTTGCGACGGCTATTCCGTCGCAGACCTCATTTGCGACGACACGGGTCAATTATTGGTCACCAACCCGCCTGGCAAGTTTCAACCGCTCAAATTTGCGACGGAAAAGGGGCCGTCGCAAATTTGAATTTAAAAATTGCGATGGAAAGCCGTCGCAAACTGTAACCCGGTCGAATTTGCGACGGACATGTGGTCCGTCGCTAATGTTTTGTCTCAAATTTGCGACGACTTCCGTCGCAAATTTAATAAAATGCCGGCGTTTTATGTCTCCGTCGTTAAATTCCGTCGCAAATTTACGACGACTTAATATATCCGTCGCAAAATCGGTCAAAATTGACCAACTCACGAATTCCGTCGCAAAACTGCCAGAATTCCGTCGCAAATGACATATTTTGCGACGGACATACGTCCGTCGCAAATCTCCCGTCGCTAAACACCGTCTTTTTTGTAGTGTTAAAAGTATTAATAAACAACTCTTTTCTTAAAAACCGTGTCATTTAAAAATGGGTAATCTAAATTGGGACGGAGGTAGTATTAAACAAATACGTTCTTTTCCCTTATAATTATATATATATAATCTTTTTTTTACCTATATATATATAAGAGTATTCTAAACATTTTATGTATATCTATTCTTATATTAAAAATTATGGGGTATAAATAGATCTATGAATGGGGGTGTGTTTAATAGCACTCATTTCAAAATTGTAGCCAAATTTAGAGAAAAGAACTACAATACTTCATTTTTTTGATCAAATATGTTTCGTGTCCATTACATGCATTTTTTCCGACAATCAAATACACAGATACGATTCATAAACTAGAACATATGTAAAATAAATGTTTAAAACCTACCGTAGCAAAAGAACACAAATAATCGTTTATGTTCCATTAATATGTAATTTATATAGAATGAAGGGTTTAGAACTTGCCGTAGCAAAAGAACACAAATAACCATTTAAATAAATGTGAAATCAACAATGGATCGAAATATGAGAAATTAAAATCACAATATTTAAATCGAGTAAAAATCTTTAAATTATTGCATGTTAATTTAAGGTTGATTAGTGTAATAATTACTCATATTATTATTCTATTGCTCAATGTATTCAAATTATGTGCATTATTTACATTAAATTGATTAATAAACTATAATGAATTTTTTTAATATTTCGTTATATTTCAGTAGAGAATTTCATAAAGTAAAACTGTAAAACACACTTCAAATATCAATTAAAAATGTAAACCAAGAAGATCATTAAAATTGTGAGCAACAAACGAGTAAAATCAAAAAGGGAAAAAAAGAAAAGAAAAAAGGGCTCTAAAATATTTTATATTAGAACCCATTTTTTAATTTTTAATCTATTTTTATCACACTATATATTAAATTAATTGTTTTTTAAAATAAAATTCAAATCTAAAATAAAATAAAATTTAAGTCCAAAATATTTATTTTATTATTTAAAGTATTTTTTTTATTGACTTTTAACTATGATTGGATAGTGATGTGCATTTCCAAACTTATAATCTTTTTTATGAAAAATTGACCAACCATCAAAAAGAGTTTCCTTTAAAAAAAGAAAAACCCATAAGAAAGAGGAACACGCGCGCCGTCCAGGAATTTAGGATGGAACATGTGTCATTTTATTGCTTCGTTGAATTTTATAAATTAGTATATGGATGTAGTTGTAAACTTGTAATATGTCATTGTAATCTTGAATACATGTCGATTGAGGAGAAGGTCGATCTGTAATTATAAGCTCGAAGATGGCGACTCGTCTTGCTCACTTAATACAAAACTCAGATTTAATTTTAAAATGCAGTCTCTGTATGGAATATTACTCCCTTCGTTTCAGATTATATATATACTAGTGTAATTTTATGGTCAAAACAAGTCAATCTGAGTCTTATATCTCAAATTTTTACTAATAAATTGTTCAAGTCCATCCAAATTGTAAATCATGTTTATACTTAATACAAGGAACTGATAATGTGATCTTCTATAATCTACTACACACCATATTTTTCTACAATGTAAAGTAATTAAATGGTTTTGCAATAAATAAATACTCCTCCCATCCCTTATTATCTGTCTCATTTTATCTATTCACACAAACCAATTTTCTTATTTATTAGGATATCAAAGACAATTATACCCTTATTTATTATTTATATTTACTCTACAAGAAATTTGATCTTTAATGACAGAGGTCCTGTCACTATTGTTTTCCAAGCTAAAAATCTTTAATGACAAAATAACAATCTTTAGTGACAGACACTGTCATTAAAGATTATTTTCCTGTCACTAAAAACTTTAAACAATAGTGACAGGATTTTGTCATTAAAGATCATTTTTCTTGTAGTGTTTATTGCAAAATGATGAATAACTTTACATTTAACTAAGGGTATTATTGGAAAAAGTAGGTAAAAAATGCATTGATATATGTGGAGTGACAATTAAATAGGGACACCGATTTGGATAGAATGAGACAGTTAATAAGGGACGAAGGGAGTAACATTCATAATATTTAGAGCAAACAATGATAAAATATTTATTCTCATAAATTAAAGTGCAAGAATCAGTTAAATATACAAAGTAGCACGGGATTTAAACCAAATTCGTCCTCTATCTTTTTACCTTTATCAAAATGGTCCTCTATTTATTTGCTTTATCAATTTAGTCCCGTATTTATTCAAGTTTCGCCAAAATGATCCTAATTGGCCTAAAAATGTACAAAACATCACCATTTTGGTCCTATATTTATTTTCTTTGCCAATTTAGTCCGGTATCAATTCACATTTCTCCAATTAGGTCCTAATTGAACGCATAAAGCATAAAATGTCACATTTTTAGACATGCGCACTAGTGTTTTCGGTGGAAGCCTATGATGTGGTTTTTTTTTTTTAAATGTGGCACGCTAGGTGGCCATCTTTGTCAAATAAAAAAAACTTGAAATAAAATACAAAAAATCAAGCTTTTTTTAATGTGGCACGCTAGGTCCTAATTGATTTATTGTATTTTATTTCAAGTTTTTTTTTATTTGACAAAGATGGCCACCTAGCGTGCCAATTGAAAAAAAAATCACATCATAGGCTTCCACCGAAAACACTAGTGCGCATGACTAAAAAGGTGACATTTTATGCTTTATGCGTTCAATTAGGACTTAATTGGAGATATGTGAATTGATACGGGACTAAATTGGCAAAGAAAATAAATATAGGACCAAAACGGTGAGGTTTTGTACATTTTTAGGCCAATTAGGATCATTTTAGCGAAACTTGAATAGATACGGGACTAAATTGATAAAGGAAATAAATAGAGGACCATTTTGATAAAGGTGAAAAGATACAGGACGGATTTGGTTTAAATCCCCAAAGTAGCACTAAAAGCTTACTTTTCAGTATATTCCAAACATTCAAGTGCACAAAATGCACTTGAATTTTGTGTCAAATTTCAAATAAAATTTGACTTTTCAAAGCCCAATGTACTCGATGAACTTTAAAATGTCAAAATTTATTTAAAATTGAACTCAAAACTCAAGTGTATGTTATGCATCTAAGCGTATACAAGAACTTGTGTAAATTAATATCTAAAATAAATGTATATTTTTCTCACGAAATACAATGCATAAGATGGTCTTATTTAAGGTGTCCTCCATAAAGTAATAAATTCACAATATCTCGATTTAAGATGTAATGAGACTTAATAAAGTAGACTAAACCTCGTGAAGTGCACATGAACATGCATAAAAAAATTATAAGAAACCCATATTTTATTGATTCATATATTTATTTATGTGTACACGGGTTAATAGTTTAAAAAAATGCTTCACTTATTAGTTATGTGGCTCGCCCTTAAAATCTGTGTCCGACTTCTGATCAGGTGAGGGGCAGCAGGTGCAGCCGAAGGCTGGGGTACAACATTCCTTGCGGCAAAGAGTGCCTTTAAGCTCGTGGCCGTATTGGTTAGCTGAATTGGAAGCATAGAAAAAATAATGTAAATCACTCTTCTTTTTCTTAAACAAACATTATATAAATATTTGTAATGTGAAATTATATTAAATTTTAAATGTAATATTAAAATAGAAGTTAAAACTCTACATGATATGAATTATTATTTAGTTTTTAGTACGATGAAAGAAAGGGTTACTTGATATGTCGATCGCATTAGACGTCTCCACTAAATCTCTAGCAGAAACTTCTGTGGACATGAGAATCATCATTGCCAAGAAAAGGCTAAGAAAAGCCACCACTTTGGAACCCATTTGTCTAAAGTTTATTTTGAGATATATCAAGATAATGAGTTAGAATAACCAATTTGTGGGATTTACTTCACTATTTATATATAATTATCAAGCACAAATTTATTTGTAGATAAGTTTTTTGGATACACAAATTTAGTATGCACTTGGATTTTAAGCTCAATTTTCATTTCAATTTCGATTTTTTTCAAAATGCATACAAACACACCAAACTATGTGTTTTTTTCAGTTGTGGTATTATTGATTATTTCTTGGGGTATTATTTATTTTAACTTGGGGTATTTATTTTTTTTTCAAAATTAAAGTGCATATCACGCTCTCAAGTGCACACTTAAACTACCCTTTTGGATATACATTGCAATTAATAATGGTTTCGTGTATATCCATAATCTTATTAGCAAATAATATATTGATTTACTCAAGAATATTAAACATGGTAAGTTTGACAAATCTCTAAAATATATTCCTATGGTTAATTAGCAATATTTGTCCATGATTAACTTATTACATTTTCTAAATCTGTTTATACTATTCCATTCTCAATCTCTTCAAATCATCATGTAGGTTTATCGGTCTTCATTGTCTTCAAATGATTTTGTGATTTTTTTATATTACCTTTGACATATATATTTGTAGATTTAAACGTTTATTAAGTATTTAATTGATTTGAAGATTTTTCAAGATGTTCATCGGAGAATAGAAGACATTCATCAAAGATTTGAGGGAATTAATCAAAGATTGTAAGATTATTCGAGATATTCATGGTTTAGTCTTTCTAACATCACATTGTATAGATATGATTTCAGAATAATAGGAATAGAGATGATTGGTAATTTTGACCAACTATATATTATGTAATATTAACAAAATAACTAATTTTGTAAACCAGTTTCACATGAATTGTATTCATTGTCCTTATTAATTACTAGTTATAGCCCCGCAAATTTCGAGGGTTTAATATAATTTTCAAAAGATTTTTATGTAATGCGAATAAAAAATCAATTTTTTTTATTTATACTAATAAAGTATGTAATAATTTATTTTATTATTAAAATATTGAATAAAGCTAACTATTTATATGTATGATTCAACATATATTATTTATAAATATCTTAAAAGTAAAAAACATTTTTTTTTTATATAAATAACACTTGATATAAGAGTAATTATTACAAATTTTTAAAAATCTTTTTGTAAACAATATTTGTTGTATACTTGGATGGTTTTCCTTCTTAATCAAGACAAAAAAACAAAAAAAAAAATTCAATACATTTATTTTCTTTACTCTGGAGTCTGGATATTGCAACATATAGTTGGCCGTAAGTAAAAACTTACTTTGTAATGTACAAATCAACGGTTGAAAGAGACTGTCCTTGACTTTTATTAATAGTCATTGTAAAACACCAGTAAATGGAAAAATGTCTTCTCGTAAAATTTACAGGCATGGTTATATCCGAATTACTCAATGTCATTCTTTGGATGAAAACTCTAATACCAATGTTTATTCCAAAAATAATTTCTGCATCATTTATGTGATTTTCCAGCATAATAACAATTATTCTTGTACCATTACACAACCTTGATTTTTTTTATCATTATTCATGGAAGAATAATTGGAACACCTTCCTTCAGAACTAAATGATGGTTCAACATTTCAGAACACTTGATGGAGTTTAAAAAATTAACTGAAATCAACTCTTCATTACCTCCATCTCGAAACTCTGTTTTTCAAGCACTATCAGAACTCAAATAAGCTTTTGTATCTCCAGGATTTATAGAAATAATTTTATCACTGATACAATCCACATCTCTATGCATATGTGCAAGTATTGCTCTATCTTCAAAGTATTTATGTGTACGTAGTTCCACAGACAAAATCAGTAATGTATTTCAAACTGAAGAGTCCTCCACACAGTTCACACAGATAAATGTACCTACAGTTGATGAAATTTTTAACTTCATCTTCTGATTTTATTAGTAGCATTCCCATCATTTTCTATGGTTACAACAACTCTGTCAGACCCCTTATACTTGAATATTTACTTGATAGACTTGTTTCGATTGCACCAATAATTAATAATTTATATGTCATTAACACCTCCTCAACAATTGGACTATAAGTTATAACAAAACTATTATCCAAAGCAACTCCATGTTATTTAAGCTCATATTATTGTATGTTAAGCTCGTACCACCATTAATTCACCCCGTAACACACCTTATATGATTGTACCTCCCTTTAATGTATTATGTATATATCACTTTATATTAAGCTCGTACCCATCATTTAATTTAACATGTATACCACCATTAATTCACTCATACCCACTTTATTTAAGCATATACAATAAAACCTCTATAAATTAATAATATTGAGACCGGAAAATTTTATTATTTTAGAGAGGTATTAATTTTTTAATAAATTAATAATTTATTAATTTAAGGGGTGATTTTTTAGTACGCTAAGTAAAATATTATTTTTATAAAAATGGGTGCATTTAACTAATATGTGCATTATATTCATTGAACTACTATACATAATTATTTTCGTTTGTTCGGACGGTGAAGGGTCATTGAATTTAAATGGTCCCAACATTGAAAAAAATTATTCAAGAATTAGAAACAATGATAAGTGATTTCGATTACCATAACAAAATGAAGTGTAGTATGAAAATGCAATATCATAACTATTGGATGAAATAAGAAAAGTTAAAGATGTGATCCAAATAGAATTGAAGTTTAACAAGAAGCAATCAATAACTCCTTATTTCACTAAATTGACCTAATTATTTCTATAATTTGAAAATATTATTAATTTATGATATTGATGAGACCACTAATTTATATAGAGATTTTTTGAAAATTTATTAACTTATTATTTTATCGAAATTGGTAAAATTTTGGATTGGTCTAAGTCGGGACCAGAGAAGATTATTATTTTAGAGAGTTTATTAATTTAAAGAGTATTAGTTATAGAGGTTTTACTGTACTACTATATATTTAGTATATATCATATTTAATTCATCCTGCACATAACTTTACTCAATTTCTAGCATAGTTTAGATTAGATTAAGCTTAGTTATTTATCATTCAAGCATGGATTCTCAAATATTGTAGCTAAATCAACTCCATAGAGGTGACTTCTACCCTTTATATTTTATTTGATTGGTTTAATTTCAATGTTCATAAATTATTTTTCTTTATTTCATATGAGTTTGTTTGATATGATGCTTAGTTAATTTACTTGTGTTTGGGTGTTTGGATTGACATGGGTAATTGAGTAGTTGATTTGATTTGTGATATATATTCTAGTTGAAGGTCAATCTATTAGGATTATGGTTTTGATTGTTCGATTTCATGAATTGCTCTTTTAATTCGTATTAGATTGTGTGTTTATCGCAACGAGAGTTGGGTCAGTGTATGATTTAGTATGAGTGTGAGTGATTATGCAATTTGAGTGGATATTGAAGTATCACAACGAGAATTGAGTATTTTCATTAGAACCCCATATTTTGTACACCTGTTTCTTAATTGAGAAATTGAGTAATGAGTGAGAAGATTAACAATCCGATATTTTCATTTGACGTGTTTACTTATCTAGTACGGTGAATACGTGATGCTTAGTGATTGCTTCTATAGATGATCGAAAACTAGAGTAGTGATTACTTATCGAACGAGTACTTGATTTTCATGTGATGAAAAACACCCGAACACGTCTCTTTTATTGTTAGAAAAACCCCTAAAATTAATTTCTCATCGTATATTTTTGGATTCGCATCCCCAACTTTTTTTATCAATGATATCCAACAACCCACTCATAATTTCCGGATTGTTACAAAAAGTTTCTTTATCATATTGGAAGGCCGGATTCAAATAATACGCTGCTGCATGTAAACTTTACCTCAACATCATATCCCATCTTCGATCAATGATATCAACATATGGTTGATACAGATTTTTTTTGTTCCTAAATAACTCCATGATACCTTTCCTAGCTCTGTACATCCCTTCATAGACGTAGCCCAAAGCTGGTTTCTCATCGGAATCACAAATACGTAGAAAACGTAATAGTGGTGCACCAATCCTCACAGTAATATTGCAATTATTCCAAAATCTTTCATCCAAAACAATTTGTTTGACTGATTTTGTAGCATCCTTCTTCAAATATTTTTTAAACTCTTGAGATGTCACCATGACTTGCAAATCATCCTTGTGATCATTTAAGCTTTTCAAGGCAATAAAAGTAGTAGCAAAACGAGTATCACCTGGGCTAAGAATTTCCCTCCATCCTTCTCTTTTTCTCATCCTATTCAAAGGCCACTTGTTATTATAAAAAAAACATGTGACTTTAGATGCCAAAATAGCCAAATCTTTAACATGAGGCCATTCACCGATGTCCTTCATTATCAAATTAATACAGTGTGTTGCACAGGGTGACCAAATAATTGATGGATATTTATCAGACAACAAGTGACCAGTAGCCTTGTAGTTACTTGCATTATCAGTAACCAAATGAATCACATTATTAGGACCAACCATCTCAACTATTTCAGAGAACAAATTACAAAGATTTTCAGCATTTGTCTCAATACCAGATGCATCAACAGATTTAATGAACGATATTCTAGTGGGGCAATAAACCAAAAAATTAATCAATGGTCTCTGTCTAGAATCTTTCCAACCATCACCCATTATTGTGTAACCAATTTCTATCCACTTGCTCCTAAAAGAATCGACAATCATTTGAACTTGTTTTTTGGCATCTTGCAATAAAGAAACTCTAAGGCATGATAGCTAGGTCCAGTATAGCCATGACCCATACTTGCAACCTTACTCATGACAATTGGAAAATATTTAGAATTAATTGCATTAAGAGGTATGCAAGAATCATAGAACCACATAGCAATTGCAAGATCAGTATCATGCCACTTTTCTTTACTTTGTAAACAAGCATTTATTGAAGGTTGAGAAGGATCAGGAGTACCACGTTTCAGAAAGTTGTCCAATGGAGATGTGGCTTTCCTTTTCTGCAAGGAAGATTGTCCAACTCCTCCTGTTCTTTGAGTTGGTGATGACATATTTTCATTATCATCATCATCATTAACTTCACATTCGGCACTCTCGATATCTCCTTTTCTTTCCTTTACTTTCCTTATGTTCTCTTTTAAAGACCCTTTGTAATACCCCGTCCCGTTTTATACCTTTTATATTCCTAGAACCCTTATTTTATTTTATTATCTTTGTTTCTTTTTATTTTATTATTTTGTGTGCTTTTGTGTAATTTAAATATATACCCTTTTTTCAAATTCCTAAATTCGTAGAAAGAATCAAATCTTTCAAACGAATAAAGGATTACGAGAAATTAAATATTCAAGTTTAATTAAGGATTTCGATCCGTATAATTTATTGATAAAAATATACTTTTATAACTCAAATACAATAAACTTTTATTCAAATTTTAAAACTGTATTAATTCTCAAATCGGGATTAAACTCGTGAACCAAACGATCCCTAAACCGTATCAATTGGGATCGAAAATATCAGAATTAAAGGGGTTAATCCTTAACCAAATAAATTACTTTTCTTTTTTGAATTAAATTAACTAGGGAATTAATTTCCACCCACATATTTACTCCCTCCTTTTAAATTAATGAATTAAGAAATTAATTTCCTAAAATATCTCATTATTTCCTCTAAGAAAGCAAAACCGCGTACGTTTCTCTCTCCATTTACTTTCATTCACATGAAATATACTCTCCTCCCAAAATTCCCTTCTTTCTTGTTTCTCTGCAAATCGGCGAGCAAACACCGCCTACCTATTTCCGGCCAGACGACAGCCGACGTGCCCAGCCCACAGCCGCGACGCCTCTTTCCTTTTTACGGCGTCCGTCCGCCGTCCCGCCTCCTGCGCTGTCACGCAGCACCGCCCGCCGTGGAGCAACGCCGCTGCCTCGCCTCTGTTTCCAGTCGCAAGCGCCGCCGCAAACCGCCGCCCCCTTTCCAGCCCTCGCGAACGCCGCCGTCGCAACAACCGCCGTCGCACCGCCACCATGCCTCTGCCGCTCTCCGCCACGAAGCTCCGCCGCCGCCCGCTCGTCTCAATTCGCCATACGCCGCTTCCTCTTCTCTCCTCTTCCAGTGAGTTTCGAAGTTTAATCCCTCGGTTCTTAATTTCAATTCTTTCAATTTCATTTTCCCCCAATTTCTCAATTCTAATTTAATAAATTTATATCCGTGTTAATCGAGGTATCAACTCTTCGCCCTTTTCGATGAATCACGAAGTACGAATCGCTGCTGCCCATTAGATTTTCGGAAAGACCGAGCGACGCCGTTAGGCTGCTCAAATTTATTCAACGAGTCAGCGAACTACGCCGTTAGGCTGCTCGGTTTGGGACTCGTAAGATTTCTTGCTTTCATATCCCTATTTCTTTTCATAGTCTTCGAATATTGGATGAGGATTTCATATTCGGTCCCCTGTTAAAAACTTGTAACAAAAAGGGAAAGGAAGATGAGAGTACTTCTTAGTTTAGATTGAATTTGTGTAGATGGATTTCTTACTGGTGTTATTTAGAATAGTTGTCTAGTATCGTTGGTTTAGCTGATAAGTATTATTGTCTTGGTTGGATGATATTACTGAATTGATGGATTAGTATTGTTGTTTAAGTTGTTTGGTATTATTGGATTGATGAACTAGTTTTATTGGATTAGTTAGATGATATTATTAGATGGATGAATTAGTTTGGTTTGGTTAGCTGATGATATGGTGATGAAATTAGTTGTTAGTAATATTAGTTGAGTTTTTGGAGACAAAGGGAAACTCGTCTTCCCCTTGTGCGACTGTTAGAGAATTAGGAACGCAAAGATAAGTCGTTTAATATTCCAAATTAATAACAAATGAAAAGGAGTATTTTTGGAAAAAATTAATATAATTCATTTGTTTTAGAAGTATTACAAACCAATTTTAGGAGTGTTACTAAAGTTAGAAAAGAAAAATACTTTTTATAAACTATATTAGTTATAATATAAATTTCTTAGAAAAATCAAGTTATTAATAAGTTTTAATAAGAGGTTTTTATAAGTTATAAATTCTTATACTTTTAATTTTATAAAAGGCCTTTATTAAGGACAACACTGAATTTAGTAAATACACCTCCTCTTAAAAAGGGGTGTACTTATCAAAAGATTGTTTTTGTAGTAATCGAAATACTCATACAACAAGGAAATTAGTAAGTACACACCCCCAATACACCAACCTTTTAGAAGTGGTACATTTACCAAGATAGTGTGTGTTTTTAATTAGGTCTATAAGATAATTATCTCCTCGATTCTCGTAACACAAACTCTAAAGCTTTTTCAAATTCAAAAGTCAATCTTTTAATCAGAATACTCCTTATTAGAATTCTGTACTTTTCGGGACACGCACCGAGGACTCGACCCTCTGCCTACACATCATTCTCGGGACTCGAAACAATCAGGTGGGTGATGATCTGTTGATTGATCTGCTATTAATAACGTCGTGCCGGTATTTCCTGAACTCGATTAAATCAAATCAGAAATATCTAATCCAACATAAATGTAACACCTATCTATATAACTGTTTGGATTATGTGATATAACTATATATGTTATATATTTAGCCTGTTGTTTTGTGAATCGATCATCACTGCATGAGTAAACACCTTACGTGAGCATGAATCAGTTCAGTTGTCAGTCAAGTATTATTCTTTGTAAAGTTTATTGAGTCAGTTTTGTGGAAAGTCAGTATGTACGGAGTCGGGATCGAGTTTTAAATCCGACCTCCGGGGCCGCTGTCGGGGACGCCCTCGCAATCAAGGTTGTTGATCAAGTAGATCTGGTCCCCGGTCAGCTGTCGTTTGACGCACTGGGAAGAAGACCATTGATACTTGCTTATTTTGAGGGATGTTATGGTTGGGTGATGTGAGTTTGTGTGGTTGGATGAAGTAAGTTTTGGTTGGAGTTGAAAAGAGTAACTTTGTTGGAAGTGAAATGATCGTACGTTTATGGTTTGTCAGTTTGTGATAATATGTGATATGATTTGGGCTTTGCCCTAATGTGAATCAACTTGTGTTATTTCAATTATATTATGCGAAATATGTTTAAATGCCGTTTAAATTTTATATGAAACTGATTAAATAAAATAAACACTTTATCAATGAGTATAACTTAATATATTTCGGATTTACCAATCCCATGATGTTGCAAATCACCCATATGCGAGAATTCAATTCTCACGCCCCATTTTCCTAACCCCTTGCAGATTATGATTTCGTGGAGTAAGGACAGTAATAGAGACGACACGGAGTCCCCCACTTAAATAAAACATTACTGTTGATACTATGTTTTATGTACACATAAATGTGTGTAAGATACTTATTAAAATTATTATACCCATTTCTTCCGCTGCATAAAAACTCACCATCTCTCATTTCCGTTATATTTTCTTCAAAAATTTTATAATTCGGACTTTTGATCACAATAACACTTCGAATCCGATATAATTAATATATTCTGGATTCGGGGCGTTACAGGTGGTATCAGAGCTTATGTTCAAAACTTTCGGACCAAAACCCAAATCATTATTTTCATCAAGCCAAAATTCTTTTTCTTTAATTAAATTTTTCTTATCATATAAGTATAGATCACTAATTAAATCACTTGAGGGGAAATGTGTCTCCTATTACCGTCAGAAGCTCCTCGAAGGTATGTTCTTATTTTATTGCCTAAGAGTTTATGATAGCGACAACTTGACTTTCATAACAAAACTCCAATCAAAAGATCGCGAACTCGAAACATCACCTACGAGGTGTAGAAAGAACCACGAAATATCGTTTATATTACTTTTGAAATGCAGATAATTAGTGAATGATAGAAATAAATATATTTGTGTAAATTTATAAATTTCATAAATGATGTTATATGATTATTTGAACTATGTGCTTTAATTGTTTAAATATTGTTTCTGCATAACTAAAATTTTGACTAGGAATTTCCTTTCCATATAAGAATCCACCTAAGATAGTTATATCTCGATAATTAGAAGACACTTAGCTAACCTTAGAATCTATAAGTGTGTTTATAACCCAGTTCACAAGACTGCGTGCAAAGGCAAGAGCCACTCTAATATCCCCAGACGAGACATATTTGACAGCCGTGATTCGTTTTGCCAGAAGGGTTACTGAGTTGTTCTCCGTCCTATCGCTGTAAGACTACTCGAACGGATGAGAATAGAAGACCCAGTTCAAAGACCCCACATTCACTTGGAGACATATCTAGAAAAAGTCGACGATGGGTATTTCCGTATGATAGCAGTGATCAGTCAGTGTGATCAAATCCTTTTAAACAGTTACCCTTTTGATGTAGTCACCAATACGTACAATATAAATGTGCCACCCTTTCCTGACATATAGTAGTAGTCAGATGTATGACCGTTTTACTTAGACCATAGCAGCATAGCTTTAACCCACTCCTTTTGTCGCTCGTGGTCCGTACTAATGCAAGGATACGATGCGTTAGAATTATACTTAGAAGTCTTTTGTATTCTATGACGTAATGTAAGAGACTGACCTCCGTAGGACCAAAACTTCTTAGATATATATATATATACTTATTATGTGCTCACTACTTGTCAATGTGTTTTACTTACTTTATATATTAAATGTCATATTTTATCTGATTATCACTTATTGACACATTACTAGTTCCTAGAATACTGTGCGAATGTGAGCACTGTACCATTGGGGCCCCAAATGCGCAGCTGGTGAATTACGTACCACACGTGTTTCAGTGCTAGCGTTGTGTTAATTTTGGTTAATCCGGTTATGTTTTTATAACTTTCTCACACCTATACATATCGTAAAAATATTATTCTTTTCCAATTAGAACCACCTTTAGAATGACACCAGAACGTAGACGTGGATGACCCCGCGTTAACCCCATTCCTGTACCAATGAATCCTATAGAACAGAACCCACCTCCTCAGGCTGAACCTAAGCCACCTCAGCAGGCCGCTCCAGGAAATGTCTGGGACTACTATGGAAATTGAGGGCCGAATTATAGGTTTACCCCTAACGCTAAGCGATCACTTAGTAGAGTCGGATCTTCTCATCCTTAAGATGAAAATCTTTGACATAATCTTAGGTATTGACTAGTTAACAAAGGACGAAGCGATAATAAAATGTGCAGAACGCGAGATCGACCTCGAAACTCGTAATGGTCAACGCTTCACATTTCGTGAAATCAAGACCAAGAAGGGAACCCGAGTAATATCGGCAATCCAAGCTGTAGCGATATTACGAAAAGAGGAATGCCAAGCTTACCTCGTCCACATCTCAGCAGGAGAGAAAGACGATAAGTTGCGCATCAAGGTGCCAATTGTGGATGGATATCTTGACGTGTTTCCCGAGGAATTAACCGGGTTACCTCCTGATCGTCAGATAGAGTTCTCCATCGACTTGATACCTGGGGTAGCACCAGTATCTAAAGCACCCTATTGAATGGCGCCAAAGGCATTAGAAGAACTGAAGGAACAACTGCAATGCTTGCTTGAAAAGAAGTTCATCAGGCCTAGTGCATCACCATGGGGAGCACCCGTGTTGTTCGTGAAGAAGAAAGATGGAACATTCCGTATGTGCATAGACTATCGAGGTCTCAATCAACTGACCACTAAGAACAAATATCCTCTTCCGAGGATAGAAGACTTGTTCGACCAGTTGAAGAATGCTACGGTATTCTCAAAGATCGATCTAATGTCTGGTTACCACCAGCTAAAGGTCAAGAGCGAGAATATCCCGAAGACAGCATTCCGAACTCGATATGGACATTACGAGTTCACCGTAATACCTTTCAGAGTAAAAAACGCTCCGACAATTTTCATGAATCTGATGAATAGAGTATTTCATCTGTACCTGGACCAATTCGTCATCGTCTTGTGTACTCTAAGAGCAAAGAGCAACACGAAGAACATCTCAAGGCAGTCTTAAAGACAATAAGACGAGAGAAGTTTTATTCCGAATTTAGCAAGTGTGAATTTTGGATCAACTGTTTATGTATCGATTAGTACTAGAGCATCTCACTCCCTTGTGTCTAAGAATTTAAGAAAATTTGAGGATATAGAGTATAGAAGAATATACCTTAAGTGAAAGTGAACTTTTGAGGAATACAATGAGAACCTAAGCCGAGTGAATTGATTGGAGATAGACTTGGATGAACATCAAATAGAAACTGAACTGCACGTTCTTGAATTGAGTAGTTAGACGTTATTGAAAATGAACTAGTTCTATGCATAAGAAGAAATATGAAACATGGACATAGTTACTTTCTTTTGGGATAACATAAGATTTTAAGCTTAAGTAGAGCCTTTTTGTGGAATGAGTAAGCTAGATGTGATCTTAAGTCTTACGTGTTAAGAATTAACATTTATATGTTATGGGAATACTTTAGTTGAAAAAGAAAGGACAATTGATATTTTTTATCTATGGAATACATAGTGGACTTCGAAGTAGAGGAAAATTTGCAACTATGTAGGAAGAAAAGTTTGCATGCTTGAGGACTAGAAAACCTTCAAAGTCTTAGATCAGGTAGAGTGACAACAAACTTAGTCGACCAAGAAAACCGAGAAGTTATTTTGGCTTTAACTAATGGAGGACCTTTCAGAAATCAAACCTCCCCACTAAGGTTTACCACCCCTTTTTGGACTAGAAGTTTTAGAGTAAGTAGTTAGACAAAACTATTTTGAGTGGAGTAAGATATAGTACCAATTCATCCTAAACCTAGAATTCTCCACACAGTATTGTGCAGATACCATGGTTTACGCGTTCACCCTATAACCGACCTTACGAGAAAGGATCCTAGGAGCGCAAAAGAACGATAAATTCTTGAGAGGAATACGTAAGCGCGCTGAGGAAGGAACCATTTAGAGGTTCGTATTGAGTGCTGAGTGAGCTTTGATGTTCGATAATAGAATCTGTGTGCCTAAGGATGAAGGAATGAGGAATGAAATTCTGAAAGAGGCACATAACACTCCATACACCATTCACCCCGGAGAGACGATGATGTATCGGGGACTGGAAGAAAACTTTTGGTGAAGGGTATGAAGAGATCGATAGCTCAATTCGTCAGGAGCTGTTTAATCTGCCAATGAGTTAAAGCAGATCACCAACGACCTCCAGGGTTGTTGCATCCTCTGGAGATGCCAGAGTGGAAATGGGAGAACATCACTATGGATTTTGTCACTGAATTTCCGAAAACGGTGAAAAATCACGATGCCATTTAGGTTATCGTAGATAGACTTACGAAAACTGCCCACTCTATCCCTGTTATAATGACTTATACGTTGGACGAGCTCATCCAACTATACATAGCAGAGGTACTTAGACTGCACGGTGTACCAGTCTCGATAGTGTCCGATAGAGATCCCGTTTTACCTCTAAGTTCTGGGGAAGTCTGCAATGAGCCTTAGGGACTGAATTGAAATTCAGCACCGCATACCACCCGCAGACTGACGGACAATCGGAAAGAACTATCCAGACACTCGAAGGTATGCTGAGAGCTTCTCGCTCTAGATCTTGCAAGAAGTTGGAAGAGCCACCTACCATTTGTAGAGTTCGCATATAACAACAGTTACCAGGCGACAATACAAACGGCATCGTACGAAGCACGTTACGGGAAAAGGTGTAGATCACCAGTTTGTTGGGATGAAGTCGGAATTCAAAAGATTCTCAAACCCGAACTAGTTGAAAGATCGGTTGAGATAGTTGCAAAGATTAAAGGAAGAATCAAAGCGGCTCAAGACCGTCAGAAGTCATATGCGGACGCTAGGAGAAGAGATTTACAATTCGACATTGGCGATAAAGTATTTCTCCGAGCGGCACCAATGAAAGGTCTAATCCGTTTTGGTAAAAGAGGTAAGCTAAAGTCGCGATACAATGGGCCCTTTGACATCCTGAATAGAATCGGGAATGTGGCTTATCGCTTAGCACTACCACCAGAGTTATCACGAGTGCATGATGTGTTCCACATATCTACACTCAGGAAGTACATAAGCGATCCAAACCCTGTTATTACTCGTATAGATTTAGATTTAAGCTATGACCTGACTTATGAAGAAGTTCCAGTTACTATCCTAGGAAGGAAGTTACACTTATTAAGGAATCAAGAGATACCATTAGTTCTAGTCCAGTGGAGCCGACACGAGAAAGAAGAAACAACTGGGGAAATAGAGGATGAAGTCCTAACCAAATACCCTCAATACCTAAGCAATACCTAGAAGCTGAATTTCGGGGGCGAAATTCTGTTAAGGGGGTGAGGATGTAATACCCCGTCCCGTTTTATACCTTTTATATTCCTATAACCCTTATTTTATTTTATTATCTTTGTTTCTTTTTATTTTATTATTTTGTGTGCTTTTGTGTAATTTAAATATATACCTTTTTTTCAAATTCCTAAATTCGTAGAAAGAATCAAATCTTTCAAACGAATAAAGGATTACGAGAAATTAAATATTCAAGTTTAATTAAGGATTTCGATCCGTATAATTTATTGATAAAAATATACTTTTATAACTCAAATACAATAAAATATTATTCAAATTTTAAAACTGTATTAATTCTCAAATCGGGATTAAACTCGTGAACCAAACTATCCCTAAACCGTATCAATTGGGATCGAAAATATCAGAATTAAAGGGCTTAATCCTTAACCACATAAATTACTTTTCTTTTTTGAATTAAATTAACTAGGGAATTAATTTCCACCCACATATTTACTCCCTCCTTTTAAATTAATGAATTAAGAAATTAATTTCCTAAAATATCTCATTATTTCCTCTAAGAAAGCAAAACCGCGTACGTTTCTCTCTCCATTTACTTTCATTCACATGAAATATACTCTCCTCCCAAAATTCCCTTCTTTCTTGTTTCTCTGCAAATCGGCGAGCAAACGCCGCCTACCTATTTCCGGCCAGACGACAGCCGTCGTGCCCAGCCCACAGCCGCGACGCCTCTTTCCTTTTTCCGGCGTCCGTCCGCCGTCCCGCCTCCTGCACTGTCGCGCAGCACCGCCCACCGTGGAGCAACGCCGCTGCCTCGCCTCTGTTTCCAGTCGCAAGCGCCGCCGCGAACCGCCGCCCCCTTTCCAGCCCTCGCGAACGCCGCCGTCGCAACAACCGTCGTCGCGCCGCCACCATGCCTCTGCCGCTCTCCGCCACGAAGCTCCGCCGCCGCCCGCTCGTCTCAATTCGCCATACGCCGCCTCCCCTTCTCTCCTCTTCCAGTGAGTTTCGAAGTTTAATCCCTCGATTCTTAATTTCGATTCTTTCAATTTCATTTTCCCCCAATTTCTCAATTCCAATTTAATAAATTTCTATCCGTGTTAATCGAGGTATCAACTCTTCGCCCTTTTCGATGAATCACGAAGTACGAATCGCTGCTGCCCATTCGATTTTCGGAAAGACCGAGCGACGCCGTTAGGCTGCTCAAATTTATTCAACGAGTCACCGAACTACGCCGTTAGGCTGCTCGGTTTGGGACTCGTAAGATTTCTTGCTTTCATATCCCTATTTCTTTTCATAGTCTTCGAATATTGGATGAGGATTTCATATTCGGTCCCCTGTTAAAAACTTGTAACAAAAAGGGAAAGGAAGATGAGAGTACTTCTTAGTTTAGATTGAATTTGTGTAGATGGATTTCTTACTGGTGTTATTTAGAATAGTTGTCTAGTATCGTTGGTTTAGCTGATAAGTATTATTGTCTTGGTTGGATGATATTACTGAATTGATGGATTAGTATTGTTGTTTAAGTTGTTTGGTATTATTGGATTGATGAACTAGTTTTATTGGATTAGTTAGATGATATTATTAGATGGATGAATTAGTTTGGTTTGGTTAGCTGATGATACGGTGATGAAATTAGTTGTTAGTAATATTAGTTGAGTTTTTGGAGACAAAGGGAAACTCGTCTTCCCCTTGTGCGACTGTTAGAGAATTAGAAACGAAAAGATAAGTCGTTTAATATTCCAAATTAATAACAAATGAAAAGGAGTATTTTTGGGAAAAATTAATATAATTCATTTGTTTTAGAAGTATTACAAACCAATTTTAGGAGTGTTACTAAAGTTAGAAAAGAAAAATACTTTATATAAACTATATTAGTTATAATATAAATTTCTTAGAAAAATCAAGTTATTAATAAGTTTTAATAAGAGGTTTTTATAAGTTATAAATTCTTATACTTTTAATTTTATAAAAGGCCTTTATTAAGGACAACACTGAATTTAGTAAATACACCCCCCTAATACACCTGCTCTTAAAAAGGGGTGTACTTATCAAAAGATTGTTTTTGTAGTAATCGAAATACTCATACAACAAGGAAATTAGTAAGTACACACCCCCAATACACCAACCTTTTAGAAGTGGTACATTTACCAAGATAGTGTGTGTTTTTAATTAGGTCTTTTTCAATAGGTCTATAAGATAATTATCGCCTCGATTCTCGTAACACAAACTCTAAAGCTTTTTCAAATTCAAAAGTCAATCTTTTAATCAGAATACTCCTTATTAGGATTCTGTACTTTTCGGGACACGCACCGAGGACTCGACCCTCTGCCTACACATCATTCTCGGGACTCGAAACAATCAGGTGGGTGATGATCTGTTGATTGATCTGCTACTAATAACGTCGTGCCAGTATTTCCTGAACTCGATTAAATCAAATCAGAAATATCTAATCCAACATAAATGTAACACCTATCTATATAACTGTTTGGATTATGTGATATAACTATATATGTTATATATTTAGCCTGTTGTTTTGTGAATCGATCATCACTGCATGAGTAAACACCTTACGTGAGCATGAATCAGTTCAGTTGTCAGTCAAGTATTATTCTTTGTAAAGTTTATTGAGTCGATTTTGTGGAAAGTCAGTATGTACGGAGTCGGGATCGAGTTTTAAATCCGACCTCCGGGGCCGCTGTCGGAGACGCCCTCGGAATCAAGGTTGTTGATCAAGTAGATCTGGTCCCCGGTCAGCTGTCGTTTGACGCACTGGGAAGAAGGCCATTGATACTTGCTTATTTTGAGGGATGTTATGGTTGGATGATGTGAGTTTGTGTGGTTGGATGAAGTAAGTTTTGGTTGGAGTTGAAAAGAGTAACTTTGTTGGAAGTGAAATGATCGTACGTTTATGGTTTGTCAGTTTGTGATAATATGTGATATAATTTGGGCTTTGGCCTAATGTGAATCAACTTGTGTTATTTCAATTATATTATGTGAAATATGTTTAAATGCCGTTTAAATTTTATATGAAACTGACTAAATAAAATAAACACTTTATCAATGAGTATAACTTAATATATTTCGGATTTACCAATCCCATGATGTTGCAAATCACCCATATGTGAGAATTCAATTCTCACGCCCCATTTTCCTAACCCCTTGCAGATTATGATTTCGTGGAGCAAGGACAGTAATAGAGACGACACAGAGTTCCTCACTTAAATAAAACATTACTGTTGATACTATGTTTTATGTACACATAAATGTGTGTAAGATACTTATTAAAATTATTCTACCCATTTCTTCCGCTGCATAAAAACTCATCATCTCTCATTTCTGTTATATTTCCTTCAAAAATTTTATAATTCGGACTTTTGATCACAATAACACTTCGAATCCGATATAATTAATATATTCTGGATTCGGGGCGTTACACCCTTGAACAAAAAATTGAACATCATCTGAAACTTTTTTGCAAGAGACAATATTTCCTACTGTTCCGGCAAGATGCTGCTTCATGCGATTAATACCCCCACCTCTAAATGATGTACGATAAAACTCGCAAGTTAATGTCTTCCTCCCATTGGCATCTATCGCCTCAGTCACATGTTTCCATGCTATATCTCTCTTTTGTCTTGGATTATTGTTGGGTAAAGGTCTTTGACTATCTTGTACTTGAGAATCAGACTGTTGAGAATCCGACCCTGTAGGCTCCATCACTACGGATTACAAAAGCAAACATTAATTATTAATTTATTGATAATTCTATATATGAAACATAATACATAAATAAAAAACTATACACAAAAATTGATTAATATCTTATCAATGTCACTTTCAAGTTTCAAATATAGAAAGTTAAAATCAACTAACGTACATTTATCTTTCTCTCAGTGCATTAACCCCACGTTCAAATATACACCAGCAAAAAAATATATATATAAGAAGAAAAAAAAATATATATAGAGAGAGAATCCCACAGTTGTATTGTACACAAAGTAATATATATATATATATATATATATATATATATATATATATATATATATATATAATTTCACGTTTAAACCTTAAAAGTTAAAACAGAGACATAATTGTTCTTAAGGAGAATAAAAGTTTTTTGGTCCCATAACTTATCGAGTGTCCAATTTTGGTCCCAAAAATTTTGACTCTTCAATTTTGGTCCCATAACCTCTACGGTTTGCCTTATTTTGGTCCCATTCTTGCTGAGAAATTTCTATTTAGTCCCATAACTTATCGAGTGTCCGATTTTAGTCCCAAAAAATTTGACTCTTCAATTTTGGTCCCGTAACTCCTATGGTTTGTCCATTTTTCAACCACATATTAGTGATATGAAAAAATGATTAAAAAATACAAAACGAAAAAAAAAATTCGTTTTGCGGACACATCTTCGAGGGTACCGTAAAGGCCCAAATTCGGGCAAAATGTGAGTTGAGCATGATAAAAAAAGGGCACCATTTTTGTATTTTTAAAGAAAATGGGACCAAAAATGGACAGTCCCTAGGAGTTACGGGACCAAAATTGAAGAGTCAAATTTTTTGGGACCAAAATCGGACACTTGATAAGTTATGGGACCAAATAACTTTTTTTCTCTGTTCTTAAGCGCTGGCCTCTATGCACTTATGCAGTACGAAGTGCGCACAAAACTCAAAAGCAGAAAAATGGCCACCGATCGATTCACCGTTTGAGAGATTTAGATTAATTGTGTATGCCTGTGAGTGAGAGGTGTGAAGGAATGGCCGTACTGGTAGGGTACGGAGAAGACAACGTTTCATCTCCCGACTGTTTTTAATTTTTAAAATTTATTTTCAAATTTCAATCAGATCGGGTCAACTGTGAACCCGGGTCGGCGGTCGAACCAGGGTTTTTAAAGGTTCGCAATGGTTTTTATGTAACCCGGTCTAAAGTATAACCCGAACTAGTGCTGTGATCGGTTCCCGGTTAAACCGGTCGAACCGGCCGGTCCGTTCCGGTTTTAAAAATATTGCTTCCGGTATGGAAATATTGCACAAAATATCTTGTAATTTCATTTTAATTTAAAAATTATTCGAAACCTTTTGATGTGCTCTACTAAATAGTAAAACGGATTCACTCCTGTTTTATAATAAAATCGTGTTGAATTTACTCCTGACTTCTGAGTAATGCTAATCACTACACGTAAAAAAAATTGTCTACAATATTTTTCCAACAAAAAAGTTCATTGTAAGAATTACCTACGATTTGCCTACGAAATTTTCTAATTAAAGCATCTACATTCACTACAAAATACTGTTCAATTAAAGAGGGAGTTATGGAGGGATTTAAAGAGGGATAGATGGTTAAAGAGGGATTTAGAGAGGGGGAGAGACCCTCGAAAAAAAGGCCTCTCCAAGCTTTCCTTCGGCTCGCTCCTCGCTAATTAACGAGGGCAAAGCCCTCGTTAACTACAAAATGCGGGCCCTCGTTGAAACCATCGTCAACTAACGAGGGGGCATGCCCTCGTCCATATTCGCGTGGGCGCTGCCCTCGGCTCGGGTGGCTGAAGATTGGCGAGCGGGAGGCCCTCATCTAGCTCCTGAGACACCTGGCCCTCGTCTCGGCCCTCGCCAACGCACGAGGGATATGCCCTCGCCTACAATATTAAAAAAAATATAGCGGGTTGAACCCGCGGGGCGGGGAGGACCCGGCCCGACCCGCACGCGACCCGCGACCAGACATCTTCGAACCCGAGACCTCCCAGGCGGGGGAGACTAATGCGTTTCGCCTTACCGTTTAGGCAAGACTTATTTTCGAAATAATTTCTATTGTAATAGTATATGTATTATTTCTTATTTTGATTTCATTTAATTCCTATTTTGTTTACACTTTTAATTAACTAATATTATTATAAATCATTTTATTTATGATAACACCTTCAAAATTAATTAAATTACTATTATCATGTTAAATTACATGATTTTCATATTTTGATTTCTTTGTTAAAACTCTGATTTATTCTAATAAATTAAGAATTTCTATTATGATTACACTTTTAATTAATTATTATATATCATTACAACTTCAAAATGAAATTTATATTATTCTCACATATAAAATAAAATTAACACTTGCAAAATTACATTTTCACTTATGTATATAATCTTTTTAAATATAAAAAATTAACGCCCTTGTGCATACATATATATATATATTATTTTTTTAATTAAAATATTTTGAATATATTATGGATAAATTAATCAAATATTACTTATAATTAAAGCACATACACAAAATAACCTAAATAATGCATTAAAAATCTTACTAAACAGGATATATAGCTCCCGATTTCACAAACATTAATGAAATAAACATCTCAGGCATAATAAAGACGATGCACAATAATTCATACTCCAAGCACTCTCAAACATTCATGAAAATAGTTAATCATTTTTCAAAAGTTTCAACTTCAAGATGATCAGAATCTCGGTCCCTTGCCACGGCTCGAACCTAGTCCTCGGGGTGGGGGATAATCATCAGATGGAGGCAGGGGTGGTGGGGGATAACCACCAGCTTGTGGGACGCTGGGTTCGGATCCCTGTTGTGATGCCCGCAACCACTGTAAATTGATTTTGGAAGTTCTGGGTCATCTCCTCGCACAGTTGCCGGTTTTCTCTCTTCCACTTGCTCCAACAATCGGCGATTCTCCTCAGCCGTCTCTCTGCGCGTTCTCTCACGCTCCTCAGCGAGTAGTCGGTCCATGTCAATTTGACTATAGGCTCCAAAATGAGTCCCAGCTGATATCCCGTCTGGGCCGGAGACTATGCGTCTGGACTTTCCCAATTGTCCCAGCCCACGAACTTCACCGTGCTTTTTTCCCACAGTCTTGACGTACATCTGAGATAACTCTGGAAGACTAGGTTCAAGAGGTTGCTCGTCAGAGTCAGAGGCAGGGTGCAGTTGGGAGACTCTCGCTTGTACATCAGCCTGCATATTTTTTTTAGAGAATTATTTTTCTAGATATTTAAATATTCATATTATTTTAAAATGTAACAAGCATACTTACCAATGTATCAGATATAAGGCCGTATGTATACTGTCCTGGACCACGGTAGTGGAAGTGCTCCACAATTTTCCAATCTGTGGCGGGGCGTCCCTTCTTCCTCTCCTATAATTTAGAACATGATGATTAAGACTTAAAATATGTATACATATTATAAAAATTAAAATAGTGAAGTATCAACAAATGACTTACAATATCCAGGGCAACCTCGACGGCACCACGAGATCCACCTTTATGGGTGGAGATGCCACTACCCGGGCTAGCAGACTCAGATAGTCTGTTCCATTTACATTGTTCGGATTTGGCTTTCATGTCATCTCTGTCCCAGTACGCGAGCAAGGCCTTCCACACTTTTGTATCCCACTGTAGCTTCTTACCCTTCAACTCCCATTTTCTTTTCACAGAGTTCAACAGATCTACGTATCTTTCTGCAGCCCTTTTCAGGAACAAGTGATGCACATACTGTGTGGAAGTGACAGTAGGATCCCACCTAGCCTCTTTCTGATAAACAAAGATGTTATTATAACATACAATAATATAATTATAAATTAAATGAATTTATACCTGAAACGTCTCTCAGTACTCCTGCAGCCTTTCTTCGGATATCATCCTGAAGGTGAAGGCGCCAAACTCTACATGTCCTGCCATGATACGTCTGATTAGCTTGGAGACCGGATTCGAAGGCATCAAGCTGCAAAACAAGGTTGTAATACTTAATTCATATTCAAAGATATATCTTTCTCAAAATTCATAAAAATAGTAAGTCTAAAATACGTATCATAGGCAATATACACATCTAGTCGTTGCCCGACCATTTGTGAGTCTGACTGTTCTTCAGAATCCGAGTCGGTATACTGGTCAGCTTCCTTGTCATCAGTCGCAGGGATCAACGGATCTGACACTAGTATGTGTGGTACAGGCACTGTGTTCCGCGCCCCACTAGATCGGCCTCGACCCCTGCGACTTGTACTCTGTCGCCGTTCCCCGCTAGAGCTACGATCAGATCCGCTCATCTGTAAAATTTAAACATAACATATTAATTATCACATAAATATAACATTATCCAACAGAATAGTAATTAATATAACATAAAATTTTGAAATAAAAGTTTAGGATTACATTAAAATATTTTTAACATTTCAAAATATTACTAAACTACTCAATCTTCATCTGAGTATGAATTATGTTCATCGTCATCATCGTCATTCTCAATTTCAATTAGTGCACCACTGACATCAGCCAACACGATAGGATCACTGTCCATTTGCACATTATTCATTTGTGAATCAATCTCATCGTCTTGGAACGGGGGTAGCTCTTGTTCATTACTTTTATCAATTTCCACTAAGGATCTCGGTTTGACTTTGCAAACAGCAAGCCATTCATTACTTCGCACCCCTGGGTATTCGCAATAGTAAACTTGAGTGACTTGGCTTGCTAATACAAAAGGATCATAATAGCCATATACTCTTCTCCGATTAACATCCACAAGTTTGTAGTTAGGATGTATTCTTGTTCCATTTGGCACGGTAGGATCATACCACTCGCACCTGAACAGAACCACTTTTTTCTCAAGTCGTCCAGGGTATTCCAACTGCAATACTTCTTCAAGGATCCCATAGAAATCATTCTCATCTGAATCAAGTTTGTCCCCTTGATACAAACTCCACTGTTCACAGTCGATTTTGATTCACCATAAGTGTGTGTGTGAAATTTGTATCCATTCACGTAATACCCAGGATATGTGGTGACACAACTCACACGACCGCTGGAGAGATCACGTATTCACCGGTTCTGAATATTGTTTACCTTAACCTATAGTTGACAAAATATTTAATCCTGAGTATATATATATATATATATATTTTAATATTTATGTAATTTTATCAACTAAACTTACAACTTGTTCAAACCATGACACAAACTGATGTTGAAGTTTATCATCTTGTTCAGCCCTCGAGAGATTCGGTTGAACACTTTGAAATTGATGCATAAACATACTACAAGAGGGAAGATATACAAAATTATCATCATAATGATGTTTTATAATCTATACTTACTTATATAATAACAAAATCTTCTTCCATATTTAGAAACATTTTTTTTCAACCCATTTCTATTTGCTAAATATGTAAATAAACCGTTACAAACCCACAATCAACCTCCTCTTACCCATTATTAATGTAAATAAAAAATAATTAATTACAACATTAAAAAGAAAACCTTTCAACCTCCTTCTACACTAAATTTAATATTAATTACTAAATTCATGTTAACTATGAATTACTAAATTGATGAACCTTTCTCTTCGCCATCATCAAACCTTGATATATAGAAAAAGGAAAAAAAAACATATTACTCCTAATTAATCCCAATTTGATTACCCATTTTAAAATGACACAATTTTTAAGAAATTAATTGTTTATTTATACTTTTGAGTATAAGGTAGTTTTTTAGAAATTTTTTATTAATATTTTTTTAGTATAAAGTATTTTTTTAAGGGTTGAGTTTGAGAAAGTGGTATTGCTTTTTGCCATTTTAGGAAATGGGTAAAAAAAAAAACTTTCTTTTTTTTGGCTTTTGGGTAAACAAAAATGAGACGGAGGGAGTACATGTTAATCCAAAATAAATAGATTACACAAAAAATAAAAATAGAATTAGACTGCAGTTTAAATACTAATCTCTCACCTTCCCACGACCCAAAACAGGTATAAATTATCATAAAAATTAAACTGAGTTCCTCTGGAAAGTATATATTATCTTTGGCGCACAATATTTTTTAATTTTTGTACTTATCATAATCTATAGAATTGCATTCTTTTAATGACTTGAATTAATTTTCAAGGTGAATAAAAGAAGAGACAACCAACATTAAGAATCGGTTCATCAAGACTTATCAAATACATGTAGATACAAAATAAATTATCAAAGTTAGCTTAGAATGAACATATCAATTACTAACAAAAATATAACATTACAAGATTCAAAGGTAATGTACATATACATATATAATTTTTATTTTTTCACATTAAAACAAAAATATTTTATCATCGTGACACATCCTATATCTAATAATTTTTCAGAAATTAATTTAAAATTTTAACATTTTAATCTTTTTGGTGTAGATAACTATTAAGAAAAAAGAAATTTTAGAGATTTATTATATTGATCGATAGTAATAGCTATACAACATATAAAAAAAAATCTCAGCTAACTCCCTAATAAAATTAAGCCCAAGGAACTTTCATATCAGAAAATTGATTTGAATTTTTTGTATAAAACAACATGCAACATCATGATTTATACAACTGAAAAATAAATCAAGCAAAGTACTGAAAATTGAAGAGAAAAATTACCTTAGATCTTAAGTAGTCGACCATTATATGAAAAATAGCATAAAAATAAAATTTGAAATGATAAAAAAGGAATATAAAAGATTAATAGACTCATGAACTTATAGATTTATGGTATAAAAAGTTTGGAAAAAGAAAAATAAACGATTCTAATAAAGATAGACCTAAGGATTCGAACTATAGAAAGCAAATAAACCTCTAAAGTTAGAGAAGGTAATTTGGGTTTTGCAGGCGATGATTAAAGATCAATGAAAATGTGTCATTTTAAGAAGAAGAAGAAAAAAAAAAAGGTGATACACTTTACACTAAATTCAGAAATTGGGCATCCGACAAGTAATATATTATTGCTTAGTATCCTCTTTCTATCAATGAATAATTATTTTAAAAAGATTTAATGTTAATTCACATGAGATTGGAAAAGACTTATATGTACATATATTTATTTTTCCATAATTGAATAGTAAATTTATTTATAAATTAGGACATTATTGTATAAATAAAAAAATGATTTTCCCCATATATGAAATTTCATTACAAACTTTTTAATATATAAATTAAAAAATTGTGGTAAAAATTGGTGTCGGATGGTCTCAAAACAAGACGACAAACTAGCACAAATTGACAACTTATCTCTTACAAAGTGTTAATGTGTTGTACTCAATTTATATTTAGTTTTACAGTAAAACAACTTCATACACCTATTCTAAATTTGCTAACCGTGCATCGCACGGGGGAAATACTAGTAATTATAGAGGGAAGATGTTGAATATTAACTTACTCAACATACGGTTGCACCTCGTTACAATTCAGTAACATGTAGGTGTGAGCTGTGTTTTTCTCTTCGTCTACAACATATCTTGTATTCTTCCGTCCAAGTGGTCGTCCAGGAGGTATAAAAATTGATGGAGTACCGGGTTGGGGTTCTTCGGCGCCACGACCATCGTAATTACGAGGTACATTATGACATCTCGTCTGAACATGATTCTCAAAGTTGTGGGAACAGAAAATTGATGCTTCTTTTGTTAAATATGCATTTGCGATCGAAGCTTCAACATGAGCTTTGTTAACCACACCGAGTTTTAAATTGTGAAGATACCTAACCATAGACATCAATAGTGAGTATAATAACCGCTAATTGTTCAAATATTTAAAAGTTGTAGACTACCTCTCAAATGGATACATCCATCTGTATTGTACAGGACCAGCCACTAGTGCTTCGTATGCAAGGTGTACAGGTAGATGCTCCATCGAATTAAAGAAGTTGGGTGGAAATATACGTTCCAACTTGCACAAGATCAGTGGAATATCTACTTCCAACCGAGTCATGTTCTCAACTGTAATCGTCGTAGAAGTCAACTCCTTGAAGAATAAACAAACTTCAGTGATAGCTTTCCACACGTTCTGTGGAAGAATTTCACGGAAAGCAATCGGTAGTAGCCTTTGCATAAACACGTGACAATCATGATTCTTCAACCCAAACATTTTCAATTTTATCCAGTCAATAGTTCGAGACAGGTTGGACACATAGTTATCAGGAAAAATGCTCATCTACCCCATCTGCACACAACATCCTTTTGTCTCTTATCAAGTGAATAACAAGCTTTGGGGTACTTTCCTGTACGTGGATATTTCACAAGTGATGGACGACGACAATATTCATTAAGTTCATCCCTGGACTTATTCGTGTCCTTTGTTTTTCCTTCCACATTCATTACAGTGTAGAACAAATTATCAAATAAGTTTTTTTCAATGTGCATCACGTCCAGATTATGAAGGATCAACAAGGTATTCCAATACAGCAAATCCCAAAAAATACTTTTCTTCTTCCAACTAATTTCCAATCTCTTGTTGTGGGCCTCGGCACCATCTTCTGTCACTTTTTGACATCCCACCTAATTGATTTCATTTAGGAGTGATTCACCTGATCGAATGGGTGGTGGTGGGTCATCCACTATCACATTCTTTCTGAATGCAGTCTTGTTTCTCCGATACGGATGGTGTCTAGGTAAGAATTTACGATGGTTGTCGAACCACGGCTGTTTACGACTGAGCCTCAAAGTGAAAGCATCAGTGTATTCTCCACAGTAGGGACAAGTTGTCCATCCAGCAGTGCTCTATCCAGACAACATTGAGTAAGCTGGAAAGTCACTGATGGTCCAAATTAGTGCAGCTTGCATCAGAAAATTTTGCTTTGTAGCAACATCATACATTTCCACCCCAATTTCCCATAAATACATCAAATCACGGATCAATGACTGTAAAAAAATATCCAATTTATCCTTAGGATTTTTAGGACCAGGTGCTAGTACCGTAAGAAACATGAATTGATCTTTCATACACAACCACGGAGGTAGATTGTACGGTGTCACTATCACTGGACATGAAGAATATTGTTTCCCAAACTGTTCGAATGGTTGAAAACCATTGGTGCTTAGGCCCAACCTTATGTTCCGAATCTCAGAAGCAAATTCAGGATACGAATTATCCAGGTGTTTCCAAGCCAATGAGTCTGCAGGGTGACGCATAACACCAGAATCATCGTTAGAGCAACTTGCATGCCATGTCATATCTTTTGCAGTAGCAATGGACTGATACAATCTTTGCAATCGAGGAATAATAGGAAAGTAGAACATCTCCTTGTAAGGCTTTTTCTTTTTCCATTGACCATCAACACCACGCTTACCGGGTTTAAACCGTGGATGACTACAAACCTTACAATGTTCAAGTTCACTATCATTACCCCAATATATCATACAATTCTGTGCACAACAATCAATCTTCTCTACCGGAAGACCCATCCCACTCATTAATTGTTTGCTATCAGAAAATTTTCTGGGCACTAGATTTTCTGGAGGAATAATTTCCCGAATCAAGTCAACAACTTGATTATAACCCATCTCAGACAGTCTATTTTTAGTTTTAATGTTCAACAGTCGGGCGTTGAATGACAATTGTGAGTGTGTTTCGCAACCAGGATACAAATCCCGGTTTGCTGCACGAAGCATGTCATAAAATTGAGCAGCATGCTCATTTGGGGGCTCCTCATTAACGGGTTCATCTTCTACATTTCCAAAATGAAGGTTAGGACCAGTTAGGTCTGTGATCATGTCATGGTACGAGGTAGACCCTGCAGTATCATCTACTCCGTACGAAGTCGATGCTGACTGATCATAGTTTTGGTGTGGTAGATGACCCCAATTTTGTTCACCGTGTAAAACCCAACTGTGATAATTGGGCATAAACCCATTTATATACAAATGTATTTTCACGTCAATTGGTGCTCTAAACCTCTGGTTCCTACATCTAGATTTCGAGCAGGGACACCTAATATCTCCTTCACTCATCCAATCAGGATTGCTAGTAGCAAATTGTATAAACGATTCAAGATCACTAAGAAAGTCGGGAGCTATTATTCCATTAATTGTTCTTGGACCATCTATCCAACTGCAACTTGAATAACTCATATTATAATCTGTTTCAAATTAAAGAATATTCAAAATTTAATAAAAATTCAATAACTCTATTATATTTATCATATTGTTAATTTAATATAGTTAATCTAAAATTTTCGGCAGAGTTTCGTTTATTTTTATCGTATTCTCCAGTTAACTAAGATCCTATAGTGCATCCATTTTCAACTTAATTAAAATTAATCAAGTCGGACCGCACATTCTACAGCTAGCAAACAACTAACAATATATTCATCAACCCCCTCCACTCCAACATAATTAAATATAAACTTAATTTAAACATAACTATATACAACATTCATCAAATTAATTATTAATGTCAATAATCGAACATTGATATTCATCACATATATAATTAATTAAATATATATGATGCAAAATTAATTAATTTTAATACAACAAATATTAGTAATATTTCTAATTAACATAAATATATTATCAAATTTATAATTAATTTCATACTAATTAAATAACAAGCTAAACATTATATAATTAGCAACTAATTAACACCTATACATACACATATATATACATATATACATACATATAAACATACATGAATTTACATTTTACAAACAATTTAACTAACAAATTAACGGATTAAAATAAAAAATGTTACCGTAGAAATGTTCACGGGGACGAGTAGGCCAAAACCCAACCGGTGGAGTGGCATTTCCGGCGACGGCGGCGGCGCGACAGGGGAGGGCGGCGGCGGCGGCGGTTGAAAAATGTGGAGGGGGAGGGTTTTGTTGCTGCTGAAAATGGTGGGTGGGGTATTTATATTAAAATTTACCGAGGGGGTTAAAGAGGGTAAACCCCCTCGGTAAGTACCTGGAATTTACCGTGGGCGAGGGGGATAACCCTCGGCAGCTTCACGAGGGCAACATCCCTCGGTACGGTTCAGGAGCGGAAATGGGCGATGGGCCCACGCTCGCCAACTCACGAGGGGCCCCGCCCTCTCCTACTCACGAGGGCTTAGCCCTCGGCCCGTGAATTTTTGAAATTGCAATGAGGGCTCCGCCCTTGTCAACTAGAAAGGGGGCCCGCGCCCTCGTCTAGGCCCTCGCCTCGCTCAAATTTGAGGTGCCCTCGTCTCGGCCCTCTTTAAGAACGAGGGCAATCTCTGCCCTCTTTAACCGCCCTCTTTATTTGTGGTTTTTTTTGTAGTGATTTTTCAACGTAGAAACAGCTTTGCCTACGGAATTAATTTACCTACAAAATAAAATCTCTAGGTATAATACCTACAAGTTATTTGCCTACAAAAATTTACCTACATCACAATTTGCCTACGGAATTTCGTAGGCAATTTTTTTTTTTGGGTGGGGAAGGAAAATGTCATTACAATTAGAAATTAATGTAGACAATTCGTAGGTAATCTCCACTATGAATTTTTTTGTTGGAAATTTCGTAGCCATATTGACAATTTCCATAGACAATTTTATATTTTCTTGTAGTGCTAGTTTTAGGAGCTAGTCTTGTCATGGGAAAAGTATAGCGTGAACTTTCGTCCCAAGTTTCTGGGATGGGAATTAGATCAATTTTACATTAATTTGTTTGTCGACAGTAATATATATTTGCTCTCAAATTCAACATAACAGCTTAAACTGTTAGAAAAAAAAGGCGCAATAACTCTTCATCACATTATACATTTCAATGATTATATGTACAATTATTATATACAATTTTTAAATTTATGTACAATATTTTAATATATATAGTGGAGAATAATACTTTGTTGTTTCATGTACTACACACAAATTATCCCAAAAAAGAATGTACCACTGTACAAGTCTTTGATCACGAGTATATAGTGTGCATAAGGAATTATACGATTAAATTAATTTCAGACCACTCTATAAATTTAAACTTTTAAAAGATGTGAAATTCTTTTATAATATAAGAGTTAATAGGCTCACGATGCCTACACGTTCATGAGTTCAAACTCCGCTGACAATAATTTTATCCTCATTATAATTATATAATTGTTGGATCTAATTAGTCCTCCACATATAATTGTTGGGTCTAATTATATGCTCATGCAGTACTGATCAAGCAACAAGGATAAGAAAATGAATAACTATTTTACGACAGATATATGGATGTGATCAACCTTCACCATTCTCTTCCTTTTTTCATATTTCATTCTCTTACTAATCAATGCATGTGGAAAATCCAAAAACCCACAAAATTTGCCTCTGAATACTGAATTAAATAAATTCCCTGTAATTCATTCTGTTTGGTATGCTCTACGTTTGTATACATTCTTAGGGGATGCTTGATTAGCAATTCTTCAATGGCAATGGGAATTAAAATTTATTTCCATCTATGCCCTCATAAGAAAAATGATATGTTAGGGGAAGAAGTGTTCCAATGGTGACATCATTGCTAGTGCCATGCCCCAATTTTGGAATAGAAGTTGACAAAATATGGTTGTTGGTGGAGGAATAGGGGAGTGATTGAGGAGGAGGATTGTAGGAAGAGAATAGGGTAATCAATTGGAGTAGTGATTACCTTATTTAGGAGAGGAGGTAGTGATTTTGTTCTCATGAACCATGCTAATTACACTAATTTTGAATCTCATTCCCATTACCATTGAAAAGTTGTTAATCAAGCGTCCCCTTACTTTTGTAGTAATTATGAGCCCTTCTAAATTTTTAGGTTATAATTTTTTTCCAGTATTAACATGTTTTAATTTGTATGTTATATTAAATTAGGTTTTGAATCCGGCGCAGTACCATAGAACGGGTACTGGATAGTGTTGTACTGCACTGAATTCAAATCCATTTAATTGTCGTTTAAGTCCTACAACCTATTTGATGAGTCCAAACTCCAAAATCCATTCACTAATGTAATAAAAAATTATATATCAATTATATAAAAAAAATTGAATTGAAGATTGCTTAAACATAATTACTTAAAGTCAAAAGAAAAATTAAAAAATTATGGGATCAAAATTAAAAAGTAAAATTTTTTGGGACCAAAATTGAAAAGTTAAATTTCTTGGAATCGAAATTGGACACTAGACAAGTAACAGGACAAAAAAAAATAGTTTTTCTCTGCTAAACAACATCGTTTTCTACTTTCCGACGAAAATGTGATCAAAATAGATGATTCTACAAGTTATGAGATCAAAATTGAAATTAGACAAGTTACAACACCAAAAAACTATTTTTCTCCATTATCACCTGAATCACTACAAAAGACTTCCAAACTCCTCCAATCTGTAGAAAATTACAACTATTGAGGATGAGCTTGTACTTTTGGAAAAAGCTCAACGATTACACTGTTAAAATATATAACTGCAAGTAATGTATAAAAGGAAATTTTAATTTATACATGTACATTCAATAATAACTAGTGTTTGTAACACCTCAATGCTTGAGGTGTTAACCCATAAATTTTGCAACTTAGTGTTATAGTAATTGTGTTAACAAGAATGCATCGAAGATAATTTAAAATAATAACAAGTGTTATAAGTAATGGTGTTACGAAAATGTATCAAAATAGAACTTTAAATTAAAACATGAAAAATTGAAAAAGTATTGGTTGATCTACAGCTGGACAAAAGGTAAGTACAAGGTGCAGTGGAGCTACTGTGTTAGTCATCAGATAGCAAAAACACATATATTTACATTCTACCAAAATGAGGCTTTGCTCATGCCTTGTTTGGTTAAAAGTACTTTCCAAAAGTACCATAAAAAAGAGCAAAAAATTGTACACATCTTGGGTGGCCTAGTTTTGCTTAGCTTAGCATGTTTCAGAATTTTTTTAGCAGTGGAGCCTTGGCGATCCTCGTGAACTGTGGAAGTGGTGTGATGAGTCTCAGACATTGATATATCCGACATTGGTCACTTTTGCGTGTTTGAAAGGGAAGCCTTCTCTTGAGAGGTTTGTGGTGTGGAGGGTTGGGTGGAACCTGGGAGACATGCGATGATTGTGTGGCGCATGTATTTTCTCCCTCTCTGTTCCATGGTTGATTTTCTGATATGGAAGAAAAATAACATGTCTTTGAATTTGTCATTGAGGTCATCAAGATTTAGAGTGTTTTCCTATAATACATGAGGATAATGAAATGTTAAAATACATGAATTGTTATGTAGGGAAGAAAACAGTTTTTTTGGTCAAGTGTACCTCTGTTTCTGCTTTAATAATGTCCTCAACTGACATTTCTAACAACATCTGAGCCTCTCGGTGCTCTACAAAAATTTACAAACATCCAGTTCCATCAAACAACTCAGCCTCAAAGCGCAACCTGTACATATATGAGAGGCGTATATTAATGATTACTAAATATATTAATATCATTTTTATTAAGGATTCAAAATTTTGAGGTAAAAGAATGATTTACATGGGTTTTGGGTTGGGAAAGTCCTTGTCGCAGTAGTAACACTTGAACTCACTCTGGTAGTCTGCTCCGCAAGTTCTAAAACAACTTGGACAACACAAGAAGTAGAATCGTTGTCCCGGCTTTATAACCTGCAATGTAGATTTGGTCCAGAAAGATTTAACCTGTGATTTGAAATGGCAATGTTAGTGTTAATTGAACCGAAGTTTAGATAAAAGTAAGAGCATCACATGTATGAATTATAAGTTACCGTTTCAGGCAGACATGGGATTTGGCTGAGTTTTCGGATTTGTGAGTCGAATGGTCTGTCTATGGGTTGGTGTAGTTTCTCATACAACTTCTGGAAGACGACATTTTCTATATATTCTGTGTTGGCTTTTAACCTGAGAAGGTGTATGTAAGAACAAGGTTTAAAAGTGGATCAACATAAATACAATCAATCTAGTATTTTTAGTGTTATGGTCAAGAAAAAGAGTTTTTGACTGAGAAGAAGCTTTCATAAAAAAATAAAAAACACAACTAATGTGATTCCTTTAGTGTAATAGTGTTGACTAAAATTTTGGAAGACCGCCTAGTCAAATATACTTAACAATACTTCTCATTTATAGTTACGTCTAAGATAAGACATATTTGCATTACCATAATTCAAGTTGCCTAGTCTGAGGTATTGGAGGATCAAACAAAATAGTGTTATTTGGCAATGTCCCAATAGATATCCCTGCAATAAAAGATTACTTGTATCAGTAAAGACAAAATCGTAAGTTTAGAAATGAGATAATGGAAAAAAGTTATAGATAAAACAATTATTGGGAAATCATTAAAGCACCAACGTCATATAATCTATCACATGCCTTGGTAAAAAACTAACATTGGTCTCCTCAAGATTCAAACAAAATTATTCAAATACTATATTGGCAGATCGAAAACTATCACTTCATCACATCGCAAATAAAGTAGAATGAAAATCGTAAGACCATTTGATTTAATAAAATTAGCAACCTGAAAATAACAAATCATCAGCGCACATAATTACATCATCTATGCACATGCCATATTATGAGATTGACAGTAAGAACGTGCCATGTAATCGATTGGAGTTTAAAAAAAATTCTGACTTGGGTATTTGGATATCTATGTTGGCTATATTAATTTTGTTCCCTTCTTATTTAATGGTAGAGACTGACCTAAGTCTGATACAATTTTCTTATTTGCAAAACAGAGAAAAATAAGAAATACAATTAAATTACTAAGAGAGTGCAAATTAAATGGAAATTTATAAGAAATACAATTAAATTACTAAGAAAGTGCAAATTAAATGGAAATTTAAATACCTAAAGATGTTATCCTTAGTTGATCCAAATGCTCTAACTAGTGGAATTTATACAGTACTCATTCCACGACACAATATGTGGCGATGAAGCATTTTCTTTTACTATTGACATTTGACAGCAAATAATAGGTTTGTTAGTTACAGAAAGAACGTGTATCCTAACATGATTTTCAGTACACCTAATCGAAGAAATTCGTATGTAACGATATCGTGTTCTTTATAAGTCACATAAGAAAGGCATTTCAGCTTTGAAAAGGAACCACAGAAGTGCATGTATAATAACTTTATAAGTGGAATTTCAGAATAAATGGTGTCCAGAAGCCATCCAGCATGTAAATACACAACAAAGTCGAGTCATAATAGACTAAGAGATGTAAATTATATAACATAGTTAACTCATAATATTAATGTCTATTGATCTGCTCTGTCATACATACATATTGACATAATTGCTTGTGTAGACAGTTTATACTCACCATGGTAGGTATTCACGGATAGGCGCAACCCCAATATGATGGGCATCTTGTGAATATTCTCAATCAAATGAAGTCCCTCACTTTGCATGAATTCCTCCCATAATGTAAAGATGTTAGGTCTAGCCCTGCATGTATAAGAAAACCATAATTTTACCTTTGAATAATTAAAATAGCTTCAAGAGCATAATGTAATGGAGCCTGGTATTTAAACTAATGGACTCACTCTTCATTGACAACAACGAATTCTTGCACAGTTTTGTTAATTTTTTGGATGAAACGTGAGGGGAGGACATGTATAACACCACACAGCATATCTGAAAATAAACATTATTATTAACTAAAGTCAAATTCATAATGTCCATTGGAAGAAGGTCAGAAACATAACATATTTATTTACAAGAAGTTCTATAAAATAACTTAGCTGATATGTTTATCATTAGAATCAGCAAATTGAGGATACTCCACGAAAGGTGTTGGTAAACGTTGTCTAGGGGCAATTCCTCGTGCTTGCTCGTGGGCTTGATGTAAGTGCTTCTGCTCAAGATGATTTCGTATTTGAAGTTTCCTAAGGTCGGTGCGTTTGCTGCCAATTCCTTGATTTTTCCATTCCCAGTGAAATACGTTTTGTATAACTGAATGGCCTCATCCAGTCGGGCAACGTCTTGGTCATATATAATACACTGCATTCTTTCATTCTGTTGAAATAATCAGAAAATTAAGACATGATAAGTAGCAACAATCTTATTGAATAAATTAAAATTGTTTACCTCTTTATCAACCAAAACGAGTCGTTGATGTTGTTTCCCCCACGACATATAGCGGATAGGGGTCTTTTCTGCAACAAGAGCCTTAATAAACTAGTTTTGAATATCTGGTTTCAGCTTTGCAAGTGTCGTACAACGACTTTCCATTGACCTAAGAAGGAAAGAATGTGGGGGTGGGGGTGGGGGTGGGGGTGGGAAATAGCCTATGTATTAACATTGAAAATATTGGTTTTAATGTGTTAGGTTACTTGGTAGTGTTAATCTAAAGAATAATATGTATAAAAATAAGACATAGTGTTCTGTACAAGAACATTACATGAAATGAAAGAGATTAGTCTAATAGCATTAAATGCAGTAAATGTACTTTTAAATTTGCAAGACTCTCTTTATATGGGGCGACAGGCTGTAATTATTAAAATTATACATGTTAGAACTGCAACTAACGACTTTTTGTAAAATAATATCAAAGAACCATTTGGTTTATAAATAGCTTGTGAACCACTGATCCCAACATTCACTTAGGCAACAACATTAGTCATTTATAATCACTCAATCAATCATCAAAAGAAAGCAATATTGTAAACTAATTATCATAGAAAATAATGAAATGTGTTAGAAAGGTGATAATACAAAATTCATATTCAGTGAATGACAAAAAAACTAAAGGCTATAAAAATTTCAGCACACATCACTAAAGAGGAACATGTCGCGGTGGGAAAAAATCCCCTGTCATGGTCTATGGATAAGGAGCAACATAGATACAGTCAATGATAAAGCTGCAACACAACAAAGTACATGACAGAATGTTAGAGCTCTTAGAACATATAAATGACAACAACATATAAACGCACAAGAAAGCTGACTAATCAACCTAGTACCAAATATCTAAAATAATAACTAACACTAAAAACAGCAGGAGTTGCTCAAAACAAGACACATGCTTTCAATCAAGGTGTTCACATATTTGAACTGTACAATGCAAATCACTCCAAGTAAAAGATCATATAACCGAATTCATTCTTGACAGCTTTATTCCAATGAAAACTTAATTAGAAGTGAGTGTTTCTAATCATCAACAACTAAATTCTAACCAAGAACACAACCGAAATGAAGCTGCGAGATCAATTACATGGTAGAAATATACTACATCAAATTTTCACAATTTTAGTACTCCAAAACTTCAAATTAGCAAAAACCAAGCAATTTAAGGAAACCCCATTTTTGTAAATTGAAATCTGCCCTTCAAAAGTTACTGTAAAATGACATGAAAGAGAAGTAATCTGACAAAATTAGGAGAGCACATGATTTATAAAGCGGAAATAAGTGACTGAATTCACTTGAGAGCAAATATGCATTAAACGATGCAAAAAGGATTTCAAAGATTTACAGTTACATTATGTAAAAAAGGGCCCTATTAGGAAACATAGTTATTTTCTTTTAAAGCACAGCCGAAAATTTGTAAGTTTACAACTCTGCAAATCTTGAAGAAGGAAAATTTTACAAAAAAAAAAAACAAAATTTAAGAAACAGCCGAAATCAAAATCCATACATTAGCCACCTAATTTTTTTAAAGTAATATTAGGATTTCCAAATTTATGTTTCAATCTGTATTCCTTTTTTTTTCTTTTTTTTTATAGACTCGCTATTTTATCACAAACCAATTAATTTATGAGAAACCAAAGAGAAATTATGATTTTCTTGTTTAACATTTTCAAAATAAAATAAAATATTCTTGTGTACCTGGAAGTGAAAATCAAGAAACACCTAGGGCAAACTGACAGGCGGAGGTTCACCTAGGGCAAACTCACGACAGAGATTGGAAGGAAAACCTGGGAAACACGGAGAAAATAAAGAGAAATTAGATGATGCAAATAGAAAAGTAAAAATCAAAATCCGGAAACAGCAAGACGGACAAATAGGCAGAAGCAGATGGAGAAGAGAAGGAGTAAAGATTGACAAAGAAAAGAAATGAGACGGGAAAGAAGAAAAAAAGAAAAATGTACCATCTTTGAAGCGGCGACACGTATAGCCGGTTTGTGCCACGTATAATCTATTTGCTACATGCATAACCTTGTTACCATCGTGTAGAGGAATACCACCATCGTGTAGAAGAATACCAAGAGCCGTTGAGAAAATTATTTGGTACACGCGTGACCCTACTAAGCCTCCTACACACCTGTTTGGGCCACCGGGTATAGGCTGGAAGTTGGCCCACCTCGAGTATTTCTATCTTTTTAGATAGTGAAAATACACAGGCCTGGGCTACTGGAAACGGGCCGCAAACTGGCCAATTTAAAAAAACTCCCTCTTTATAGAAGTAGTAGATATATGGAGTACGATAAGCTCTGCTACAATGCCAAATTGCAAACAATTCGCATTTCCTCGGCTTCGGATAAACTCGTACTTTCTCATCAACATTTCCGCTTCATATCCATATAAAATCAAGAAAATCGTGAGATATGTCAAATATTCAAAAACAAAACTTTTATAGCATGTTTCTTGTAAGTATTGACATAAAATGAAAGGATTTTTTTATTTATCGGTAAAGTTGCGCCTCAAACTCATGATCTATTGACCATAGATAGTGGAGCTCTAACCATTTGAGCTATACCACTTCGTCATAAAGTGACAGGAATAATTGTACTTTTAGTCCCAAGATTTAAAACACTTTTGCTACCTATGTACGGAAATGATCTTTTTTTTTTACAGTTTTGGTCCAACCCATTAATTATCAGGACTAAAATTGCAATTTTTCCACATTCCATGGGACCAAAAGTGAAGTTTATCCATTTTTTTGGGACAAAAACTGCAATCTCTTGATATCTAAAGTGTAAATATATATATATATATATATATATATATATATATATATATATATATATATATATAATGTTAGGATAAAAATGCACACACACAATCACGAAATAGAACACGAGATTTGTTTACCCAATTCGTCTTACGACTACGTCTGGGGGCGATGCCAAGCCAGGGATTTTCACTATATTTTTCTGATACCCGATACAAGGAGAAAACGTGTATATATAATAAACGAACCCTAACCCTAACCCAAAGTGTACAATCCATTCACCCTCCACACTCCAACAATCTCCCACTTGGAGACTGAATTCTCCATGTAACCATATCTTCTTGTCTCTCCTCCCTCATCCACCTGGCATCGCCAAGCCTTGTATTCAAGTTCCAAGGCCATTTGAAGTTTTGCACAACTTCAACTTCTCTAAGGCCACCACCTTAGTAAACATGTCTGCTGGATTCTCACTTCCTAGGATCTTCATAAGCTGCAAGACCTTCTTCTCCAAAAGGTGATGAATGTAGTGATACTTCAACTCAATATGCTTTGTTTTTTAGTGAAATGTCGGATTCTTCGCCAAAAATATAGAACTTATACTATCACAGAAAAGAGTGCTATTCCCATGCTCCTTCCCAAGTTCACCCAAGAAATTCTGCAACCACACCATCTCCTTACTTGCCTCTGTCACAGCTACATACTCTGCCTCCGTAGTGGACAACGCAACAATCTTCTGCAACATAGAAGTTCAAGATATAGCAGTACCACCATAAGTAAAAACATACCCGGTTGTACTTCTTCTTCCATCAAGATCATTTGATGCCAAGTCTGCATCCATATAACCCACCAGCTCCATACTCTTGCCATTGAAACACAAAGTCTTGTCTGTGGTACCTCTCAAGTAACGTCAGACCCACTTTACTACTTCCCAATGTTGTTCGCCCGGATCACCCATGAATCGGCTCACTACTCCCACTGCATGAGCAATATCTGGTCTTGTACACACCATGGCATACATGATGCTGCCAATTGCTGAGGCATATGGTACTTTCATCATTTGGACACGTTCCTCCTTGCTCTTTGGTGACTCCTTCCTCGAAAGCTTGAAGTGACTGCTCAAGGGGGCACTCACAGGCTTCGACTCCGTCATGTTAAATCTTTCTAAGATCTTCTGAATATAATTCGACTGTGAAAGATACACACTTCCCATCATCTTATCACACTCAATTCTCATGCCCAAAATCTGTTTTGCCTCTCCAAGATCCTTCATAGAAAACCGTACTGACAATTGCTTCTTCAACTTATTCACTTCACTTGCATCAACTCCTACAATCAACATGTCATCAACATATAACAAGAGAATAAGAAAGTCATTGTCAAACCTCTTGTAGTAACAATAATGATCAGCGTGGCATCTCAGGTAACCAATCTCCATCATGAAACTGTCAAACTTTTTGTACCACTGATAGGGAGCTTGCTTCAAGTCATACAAGCTCTTCTTCAACTTGCACACAAGTTTCTCCTTTTCCTTCACTACGAACCCCTCAGGTTGTGTCATGTACAACTCATGCACCAAGTCACCGTGAAAGAACGGCGTCTTCACATCCATCTGTTGTAACAACAAGTTCTCTGCAGCTACCATACTCAACACCATTCGAATAGTGGTCAGTTTCACAACAGGAGTAAAAACATCAGTATAATCAACACCATATCGCTGCTCAAACCCTTTGACAACCAGCCGGGCTTTGTAACGTTTGCTCCAATCAGCTTCATTCTTGATTCGGTAGACCCACTTGCAGTGCAAAACCTTCTTGCCTTTTGGGAGCTCAACAAGTTCCCAAGTGTCGTTCACTAGAAGAGATGCTAACTCATCATTCATAACAACTCTCCATTTTCGTTTATCTACAACCTGCTCTGCCTCTGCATAACATTCAGGTTCACCACCATCAGTAAGTAGCAAGTAGTAGTTAGAGGGCGAATACCTATCAGGTGCATGTCGTTCTCTAGCTGGTCTCTGCAGTGGATTCTCCGGTGGTGGGGTCCTTGGTTCTTCAATAAGAACCTCTTCTTCATTCTGGCTTTCCTTACTCCCACTAGAGTTTGAGATGTCTAACTCGACCTCTCGGGTATCAATCTTGCCAGAATATGATGCCTCCAATCTGTCCTTGTACATAACCTGTTCATTGAAAACCACATCTCTACTGCGAATAATCTTTCGGTTATTCTCATCCCATAGTCTATAACCGAACTCATCACCACCATAACCAATTAACGTACACTTAACAAATTTAGCATCTAACTTACTTCTATCAACATAACTAACATGAGCATAAGCAATACAACCAAAGACACGCAAGTGAAACAGTTTTACCTCTTTTTCTGTTCATTCTTCCTCAGGTATTTTGTTCTCCAGCGGAACTGATGGACCTCTATTGATCAGGTATGTTGATGTGCTTACTACATCTGCCCAAAACGTCTTAGGTAGTCCACTCTTCAACCTCATGCATCTGGCTCGCTCATTCAACGTTCTGTTCATTCGCTCTGCCACTCCATTCTGCCGGGGAGTTCCTCTCACTGTCTTCTCCATGCGAATCCCATTCTCAGCACAATACTTCTTGAACTCACGAAGTTCATATTCACCTCCATTGTCAGAACGGAGACACTTCACTTTCAGGCCTGTTTCGTTCTCTACAAGGGCCTTCCACTTCCTGAAGGTATCAAACGCAACAGTTTTATTTTTCAGAAATATACCCATACCTTTCGAGTGGAATCATCGATGAAGGTCATGTAATACTCCGAACCACCAAGGGACCTCACGGGCGCTAGTCCCCATAGATCGCTATGAACCAGCTCCAGCCTTTCCGCCTTCAAGGTTCTGCCACCTCTCGAGAAACTCACCCTTTTTTGTTTCCTAAAAACACAGTCCTCGCATAAGCCAACTTCAACAAATTTTAGCCCTGGAAGTCTCCCTTTCGAACACATTACCTTCATCCCCTTCTCGCTCATGTGACCCAACCGACAGTGCCACAAATCAACATCGGTTGTACCTCCTACAAGATCAATGCAATCTTTGGAATTAGTTGTCATATACAACGTACCTTCCTTTTTCCCCGAGCTACAATCATGGCTCCTTTGCTGATCTTCCAACTGTTGCTGCCGAAAGTCACTGAGTATCACTCTACATCAAGCTGCCCGATTGAAAGCAAGTTTCTCTTCAATCCTGGAATGTGCCTTACACCATTTAACTTCAACATCGATCCATTTGGTGTAGATACCCGGACATCTCCTTTTCCTACGATCTTCAGGAGCTCATCATCAGCAAGGTACACTTGTTCGAATTCGCCAAACACATAGTTCTCCATTATTTCAGTATCACTGCATGAATGGAATGATGCTCTAGAATCCAACACCCATGATTCCAGCGGACTACTAACACTCAAGACCAATGCATCTCCAATCTCATACGTGGTTGCGTCTGCTGTCTTCTTCTCATTCTGTCCCTTCTTGTTTTTCTTGGGTGCTGTACACTGGTTCTTGCAGTGACCAAACTCCTCACAATTCCAACACTAGATCGAGTCTTTCCCTTTCTTGGATTGACTCTTCTCTCTGGACTTTGATCTGCCACGATTCTGCCTATTCTTCGATCTGCCCCTTTCCTCTGTGTTCAACGCTGACCCTGAGGTGGATCCAGAATCTTTCCTGCGAACTTCCTCGCTAATCATTAGATCTCTCACTTCATTAAGCATCAACTTAGACTTCGCGGATGAAGCGCTAATTGTTGTTACTCTAGCAGCCCAACTATCTGGCAGAGAAGATAACATAACTAAAGCAAGTACCTCATCACTGAAGTCGATCTCAACTGAGTTCAATTGCCCAATGATCATGTTGAACTCGTTCAGGTGTTGCTGCACAGGTGTGCTCTCCAACATCCTGAAGTTGAACAGCCGTCTGATCAGATGAACCTTGTTTGCGGTTGTGGGCTTCTGATACATCTGCTCCAAGATCTGCAACATCTTTACGGACTTGGCTTTAGTCGTGTGGTAGGCTACGTTCATAGACAACGATAAACGTATCGCACTCATCACCTTTCTATTCAACAGATTCCACTCCTTATGTTCCATCTTTTCGGGTTTTGCCTCCTCCTCTAGGGGCACATACAAATCTTTACCGTAGAGATAATCCTCGATCTGCATCTTCCAAAACCTGAAATTCGTCCCATCAAACTGCTTGACTGGAAACTTTTCGTCGCTCATCGTGACTGCTCCCTCCGAACCTGAGGCTCTAGATACCAGTTGTTAGGATAAAAATACACACACGCAATCATGAAATAGAACACAAGATTTGTTTACTCAGTTCATCTTACGACTACGTCTGGGGGCGATGCCAAGCCAGGGATTTTCACTATATTTTTCTGATACCTGATACAAGGAGAAAACATGTATATATAATAAACGAACTCTAACCCTACAAATTAGGGCCGAAAAAGTGGGCCAGAAAGTTGGATCGCCGGTATTGGGCCCAAGTGTACAGTCCATTCAGCCTCCACACTCCAACATATAAGACTAAAATTATTGACAAAAAGGATCGTTTTTAAAATTGACCTATTCTCTTAGGTCCGTAAATGCTACCCTTTCATAAATTGGAGCTCAAATACAAATGATCTTTCACCGACTCACCTATAAAGCAGAGAAACCCTCCAAGGGCATATACAACTCATTACTGATGTGCACTTCAAACTAGATTCAACTATGTTTGCAATTTCTTCCTTCGATAGAACCGTGAGGATATGAGATGCTCCAAAAACTTAATTGCCAAAATCGTGCAAGCAAAAATGAAGTTTATTGATGGGGATGGAATGAGGGCGCGCTAGGGCGTGTGGAAGAATTAGGGCTAAAGTTTGAATGGGGAGCAAACCCCAATTTTCAGAAGAAGAAAAATAAAAAATACACCTGCTAAAATTATGCCCTGCTCGACTGAGTAGTTCTACTAGACCGGGTACTCGGGTCGAGCAATGCTGGATTGAGCTGAAATGAATGTGCACGTCTGAGCCAATTGGCACGGCTAAGGCTCTTGGTCGTGCACATTTAAAAACTGGCGAACATTTTGTACAACCGGGGGAAACCAAGCAATAGAGCCCACAGGCTCGACCGTGCAAAGCGTTTCGAAAGAAATTAGAAAAGAATTAATTTACTAACCTTTTGATCCCTTGATTCGAGCCAGGTCGCTTATTTGAGTGGGTAGATCAGGGTCTCTTCCCACACATTTACAATTCACCATTTTAGAGTAATCCCAATAAAAATCAAGCCAAAACACTTCAATGTACTTTATAAGCCCAATAATTCAACCAAAATAAGACCAAACCGCCACACAAACAAGGTGTTCACTAAATAAGCATAACTAAAAAAATTTAGAGGCGTGCGCCTGTGCAATATTCACGTGAACCTCTAGTGCGCCGATGCAAAGTAAAAGATGAAAAAAAAACACATCTCAATCAACAAAAGCACACAAGTACTATACAATAAAAAATTAGCGACAAATCAAGGCTCAAACTTAATTCTCATATAACTTCTACCATTCAAGGCATAATAAGATTAGTCCATGAGTTTAGATGAACAAATCATAGCTAAAATAGAACTAATCATAATACTTATAGTTAAATAGTAAATCAATTGCAATAATAAAAATAGATATCACCTCTTGGGTTTACAAAATTGATGAAAATTCAATTAGAACTTCGTTCTTGCTTAAAATTGGAAATAAGACTATCTTCTTACTTGAAATTGAAAGAACAATTGATTTAAACTAAATCTATAGTTAATCTATGGCTAAAATTGCAAGAAATTGAAAAGAAAATGTTTTGTGCGCTTTGGTTCTTCGATTCTCTCTCTAACATTGATGTTAGCTGCTTAAAAACGAGCTCTTTGGGGTATTAATTAATACCCTACTCCACGTCTGGGCACGTGTCCCTAGGTCAAAATTGGATTAATGCTGATTTTTGCCTTGCACGATTGTGTTGAATTGCTCGACCAAAGTCCTTGGTCGAGCACCATTTCAAAAAAATGATGTTGATTTTGTCTCTAAGGCGTGCACGATTGAAAGAATATGCACGATCAAGGCTCTTGGTCGTGCACGCCCAAAACTAGGTAAACTTTATGTAAGATCTGAAGCCAACACGCAAGAGCCCTCTTGCTCGACCACAAGGCTTGGTAAAGCACGATTTTTAAAAAAACATTTTTTGGTTGACCATTGTCATGCACGATCGAGCCGATCGGGCACAACCAAGCTCTTGGTCGTGCACAACCAAAAGTGGGTGAGGTTCTGTAAGACCCGACTGTAAGACGCAAGAGTCGTCTTGCTCGACCGAAAGGCTTGGTCGAGCAAGGCCAAAAATTGCCATTTTTTTACCTATGCTCCATTCTTGCTCCGTTGCACTCGTTTCTCCATTCCGGGGCCCCCAAACCTTGAATCTTCGGCCTTTACAAGATGCAAACTTGTGTCTCTTCTTGATTTCCACCGTAAATGCTACAAAAATCACGATAAACATTAGTTTAAGCAAATAATGACAATCAAGCTTTTTTAGCACGATTCTTAGCACAGTCAAGCACCAAATGCACTTAAAAGGAGTTAAAATATGAACACTTCTTTCACCAAATAATTTTTTGTGTAGAATAAGTCGTCAAGTTTTAAATTGAAACAGACAAAATATTTTATGTAAGTTTGTACAAATTATGAAAACAACCCTTTTTACGAGAGTAGGGCACCCAACAGGTGTTACAGGTCACTTTTCCTTTCTTGTATTATGTAGCCCTTTTTTTTTAGTTATTAATTAAAAAACGTATGTCTATTCATCAATTTTTTTTTATTTTAAAGAATGAAAATGACTTCGAAATTATTATTGTTTTATGACTGATAAATAAAAATAAGGTGGTGTCTTAACGTACATTGTCAACACTTTCTATAACAATATTTTATCAATTCAAATTAAAACCAACAATATTTGATTGAAAAAACGGGATTCATAAAATTCAATTTAAACAAACTGTCCGAACTGGAAAAAAAAAAAAAGCGAGGAGAAATTATTTCCTGCAAAGATAGCCCCATCATTACAGAAGCAGGAATACGCAAGTACGATAGAGGGAGTTTATTTATTACGACATCCAAAGTAAAAATTTAGCTAGGAGATACATGTAAAGGTTCATGAATTCTCAATTGGAAGGATTGTAGGGAGTAGGAATCACCATAAGAGGATTCTTTCTTAAGACAGCAAGCCCTTCAATCCCAATCATGTCCACGTCAGCAGGACTCATCCCTTCCGGCAATTTCCAATCGAAGTGGTAAAGAAGTTGAGCCAACGGGAACTCAACGTTTGCTATGCCGAAATTGATGCCCGGGCAATTCCTTTTACCCGCCCCGAATGGAAGGAACTCGTAGTCACTTCCCAGGAAATCTAGAGAACTGTTCTCAAATCTTTCGGGTAGAAAGGATTCCGGATCTTTCCAGTACTGGGGATCCCGACCCAGGGAGTAGACGTCGATCATGACTTTAGCCTTGTTGGGAATTGTATACCCACCCACTTTGCATTCTTGCCTGCATTTTCTTGGGAGAAGAGGGATTGGAGGATGAAGCCTCAAGCTTTCTTTCACAACCAATTTCAAATATTTTAGGTCTTGCACATCTTTATTTTCTACCGTTGTCTTTCCTTTCAAAGCCTCTCTTATTTCTGACTGTACTTTCGCCATCACACGCGGATTTCTCATCAGCTCCGCCATTGCCCAGTCACTGGTGGTAGCTGTGGTCTCAATTCCACCGGCGAACATGTCCTGTTAATTAAATAAAATTGGTTAGATTTACTAATATATGTACATATAGGGAAAATTATTTTTACAGGATCATAGACTAAGGGGGTTGTAATATAAGGACCATAAGTTTTTGGGCTGACAAAACGAGGACCATAACCATTCAGGAATAAAATGTGGACAGTAACTCTTTGGACTGACAATTTAAGGACCGTAACTTTCAAAAGTTGCAAATAAATGTCAAGTTCACCTCGAATTAAGGCCGAATTGGCCCGATTTAGGCCCGAATTCTAGCCCAAGTCGGGCCCATTAGCACGATTTACATTGATTCAAGTTGATTTATCTTCAATTTGCCACATTTTAAAGTTATTGTCCTTTGTCAAACCCAAAAAGTTAAAGTTATCATTTTGCTACCCCTTAAATTACTTGTCCTAAAAAAATAATTTTCCATACATATATATATATATATATATTCATGTAAATGACTACTTACCAAAATGACCGATTTGATGTTATCGGTGGTGATGGGGAATTGGAGCTCTTTATTCTTCTGGACCCTGAGAAGAACATCCACAAAATCTTCTCCTTCAAACTCGCCCCTCTTCTTCAATTTATGTTCCTCTACCGCCGGATCAAGAATCGCGTCCATCTCACGTCTCATCCGCAGCAACCTGTATTTGTTCAAACTCAACGGATGCAAAAACGTCAAAGACGGAAACAAATCAGCCACTTCAAATCCCCCGGCCATTGTGGACAACTCCTTCAACAAGGCTATAAGCTTGGCATGAGCATTCAACACTCTCCCGAACGACGCTCTGCAAGTCACCGCGAAAGTTAACGCGGATATCTTCTCCGTAATATTGACAGCTTCTCCTGATGAAGACCGCAGAGAATTGATGAGAGAATCCATCTCCTCTGCCCTAATGTACCCATACGATTTGACATTCTTAGCACTGAGCATTTCCAAGATGCATATTTTACGCATTTGCCTCCAGTACTCGTTGTAGGGGCAGAAGGCAATGTCACCGTAGCTGTAGAACATTATCTCCAGCGCGGTGCTGTCGGGCCTATCCGCGCACGCGGGGTCGTGGATTTTCAACGCCTCTTTCGCCGCTTCCCGTGAAGAAACCACCACCGCCGTAACCTCTCCGAGCTTCAGACTCACGATGGGGCCATAATTTTTTCTTATTCTTGCCAGTGCGGGGACTGCGCCCCCACCAAGAAGGTGGAGGTGGCCGATCAACGGCAGCCTTGGAGGGCTTGGAGGCAAACTTTGTGAAGTTTTGGGTTTTCGGATTAATGCCTTGATTAGTAATAAGATGAAAGGGGAAAAGAGTAGGAGGGTGGTGAAGTTGATTGCCTCCATTGTTTTTAGTTGATATATGTTGGGTTGATGAGTGTGAGAGCATATAAGTTGTTGCAAGTGTTTATTTATAATAGGGAAACATACCCTTACAACAGAGTAATGCATAATCAAAGTTAAAAAAGGGAGCCCAAAACATTTGTCCTGTCGGGCACATGATTATATGTAGAGTTGTCCGCATTATCTTTAATTTTATACAGCCGCCGTACACGTTAGCGTGGTATATATAATTAGGGGGTGAAATTTAAGAGCTTTGATTGCATGTGATTCAGTGGCACATTCAAAATTTATAATTTGGAAATACAAAAAATAATTACAATTTTACTTAATAAATTAAAAGGATATATCTCAAAATTTTGGGATTACGAATAATTTTTTTATATATAAAATTGACTTTTTTTTTTTTTTTTAATTTGGGGTACAAGTACACCCCCTTTCCCATTGTGAATGCACCACTTATGTGATTAGGTATATTATAAATAGAGTTGCTATTGAATAAAATAATTTTGATTCAATCTGATATTCAGGTTCAAAATTTTATGATTCGAATTTGAGTATAAATATATATATATATATTAATTTGATTAACACAAATATAAAATTATTATATTCTATTCGATATTCGTAAATATTCCATTAAAAATAATTAAATATATATTATATATAATAATGGTAATAATAAATGTGTTTTTCTTTTTTATAAAATTCAACCCTTATGATAACAAGTGGACCTTTAGGCAGTATTTTTATACTTTTGTTCAAAAAGTTATTTTAATATATTTTACTTGGGCTTTTCTACGGTCAGGAAGGCTTTCGCCCTTCCTGACGTCAGTAAACCAATAAAAACTTGCCACATCATTTAAGTTCGTCATTTTCGATCTAGCTTCGCTCGGAGTAAAAAAAAAAAATTTAATAGAAAAAATTATAAAATTACAAAAATATTCTTACAGTGTTTTTATGTTAGAAGTAATTATTTTAATCTTTTTTCTTTTTTATAATAATTAAAATAATCAAATTAGAGTTTTTAAAAATCATTTAAATTTTAAAATTAAATAAAAAAAAACTCAATTATCATCTTCATCCCTTCAGCCGTCGGCCCCTTTATCCCGTCGATCAAGTGTGAAAACTTCCATCGGCTTCTCTCAAGTAAAATCGTCTCTACTTTTCGCCAATCTGTCATATAAAGTATCCGTAATTATGAGTTGTTTGTTGCTTCTCGGTGATTGTGGATCATTATTTGTACGGAAGATTTTCAGATTTGAAAATCTTGCCAATTTCGAATGTTGAATTAGCTGATTCATGTAATTTGTTTAATTGCGAATTGGAATTTCACGATTGCTTGCAACTTTTCTTATCTAGGGAATTTATAGTCCCCTGTGATGTTTATGTTTTCAGTTTATGATTTCACTTGAAGATAATGCTTTGATTTTAAGTTTTTGAGTTTTCTTATTCTATTTGATCCTTTGTGGTGTCATTAGGGGATAAATAGCAATGGCAGTCACCTGATACTCAAGTAAGCATACATGAAAATCAACAAACACAGCAGCCAAAGATACAAATATATTCACCTTGCAATGATGAAGTCTCGGATTTCTGGAGAGGTTACGATTTATTAGCCCACATACATGAGGGGTTCTTGATTACAAATAAAATAAAACAATAATTAAGGAATTGATTGTTTCTGAATCTACAGTTTTGATTTATCGATGGAGGATATCAAAAGAATTGAAGCAACTCAACTCCCTGAAGAGACGGATTCATCACATACAATCTTTTCTAAATAATTTTTTTATAAAACCAATCAAATTTTTAGTTTTGGTTGAATCTTGAATGATTTTATAAAAAAAGGGAAATGAAATGTTTGTATTTTGATTTTGACCGTGCTAAGACGGTGGATTAATTGATTAGGACATTTGTAATATAGTAAATTAATATTCAAAATTATTTTAAAATAAAAAGGGCATTTTTGTAATTTTATATTTATTAATATAAATTATTAATAGTGCGATACAGTACGATTGCAGTATGCATAGTACAAACGCCATAATGCAAAGTGCAATCATTTGAAAAAAATTATTATACGTTGGATCGAAAATCTAACGGTATTCAAAGGATTTACTGACGTCAGGAAGGGCGAAAGCCTTCCTGACCGTAGAAAAGCCCATTTTACTTATTAAAAATGAAAAAAGAAAGCTGCAGAGACGACTATCATCGCCGCTTGTGTTCGTCACTCCCTTATCACTTCAATTACAAACTCAATTGAAGATTGGAGGCTTGTCGCTTGTGTATATATATTTTTTTTATGAATTTGACAATTAATTTTTTTTTTTAGTTTATGTATTTGATAATGTTATGCAAACTTTTAAATTTGTAATTTTTATTGTGAGTTGAAACAATTGAATCAATTTTGAAATGTATATTCGAAGAATATTTGTTTAGAGCATGCTTGTAAAAAAATCAATTTGGATATTTGACTTGAGCATTTGAATATTTTCTAATAATATGATATAAATTTCATATCAAATATAAATCACATTTCATATCAAATATAAATCACATTTATTATTTGAAAAATATTCAATTCGAATTCAATATTCAATATAATATCTCTCTTGTGCACTTGGTGCATGGTGCACTCACTCAACAGTTGAGTCTATTTATATTAAAAAATGTGATTTGCATTATACTGAAAAGTGTAGTTATATTACATTGAAAAATGTTAATCTTTTAGATTCACAAGAAAACTTGTAATCAGGGAATCGGAATTAAGGCAACAATAAGAACGAAATTGAAATCACACAAGAACACCAGAATTACGTGGTTCGGAGATGAATACTCCTACGTCCACGGGATCGGAGAGGATAACTTTTCACTAAGAAAGAATGGAAGAAGTTACAATTCACTCAATCTCACAAACTCTCTGTGTTTTCACTCACTAATGATCTCACTTGTGATGTGTTAGTTTCTCAGCTAAGAAACTCCTTTTTATATAGTTACAGAGATTGAGATGAACCCTAGAATCGATTCATTTGTAACGAACTCAATGTAAGGTAGTTATCCAGCTGACTAACGACTTCAATAACCGCCTTAGTTGATTTAGTTAGAACCGCCATTGCGCTAGCTTCAATTTTGGTGTACTTTGCATATAACGAACTTTGGATCAGATGACTACTGGTCCAGACCTCCTCTGGTATACCTCATCTGATGGACCTCCTCTGATAGCTCATCTGCCAGACTACTCTGGTCAGACTCCTCTGGTCATCCTCATCTGATGCAACTCCTCTGGTACCCCAAATTCAACTAACTCCTACGGCTAACACATTTCAACATAGCTTCCTACTGAATCAAGCTCAGCAGACAAGATACTTCACATTTGACACTTCACAATTCTCCACCTCAGATGAGAAGTATCAATCATCTCTTCCTCTCCTCCACACTCCAGCTTGGGCCTAAGGAACATCCCATACACTCATCTTTACCAATTCAACACAGAACTTGAATTTAGTACCTGGTAAAGACTTTGTACACATATCTGCAGCATTTTCCTCTGTAGATATCTTCTGGATCAGAACCACACCTTTGTCAATGATTTCCCTTACAAAATGCAACCTTACATCAATGTGCTTTGATCTGTCATGGAACACTTGATGTTTAACCAGATGAACTGCACTCTGGTTATCACAATGAATGACCACAGCCCTTTGATTTATACAAAAATCCTTGATAATGCCTTTCAACCACAAAGCCTCCTTAACAGCCTCAGACACTGCAACAAACTCTGCTTCTGTAGTAGATAATGCAACTCCACTCTGCATAACAGATCTCCAGCTCACAGCAGTATTGTAAAGTGTAAAGATATACCCTGTTAAAGATCTTCTGGTATCCAGATTAGCAGCAAAATCAAAATCTACAAATCCTTCCAGTGGACTCTTCTGGTTAGTCATCTTTTCAAACATCAAACCCAAATCAGATGACCCTTTAAGGTATCTGAATATCCATTTCAAAGCTTCCCAATGTAACTTCCCTGGATTAGACATGTATCTGCTTACCATACTCAATGAATAAGCTAAGTCTGGTCTGTTACAGACCAGAGCATACATCAAACTTCCAACCCCATTTGCATAAGGTACTTTCATCATAGTCTTCTTTTCTTCCTCAGATTTTGGTTCCATCTCCTTAGATAATTTGAACTGTTGACCTAGAGGAGTTAATACAGACCTACTCTCATGCATGTTGAACCTCTTCAGGACCTTCTCAATGTAACTCTTCTGGGATAAGAATAGTCTTCCAGCTGCTCTGTTCCTAAGAATATCCATTCCAAGAATCCTTTTAGCATTTCCCAAGTCCTTCATATCAAATCTGGCACTGAGTTTCCTTTTGATACTCTGAATCTTCAAAAAACTCTTACTAGCAATAAGTATGTCATCTACATAGATCATAAGATAGGCTATCACATCACTACCTTGTCTTTCCAGATATACACAAGTATCATACTTGCTTCTTACAAAACCAATGGATAGCATAACTTCATTGAACTTATTGTGCCATTGTCTTGGACTTTGCTTGAGGCCATACAATGATTTCTTGAGTAGACATACCTTTCCTTCTCCCCCGGGTTCAACAAACCCTTCTGGCTGATGCATGTATAAACTCTCAATAAGATCCCCATGCAGAAAAGCTGTCTTGACATCAAGTTGTTGCAGCTCCAGATCTTCTTGGACTACTCTGCTGAGAAGTAATCTGATTGAACAATGCTTAACCACATGTGAAAATACCTCATTGTAATCAATTCCTTCCCTTTGAGTAAATCCTCTGGCTACTAACCTGGCTTTAAACCTCACTTGATCCTTCACACCAGATTCAAGCTTCTTTTTAAACAGCCATTTACAACTGATTAGCTTCTGCCTAGGTGGCTTATTAACAAGAATCCAAGTATGATTCTTCTTAAGAGACTCCATCTCTTCTGTCATGGCCATAATTCATGACTCTCTATCATCACACTCAAGAGCTTCCTTGTAGTTCTTAGGTTCTTGGTACTTGATTGCCAAATTCGTTTAAGCACAAATTTGATCTCACTCGAAAGTGTACGAGATCGTTGTTATAGTAAGGCAATTGACCAAGTAATAAAATTATCGAACCATAGGGAAGCAAGTGGTTAGCTAAGTAGATTCACATTGATATGCAAGGAAAATAAAAGGACAAGTTCGGGATTAACTACGCTACTAAACAAGAAAATTAAAAAAGCGAACTAACAAGCAATAAAAGAAATCTAACTAACTTCGAGACGAAGTGCAAGGGGATTGATATGCCCTAAATGGTTTCCGTTATGTGATCCTTAGGTTCGTTTTCGCTCTTGTCCACCAAGGGACATTGCTCTTCATCTACCTTGACCATTGAATCGTCGCTTTCACTCTTCTCATCGCTTGGATCCTCTTCTTTCTTTCCTACCTCTTCATCCTTAGTTTCCTCTTTCTCTTCTTCATTCACTTCTTCTTCTTCTTCATGCTTTCCTTGAAGGATTCTTATAATACGAATATAATCTTCATCATTTCCTTCTTCAAGTAAATTCCAATCAAATTTATAATCCACCTCTTCCCCTTCTTCATCATATATCTTCTCCACCTCTTCATTCATCACTTCATCTTTTTCTTCTTCACCATCCTCTCGAGTAGGCATAGAGAGACCTTCATATCGAGCTTCACTCTCAAGATCCATAGCTTGCTCCGAAGAATTTGCCATTTGATCACATTGAAACCCAAGCGGCTTGAATTGGCTTGCAATTTGAGCATCCATTCTCTTGTTTGACTCTTCCAACCTTCGGTTACTCTCCTCCAACTTTCGATTACACTCCTCAATTTTTCGGTTAAACTCCTCCATATTTTTCAAAATCAATTGAAGAGTATCATCGGTTGTGATATTTCCTTCATTGCTTTCCCACTCTTGATAATGGGAAGAATCTTGTTGCATATGATAATCGTACTCAATGTTTCTTCCATCATCATACCAAACTTTTTTAGAAGATTCTTGAATTTAAAATTCACTTGGTGGGTAAAAAGCTTGACCATAATGCCCTTCTTGATACTCATTTGACTCCTCATTTTGAGCATTTAAGTAAAGGAATGTGGGAGAATCACACACTTGTTGAGGTTGGGTTGGATAAGAGTTTGAATATTGGTGTGGATAAGGTGAAGGATATTGTGGAAAAGGTGGTGGATATTCGTATGGAGGATATTGCTCATATGGATGAGGATGTTGGTATTGTGAGGATTGTTCGTGTGGTAGATATGAGTATGAATCGGGATATGGATATGGTGGAGAATGTGGGGGATAAGTCACATCATTTTGGCTATAGGCTTGATTCCAAGCGTATGGACTATATACATCCATCTTGCACTTAAGCTCTTCTCAATACTCTCTTCTTTCGGTGGCTAAAAGTCGAGGCTTAAAACCTCCTATGAAAGTGAAGTGCACACCTACAAAAGAAAGAAAGTATCAAATATAACAAAAACAAACAAAAACAAGAAAAAACACTCAACTAGAATCAAAACTAGCTATCAACACATTGCATCCCCGGCAACGGCGCCAAAAACTTGATTGCCAAATTCGTTTAAGCACAAATTTGATCTCACTCGCAAGTGTACGAGATCGTTGTTATTGTAAGGCAATTGACCAAGTAATAAAATTATCGAACCCTAGGGAAGCAAGTGGTTAGCTAAGTAGATTCACATTGATATGCAAGGAAAATAAAAGGACAAGTTCGGGATTAACTACGCTACTAAACAAGAAAATTAAACAAGCGAACTAACAAGCAATAAAAGAAATCTAACTAACTTCGAGACGAAGTGCAAGGGGATTGATATGCCCTAAATGGTTTCCGTTATGTGATCCTTAGGTTCGAACATTGAATTATCCCAAAATCTCAATTCTCACATAACTTCCACTATTCAAGGCATAAGAGGTGGTGATGCTTAGGATATTTTCAACCTAGTGAAACTCAAGTGGGATTGTCAAGCCAATTCTATGCATCAATTTGGATTTACTAGGAGACCTCACCAATTACCTAAAAAACCATCCAAGCAATTGATGTCTAATGATGGGGTTCTTTGCGGTTAACTCTCTCTCGACGAATCAAACGCAAAATAGACGCATTCAATCATAAATCTCACACTCATTTATCTAATCATGTTCATGTAACTCTCGTCTACGCTAAACATGCATCGACAAACAAGCTACAAGAGATCAACAATCAAAGCTCAATACAAATCCATCAATAGAAGCAAAATCCAAATATCAACATAGAATAGGCAAAGAGCAATCCCAACTCAAGATTTCACATGGTATCTAACATCTCAAGCATCAAAATAATTAGCTCATGGTTTTACAAGCAAAAATCATAGCTAAACAAGAACAAAATATTAAACACATAGCTAAATGGAAATTAAATTGCAATTAAATGGAAAGAAGTCACCTCTTGGGTTTACAAGCTTGAAATAGAACTTGAATCTTGAAATTCTAAGCTAAATTACTCTAGAACTTGAAAGAAAATAACAATCTAAAAATGAAGGTGAAATAAAGCTAAATTGGTGTGTGGGGTGTGTGTCCCCCAAAGGGGTGTGTGGAATGTATTACATGTCCTCTAAAATCTGATAAAAATGGTATATAAAGTGTGGGAAGAGGGCTTGAGACGAAATTGCAAAGGAGCCCATAAAAAATGATAAAAATTTGAATTCTTCAAAATTTCACTGAGTTGACCCGGTCAACTCGACCGAGTTGACCTACTCGAGCTGGACTCCAGGTCGTGCACGGCCAAATTTAATCTCAACCTTCTGTAAAAACCGACATTGACTCGCACGAGTCGAATAACTCGATCGAGTTGATGCCTGAAAATGCGCTTTTGTTATTTGAAGAAGTTGCTGAATTCATTTCTTGCTTTTCGTTTGGGCCCCACAGCATTTTTCTTTCTCAGCTGAGAGGTAGCACGTGGCCCAAGAAGTGGCCCCCATCTTTCCATTCTCTCTCGGTACATGACAAATGAAGTGGACCCCACACCCTTCTCTCTCAACTGCAAATCGATGAAAAGTTGCTGTCCGGCCATGGCGGACTCTTTCCGGCTACCAATTTCCGGTGTGGGTTGGTACGGCTCTGCTATTTCGGTGCGAGCTCCCATGGATTCAAAACCCGACTGGTGGCTTTTTCGACGGCGATGGCTTGGCTTTGGCACGAATTTATGTACGGCGGTGCTGTAATTCTTGAGACTACCTCCATTAATTCCGGTCATGGCAGCTTCTTTATTTCCGGCCAAAGCTTCGAACGGTGTGAAATTGTTTAATTCCAGATTTTCCGGCGAGCATTCGAATTTCTGGCACGGTGCGGTTCCACTTCGGCGTCAATAACTTTCTCTCTCCTCGAATAACAGCAAGATGAAGATGAAGTTATGTGGGTTTGCTGCTACTCTCTCTTCGAATAAATGCTGCTGCTTCTTTCTTATGTTTGAAATCAAGGTTGACCTTCTAAATTTAGTAAATGTGGGCCCCGCATGCTTGGCTGCCTTTTCTTCCCACGTGAATAGCATAGGAAATGGCCATACTAACTACTGATTTCAAGTGGTCTATTTAATTCATAAGATGGGGCCAAGTATTTAATTAAATGTGCAAGGGTCAATCATTTTTCTTCTCGATTTTTCTCTTCGCTCGTCCTCAATAAACACGTATTTGTATCCAAAAATTCTAATTTTCTACAAAATAAATCACAAATGCATTTTTTGACAATTAAGCTTAAATAGTTCAATTAATGCTAATAATTGCAAGAAATCCAATAAAATAGGCAAATAAAATATACGAATTTCGAGCAATTTTCACACTAATCAGTACTCTATGGCTTCTGCTGTAACAAGTGCATATGTGACCAGATCAACACGACCAAACCTTGCTGGAGGATGTATTTGTCTTCTAGTCCTGTCTCTTGTCAAACTATAATTTCTCAAGTCTGCTTCTGGCACTCCTTCCTCATCTTCTGCTAGTGCATTTTCCTCATCAGATGACTCATTCTCTCATGTATCCTGCTCTGGTTCAGAACCTGATGCACTATCATGTTTATCATGATCAGGCTCCACCTCAACTTGAGTAATTGGCTCAGAAATAACACCATCCATCTCTTCAGCTAATGGTTCTCTATCACCTCCACCAGACTTGTACCCCATCTGTGATTCATTGAACACAACATCTCTGCTGGTAATACACTTCTGGTTCCCAGACTCTAGACACCACAACTTGTACCCTTTAACACCCTTTGGATACCCAATGAAAACACATTTTAAAGCTTTAGGTTCAAGCTTGTCTTGCTTAACATGAACATAAGCTAGGCATCCAAACACTTTCAACTTTGAGTAATCTGATATCTTTCCATACCAGATCTCACCTGGGGTTTTAAAACTCAATAACAGATGATGACACTTTATTAATGAGATACACAGCTGTGTTAACAGCTTCACCCCAAAAACTCTTAGGTAAATGAACATCAGATAACATACACCTAGCCATTTCCAGAATAGTTCTATTCATTCTCTCAGCTAAACCATTCTGCTGGGGGTTTGAGGGAACCGTTTTATGCCTAGTAATACCCTTCTCCCTACACAATTGTTGAAACTCTTCTGATAGAAATTCAAGCCCATTATCAGTCCTTAAGTGCTTGAAAGTTCTGTCTCTCTTATTCTCAAGTTCAATCAACCATTCTTTGAACTTAGAGAAGGCCTCACTCTTCTGTTTAAGAATGTAAACTCAAACCTTTCTGGAATAATCATCAATAAGAGTAAGGAAATACCTGCCTCCACCATGAGTGGATACCCTTGCTGGTCCCCATACATCAGAATGTATGTAATCCATAACCTCCTTGGTGGTATGTTTCCCCTTCTGGTATGCTTGCTTCTTTGATTTCCCAAGAACACACCTCTCACAGAATTCCAGCTTACATATCCTCTTCCCTGGGATTGCTCCCTTCTTGGATAACTCCACCAGGCCCTTCTCACCAACATGTGCCAGTCTCTTATGCCACAAGTTTACATCAGAAGACTCCATAGCAACATCAGTTGATCATATTATTGTTCCGCCAATCAAAGTACACAAACCATTCTTAATCATACCCCTCATAACAATTCTTCCAGATTTGGTTATTGACAGAACTCCCTTTTCTGTCTTGAATTCAAAACCCTTAGAATTCAATGTACCAAGAGAAACAAGATTTCTCTTCAACTCAGGAACAAACCTGATATCAGATAAGATCCTATCAACTCCATCAAACATCTTGATCTTGATAGAACCAGACCCTTGCACTCTACAGCTCTCATCATTACCCAAAAGAACAAGACCTACATCAATCTTCTCAAGATTCAGGAACCAGTCTTCATGTGGACACATATGAAAAGTACACCCAGAGTCCAGGACCCACTCTTGACTTAGTCTCTCATGACTAACCATCAAGACTTCAGCACTATCATATCCTTCAACCACCACCACAGCTGCATTTCCATCTTGATCATTTTAATTGTCTTTCTTCCTCCTTTCAGGGTAATTCTTTCTCAGATGACCTTCCTTATGACAAGTGAAACACTTTCTCTTCTCAACAAAATCAAATTTCTTCCCACCCTTATTCCCTTTTCCACCATCATTCTTCTTGGACTGAAACCCCTTCTTTTTCTTGGATTGAACATTCAATCCTTCAGCAGGCTTCTTCCCTTCAGACTGGATCTGTAGAAACTTGGTTTTCAGGGCAGTTTGAATATCATCAAACATCACCTGATCTTGTCTTCCAAATAGCAAGGCATCTTTGAAATTTTTCAGAGACTTAGGTAGAGAATTCAATAACATTAATGACTTGTCTTCATCATCAATTGTAACATCCAAACTCTCCAGATCATCCACCAATCTGTTGAACTCGTCCAACAGATCACCAAGATTCTTGTCTTCATTCATCTTGAAGACTTGAAGCTTCTGTTTCATGTATAACTTGTTCGTAACAGACTTGGTCTGGTATAACTGCTCCAGCTTATTCCAGACTTCAAGAGCGGTTTTCTCCTTCGATACTTCCCTCAACGGTTTATCCCCAAGACACAAGATAAGCGCACTGTGTGCTTTCCTCTTGTTCTCCTCCACCTTCGCCGGATTAGTTCCAGAAGCCACCTGATCCGGTGGCAACAAGGCTTCGTACAAACCATTGTGTACCAGGAGAGCCTTCATTTTAATCTTCCATAAGCTGAAATCGTTCTTCCCCGTGAACTTCTCAATATCGAACTTAGTTGAAGCCATCATTGCTTCCCACAGTCGGCGCCACTTGTTAATCTTTTAGATTCACAAGAAAACTTTTAATCATGGAATCGGAATTAAAGCAACAATAAGAACAAAATTGAAATCACACAAGAACACCAGAATTACGTGGTTCGGAGATGAATACTCCTACGTCCACGGGATCGGAGAGGATAACTTTTCACTAAGAAAGAATGGAAGAAGTTACAATTCACTCAATCTCACAAACTCTCTGTGTTTTCACTCACTAATGATCTCACTTGTGATGTGTTAGTTTCTCAGCTAAGAAACCCCTTTTTATATAGTTACAGAGATTGAGATGAACCCTAGAATCGATTCAGTTGTAACGAACTCAATGCAAGGTAGTTATCCAGCTGACTAACGACTTCAATAACCACCTTAGTTGATTCAGTTAGAACCGATATTGCGTTAGCTTCAGTTTTGGTGTACTTTGCGTATAACGAACTTTGGATCAGATGACTTCTGGTCTAGACCTCCTCTGATAGGATTCCTCTGGTATACCTCATCTGATGGACCTCCTCTAATAGCTCATCTGCCAGACTACTCTGATCAGACTCTTCTGGTCATCCTCATCTGATGCAACTCCTCTGGTACCCCTAATTCAACTAACTTCTACGGGTAACACATTTCAACATAGCTTCCTACTGAATCAAGCTCAGCAGATAAGATACTTCACATTTGACACTTCACAAAAAGTTTACACTGAAACCGAGTTTCAGCATAAACTTTCCAGTGTAATTTAACCATACTTTTCAGTATAATCAACCCACACGTTTCAATATAACCAACCTCAATTGTTGAGTGAGTATACCTTGCACGTGGTGTATATAAGGGTGTGCAAAATACAAATATAAGCTAACCCAATAATTGTACTAATTTGAAAAAAATTGTGGTATACTATCGGCAGACAAATCAGGCAACCAACAAAATAAATAAGTGAACCATTTCACTATACCATGAAACACGCTGATGGAATCCGGTCAGTGATCAAATAGTTAACAGTTAATAACAGATTATTAACATCATTACCGACCAAAACAATCAGAAATTAGTAATCTTAATCACTAATAAGAAAGAGGATGTAAAATCCTATGTGGCAAGACCACCCTCTTCTATTTCAAATCTTTGTTATATGGTTGATTTGGAATGATATGAGATTTAGGCCATAGAATTTTATTAATTGTATTTGATCTCAACCGTCCATTTTCATTTTTGTCCCTATATAAGATCTTCTTTGGTGCTCTTATTTTTCATTTCAGCCTCACATTTTTTGTGATTGAATTTATTTTTCTCTCTTATTAGTTTTCGTTACGTTCTTCGTTCGAGCTTATTGTTTTCGCATATTGATTTATTTTGTTGGATACTGTGTAGGATTTTACTTTGTCGGATGAATATATTTTCAAGTTGATGATCCTAGCTTTGATGCCGATATTTCTTGGAGATCGGTCGCTGCTATCACACTCGGATGTCCGGCGACTCAAGATTCGAATCTCTCTCGCAGGATCGTTTGTCGTTTGTGGATTCTCTATTTGTTACCTTTTTTTTTGTGATTGCTTCAGTACCGTAGTAAATGTGTACGTAATTCGGAAATGATTACTCTGTATTGCGTTTCTACATTGTCTAAATTGTATTATTCTCCGAATATCAAATTTTTTTTATCATATGCTTCACCTTTCCTTATTTTATGAAATATAGAATGTCCATTATTTCGATCGTAATTTGTGGATGTGTTCTTAAGTATTGATTGTTGCCTCATATAAATTCTCTCAATTTAAAAATTCTCTTTCATGGTTGTTATAGAAATTTAATTTTATTTAATTTAATGCACTTAAATGCAATAAAACAATTTATTCTTACTCAATTGTCAATTTTTTTCATCTATTTAGATACTGCAAATTAAATCTCACATTTTAAATGGAGGATAAAATCAAATAAGAAAATATAAATCCAATCGAAATATATATATATATATATATATATATATATATACATACATATACATATACATATATAGAAGTGGAATTAAAGTTTATAATTTTTTATTTTGTTGCTTGCAATTATGTGTCATTGTTGTTATTTTGTCAACTCTGAATCTACTCCCAGAATGCAGAGTTTCCATTGTAAGATACTTATTTTTTGAATGTGTAAATAACTGTTAATTAAATTAGTATTATAATTATAGGTACTTGACTTTTTTTTTTAATTCTTTAAGTGACAGAAATCATGGGTTTCCCGTATTAGAATGTTCTAATTCTGTTTCTTTGATTAAAATTACTGAAGGCAATTGCCGGTAATTATGGTGTATTGTTGATGGATAGACCTTTTAATTTTGGAAATTGTATTGATTTCGATACATTTAATCTGGTCATTAAAAAGTTGTGTGATTTCTAGATATTTATTCATTAATTTTAATTGATTATTGATTGGTAATTTTATGTATTGCTATAAATAATTGGTCAAATGTATATGTATAATAAAGTTCCTCTTAATTCACATATTTTTCGTGCTAAATTTCCAAATATAATTTTTTTTAAGATAGTGCTAAATTTTCTCTTAATTCAAATTTTCTCCCAATTTAAAAAGAAAATTGAGATAGTACTAAATTTTCTCTCAATTAATAAAAAAACTCTTAATTCACATATTTTCCTCTTAAGTTTTCTTCCAAACATATATGATGGTGATAAATTTCTCTTAATTCACATATGTATAATAAATTTCATATATTTTTGTAACACAAGAAATATTGATTTCCTCTTAATTCACAAATAAATGTCATGAATTTAGATAACTACTTCCAATTACTAAATTAATTTGTATGCTAAAATTAATCATTGACAAAATAATTCCATGATTTTGGTTAGTTAACTCTATTTTTTAAGTTATCTTGTAATTTGATCAACTTGATTTCAATAAATTTTGGTCATAAGTATCTTAAACAATGATAAGTTGTTGATTGATTATATTTTCCTTCGTAGTGATATTTACTCTCTTATAATTTACTTAATTTAACATTTGATATTTTTTAATTACTATTTCCTATTTAAATAATTGTAAATTTTTCGACAATAATAATTATTATTAAAATTATAATATATTTTATTTATACTAAAAACATAATATTAAAATAAAATAATATACATCTTATATTAAATTTGATTATAATTATACATAAATTGATTGCAAAAAATTTTTATAACTTGAATATTTTACATGAGGTAACATATGGTAACTAATTAATTTATACCATCAGTTGACTTTATCATAAATAGTATGAGATAATTGTAGGGAATTTAAAATATTGGATGATTAAATGCCTAAATTTAAGGCATTTATTCAAAATTAAGAGTAATTTTAAAATATGGATAATGAAAATTGTCTTCCTAAAATCAAGCCATTCACCATAATATTGAAAACGTATTCAAATCCATTGAAGAAGGATTAAATTTAAAAATGATGAATAATTAAAAAATATTTAGAAAAATTGAATGTCTAAATTAAAGGCATGTACAAAAATATTGTTAATATTGTTAATCAAATGCCTAAATCCAAGGTAACCGAAATATACACAAAAACTATATCATGACTTTTTCAAATTTGTGGATTTTGTGCATAAAGAAACTATCATGAAAAAAAAAATATAAGTAGATTGAGAGTATGAAAAAATTACACTCAAGTATATGACGATATTAAATTAATTTTGTGAGAGATAAAAATTATTACATGTTGTTCAGGAAAGTAAACTTAATCATACAATTTAAATTATTGTAGGATAATTATAAAAATGTGTATTGTAATTGAAATTAAATGTGCAAATTAACGATGTTTATGGAGAATTTACAATTTTTCTTAAATAATTAGGAAACCATAAATGAGATTATGAATGTTTAGGCATTTTTTTTCCTTTTAAAAAAATTACTGAATGAAAATAATTATAATTACCACAAAAATTAATTTAATTCGTCAGTTGATCGTAAATGTGAAAGGAAAAGCTAAATGAAATGTTGGTCCCACTAGTTAGATTAATTGCGGAAGTTTAAATTAAATGTCTTTCAAAGTCTTTTACAAGAGAACAATAATCAACAAACAATAAGTAAAATAAAGCGATAAAGAACACAAGATGTATAGTGGTTCGGATAGAATATCCTACGTCCACTCTCCCTTATATCCAAGAGGTCTCACTAACAACCAACCAACTCACTTACTTACTGGAATTTGGAAGTACCAGTTCCTTCTTACAGCCTCCTTAGATTTACCCTCAATCTAAAGATCAAACAACCTACAACCTTGTCTGATAGATGAACAGGTTGAGGTTTCAATAACTCCTTAAGAGTAGATAAATATTATGAACAGTAAGAGTGCTTGGAAAGAATCTCAAAAGCTTAGATGGACTTATGCGCGTATATGGTCTCTCTAGAGCTTTTTCTTGAACTGCACTCTTGTATATATAGAGGGGATTAGGGCTAGCCGTTGGAGGGCTAATCCAATCAGATCCTCTATATAAGGAAGCTTCAATCAATCAATTCCCTAATTGATTGATTGGGTTGGTGGGATCCTTTGATTGATTATCTTCAAAACTTTTCAATCCTGATCTTGTTGAGTTGATTTGAATCACCAACGGTTAATAGCTTCCTCTACCTAACTCTGATTCTCTCCAGAGAAGGCAAGACCAGGCACCAGGCAACCTCGGTGTCTTCTGGTCCTCATCTGGTCAACAACCAGAATACTCAGTAGAATCAGGGGATCAAACTGAGCATCTTTTGTTCTACCAGACTCGTCTGGTCTGGGGAAGGTCCTCTGCCTCTGGTCAGATCTCATCTGGTGAAATCTTCTGGTGGAGTCCTCTGGTGAAGTCCTCTAGTGGGGTCTTCTGGTGACTCTTCTGGTGAAGTCTTCTGGTCTGGCAGTTCCCCCTAGACTAAGTCCTAATCTATATCATCATCTGGCTAACAGGTCCAGATGGTCCTATTACATCTTTTGGTTTGTTTTAACTCATCAAAACTAACAATTTTTATCCTAACAATTTCCCCCTTTTTGATGGAGTTAAAACATACCAGAACTGATCAAAAGAAAACTTAAGCAAGAAAACAATAAAGGATAAGACCTTAGAATAGATCTTATCAGGCAAACAAATAAGACAACAAGAGGTTGTCTTTTGAACAGAGAAGATATGAGATTTTCATTGATAAAGAGGACAAAGATGATTACAGATTACAAAGCAATTCTGGTCCTATTCTAAGTATATCTTCTGTTATCCTTGGGCACCAGGAACCAGTCGAAGAATCTATCTTGAATGGCCTTCAACTCTGCAGAAGATGTTGGGGTGAAGTTTGCCAACACCTTGGTCTTGTACAGTCTCTTCAGCTCAGCCCAATCAACCTGGTCTCCTGCCATTGGAGTGTTGAGAAAATGGAATTCAGGAGCAGTGACTTCCAGGTTGAATTCAATAGTTGAATCCATCAACTGCTTGTACAAATCTGGATCATATGCCTGCATCCAAGAATGGAAAGTCCTGTTGATGAGAGCATCATCCTCTGGTGGAGGTCTCTGGATGTAATGTTGAATGAACCAGAGAGTCTTGGCTTCTCTCCATTTTTCTATCAAAGGCACAGGAACAGTTGAGTCAAAGGACCCTTCTGTCCTGAGAGGGAGGATGTTCATGACTTCAACAGGCCCTTTCCTCTTCTGGCTGGATCCACTAGCACCAGGAGCGATACCAGCTTCTCTGCTCTTCTTATTTTGCCTTCTAACATATCGGAGCCTCTGCTCTTTATCTATGTTTTTCCTTATCCTTGTTTGCCTCTCTTCAGGCGACTCTTCCTTGAATCTCTTCTCTGCTTCTTCAACCAAAGATTCAAGGAAGCTCTTCTTCACTTTCCTTATCTTCCTCTTTGCAGGTCCAGAGATGGACATTGGATCCTGCTCTGCTTCTGACTCCTCTTCTGCAGCAAGTTGCTTAGCCATGGAAAGAGATTTGAGCTCTTCCTTCTTCTTCTTCTGTAGCTCAGCCTGGGCCAATGTATTCTCCAGCAGGTCCAGACGAGCTCCATGGCTGAAGAGTGTTTCATTTGTGGTCTTCGCCAGATCAGTTCTGGCCTTCTCTTCCCCCTTTTTAACTTCATCTAGGAGGGGCTCCACCACCTGCCTTATAAGACCAGGCAAGTCAGTGTTGGAGGAAGAGTGAAGATCACGCAGCTGCTTGACCTCCTCCAGGTAAGCTTTAGACTCTGCAACAAGTCTCTCTTGCTTCTCCAACATCTCCTGGAGGGAGTCTTTCAGCTTGGCAGTTTGAATCATCTGGCTGGCCATCTCCACTTTGAGCACAGAGACAGGTCTCATCTGCTCCAGCACGTGCTCCTGTAGCTGCTTCTGGCTGTGCATGACATCCAGCTTGACAAATAAGCCATTAGCCTTGAAAGAAGCTTTTACCTCTGCCAGCGTAGACTTTATCTGCTTCAGGAAGATTCTCCTCTCATGCCTGATCTGGTGCTCTATCATAGCAGGGGCCATATGTTGAATAACTTTTGAAAAGCGCCCAATTTGCATGATTTGCTCGTTGAAGAAAGCTTTCATCTTCTGGAGCACAGCAGGAGACACCTCAAAGTCTTCCTCATCTGAATATAGCTCTGGAGGGAAGACAAAATGAGGACCAAACTTGTAAGTGGGGCCCTCTGGAGTAAGCATTACTCCTCTCTGGATGAGCAAGGTGCGAATCAAGACTTTAGTTGCACCAGGGGTCTCCAGCTCTGCTGGGTTCTGAATATTCATCCTCTGCTTTAGCTCAATCTCCCAAGCAGTGAAGTTGGAGGGACCCATTTCCTCAATCAAAAGCATTAGGTCCTCCACATCTTCAAGTCTGGCCTTGCTCCAGACCTTGGCATCAGTAAGCTCTGCCAGGAGTGGTAAGTGCTCCAGAAGAACTGGGAAATGCTCTCTTAGCCAGAGCTGAGCACTTACACTCATACTCTGCCTAATGGGACCCATTTCTGCAGATGAGAAAGTGAAGGGTTTGGGCCCAGAGGCAGAGGAGGAAGGTGCTAAGTCAGTAGGCTCAAGTGAAGCTTCCTCATCTTCACTATCATCGCTGGTTAAACAAGTAGGAGAAGGGGGAGGGGCAGGGAAACCCAGAGCCATAGAAAGGGTTGGGTCCTGGTCTGTATGGGTTTGGGGAGGGATAGGATTTTGAGAAGTAGAGGTGGAAGGGAAGGGTTGCTCTGCACCAGAAGAAGATGAAATATCTGGTACAGAAGGTGTAGGAGGTATCTGGGAGGTGGAAGTGTTTGGAGGGGGGATTTCTGCATCAGAAGAGGTTGAGGGTTCCTCTGGTGCAGAAGGTGGGGGAGAGGGGTTTGTGGGAAGATGTGTTTGGGAATATGTTGGAGAAGGTGTTTGAGTAGGAATGGTTGAGGTAGTATATACTGGGGTATCTGGGATAATCTGCTCTGGTGGAACAATAGGGTTACCAGAGGCAGATGGGGTTTGGGGAATATTATCTGGGGGAGACAAGATTAATAGGGATAGAAGATGGAATTGAACGGTTTACCTCTGCTGGGTCAACACCAGCAGGTACAGCAGACTCTGGAGCATCCTCCATCATCTGGGAAGCATCCTCAATTGCCTTTTCCAAGGCCTCTCCAAGATCAGATCCAGAGTCAGGATCTTGAAGAAGGGCTCTCTTGGCCTTGGATTTCCTCACAAGAGGCTCAACCTCTTCTTCCTCTTCTTCCTCTGAAGGCTCATCCACCAGAAGGGTTTTCTTTGCCTTTCTGCTAGTCTTACGCTTCTTAGCAGAACCTCTCCTGGCCTCGTCTGGCTGCTTCATCTTGGCTGCTCCAGCCTTCTTAACAGCTTTATCATCATCACCCTTCTTCTTAAGCACTTCAAGAAGGGGAATCTGGTCCTCCTCTGAGGAACCAGAAAAGGCAATGGTTGAAGAACCAGTTGCTTCAGCAGCTTTCTTATGGGTCTTCTGCTTGTGCTGCTGCTTCTGCCCCTTTGCAGGTGAGGGTACTGCCTGTAGAGGAGGGGCAGGGATGGCTTCTTCTCCATCAGAATCAGGATGGCCATGAAGGGGACCATCCTTTGAGAATAGCACTTTAGACTTGTGAAATCCTTTGCACCAAGTCTCCTTCCATCTCTTCTCTGGAAGCAAAGAATCCAAAATCAAGGTAAGTTTCGTTCCCAACGAAACATTAGCAGTGAAATAAAACTGCATCTCCCCTGGTTTGGAAGGACAAGCCTCCTTGTTCACTTTCACCTTATTCTTCCTCAAGACGCCCCAAAAGAACTCTGCCCAATTGCATTGGACGCCGTCATACAGAGCCCTCATCACACACATTCTTCCATTAAAAATCGCATCCGTGCTGTGATTCTCACACATCAACACCTTTACAACTATGTCGAACAGCACCTTGTACTTCTGCCTTAAATGTTTATCCAGAAATCCCTTCGTGATACTCTGACAAGAAGAACGAGCAAACAATTTGAAGGAACCCACAATATCATCCTCCTTGTAGGTTAAAGGATCCACCCCTTCCGCCGAAATGTTTCCAAACAAGGCACAGAAATCATGCTTGGAAAACACCAAATCTTCCTTGTCAATTTTTGAAGAAATATGGTCTTCGTTGATCTTCATTTGAACCAGGAACTGGGCCGCATAACCGTCAAGAGTACGAAAATATCTGGGAATGGTGGAGATCAACTTCTCAACTCCGGATCTCCTCAAAAGTTCCAGAATAGCAAGTGCAGACGAGTTCTTGGTAGTGTAGAAGTCAACCACCATCTCCGTCTTCAGTTTCTTCATCATTAGGGCATGATCAAAATTACATGGGGGAGCCATATCTGAGAGAGAGAGAGAGAGAGAAAAAAAAGCTTTGCAGAGAGAGGTTAGGGTTTGAAAGTATGGAAACGTGAAAGAACAGATTGAAAGGAAATTTGATTTAAATAGGGTAATACGCGTGGCTTGAATAATAAATGAAGTGTGAACGCGTGTAATATCTAATTTAATTGAGGAAACAAAATCAATTGTAGCATTGATTGACATTTTGCACAGTGATTAAATCTGATGGCCATGATGAAAGGCGAGATACAGATTTAATCTGGTGCGTTGGCATAGTCATTGGGACTGGGCATAAAGGGGTTTTGTGGCAGTCAAGAGAAAAAGCAAAATGATTGCCTAGGCCCTATACCCTAGTTATAAATACACCCCGAAGTTGAAAGGTTTTAAGTGTACTTACTAATTTGAAAAATGTATCCCAATGATCAGAGGCCAGAGAAGTAAAGACATACCTGTCACCTGATATTGTAACCAGATGATACCACAGCCAATCTGGTGTTACATCTCCTCTGATGAAGCGCATCTGGTCCTGGTCAGAGAAGACTTTGGATATTGTGGAATCTGGCTCAGCACTTCATCTGGGACAAGTGTCACCTGGTGTATACCTCATATGGAGATATACCTTCTCTGATATGTCTAATCTGCAGGTATGTTAGTTTAAGAAAATAAATGTATGAAGTAAAGTAATAAAACAAAGGATACTTCTCTGTTGTTCCCCCTAAAACAAATCTGTCTCTGGATCCAACAAACCTAACTCAAAAGCTAACTCTCTGAATCTGGTCTCAGCCAAAGGCTTGGTTAAGATATCTGCTCTCTGCTTCTCTGTTGCAATCTTTTCCATCCTTATATCTCCCTTCTCAACATGATCTCTGATAAAATGATGTCTTATATCAACATGTTTACATCTGGTATGAAGAACTGGATTCTGGGTGATTGCAATTGCACTATTACTATCACAGAATATAGGAATATCCTTAGCTCTAATCTGGTAATCCCTAAGTTGTTGACTAATCCAGAGTAGTTGTGAACAACAGCTCCCTGCAGCCATGTACTCTGCTTCTATTGTTGATGTAGCAACTGAAGTCTGCTTCTTAGAAAACCAGGATACCAATTTATTCCCTAAAAATTGGCATGTACCACTTGTAGATTTCCTATCTATTCTGCATCCATCATAGTCTGAATCTGAATAACCACTCAATTCTAAGTTATCATCTGCAGGATACCATAATCCTAAATTCACAGTTCCCTTAAGATATTTCAATATCTTCCTAGCTGCTTCCAAGTGACTCTTCTTCGGGTTAGCTTGAAATCTGGCACAAACTCCTACAGCAAAAGTAATATCTGGTCTGCTTGCAGTCAGGTACAAAAGAGAACCAATAAGTGCTATGTACTGAGTCTGGTCCACACTCTCTCCAGACTCATCTGGATCCATGTTGAAATTTGTCATCATAGGGATCTTGGCTGCTTTGCTAGAACCTATTCCAAATTTCTCTAACATGTTTCTGGTGTACTTAGCTTGATTAATAAAAATTCCCTTCTCTGATTGCTTAACCTGCAGACCCAAGAGTAATTCATTTCTCCCATCATGGACATCTCAAACTGTCCCTGCATGAGCTCACCAAACTTCTCACACAGCTTCTTGTTAGGGGATCCAAATATAATGTCATCAACAAATATTTGGACCAGAAGGATGTCCTTTCCTTCGTCTTTCCTAAACAAGGTCCTATCAATCTTACCCTTAGTAAAACCATTGTCCAGAAGAAACTGAGATAGAGTGTCATACCATGCTCTGGGTGTCTGCTTCAGCCCATAAAGAGCTTTCTTAAGCTTAAACACCTTGTCACCTTGTTCAAAACCAGGCGGTTGTTCCACATACACTTCCTCAATGAGAATCCCATTAAGAAAGGCATATTTCACATCCATCTGGTATACTTTGAACTTCATGTGAGCAGCATATGCTAAGAACAATCTGATGGCTTCTAGTCTGGCAACAGGAGCAAATGTCTCATCATAGTCTATTCCTTCAGACTGAGAATAGCCCTGGGCCACTGGCCTTGCCTTGTTCCTAGTAATGACATCATTCTCATCTTTCTTATTCTTGAAAACCCACTTAGTGCCTATCACCTTTTGATGTCTTGGTCTGTCTACCAGCTCCCAAACATCCTGTCTGGTGAATTGATTCAACTCCTCCTGCATTGCAACAATCCAATTTGAATCTTTCAGTGCCTCCTTGATGTTCTTGGGCTCAATCAAGGACACATAGCAACTGAATAAGGCAGCTAAGTTAAGAGTTCTCCCAGTCTGGACACCCTTAGTTGGATCTCCAAGGATTAGGTCATTGGGGTGATCAACCAGTGTCCTCCTTCCCGTGGTCTTGCCTGGTTGATCATCTTCTGCAGTACCTTGGTGATTATCACCACCTGCAGAAGAGCTTCCCCCTACAGGAGTTCCAACCTCATCTGGTTCTGCTCCTTGTGAAGGCTGCTGCTTCAGAGAACCAGGAGATGGGTCATCATCTGAATCTGAATCTGAATCAAGAACAGGTGGATTGACTTTGATAACTCTGGGTGTAGTCTGATTCTGAATCTCATCAGAAGACATAGAGTCCACCTTGCACTCAAAAGCAGATTCATCAAAAACAACATGAGGTGTTTCCTCCACACAAAGTGAATTCTTATTAAAAACTCTAAAAGCCTTACTGGTGCTGGAATATCCTAAAAATATTCCATCAGCCACTTTAGCATCAAAGGTTCTTAATTTAGATTTCCCATTGTCATGGATGAAACACTTACATCCAAAAATATGAAAGTATGAAACAGATGGGGTTTTACCTTTCCATACCTCATATGGGGTATTATTATGTCTCTGGGCAATCAGGCACATGTTCTGAGTGTAGCAAGCTGTATTAATGGCCTCTGCCCAAAATCTCTGTGGAGTGTTGTATTCTGCCAGAAGTGTTCTTGCAGCTTCTTTAAGAGTCCTATTCTTCCTTTCTGCTACTCCATTTTGTTGGAGTGTTCTGGCAGCAGATGTCTCATGAAAAATCCCATGATCCTTGCAGTAATCTGCAATGTGTGAATTCAAAAATTATGTCCCTTTATCACTTCTGATTCTGACTATGCTCTGGTTCTGCTCATTCTGAATCTGATTGAAGAATTCTGTCAGCTTAGTCATAGTTTCATTTTTCTTAAACAAGAACACTACCCAAGTGAATCTTGAAAAGTCATCCACTATTACTAAGGTGTACTTCCTTCCACTGAAACTAAGAGGAGAAACAGGTCCAAACAGGTCCATGTGAAGTAGTTGAAGTACTCTGGTTGTGGTTGTGCTCTGGACATCCTTAAAGGAAGTCTTGGGTTGTTTACCCTTCTGGCATGAACCACAGACCTGATCCTTCTTAAACACTTCATTTGGAAGACCTCGAATGAGACCTTTTCTGGCAATCTTGTTCAATGTTTTGAAGTTAAGATGACACAATCTCTTGTTCCAAATCCAACTGTTCTCTGCAGAGCCTTTAGCAACCAGGCAAGCATTTCTTGGGCAACTGCTAAAATCCTGAAAGCAGATTATGCTTGAGTCCTTCAACATAGTAAACTTCATCTACAGAAACTCCATTGAAGGTCAACTTTCCAACTCCTCTGGTGACGCCATAGTTGTTGTCACCAAATATCACTCTTGGTCCATTCAATGGCTTGAAATCTTGGAGATTATCCTTCTGGAAGGTCATGTGCTTGGAGCATCCACTATCAATGTACCAGACATGGTTGCTTGAAAATCCCTTCTCCAATGGACTCTTATCTACCTGCAGAGAAATCAATTAGGTCCCCTACTAGTGCTGGGTCCTGATTGGTTAGTTGCAGGTTTTGTAGGAATCCATAGATAAAGATCATCCCTTGATGGATGAGGAGATCTTATCTTTCTTCCAAATCTATCTACCAGCACATGTCCTCTGACAATGACATATTGAGCTACTGGTCTGATAAGGACACCTTTCCTATAAACAGGTCTGGTGTACCTTTTCTCAAATCTGGCCTTTGGAATGGCCTGCCTCAAAGACATGGTCTTAAAGGTCTGGTTGTAAGGGTACATCCTAGAAGAACCTCTGGTGTCATAACTACCCAGATCAGTTGGTTTTCTATAGATGGGTCTGGAAGACCTCCTCTGGTTCTGATAATTAGACTGTCTCTGGTGGTTATAGTTCCTTTGAGTATACCTATTCTGGAATTGATTCCTCTGAGAAAATTGTCTCTGGGGTACCTGGTGCTGTTGAACATTGTTCCTTCTCTGGTAGTTATTACTTTGATTGGTATTCCCCTTTCTTGAGTGTTTCCTTTGAGGTCCCCTAATCTGTTTAGGTTCCCTTTGAGGATTTCTCTGGGGTCCTCCAATTTGAGTAATTTCTACTCCTTGGGACTCATTGTTCACAGAACCATCAATCTTTAATGGTTCCCCTTTTTGACACTTATTCTCTAGCATCTTCTCTTCCAGAACAGTCAACTCTTCTAGACCATATGTTATGTGATTAACAGAGTGATTCTTTTTCCAATCAGGATTGTGAACCACCTTGTAACCATTACCAGTTAAGTCTTTATCATCCCAGATTTCTACCAATTTACCAGCTCTTACAGACTTGTCTTTATTATAAAAGTATTTATGAGTTTTAGAGGTAATTCCAGAATATCTTAAACCACTCTTATCACAAATGCGCTGAGAAGACTCTGATATGATAGATACAACAGATGGTATCTTAGGAGCTTCTCTGGGCATAGGTATCTCCTCTATGTTGTGAGCAACTTGTTTTCCCTTGATAAGAGTCTAGTATTTGGCTCTGAGTTCAGTGATCTCATCTTCTTGAGAGTTCTTTTCTTTCATGAGTTGATCTACCAGAGTATCTCTTTCTGTGATCTTATCCTGAAGTTCAGAGACTTCTTTGGAATGATCTTTCATGAGTTCTCTGGTGGATTTATGCTCATGAGAGAGAGATTGAACTTCAGCTCTGAGCCTACCATTCTCTTTCTCAAGTTTTTGACAGAGTTGGACACAATTTTGGAGATCTGATAGCATTTGTTGCATATCAGACTCTCTGGAGTTACCAGATGAATTAGAGGATTCAGTACATTTGGAATTTGATAAAACTAGAGTAGTTTCATTTACCTCAGTGATGTCTGCCATAAGACACACATCATCATCTGATCCAAAGTCAGAAGAAGAAGAACTGGAACTAGTATCCTCCTCCTCTGCTTCTGCCAGTAATGCTCTCTTGTCTGCATATCTCCTATCTCTCTTGATCATTTTCTCTTCTCTTTCCCTAGGAGTGAGTTGAGGACAATCATAACTATAGTGACCAGTCTTGTTGCATGTGTAGCAGGCATTGTCTCCTCTGGGACTAGGACTTGGCTCTCTCCTCCTCTGGTTGTAGTCTGATCTGGCAGGGCTACTCTCTCTCCTCTGGTAGTCAGGTCTGCCAGAGCTACCATCTCTCCTCTGATAATCTGATCTCCCAGAGTTGCCAGGGTTGTCATCTCTCCTCCTCTCTGGAGTTCTGAATCTGGTCTCCCTTGAGTCTCCAGATGTCTTCTCCTTCTCTGCAGACTTGAAGGAACTATTTCTGTCTCTGGTAGATTCCTTCCAGTGCCTTTTGTACCTGCCATACTTTGTACTCATTTTATCTAATTTACGAGTTAGAAGTGCTACCTGCTCCTTGAGGCTCAAGTCATCTGCAGTAGACTCCTTTGGCTTGACGTCGGGCTTGATAGTTGAAGAGAATGCAACACCTTTCTGGCCAGAAGAGGAAACCTCTTCTGTTTGATCCTCCTCTTGAAGATCATACTCATAGGCTTTGAGATCAGACAACAGAAGATGATGATCCAGAGTATTGAGATCCTTGTTGTCCTTGATCACAATGACTTTAATTCTCCACCTGCTGGTTAGTGAGCACAAGATTTTACTATTAATTTCTTTTTCAGAGTAGGTCTTACCTAAAGCACTAGCCTTGTTCAGAAGGTTTGTGAGACGCATGTCCAGCTGGTCAATGGTCTCGTCTGGTTTCATCTTGAAGGTGTCAAACGAGTGTTGAACAGCTTGGAGCTTGTTGTCTTTGATCTTCTATGTTCCCTCACAGAGAAGTGCAAGTTTGTCCCACATCTCCTTGGCAGTGGCACATGTTCTGACCTTTTCAATCACCTCTTTAGTAAGTGTGTTGATGATCTCTGTTCTTGCCACCTGGTCCAAGTTGTAGAGCTTTCTTTCATCATTGTCAAGCTCATCTTTCTTTTTGAGAATTCTCTGCCTGGGGACTCTATCCTCTGCAGTTTTCTGGGCAGCTTCACTAGTTTCTTCTCTGGACTCTGACCTGCCACTATCAATAGGAGTCCAGTAAAATTTGATGGGGCCACTTTCAACCACATCTAACATGCGGTGGTGAATAGCTCCAAGATGATTGCTCATCATGAAGCTCGAGTGGCTGTAATCCTCAAAAGAGAATTCTGGGAGCTTACGGCTCTTGTAAGAAGATTTTGCAGACATTTTGATAAGAAATTAAGGGAAATAACAAGAACTTGAACAAAAGCACTAAAGAGCAATGGATCTGCCTGGTGACCACCAAAAGCTTTTCAAAGCAGTGGTCGTTGGACACACTGCTCTGATACCACTTGTTGGTCCCACTAGTTAGATTAATTGCGGAAGCTTAAATTAAATGTCTTTCAAAGTCTTTTACAAGAGAACAATAATCAACAAACAATAAGTAAAATAAAGCGATAAAGAACACAAGATGTATAGTGGTTCGGATAGAATATCCTACGTCCACTCTCCCTTATATCCAAGGGGTCTCACTAACAACCATCCAACTCACTTACTTACTGGAATTTGGAAGTACCAGTTCCTTCTTACAGCCTCCTTAGATTTACCCTCAATCTAAAGATCAAACAGCCTACAACCTTGTCTGATAGATGAACAGGTTGAGGTTTCAATAACTCCTTAAGAGTAGATAAATATTATGAACAGTAAGAGTGCTTGGAAAGAATCTCAAAAGCTTAGATGGACTTATGCGCGTATATGGTCTCTCTAGAGCTTTTTCTTGAACTGCACTCTTGTATATATAGAGGGGATTAGGGCTAGCCGTTGGAGGGCTAATCCAATCAGATCCTCTATATAAGGAAGCTTCAATCAATCAATTCCCTAATTGATTGATTGGGTTGGTGGGATCCTTTGATTGATTATCTTCAAAACTTTCCAATCCTGATCTTGTTGACTTGATTTGAATCACCAACGGTTAATAGCTTCCTCTGCCTAACTCTGATTCTCTCCAGAGAAGGCAAGACCAGGCACCAGGCAACCTCGGTGTCTTCTGGTCCTCATCTGGTCAACAACCAGAATACTCAGTAGAATCAGGGGATCAAACTGAGCATCTTTTGTTCTACCAGACTCGTCTGGTCCGGACTCGTCTGGTCTGGGGAAGGTCCTCTGCCTCTGGTCAGATCTCATCTGGTGAAGTCTTCTGGTGGAGTCCTCTGGTGAAGTCCTCTGGTGGGGTCTTCTGGTGACTCTTCTGGTGAAGTCTTCTGGTCTGGCAGTTCCCCATAGACTAAGTCTTAATCTATATCATCATCTGGCTAACAGGTCCAGATGGTCCTATTACATCTTTTGGTTTGTTTTAACTCATCAAAACTAACAATTTTTATCCTAACATGAAATGACCAAAATTTCTACAGATTTAGCAAATACATAATATTGGTTAGAATTACTCATCAAAAGGTCATTCAAAATATCAGAATATTAAAAAGTAAAGAATATATTATTAATGTAGTACGTAATTTTTGGATGAAGAAAAAATTGTACATATATACACAAAACTATATCCTAATCAATAAACAAATTAAAATCAAAATTCAAAATTTGTTCACTATAAGCATTAAATAATAGAAAGATCAATGTCTCGGTCATATCTTCATATACATTAAAATGTATAATTTACTAATATTTTTCCAAGACATTTTAATTTTACTTTATAAATTAAGTCAAGTCAAGTGATATTTGGATTTGTTCTCTGTTCTTTCTAAATTATATGATTCACTTACTAGGTTAAGTGTATATATCTTTTCAAAAGAAATATTTTTTTTGGAAGTAATATGAAATGAGACTATCTAATGTAGGACAATAAGAGAGTAGACTATGATGGTAGATATAGTTATGAGATTAATTTAATTTTCTTATATTAATCATTTTTAAAGATTAAATAAAATAAAGATTACTAAGTTCGATGTAAATTTTTTTTTTTTTTTTGAAAAAAACTAATACCCTTCAGTGAAAACGACTAATACTTTTTAGTAACGATAACTAATACTCTTCAATGTTTCATGTATGAGTGATTTTCACTTTATACTTTGTCTTGAGCTATATATTGATTTTCAACTTTTCAAGCATTGAATATGATTCACATTTTTTTTTAGTAAATTTTTAATCAATTTCTTAAATTTATGTAATATATATATATACACACACTTTGTGCAATTACTTAGTTTTATATAAAAAAAATTCTATCAAACATAACTTTAAAAAAAAAATGTATAATGTGAGTTTAGGGAAGTAGGTTCACAAATTTATGGACAAATATGGATACATTAAAATAAACCTAATTAATTGTTACAGTCGATTACTTTTTTCTTCTAATTTCATCTTTTCTTTTTATCAATTTCAGAGTTCTTGATATGTAACCCATGAATATACATATAAAAATTATATTGTATTGATTAATTGTGTATACTAATCAAACGAGCTCTCAGGGTGTCATCATTTAATATTTAGTCGTGAAAGAAGAAAAAAAGTATGGATCCTTTGTATCTATTATTGATCAAACTTTAAAAGTGATAGTATTGTAAAATATATGCTTGCATCTCATATCTCGAGAATATGAAAAGAAAATATTACTTAATTATATTACTTCGAAATTTTCATACCTTACAATGATAATTTTATCTAATTAATAACGGTCATTAGATTTAATTCATATTTTTTATTTATTCATTTTGGGTTTTAGCAACCTCAACTTATTGAGGTTAATATAAAAGAGATTGTTGAAGCAAATGTTCTGATTTGACATTGAAATTGAATTGATAGAGTTGCTTTTGTGTAGAATTGGAGCTTAGGATGGAGTGGAGGTGGTCCCATTTCATTTTCGCCTTCCGTAGGTTTTTCAAATATAGAGAAAATTCCGATTAATTGAATGGAAAAAATTTGATCTTCAATTTCTTGATGAAGACAACGTATAAAGTGAAAATGGTTCATACATGAACTATTTGAATGATACTAATTGTTGTTTTCATTAATGGGTATTAGTTGTTTTTACTGGAGGGTATTAGAAAATTTATTTAAATCAATAAACGAATGGTACTATAATGTTCAATAGATTAATTAACTACGACTTTGATTCTACAATGAAACAACAACTGGAGATTGACACAACTCTCTCAAGTCTTTTCTCTGAAGTGGTTATTATAAGAATATTTTTTAAAAAAAATCAAATATAAGGGATTTGTTTATTTTATTTTAGGAGTGTGTAAAATTTGAACATCATCTTTACGAGCTTGCAAAATTGAGACAATATCTTTACGAATTTTCAAAATTAGGATGGTATCTTAAACACTTTGATAGGGTGAGAGTTACTTTGTATTGTCACATGTCATGAGACGGTCCCATTAAAATTTTTGTCATTAAATAATGATTATTTAGCTTATAATTTAATCACGATTTAGAATTATAATAAGAAAAATTCAACCTGTGATATTATTGATATTAAATAAATAGATATAAATGTAGAAATATAATTAACCCCAATGTGGTATTACTTATATTAATCATAAAATATTACTATTGAAAGTATATTTTAGAATAAATTGTTTCATGCATGAACCACTTTATAATTATTTTTAGATATACTTTATTTTAAACAATTAATGTTCTTATATAAACAACTAATACTCTTAGTTACCATTAACCAAACTGGTAATAAGGGGAAATTGTTATTTTAGTACACTATCTTATGAGTGTAAAATTATCTTTACTGACTTGCAAAATTGAGATCTTTATAGGACTTTCAAAACTAGGACACAATCTTTGAATTTTGGTCAATTTAGTCCAAATTCTATAAAATACGGCCAACTGGGCATATCATAATCGGACTTTATTTGATCCATATTTTACAAATATTGGTCTAAATTATTTCATTTAACTGGAAGATATGGTCATAAATAGCAACTTTTACAATTACGTATATAATTAACTCGAAGATAGATTTCACATATTAAAAAGTTTATTTAATAAAAAAAACGAATGATACTATAATGTTTAATAGGTTAATTAATTATAGTTCTGATTATATATGGAAACAACAAGTAGGGATCGAGTCAACTCTCTCAACTCTTCTTTGAAGCGGTTATCTTAAGATTTTTTTTAAGTTCCATACTTTTCTCCATTAAAATTGATCTTATTTTTGGTTTCTCGATCTTGCTTTTTTTGTTTTTTTTTTTAAATATATTGGTTCTAAGGGAAAATTGTTATTTTAGGAGACTACCTTATGAGTGTTTGTAAAATTAGGACACTATCTTTACCGGCTTGCAAAACTGAGACTATGTCTTTACGAATTTGTAAAATTAGGACAATATTTTTACAAACTTGCAAAACTATGACACTATCTTTTTTGCGTATCATAATCACCCACATTTTATAAAATTTTTGCCTAAATTTACCCAACATAAAAGATAGTGCCCTTATTTTGCAAGATTGTAAAGATAGTGCTCTAATTTCGTAAGCCCATAAAGATATTTTCCTAAATTTATAAGTCCAAAAAGAAAGTGTCCTAATTTTGCAACACCCATAAGATAATCTTCTAAAAAAAATAAAAATTCTTGCATATATGCATTAATTTAGTGATAAATTATAAGGTATGATGTAACGCCCCGAATCCAAAACACATAAAATATCTCAGATTCGAGGTGCCACTTGTGACTAAAATCCGAACTATAAAATTTTGGATACTAAAAAGGGATAATAAAATGAAAGATGAGTTTTATGCAGCGGAAGAAATGAATAGAATAATTTTAATAAGTATCTCACACACATATATGTGTATATAAAGCTTAGTATTAACAGTAGCATTTTATTTAAGCGGGGAACTCCGTGTCGTCTCTATTACTGTCCTTGCTCCACGAAATCATAATCTGCAAGGGTTGTAAAAAGGGGGCGTGAGATTTGAATTCTCACGTATGGGTGATTGCAACGTCATGGGATTGGTAAATCCGAAGTATATTAAATTATACTCATTAATAAAGTATTTAATTCATTTAATCAATTAACATAATAATACGAACATCATAAATCATATAAATAACAAGTTCACGTAATAATCAGTTGGGCACAACAGGTTTCACATCATATAATTGAAATATCACAAGTTGATTCACATTAAGGGGTGAAGCCCAAAGTCATTTTCAAGTAACGGCCTAATCTGCCAAAATTATTTTCCACATATTGTAATTCTCTTCCAAAATACCATAAACAAACCCGTACGACATCGTCTTTCATATTACTGGTGATCATTTATCACTGGTGGTCATTTACCACTGGTAGCCATATACTACTGGTGTTCCGAAACACTGGTGGTCATTTACCAGAAAATAAGTAATCAAGTAATCATCATCAATTCGTATAATCAACAAACACAAGTAATTTATATCAGGCATATATAATTATATCATATATTTAACACACTTATAATATAGGTTTACATTTATATTGTATATTTGATTTTAGATTGATTTAGTCGAGTTCAGAGTATACCAGCACAACGTATTATGAGCAGATCAATCAACAGATCATCACCCACTTTTTAACTTTATAGCTAAGTTAAAACTGACTTGAAATTCCTTTGAAAGATAACTCGCGTTGTAGAGACGTCCCGAGAGTCATATACAAACAGAATGTTGGATCCCTCGTGCGTATTCCGATTAGCACAAAATCCTAGTACGAAACCATTTGATTAAAAGTTGACCTTTGAATTATTAGGAAAACTTGAGAGTTTGTGTTACGAGAATCGAGGAGGTCATTTGTCTTATAGACCTATTGAAATAGACCTACTTAAAAATACACACTATCTTGATAAATACACCACTTTAAAAAAAGGGTAGTGTATTGGGGGTGTACTTACTAATTTCTTTATTGTAATACTATTTCGATCTCTACAAAACAATCTATTTGATTTCCTTTGTCCTTTTATAAATAAGAGTTCTCATAATTTTAAAAGTATCTCTATATATATTTTTCTTGAAAATGATAAGAAATTATAAATATAATAAAAATCTCAATTTAATATTTTTCTTTCTAAAATTCCATTTTCTTATTAAAAGATCATTGAATATAAAATATATTTTATAAATAAAACTCCTTTTATTAATCTTATTTTGTTTAAAGAAATTTATATAATTAATACTAAAATAATATAATTTATACTTTTCTTTATTGTTAGTAATACTTGATTTAAAGAAGTTTTCATAACAAATAATAGAATAAATATTTTCCTATATTACTAGTATTACTAACCAAGTTTACTTGTGTCATTTTCAAAACAAAAGAGTAGTATTATTTTCTAAAAGACCTTTTTTCCATTTGTTTCGAACATTTGAACAGTAGAAGACGAGTTTCCCTTTGTCTCTAAAAACTCAACTAACACTAAAACAAACCAATTTCATCACCATATCATCTGTTAACCAAATCAAACTAATTTATCCATTCAATAATACCTTCCAACTAAAACAGCAATACTAATTCATCAATCTAATAATATCATCCAACAAAAACAATAATACTTAACTCCCAAACTAACAATACTAAATAGTTATCTCAATAACACTAGTAGAAATTTAACAACAAAAGTCCATTTACAACTCTCCAATCCAACATCAGGGGATCTAAAACTGTTCAATTCCTATTCCAACTAGGACGAGAAATAGAGAGAAGTTTAGCAATTCTTACGAGTCCCAAATTCGGCAGCCTAACGGCGTCGTTTCGGTGATCCGAAAATAAACGGGCAGCGGTTCGTCTTTCGGGCTTCACCGGAAAGATCGGAAAGGGCGGAGGAGACGACAACGTCTCGATTATACAAAAGAGGCAAAATGTGAACTTTTGTTTATAAGTGAATTAATTCGAAGGACTGTGAAATCGAAACGAATTGGAAACGAACGAAAAGAGGCTTACCCAAAGGAACAAAGACCAACGGCGGCGACGCGGAGGACAGAGGCGTCGCGGCTGGAGGATGAGCGGCGGCGTCAGTTCGCCGGAAAAGAGAGCACGGCGGCGCGGCTGTGCTCGGCGGCGATTGGGCGGCGCTTGATGCTGAAGAGGGCTCCGATCGATGGCGCGACGGAGGGTAGCGGCGCTTCATCGCCGGAAGCAGGGAGACGGCGCGACGCGATCGTCTGGGCTAGCGGCGGTGCTCGGCGGCCGTCGTGGAAGAGGTGGGCGGCGCTAAGCTTGGTGCAACGGCGTCGCTGGCGATGCTGCTCGCCGGAGATGAGGACACGACGGGTGGTTGACGGACGGAGAGAGACGTGAGGCGGTGCGACGTGGTGTCGCCGGAAGAGAGGAAGAGGTGAGGCGTTTCTGGAGAAGAGGAGAGAGGTTGAGTGAATTGAAAGTGATATTTGGGAATTCTTGTTTTGAGTTGAAACGGTCATACGCGTCTTTTGATAAGGAGAGGAGGAGATACTTTAGGAAATTAATTTCTTAATTGATTAATTTAAAAGGAAGGAGTAAATATGTGGGTGAGATAAATTGTGTAATTAATTTAATTCAAAAGGAAAAGTAAATTATGTGGTTAGGGATTAATCCCCTTTAATTCTGATATTTTCGTTCCCAATTGATACGGTTCAGGGATTGTTTGGTTTACGAGATTAATCCCGAATTGAAAATTAATACAATTTTAAAACTTAATAAATATTTTAAAGTATTTTAATTATTCTCAACAAATTATACGGATCAAAAACATAATTTTTAAACTTTGAATAATTAATTTCTCTTAGTCCTTTATTCGTTTGAAATATTCGATTTCTTTCTTCGAACTTGGGAATTTGAAATAGGGCATATATTTAAATTACACGATAGCACACAAAATTAATAAAATTAAAAGAAACAAGGAAAATAATATAAAATTATATAATTAAGGTTTCTTAGGAAAATAAAAGGTACAAAACGGGACGGGGTATTACATATGACTTATTGTATATATTTCAATTCATAGTTCAAACAATATTGGTGATAGATTAGAAATATAATTGACTTCATTGTGGTATTACATATTTTAATCATAAAATTTTACTATTGTGAGTGTGTTTTAAAATTAACTTATTTCATATATGAACTTACTTTATGATTATTTTTAGATACACTTTACTTTAACCAATTAAAAGAGATGGTTGAAGCAAATATTCAAATTAGACATTGTAATTGAATTGATAGAGTAGTTTCTGTGTAGAATTGGAGCTTAGGATGGAGGGGATGTGGTCCCTTTTTATTTTTGTCTTTCGTAGGTTTTCCAAATATGGAGAAAACTCCAATTAATTAATGGAAAAGACTTGATCTTTAATTTCTTGATGGAGGCAAAGTATAGAGTGAAAATTGTGCATACATGAATAATTTGAGAGATATTAGTAGTTATTTTCACTAATGGGTATTAGTTATTTTCACGCATGAGTAGTTGTACGTTACAGTCTTTAGAGTATAAAGCAAGAGAAGAGTGAAAATTTTGAGTCTTGATTCCGATGGTAAACCATCAAAATATACAACAAATGTTGTGTATAGGAAAATCTTCAGAAATCTGTAATATTATTCAAATTATTTAATTTTTCGTTATGTATTTTTGAACAATGTACTTATTGAAGTGAACTAAATTTCAATTCGAGGTGAATGATATATATATTTGAAAATAAAATTTACAAAATTAGCATCATGAATCATTCATAAAATATTACACAATACTTTTTGAAAGATTGATTTTTTTTTTTTAAACACTAATGAAATTTTTTAAAAGCGTGCGAAATTCGCGGGAGCTACACTAGTTAGGGCAATATAAGGGAATCTTACCAATGGAACAGAATAATCAATGATCGAGTTCAAAGGTGGAGGCTCGAACACACTATAATTAATATCAAGATATAAATGATAAAATACCTGTGCTCTTTGTCTCCCTAAAATTAAAATAAGTAGACTAGACTAAAATACTCGTCCTCTTTCTCTCCCTAAAATTAAAATAAGTAGACTAGACTAAAATACTTGTCCTCTTTCTCTCCCTAAAATTAAAATAGTAGACTTCTCTAGCCGAGCACATGTATTCTATAGTCGTCCACAATTTTTTTTATACCGTGAGTAGTCCGTGAATTGTTTTTCAGGGGAAAAAACTCTGCATTTTATAATAAATACAGAAAATGCTCATATTTGATAAAAGTATGCACAAATTTTTTTTATGTGTGATAAAAGTATGAGCAAAATCCTCCTTTATATTTGATTAAATGCATAAAATTAAAGCCATGTGATTTCCACCATCCACTTATTGACACTTTTGATATATCACCACAAAAATAAGTCAATTTAGAGTGAGTTTTGGAGAGGGTTTTAAAGAGGGTATTGAAGAGGAAAATTTTCCCTCTTCAAAATGCTCGTCGCCAATCTATACACGAGGGAAAATACATTCCCTCGAAAAATAAGGAGTTTCGAGAGGAATTTCGTGTGGGACCGGACGAGGGAAATTTTCCCTCGACAATATTCCCTTGGCTATTCCCTCGTAAAGGGCGAGGGAAATAACCCTCGAGAACAGTGCACAAGGGAAATTTCCCTCGACAAACCTGACATGGCGTGCAGCAACTGAGCGAGGGAATTATCCCTCGGCTGACGTGGCGAGGGAAATTCCCTCGTGAAAGTCCCTCGCGTAATCTGTGTCCGAAATTAAAAAAATTGTGGGTTTCGAACCCACGACCTCAGGCCCCGAGCCCCCCGCGAAACCGCTAGGCCACCACCCACCACACTATTTTGTACGTAGAATGTCATATTTGCCCCCTACTGAGGGCTGGAGATGGCGAATTTTCGCCCCCCGTGAGTTTCGAACACGCGACCTCCTTGTATGCGGAGGCCTTGCGTGTTTCGCCATGCCGTTTGGGCAAGACTATTTAGTTGTTATGTTTTCCTCTGTAATATATATGTTTCATATATTTTCTGTTATATATTTTAAATATAATACTACTTAATATTAATTGTTTGTTATACTTTATTTGAAAATTATTATTACATATAAAATTAAACTATCACTTGTATATATTATTTTCATTATTGATTGTTTTTTTTATAAAAATCAATAAAATTTTAAAATAAATACTTTTTAAATTCTTTTTCACTATTTACTAATATGTGTACACATATAAACATATATTGATCGTTTTTTTTATTTAAAAATCAATAAAATTTTAAAATAAATATTTTTTTAATTCTTTTTCACTATTTACTAATATGTGTACACTAATACACATATATTGATCTTTTTGTTTAAAATCAATAAAAATTTAAAATAAATACATTTTAAATTCTTTTTCACTATTTACTAATATGTGTACACTAATACACATATATTGATAGTTTTTTTAAATAAATAAAAATTTAAAATAAATATTTTTTAAATTCTTTTTCACTATTTACGAATATGTGTACACATATATTGATCGTTTTTTTAAATCAAAAAAATTTAAAAATAAATATTTTTTTAAATTCTTTTTCACTAAAATCAATAATAATAATAACAAACCAACATATATAGTTCCAATATTCAGACATATAAATTCAAATATTCACACATGCTCAAATATCCAGACATATAAATCCAAATAAACAGTAAAATCTCAAACCAACATATATAGTTCCAAAACATGATCAAATATTCATGACATCCTAACTCTCATCATCATCATCATCATCATCATCATCATCATCATCATCACCTCTTTCATTTCCAGAATAATTACCCCTCGGAGAGTAACCAGAATATGCACCTCTTTCAAGTAGGTCTACAAACCCAGTTGGAGAGATGGAATTACAACGAGACGGGGAAGGACCGGAAGCTGGAGGATGAGCAGGAGAGGCCTAAGGATAAGGGGCGGCGGGAAAACCACTAGGAGGAACGAGAGGAAAACCACTAGAAGGACCGGTGGGAGGATAAGGGGCGTAACCAGGGGCGGGAGGATAAGAAGGATAAGCTGGGTAAGGAGGATATGAAGTAGCTGGTTGGGAAACCCACTAGGTAGGTTTCCCTGATGGCCTTGCATCCACGCAACCATCTGGTTGTGCACTTCCTGGCGCAAGTTTTCGCTATACTGTCTTAGTTGCTCCGCCAACATTCTTTCATATCTCGCGCGCTCTTCAGCCAACAAACGATCAACATCTCTTTGGTCATAGCCGCCAATATGTGTGCCAGATGATGTCCCGCTTGGGCCATATTGTATGCGCATCGTCTTCATTTGACCGAGACCCCTAACTTTTCCGTGTTCTGGCCTCACTATCTCAGCATACGCTTGACTCAACCGGTTCAAGCGCTCATCGTCGTCTGCTGGAGGCGGTAATTGAGAGACTTGTTCCTCCACGGAGACCTAGAAATACAAAAATTGTGACAATGAAAAAGTTTACAAACGTGTTATTTATATTCAATTTATAATGTTAATGTAAAACACTTACAATTATTTCAGCAATTCCCCCATACGTGTAATCCCCTTCCCCACGGTGGTGGAAATTTTGCACCAATTCTCATTCAGTTGGGAGCCGGTTATATTTCTTCTCTTGTATTTATATATATAATAAAATATGTATAATCAAATAATTTAAATCACAATAGAATTGTAGTGCAGGAATTACTTACGTATTTCTCAGACCATTGTGCGACTCCTTTTGCCCCTCCTTTGTGTTTTGAGGGACCTCTTCCTCCGGCCGCAGACAAGCGGTTTGCCCTACACTGGTTGTTTTTTCTAATGACTTCGGGAAATTACCAGTACTCGAGTAGTGCAGTCCAGAATGTCGACTCCTAGGGTGGGTATTTTCCTTCAGTTCGATGGATCATCTTCCAAAGACTGAGAAGATCTGTGAATCGTTCTCTACACCTCTGAATGAACAGCTTTTTAATCACCACAGTATTTTCCCTCCTCGAATCCCAGTAGGTCTCCCTCTGAAGAAAATATATACAATCATGTTTATTTTAATTAAGTAAAAATGTATACATACATATAATACTACTTACGTAACAAAATTAATGTTTTGAATAATCCATATCAATTTGTTTCATATTAATAAATTAATAATACTCAAATTAGCTTAATTATTAATATTTTTATTTCTCCTATTAATTATTAATTTAACTAATTAATTAATATTTTCTAAAAATTTCGACAGAGTTTCGTTTAGTTTTTTCGTATTCCCAAATTAATCAAAATTCCTACGTGCATCCATTTCCGACTTAATTACTTATAATTAATCAAGTCATAATGCACATATTCTACAATAAACAACATCCCTCCTCCAACTCCAATTAACATGTATACAGCATAATAAATCAAATAATTAATTATAGCTATACACAAATTATATATATACTAATTATATGTATATACTACACGAACATAGCTATACACAAATTATATATACATACATATATATATACTAATTATATGTATATACTACACGAACATAGCTAGCATAATATATATTCATACTAATAATTAATTAATTAAGTACTAAGTATGCATTCAATCAACCAATTAATTAATTATAATAAAATTAATTAATTAGCTATATACTACAAATTAAACAACTTATATGCATATATACAAATTAAACAATGTACTAACTAATATGCATAAAACATATATACATACACGTACATACATAATTAACATATATATGCATGTCGAAAATGCAAAAATTAGCTAATAAATAGTTATTTAGCTGCTTAAAATGAAAATACTTACCGTATAAATGTTCACGTGAACGTGTAGAGCAAAGTTCGACTAGTGTTTGACTTTTTCTCACGTCGGACGGTGGTGGTAGACGGCAATCGACAACTCTTCTTCCTCCTCCCCTTTCTTCCTCCTTCTCCCTTTCTCCCTCTCAGTTGTAATTGCTGGAAATGAGGGTGGGTGTGTGAAAATTAACACACTTGGGCGATGGTTTTTAAGAGGGAAAATCCCTCTTCAAACATTAGATTCTCGCCGGGGCCCACGCCTAAAAACACGGTCATCAAATCCTTCAAAGCCTGCATGAATGCAGTTTTTTCAAATTGACGAGGGAACACTGCCCTCGTGAAATTGAATCCAAGGCCGGATGAGGGATCTATTCCCTCGAGAAATGTCAGTGGTGTAGGACGAGGAAAGCGTTTCCCTCGAGAATTCTCAGGCGGTGCAAGACAAGGGTTTATTCCTTCGACAAATTTCAGATGCACAGTCACGAGGGAAAAAAACCCTCGATAATTTTGACACACATATTCCCTCGTCTAAACGCTCGCGAATTTATCGTGGGGCCAGAATTCCCTTGTGAAATTCCCCGTGCTTGTCGACATAAAATTTTCCCTCGTCCAAACCCTAGTTTATTTTCTTCCCTCGTCTATCCCTCTTCAAATACGAGGGCTATTTTTTCCTCTTTAAATACCCTCTTCAAATTACACTTTTTTTGTAGTGTATATATGTTTTGCGTTTATGTATTTTTGTAAGTTTGTGCGACTATCATTGTTTAAATATATATGACAATTATATGAATTGATATGTGTTTTAGTCCGAATTTGTGTGACTGCTTTTGTTAATATATATGACAACTATATGAATTCATGTTTCAATTTTACGTTGTTAGTGTTTTTTGAACAAAAGTGGTTATAACCTGTATTTAATGATAAATGCATAAAATAAAGAAAATAAAGAATTGTCTACGAAATTAGAATTTCCTATGAAATTTTCCAACAAAAAATTTCGTAGTAGGGGTTATCTACGATTTATCTACGAAATTTTCTAATCATTTAAACATCTTCATTTCAACCTAGAAACAATTTGCCTACGAAATAAAAAAACCTAGGTATAATTACTTACAAGTCATTTGCCTACAAAATTTACCGTACAACACAATTTGTCTACAGAATATCCGTAGGCATATTTTTTGTAGGTGGGAGAGGAAGATACCTATATAATTAGAAATTTTTGTAGACAATTCGTAGGCAATCCCCACTACGAATTTTTTTTTAGAAAATTTCATAGCAATATTAACAAATCACATGTAATTAAATGTGATTTCCGTACATACTTTTATCAAATATATGAAATTTTATGCAATTAAGGAAAATACAAGGGAATTATATGCATTTATCATTAAATACAGGATTTTTTTTTAGTTTTTTTTTTTTTTTTGCTAGGGTAAATTTCACTTTTGGCCCTATGAGAATAGATGGTCTGCAAAAATGGTCCTTTTCTCAATATTTTTTGTGCCGTATTTTTTTTTTTTTTTGACATAATGGTCCTATAAGAGAATTGCAGTTTTGTTTAAAAAAAAATTGCAGTTTTAGTCCCAAAAAATTAATGAAAGGACCACATTTAAAAAAACGAAAAAAGAATAAAAAAAAAGAACGTGAAACCAAAATTATTGTTGGAAAATTCTCATAGGAGCAAATTTGCAATTTTCACGTTTTTGCTTTTTATCGATCGTGATATATGTGTTTTAGCATTTGAATTCTTCTATTTCATTATTTATGTTTCAAAATTATGGCACGTTGGATATTTTTTAAAATTTTATATGTCATCATCTAAACTATATATGGAACATATACAGTGAAACACAATAAATGACACAAATAATATTATTATGTGGTATTTTAGAACATTGATCGCAAATGACTGGATCGATATGTGAAAATCATAAATCCTTAATGAGGTACAACAAGGATTGTAATTATTCTAATTAAAATTATCATACACTGTCGACAAACAGATCAAACTATAAAATTGAACTATGACTACCATGAAACACGCCGATGGAATCCGGTCATTACTTAGGACCCGCTTGGTTGGGGGTAATGATTATAGGGTAATGGGAATTAGAGTGATTGAGGAGTCATTCAAGTAGAGGGTAATGAATGAGGAGTCATTTGATAGGTAAATTATAACTAATTTTCAATCTTATTACAATGTATTGGTAATACCAAGCACTACTAATAGAATCATTCCCATTGCCCTATAATCATCACCCCAAACCAAGTGGACCCTTAATTTCTATTAGTTAGTCTTGTCTAAATTTAAATGTGTGTTTTTTTAACTTCGTTCCTATTACTTTCTCAATAATTGCTTTTATTATAGCTAAGAGAAAATCAATAAAAAAAAAAAAAAAAAACCGAATCCCAGAGCTAGGGCTTCATCTAGTTTCAGTCATGGCTCGTTTATTTTAATGGACCTACGTTTTAAAAAGCGGATCGGTTTGGACCCAATAATATTGGGGGAGTGGAAGGAAGAGGGGGTATAGATCGATCTTAAATGGGTTGGCTGGACCAACTCAGTACCGGACCATCGGGTCATGAGTTTTCTTGTGCTGGGTCGAGCTGGTTCCTGATTCTAGACTAGATGACGGGCTACCGAGCCAAACCGATCCGATTTTAGGTTTTTTTTTAAAAATATATTTTATTGCACTTGATTTTTTTATTGACCTCATTAATTGGTAATTTAATATACAAATACAACTCATGAAATTTTGTTGAACACAAAAACTTGTCTGAGACTGTCTCATAATATTAGACAAAGCAAATTAACATCCACACTGTCAAGGTGTTAATGCGGCATTCTCAATTTATACTACATTGTTATGCTAAATTAATTAATTAAACACTTGATTTGTAGAAATGTTTTTTTTTTTTTGGGTAGAAAATTGAGTATTACATTCCTTGGTTATTGAAGTCAATCGAGACGAGTGATAAAATAATGGAGAAATTGAGGCCCAACATCACAGGCAAATACCATTACTTCTGGCGGCCCAAGAAGAAGGATGAAAGCCCATTTTCAGTAAGTATTTGGAATTGCTTAGGTTAAATACAGTCCCATATTTTATGAATACAGCCCACCCAAAAAAATGTTCTGAATTTTTTTCTGAGAAATATAACAATTTTCGGAAAAAATTTCCGAAAATTCATAGGTTTAGTGTTTTTTTTTTTTTAATTTTTGAATTTTTTTTTCGAAAATTGTCAAATTTTTTTGATGGGGTTGTATTAACAAAAGATAGGACTAGATATAACCTTGGCCATTTGGAATTAAGGTGCTGCCCAATTTATGGTAATTGAGGAAATGAAACGAGCAGCTGTGATTTAATTGCTACTTGGCCCTAGTAACAGATATGCTTAATGCTGGCAAATTTATGTGTATATATAGTGAATTTGAGTTTGGATGGTGAAAATAGGATAGTTTGAAAATTGTTTATCAATATAGGGGGCCATAAATTTTAGGAAAAAATTGGAAAAATGTAACACTCAAGTTTTTTTTTTTTTTTTTTAAATGTCACTTAATATTTTAAAAAATACCACTGAAAAAGTGAATATATTGTACAAGGGTTGCACGCATTTTTGTAAAAAAAAATGTTGGGTGAAATTTTTTAAAATGAAAAACCTTAAAGTGGTATATTTCCATATTTTCCAAATTGGAAGAATTCCATATCAAGACCCATTTTTTAGGTAATGTCTCAATATAAGTACCCATTTTTAAAGTGTCTCAAATCAAGTCTCAATTTTTACTTTATTCTCAATTTAAGGCTTGTCCTAAACTTTTGTGTCTCAATTTAAGACCCAACAAATAATTATTTCTAAATTAAATTCATTCTATATGAAAAAATTATAAAATTAGAGAAATTCGTCATAAATAAATAAAAACTTCATTATTAAAAAACATTTTAAAATATTTTTATTAATTATCATCGTGTATTAATTAAATTTATTGTTTAAAAAAAATTAGAGACATTCGTCATAAATAATTTTTTTTTATCATCGTGTATTAATTAAATTTATTGTTTAAAAAAATGATAACTAGCATTTTGAAATTTAAAAATCAAATTAATATTTTAACATATACGATGAAAAAAGATTATATGGGAAAAAAGCTCGTTTTAGTTTAATTTTAAAATGCTAGTTGTCATAAATTTAAAACACTAAATTAATACACGACAATAAAAAATATTTATTATTTTAATAAAAAAAATATAATTAATTTTTTTTACGAACGTCTCTATTTTTTTCCATATTGAATGAATTTAATTTAAAAAATAATTGCTTGTTGGGTGTTGAATTGAAACTAAAGAATCTAAAATATGTCTTAAATTTCAAAATGCTAGTTATCATTTTTTTAAACAATAAATTTAATTAATACACGATGATATAAAAAATTAGAAATATTCATTATATTACTAAAAAAGTTAATGTTTTTTAACAATGAAGTTTTTATTTATTTATGATGAAGGTCTCTATTTTTTAATTTTTTCATATTGAATGAATTTAATCTAGAAATAATTATTTGTTGGGTCTTAAATTGAGACACAAAAATTTAGAACAAGCCTTAAATTGAGAAAAAAGTAAAAATTGAGACTTGATTTGAGACACTTTAAAAATGAGTACTTATATTGAGACATTACCTAAAATTTGGGTCTTAATATGAAATTCTTCCTTTCCAAATTTGGGAAGAGCTGGGTTGTTTTTTTTACTGGGGAGAGGGTACACACTACACATTAGATAATTTTATTGCTTTCTTAGGTAGAAATAATTTCAAGCAAGGATTGAAGTATTCGAAGAGTTTAATTTCATTTTCGTCTTGATATATTTTCATTACAATTAATTTTTATTTCTATTGCTATTTCCTTTGATTTATATGAGTTTTGTTGTTGATTTAACTTAATTTCTTAGCCTTGAGTTTTGCTTGTAGCAACATGGGCTTTGGGTGTTGGAGATGATATGATATTTGAGTTCTATTTGATTTTAATGTTGAATGTGTTGAATTTGATTAATGGTTTCATGAGTTTATTGAGCTTTGATGGATCGAATCTAGTAGATTAGACATTTTTTTATTAAATTGGTAAGAAGGGAGAGTTAAGTCGCTTTAGTCGGGTTTTTAATTGAGGGGTGAAAGAGATCGAGTGCTTTGGTTAGGGGCTTAGATAATCGAGGGAGGGTAAGTGTCTTAGAACGCTGACATCAGACGTCAGATTTTCGTAACGAGAGATAGCTAATCCGATGAGGAAATTAATCATAATCCAAAAGTTCAATGAAACATGAAACAAATATATATAAATTGAGTAGGCCTTGAAAATTGCATCATTGAAGACACCCGAAGTATACATACTCTCACGCTTGCACTTCACATCAAAGTTTTAGTTATTGTTGTTACTTGCTTGTTTTCTTGCTTTTACTTGTTTCAATTAGTGTTAGATCAAAATCCAAAAATTCGAATTTTCAATTTTAAGCATGTCAACGTTTAGATTTAGGATTCGCTCTCACTTGACCTTCCTTGGTTTGATATTTATTATTTGTTTATTGTCTATATTATCTCAACGATCTTGTACATTTGCGAGTGAATTAATTTATGCTAAACAATGACGTGTTGCTTGAGCTAATCTTATTCTAGTTGAGTGTTTTATTTTTATTTTTATTTACTTTTGTTAAATTTGATACCTAGCTACTTTCTTTTTTCTTTTGTGGATGTGTGCATCACTTATTTAAAGGAGGGTTGAACACACAAAACAGAATATGATACAGGAGATTTATTTATTTCGATAATCAAAATAAAGGAAAACAAAGAGGTTTATCAATAAGTGAACTCTAGAGATACATATAAAGGTTTCGTGAATTCTCTCAATTGGAAGGATAGTATGGCGTAGGAATCACCATAAGAGGATTCTTTCTCAAGACAGCAAGGCCTTCATTCTCGGTCATGTCCACGTCAGCAGGACTCGTTCCTTGTGGTAACTTCCAATCGAAGTGGTAAAGAAGCTTAGCCAGCGTGAACTCAACGTTTGCAATCCCAAAATTGAGGCCCGGGCAATTCCTTTTACCCGCCCCGAATGGAAGGAACTCGTAGTCACTCCCCACGAAATCAAGAGAACTGTTCTCAAATCTTTCTGGTAGAAAGGTTTCCGGGTCCTTCCAGTACTGGGGATCCCGACCCAGGGAGTGGACGTTGATCATCACTTTAGCCTTGTCGGGGATTGTATACCCACCCACTTTGCATTCCTGCCTGCATTTTCTTGGGAGGACAGGGATTGGAGGATGAAGTCTCAAGCCTTCTTTCACAACTAATTTCAGGTATTTTAGGCCCTGAACATCTTTGTTTTCCACAGTTGTCTTTCCCTTCATAGCCTCTCTTATTTCCGACTGTACTTTTTCCATCACACGTGGATTCCTCATCAGCTCCGCCATTGCCCAGTCGGTAGTGGTAGACGTCGTCTCAATTCCACCAGCAAACATGTCCTGTTATTATGTAGTAATTGGTTAGGTTTTAATTTACGATAATTTCATGATAGATGGATTATGGTGAGAGTAGTAATTTGATGATCACTTACCAAAATGACCGATTTGATGTTATCGGTGGTGATGGGGAATTGGAGCTCTTTATTCTTCTGGACCCTGAGAAGAACATCCACAAAATCTTCACCTTCAAACTCGCCCCTCTTCTTCAATTTATGTTCCTCCACCGCCGGATCAAGAATGGCGTCCATCTCACGTCTCATCCGCAGCAACCTGTATTTGTTCAAACTGAAGGGATGCAAAAACGTCAAAGACGGAAACAGATCAGCCACCTCGAATCCCCCGGCCATGGTGGACAGCTCCTTCAACAAGGCTATAAGCTTGGCATGACCGTTCAACACTCTCCCGAACGATGCTCTGCAAGTCACCGCAAATGTTAACGTGGATATCATTTCCGTGATATTCACAGCTTCCCCAGATGATGACCGCAGAGAACTAATGAGAGAATCCATCTCCTCTGCCCTAATGTACCCGTACGATTTAACATTCTTGGCACTAAGCATTTCCAAGATGCATATTTTACGCATTTGCCTCCAGTACTCGTTGTAGGGGCAGAAGGCAATGTCACCGTAGCTGTAGAACATTATCTCCAGCGCAGTGCTGTCGGGCCTATCCGCGCACGCGGGGTCATGGATTTTGAGCGCCTCTTTCGCCGTTTCCCGTGAAGAAATCACCACTGCCGTAACTTCTCCGAGCTTCAGACTGACGATGGGGCCATATTTTTTCTTTAATCTTGCCAATGCGGGGACTGTCCCTCCGCCAAGGTGGTGGAGGTGGCCGATCACCGGAAGGCTTGGAGGGCTTGGGGGCAAATTTTGTGGGGTACTTTTGGGTTTTCGCAATGCCTTGATTAGTAACAAGATGAAAGATGAAAAGAGGAAGAGGGTAGTGAAGTTGATCGCCTCCATTGCTTTTAGTAACTGGAAACTGATCTCTCGCAATATGTGTATTGGTTATAAGTTGATCTTTTGTTGCTTGATGAGTGAGAGAGCATATAACTTGTTGCATGTATTTATAATAGGGAGTCTTATCTATACGTCAGATTAATGTATAGTAATCAAAGTCCAAAAAGTGAGGCTAAATCAGAACTCACAAGATAATATTAATTAATTGTTTATACACATGATGAAATACTTGTTCTCTTTGTCTATTCGAACATGTGTTATTTATGTTGTGGTCGTTCATATTTGTTTATTAGATTTTATTATACAGAATCTCGAATAAATGTGACGAGAATACCATGAACTATTTATTAATGAGATAGCCCATTAATAATCTTATCTCCTATTTATCCCGACACAGGTATCAAGGAACTAGTATAAAATTGTACCGTTTCACTACCAGCAAACACGTCGATAGAATGTCGATTAATTGGTGTGCTATATTGAAAATATTGAAGTGTTGACCGTTAAACTAACGAAATTTTGTTGAGAGAATAATTTATCGTAAATAACTTTTAGGGAAAATTGAGTTTTTTGTCCTCTAAGTTTGGTCAACTTTGTTTTTCGTCCTCTAACTTTTGACTTTATTTTTTAGTCCGATAACTTTAAAAAAATTAACGTTTTCGTCCTAAAACATAAGTTATCGGACTAAAATGTTAATTTTAGGACTAAAAAATTATCGGTTTTAGGACGAAAATGTTAATTTTTTAAAAGTTATAGGACTAAAAAATAAAGTCAAAAGTTAGAGGACGAAAAACAAAATTGACCAAACTTACAGGACAAAAAAACCAATTTTCCCTAACTTTTAACTGCAACATATTTTATTTTATTGAAAATTTTATAGTAATATTAGTCCTAATTTATTTAGTCGAAATTGTGAGAATAAAAGTTTTTAGGTCCCATAACTTATCGAGTGTCCGAATTTTGTCCCAAAAATTTTGACTCTTCAATTTTGGTCCCATAACTTCTACGGTTTGCCTAATTTTGGTCTCATTCTTGCTGAGAAATTTCATTATGGTCTCATAACTTATCGAGTGTCCGATTTTAGTCCCAAAAAATTTGACTCTTCAATTTTGGTCCCGTAACTCCTATGGTTTGTCCATTTTTCAACCACATATTAGTGATATGGAAAAAATGATTAAAAAATACAAAAAAAAGAATCATTTTGCGGACACATCTTCGAGGGTACCGAAAAGGCCCAAATTCGGGCAAAATGTGAGTTGAGCATGACAAAAAAGGGCACCATTTTTGTATTTTTAAAGAAAATGAGACAAAAAATGGACAATCCCTAGGAGTTACGGGACCAAAATTGAAGAGTCAAAATTTTTGGGACAAAAATCGGACACTTGATAAGTTATGGGACCAAATAACTTTTTTTCTCCGAAATTGTAGTAGTAGAGCACATTTTTCAACAAATACATGATTAAATACATGTACGCCATCCCTAAATATAAAAAAAAAAAATTATTGACGAACTCATCACTACACAAAAATAAAGATTTGCCTACGAAATTAGAATTGCCTACAAAAATTTTCCAACAAAAAATTTCGTAGTAAGAATTGTCTACTATTTGCCTGCAGAATTTTCTAATTATGAAAGCATCTATATTTCTCAACCTACAATCAACTTGCCTACGGAATTAATTTGCCTACAGAATAAAATCTCTAGGTATAATTACCTACAAGTCATTTGCCTACAAAAATTTACCTACAACATAATTTGCGTACGGAATTTCCGTAGACAAATTATTTTGTAGGTGTGGAAGGAAGATGCTTATACAATTAAAAAAATTTGTAGGCAATTCCCAATACGAATTTTTTTGTTGATAATTCTGTAGCAATATTGACAATTCCATAGGCAATTTTATATTTTTTTTTTTAGTAATGCATGTTATTTATGCGCAATCGTCCACTTTCTTATTTTACTATATTTTATACAGAGCCTTGATGTCATTGCATGCATGTGATGTGAATGTCAATGACCGTCAGATTATGCATATTAAAATTATATAAATTTAATATATGACAAACACTTCAAAAAATGCGACATTTAACGACAGATTATCCGTCATTAATTGTGTTTAACGATGGGATTAATGATGGACGTTGACACGTAGGCAAATTGACTGTAGCTAATATTTACGATGGCTTTGGATGGCCGTCGTAAATTTACGACGGACAAAAGCCGTCGTAAAACTGACCCATCAACGACCCGGCCGGAAAATAAATTTTACGACGAACGTCGTTAATATTAGCCTATTTTCGTTTATTTAATCTGTCTGATAAATATTAACGACGGGCAAGAAGCCGTCGTTAATATATAATTTATGACGGACACGAGTTCGTCATAAATACCGAACCTGAAACAATAAAAAAAGTGGCTCGTGTGGTTCGAACCCGGACCCCCGGGCACTCGGGGCGGGTGCGAACTACTAGACCATTGGCCCCCAAGGTATACATTTCGGCTCCACTTCTATATTAGCCCTATTGAGCCTGGAACAATTAATACAAATTTCGCATCCAAGGGGAATCAAACCCATGACCTCTCTTACATATAGAGAGGGCATGAACCATTAGGACATTTGCTTCTTTTGTTCGATTTCTTGCAACTAATTGTATATGTATCTAAATTGATTCATTCTTTTTTTATTATTCATCATATTAATTCCTTTTAGTTTCTAACTTGTTTTAATAAATGTTGTTACCAATTATATATATATATATATTTTTTTGTAAATTTATTTAATTCGAAAAACGCGTAATTAATATTATAATTTGTTCACTTGTACGTAATTAATTGTATATGTATCCAAATTGAGTCATTCTTTTTTTATTATTCATCAAATCAATTCCTTTTCCTTTCTAACTTGTTATAATTCGAATGTTGTTACCAATTATATGAATCATTTTGTTTTGTAAATTTATTTAATTCAGAAAACGCGTAATTAATATTATAATCCATTCACTTGTACGTAATTAATTATATATGTATCCTAATTGAGCCATTCTTTTTTTATTATTATTCATCAAATCAATTCATTTTTCTTTCTAACTTGTTATAATTCGAATGTTGTTACCAATTATATGGATCGTTTTGTTTTGTAAATTTATTTAATTTGGAAAACGCGTAATTAATATTATAATTCGTTCACTTGTACGTAATTAATTGTATACGTATCCAAATTGAGTCATTCTTTTTTTTATTATTCATCAAATTAATTCATTTTCCTTTCTAACTTGTTATAATTCGAATGTTGTTACCAATTATATGGATCGTTTTGTTTTGTAAATTTATTTAATTCAGAAAACACGTAATTAATATTATAATTCGTTTACTTGTACGTAATTAATTGTATACGTATCCAAATAGAGTCATTCTTTTTTTAATATTCAATAAATTAATTCATTTTCCTTTCTAACTTATTATAATTCGAATGTTGTTACCAATTATATGGATCATTTTGTTTTGTAAAAATTAAAATTACCAAAAAAAGAGAATTAAAGTTGTTCGACAAAAAAAAAATCAATAACAAGATAATAAAAATCAAGGTCCTGTATCATCGGAATCGAAACCGCGATCCTCCCCCTCTTCATCCAACGGATTAGGACTTTGGAGCTCCGGCGGGGGCGGCGGGATGACGGGCTGCATCGAGACCGGCGGTAGTGGTATCTGTCCACCTAATGTGGATGTAACTGTCCTCCACCAGTTGTTCATCTCCTTCACATTCTTTCGCTGTGCCTCCTCCTCCGCTGCTCATCGCCTCCTATCATACTCCAGTTGCACCTCCATCTACACATGTCGTTGCGCCTCTTGCTGCTGGAGGAGCTCCATCTGCTTGACGACAGTCGAGAGCTGTCTCTCGATGTCGTTGGGATGAGAGTTGATGGAGGACTGGGAGGAGGATGAGCCGGGTCAACGAGATCGGAGTAGGCTCTTTCCAAAATTACCCAATCCAATGAATCACCCCTTCTTAGCCTTGACGTGCTTAAAGTAGAGCTCATTTTGAACGTCTACAGAAGGCTTTGAGGAGGGGGGGGGGGCATAGAGTCCGACCCTTCTGCCTGAGGCTGGGACAGGGACTGGGAGGCAAGGTCCTCATGCATCCTCCTCTGCAAATTAACAATATTTTAAATTAATAAATGAAATTTTAGAAAATAATACTAAAATTAAAATTAAAAATAATACGTACGTGGATCTCGGTGGTGCGGTCATAGGTGGACCTTCCGGTCTCCTCATCCATCTGGTGGGCAAGTTGTAGTCTCTCAAAATGAGAGGGCTCACGTCTATGCTCCCGCTCCTACAATTAAATATTTAGTAATTAAAATTTTCCACAACTTCATAAAAATTAATATAAAAATTTATACAAACTGGCCACTTACAAAATGCAACCCGTGCTCATAAATGGACCGAGAACCCGCCCGATGTCGAGCGACCTCTTCTCCATCAAGGTCGCTGTTACGCTTCGCCTTGTTCTTTTCCGACTTCTCCTTGAACTCGTCGATGTTCCAGTAGGCGAGAAATTGAGGCCACGCATCCTGGCCCCTATTGTCCGTCCCCATGTTCGTCGCCTCTCCTCTCCTAAACCAGGTCTTCCGAATGTTAAACATCAGGTCCCTGTATCGTTCGGCACATTTCAAATAGAAGTTCCTCCACATCCTCGTGCTCCGGTCTCCACACGACGAATTTCTACAATTATATTAAAATAAAATAAAATATATTATTTACATAATTTATATTAATAAATAATAAATAAATTACATAAATTATACCTTAAACTCCTCAAAATATTATCGCCTCCTCGTTTCAGACACCAAACCCCAACTGTAAACAGTGGGCTCGAATCCAACGGTCATGAAAGAGTCGGTTAAGTGAGTAGTCGCCTCATGTCCCGGGATCAAACTGCAACATTAAAATTACAAAGTTAATAATATAATTAGGGTTTAATTAATAAATGTTGAAAGCTGAAAAGATTCTCACGAGGCTCAACTGGAATCCGCGCCACCCCAGTGGGATGCTGGCGGGAGGAAAATGATCCCTCGCCCGTCTGGGGTGCGGACGAGGACCCCTCAGGAGCGACAATTGGAGCTACAATGGGTCTAAGAGACCCCGCTCGTCTCCCTCTCCCTCTCCCTCGACCCCTCTCCTGGCTTTCCCCTCTCCCACCACCGACCGATCCACTTTCTTATCCACTCATCTAAAACATTCAATATATAATAACAATCAATATTAATTAAACAACCATATAAACTCAATATAAATACAATTCTAAACAATTAACATGTATAATCAATTTCTACAGTGTAATCAACTAACAAAATTAACATATATAATCAATTTCTACAACTAAAACATATAATAACATATATTAACATATATAACTAACAAAATTAACATATATAATCAGTTTCTAAAAGTAAAACATATATTAACATACAATTAACGTATATGATTTCTAAAAATTGTAAAAAACTACACTAATAAAATGTTATAAAATGAATTAAACGGTAAAAATTTGAAAAACTTACGATTAAAGAGTAGGGATCGATGAAGAAACGAACTAGAATCGGGATGAAATTGACTCTTGAGTGCTCGCCGGAAATCGCCCACTTCTTCTTCGAGTTTGCTTGGTTTTGCTCGGGTGAGAAATGAGCTAGTCGGCACTGCCTTTATATAGGCAAAAAAAAAAAAAAAATTAACGACGGACATCAATTTATCGCTAATATTGCCGCCTTTAGGAGTAAAACGATGTCATTTTCGATTATTTACGACGGACAAGCCATCGTAAATGTTAAATTTAAATTTAACGATAGACACAACCGTCGTTAATAAGTCTCCGGTAATAAATATGTGCCGGTTCTCGAAGATTCGCGGCTCAACAGGCGGGAATTTACGACGGGAAGTCCGTCGTAAAACATTAAGTTGAATTTTACGACGGACATTCCGTCGTAAACTTGCCGGCCACCACCGCTTTGCACTGAATCCGAAAGATCGCGGTCAAATGGGTGGGAATTAACGACGGATTGACCGTCGTTAATTCCTTTTTTAATATTTACGACGGACACTTCCGTCGTTAAATTAAATAATTAACGACGGATTTTTAAAACCCGTCGTTAATATAAAATCCGGACAAGCTTTGGTTAGGATCCGTTGTAATTCCGTCGCAAATGTGTATATTAGCGACAGATTATGTGTCCGTCGTTAAACTCCGCGGTTTTTGTATTGAAAGTGGTTTAGCTCAAGTTATTAGAGTTCCACTACATATGTATGATCAACAGGGTAATGGGTTCTAGTCACAGCCTTCCCGATAAAAAAAATCATATATCTTTAATTATGCAATTTTTTTTTTTAATAGGGCAAAAAAACAATTGCTCCACTAATTTGAGAACAATTTTGTGTGTTTTCACAATTATGTTTATATAGAATGAAGGGTTTTGAACATGTCGTATCAAAAGAATACAAATAACTATTTAAATAAATGTGAAATCAACAATGGATCGAAATATGAGAAATTGAAATCAAAATATTAAAACTAATTAAATCTTTAAATTATTGCATGTTAATTTAAGGTTGATTAGCGTAATAATACTCGTATTATTATTATATTGCTCATTGTATTCAAATATGTGCATTATTTACACTAAATTGGCTGATTAAAATTTAAATAAAAATTACAATATTTCTTTATATTTTTGGGTAAATCGAGAATTTCATAAGGTAAAACTGTAAAACACACTTCAAATATCAATTAAAAATGTGAACCAAAAAGATGATTAAAATTGTGCGCTAACGACGAGTAAAATCAAAAAGAGAAAAGGAAAGCCCATTTCAGTAGCGCGCCGCAGCCGAAATTGACTAAGTACTGGAATTAATACCAGTGGACCCCACCATAATATTCAAGCCGGAGGAAACATGTGGGCGTTTTAGAATTGGACCCACAAGTTGTGGCATTAATTTATATCTATATCTATTGGAATTCATCGTGTATGGCTACGTATCAGGGGCGGATGCACTTTTTTTTCAAATAGTTACGTATATAATGTTTATATATATTTTTTGATGTATGGGCTATTAAAAAATGTAAAGAAAAACTATATATTTCATTTTACATAAAAAAAAAATCTTGTATTCATAATATTAATATGTTTTAAATTTTAGGAGACACTTGATTTGAAAATTCTTCAATTGAAATAGGAATGTTGATAAATATTACCCCCTCCACAAAAAATGGACCTACGTTTTACACAAAATTTAATGCGATATTTCGGATGGTATTATGGGGTATTGTGAGGTTCATTTATGAGTAAAATGATACCCCGTAATACCATCTGAAATATCGCATTAAACTCTGTGCAAAATAACATAACCATTTTATGTGGACGAAGGTAGTATATAATAATCATAGTAGTTAATGAGAATAAAAATGATCTACAACACTATTTTCCCTCTTAAATAAAGTAATTATTCATCCATTTAATTATCTTTCTTCTTATACAAATTTCCTCAATCATTTTTCTCTTTCTGCTACCACCAACAATCTTTATTTATATCTTTTTTTTTCAAACGTAGAGTACAACACTAGGGGCTTAATCATTATACAGACGATCATTCATCTAATATATTCGAGGGTGGAGAATAGATGTTTTTTTATTCCTATTGAAAATTTTGAAACAAGCTTCCCCTAAATTATTTAGGATCCGATTGGTTGGGGTGATGATTATAGGGTAATGAGAATGATTAGTAGTGCTTGGTATTATCAGCATATTGTAATAAGATTGAAAATGAGTTATAATTTACATATCAAATGACTTCGCATTCATTACTCTCTATTTGGATGACTTCTCAATCATTTTAATTTTCATTTCCCTATAATCATCACCCCCAACCAATCGAATCCTTATATTTTATTTTTGTTCTACATTTTTTAAGGACTTACTTTAGATTTATTAAATTGCATGATTTTACCTTTTTTTTCTTTTAGCATTCTTAGAATTGTGCATACCCTATTTGAATTTTTTGGATCCGCCACTGCTACGTATTGAAACAAATTTATCGGAATTAAGCAGGATGTGATAATGAAACGTAAATACGTGGTCTATTATTATATTAAATAATTATTTAAGTATGATTATATGTTTTTATCATATTTTAGGGAAAATTACTTTCTTGGTCCTGTAATTTTACTACTTTTAGATTTTCGTCCTGCTAACTTTCAAATTTTGATTTAGTCCTGTAACTTTACCTCATTTTTTATTCCCGTCCTGTTGATTTTTATATTTTGATTTTCGTCCTGTAACTTATATATATATATTTTTATTTTGGTCCTACAACCTACTAACCCTTGTAAGACTAAAATCAAAAAGTGATAAAGTTACAGGACTAAAATCAAAATTTGAAAGTTAGCAGGACGAAAAACAAAAAAAGGTAAAGTTACATGACTAAAATCAAAATTTGAAAGTCAGCAGGACGAAAATCAAAATGAGGGTAAAGTTATGGGACGAAAAAAAATCATTTTCCCCATATTTTAAGGACGTTATTGAATATAAAATTAAAAGTCATGTGATAGAAAAAAGTAATTTTATCTTTTCTTTTTTACATTGCAATAACAATTTTTAAAAAAATTATATTTGTTTTCAATACACTATATATCAAATTAACTGTCTTTTTAAAAATAAAATTTAAATCTAAAATATTTATTTTATTATTTTAAGTATTGTTTAATTGATTTTAATTATATGATTGCATAGTGATACATTTCCAAACTTATAATCTTTTGATGAACAATTGATCAACCATCAATAAGAGTTTCCTTTAAGAAAAACATCAATAAGAGTTTATATGATGTCATATTTGCATGGATGGATAAGTAAGAGGAAAACGTGCCAACCAGGAATTTAGGATCGAACATGTGTCGTTTTTATTGGTTTGAATTTTATATAAATTGATACGTGGATTGTTTCTAGCTAGTGATATGTCGTAATCTCGAATACATGTCAATCGAGAAGAAGGTCGGTCTGTAATTCTAAGATCAAAGCGGGCGACTTGACTTGCTCACTTGAAGAAAAAACTCAGATTTTTAAAATACAGTCCCAGTATAAAATATTACTCCGTTCCGGATCAAGTTCCCAGAATAAAAGAAATTATTTGATAAATTAATAAGATAATAATTTTTTTAAGACCTCTATATAATACAAGGGTCCCATCAACATCATAAATTAATAATCTCATAAAATTACAAAAATAATTAAGACAACTTAGTAAAATATAACTCTAGTGTTGATTGTTTTCTATTGAAATTCAAATCAAAATGAATCTCATATCTCACTTTTCTCACGGCAGTTAAAAGCTCTGGTGTGGCGTTCGTTGACTGCAGAAAGATATTATGAAGGATTTTCGCCACTGCTATTGCTTCTTTTCGCCTAACCGGCTCTAATGGTATCGTATCATCTTGAGCTTCATCCTCAATTGGATTTTCAATAATAGTATCAACAATTTCTTCTAAGCTTTGAATCTGTGAACATCCTTCATTTTCACCTGGATAATCCAATAGATGATTGACATCCATTTGATTGTGATGACCAAACTTTTTAATCAATATGGCGAGTTCATCAGTACCTGCTTCAGTATCCGCATCATGTGTAAATTTGTTGAATCTTCTTCATTCACTGAACGAATTTTACATTGTCTGAAACAATTGGCTATCGTCTCTTGCTGCACATTTATAGTCTAGGTTGAGACCGCAAGATTGATGGCGTCTAGAACATTAAGCTTTTCTGGATTGGATTGTCCCAACTCATGACCTTCTAGTATCATACGGCAGAGCCTCCACAATAGTGCATCTTGAAAGCTCTTATTATCCCAACATCACAAGGTTGAATCTTTGATGTCATCTTAGGTGGTAGAAAAAACAACTCAACATTTTGTAGTCCTTCAACAATTTTGGGATGGGCAAAACAATTATCTACCACCAACAAAAAATTTCTACCATGCATTTTTCGATCAAGATAATGAACATATTCATCAAAAAGCACACTAGTCATCCATGTTATCTTGTTAGCACGATATTCACAATTTAAGCAACTCATATTCACATTTTTGAAGCAACGTGGTTTAGCATACTTACCAATTATCCATAAAGGAATTTTCTCTGATCCATCTTCATTGCAACAGATAACAACGGTAAGCCTTTCTTTATCATGTTTCTTTCCTTCCAATTGCTTCGTTGCAAGAGAATGATCGTTTTGTAACCTGTAAAATAAATCAGTTTCATCCATATTAAACACAGCTTTTATAGGGAACTGATTTATTTTCTCCCTTATAAACTCCAATTGTTTCTCCATTTCTTGTGTGTCAACAGAGCCACTTTCTTCGAAACGACGAAATGACTTGATACCAGGTCTCATATTAAACTTCTCGAGCCAACCTTGAAAAAATTTGTATAACTCATTAGGTTGTTGAGGATATAAAATCTTCATTATCTCTCTCGCCTTCTCCAAAGTGAGCTCTCCTGATATATTCACACGATCTCGGTATTGCACAACCACTCATAAACAATCTTTTTCATATCTAGAAACTTTGCTGGTTTGTGCCTCTTCGTTTCTTCTCCTTTTTCTAAGTTAACATCAATATGCTCAGATGACATCTTGAGAGTGTTTGAAATAGTACTACCTTAACTAACTTTCAAATGAAAATTTTGATCGAGCCAGTGTTGCAGGTCTTTTTGGGTGAGGGTGGGATGATCTCTCTTGTACTCACATAGTGATTTTGCGTATTTGATCGGTCATGTTTTTTTTTTTTTCAACGCCTTTTAAATGAGAAGTCATTATATTTTTTGGTATGTTTTTAAATTTTTTTTTGTTATATATGATTCAAGTTCTTATTGAACATACTTATGAATCTTAAACATTAATTCAATAATATGAATCTTAAACATTAAAAATTTAGATGATTCAAGTTCTTATTGAACATACGTATGAATTTTAAACATTAAATAAGATGATTCAAGTTCCTAACATTTAATACTCATTAATATCTCTATATAATTGAATTTAGATTCATGAATTCTGATGTAATTAATTTAAATTAAATGAATATAGAATACCTTTTTAAATTAATAAATTATTAATTTAACTATTAATTAATACCTCTCTAAAATTAATATTTTTTTCGGTCCCAACTATATTAATTTATAGAGGTTATACTGTAACTTAAAGTTGAATGCTTGATTCAAGTGTTGGTAGCTCAATTGGTTGAGGCCACCACCTAAAACCCAGAGGTCTTGGGTTCGAGAAATGGAGAGGGAATTTATTTCCCTCTTGTGGTGGGATGGTGTTCCCCTCTTGTGGTGGGGTTGTGTTCCCCTCTTGTGGTGGTTGCGGTTTCGGCTGCAGTGCGGTTGTGGTTCGGATGGTCCCCCTCTTGTGGTGATTGCGGTTCCAGTCTACAACGAGATGAAAAAGATGTTGCCATGTACCTGGTCGAAGGAGCTATTGTAATTAATTATGTTAGGAAACTATTGTAATTGATTACCTTTCAAACAAAAAATATTGAATGCTCGAAATAAAAGTCTTGTCGTTAAGAAAGAATATTCCAACACATAACGATACCGTATACTTTATTAAGAAAGAATATTCCAACACAAAATAGTTAATTTTCTATCATTTTATAATACTATAATTTTTTGTTGTAATATCGAGCTAATTGCACGAAACCTCACCCCTCACGGTCTTGAGTTATCGCGCAAAATACCATGTGATTTGAAAACTATTTTACGAAACTTTTAGGTGCTTTACTAATGGTCCGCTTGGTTGGAGGTAATGGTTATAGGGTAATGGGAATTAAAGTAATTGACGAGTCATTTAAGTAGAGGGTAATGAATGAGGAGTCATTTGATAAGTAAATTATAACTCATTTTCAATCTTATTACAATGTATTGATAATATCAAGCACTACTAATGGAATCATTTCCATTACCCTATAATCATCACCCCCAACCAAGCGGACCCTAAATAAAACGGATTCTTCCCCATTTTACAGTAAAATCGTGTTGAAATTTACTTCTCAGTAGAGGGTAATGAATGAGGAGTCATTTGATAAGTAAATTATAACTCATTTTCAATCTTATTACAATGTATTGATAATATCAAGCACTACTAATGGAATCATTTCCATTACCCTATAATCATCACCCCCAACCAAGCGGACCCTAAATAAAACGGATTCTTCCCCATTTTACAGTAAAATCGTGTTGAAATTTACTTCTCAGGACTTCTGACTAATGCTAATCACTGGCTAGAGAGAGTTTTAGGAGCCAGTCTTGTCATAGGAAAAGTATAGCGCGAACTTTCTGTTGTTCCAATTTTCTGAGAGGGGAATTAGTCCAATTTTACATTAATTTGTTTGTCGATAGTAATATATATTTGCTCACAAATTCAACATAACAGCTCATGACTGTTAGACAAAAAAAATGTACCACTGTACAAGTCATCACGGGTATATAGTGTGTATTCCTAGCTGGGAATTATACGATTAAATTAATTTCACACCACTCTCACTACTTGAGGCGCCCAAGGGGAATCGAACCCACGACCTCCGGGTAGATCGGAAGAGGTGTGAACCACTAGGACACATGCTATTCTTGTTCGTTTATTTGCATTTAATTGTATATAACCTCAAATTGACTCTCATTTCTTTTAAAATTCATCAAATTCAATCCTTTTTGCTTCTAATTCGTTTATATATATGTATTTACTAACTTTTTTATTAATTTTATAAATTTAATATTTTAGACTATTTTAAATTATTAATTCATGACAAAGTATAGAGTAAAACTGGTTTATACATGAATCACGGAAGGGTATTAGTTGTTTTCATTGAAGAGTATTAGTTGTATTTACTGAAGTGTATTACTGATTTACACTAAAGAGTCTTAGTTGTTCAGTGAAAATGAACTAAGACTCTTCAGTGTAAACCAGTAATACTCTTCAGTAATAATAACTAATACTCTTCAGTAAAAATAACTAATACCCTTCAGTGATTCATATATAAATCAATTTCACTCTATACATACTCTTAATTCATTCGTTTTTATTCATTTAATTGTATATAATTCCAAATTGACTCCCATTTTTTTTTAAATTCATCAAATTAATTTCTTTTTGTTTCTAATTCTTTTATATATATATATATTTACTAAATTTTTTTTTCTTAATTTCATAAATTTAATATTTTAGACTATTCTAAATTATTAATTCATTCGTTTTTATTCATTTAATTTGATGAATATATATATATATATATATATATTTTAGACTATTCTAAATTATTAATTCATTCGTTTTTATTCATTTAATTGTATATAATTTCAAATTGACTCCCATTTTTTTTTTAAATTCATCAAATTAATTTCTTTTTGTTTCTAATTCTTTTTTATATATATATTTACTAACTTTTTTTTATTAATTTTATAAATTTAATATTTTAGACTATTCTAAATTATTAATTCATTCGTTTTTATTCATTTAATTGTATATAATTCCAAATTAACTCCCATTTTTTTAAATCCATCAAGTTTATTATTTTTTGTTTTCATATTTCAATGTGAGTCTCATTTTTTTTTTTAAATTCATCAAATTAATGATTGTCACGAACTACAAAAAGATTAAATAATGAATTTAATCATTATCCTCTTCATCTTCGTCTTCATCTTCTTCCCCTTCTTCCTCTTCCTCTTCTTCATCATCTTCCTCTTGCTCTTCTTCTTCTTCCTCTTCATCTTCTTCTTGTTCGTCTCCATCGTCGCTCCCAATCATAATCATTTCTGGATTTGCTGCTACCAAGTCAACTACGAGATTGACACCTTATTCAAGGACCACTGCTTGAGCTTCTTGGACCTCAGTCTGAAATGCATTTTCAGGTTCTTCAGTGTCTTTCTTGGATGAATTAGAAAGTTCCACTAAAGACCGAGCCTTGACTTTACAAACTGTCCTTAAGTGTGGTCTACCAGACTCCGGGTATTTGCAATAATATACCTGAGACGCTTGAGTTGCAAAGACGTAGGGTTCGTATGCGGCAGCGTACTTCCTATTAACATGAATATCAATAATCTTGTAGTTTGGGTCGACTTTTTTTCCTGCAGGCACTGGATTAAACCACTCACACAAGAACAAAACTATTTTCCTCGATGACCACCCCGGATATTCTATTTCAATCACTTCCTGCAATACTCCGTAGTAATTGTTGGTGAACGTATTTAATCGAATGGATTAATGGCTGTTTAAATCTGTGTTACGTCACCAATCAATACGTGTGATTGATTACCACCGTAATTGGTAAATCGAGGTGTGAATTTATCGAATTAGTAAATTCGGTAGTCGAAATTGAACTGATTTCGTATGTGTGGGTGTTTTAGGTATATTTGAGTGTGTTTTGGAATTGTTTATGTATTTTAACTTTTTTGAACTTGTATTTCACAGCTGGAGAACAACTATTTATAGAGACTAACAAGCATGAGGTGTCCAAGACTCTTGGTCTCCCTAGCCTGCATGCTTGACATGTGTCCCTTTGATCTTATCAAAGCTGAATCTTAGCTACAAAGTCTTCTTTGGTCTTATCTCTGACTCATTGTTGTTCGCCTAGGTCGGCTTGATTGATCTTGTTGATTCTCCAACTCAAAGTTGTTCGCCTCTTGAGGTTGTACTTTGGAAGTTGTTCGCCTTATGGCTTTGTTCACTTGTACACACCTCCATGGCTGTTTGTTGTATCATAATTTGACCAAGTTGTTCGTCATTGATGACTTCACAGTTGGCTCATTCTTGGTCTCGGGTCTTAATACCTATTCTCCCATTAGTTGTTTGTCGGGGGTGTTGTTCGTCACTTTATACACCTCTCAGATTGGTAGATGCACCCCAATGTTGACTATCTTTGTTTAAGCCTGTAACTCTTGTTCGCTTCATGCTGGATGATGTTCGCCTATCAACAATTGCCCTCTATCCTGACTAGATGTTGCATTAAACGATCAACTTTGTGGCGAGCAACTGTAGTTAGGATATTGTTCTGGTCAAGACTTGGACGAACAGCATCTTTGTGACGAGCAACATCGGGATAACTGTTTCGTCTTCCCATGATCTGGGAAGATCACGAAGATGACGTCAGCGCAATGATTGCGCGCCGTTCACGCGCGAGCAGCCCCGAGGCCACGCGCCCATATAATTGCCTATAGGTCCTTCAACTTTTAGTTTAGCTCGAAATTGACCCCGTCTTCTCTCAGTTGAGTCCCTAAACTTTCAGAAAATTATACCTTGGACCCCGTTTTTGCTTGGGGTATAAATAGTGGGGAAACTGAAAATTTTCCCACTTTTCCCCCTCCTGCTACAGTGTTCCGGCGATTTCTTCTTTCCTCCGGCGATTTCGAGTTTTCCGGCGTCCGTCCTTCAGCATTTGGCTTCAAATCTTCATTCCCAGGTAGTTACCCTTCTTTCTCCGTCTTTTTCTCTACTTTCTCTCTCGAAAATTATATCGCCGTCGTGTGGATCTGAGCGCCACCGTCTTCTCCGGAAAAGCGCCGCCGTCTGCAACACTATCTGCCACTACCTAGATTTTTCCCTCTCCCTCCTATGTCTTCGCATTCGAGCAATAAAACCGAGGAGACCTTAGATCCCCTTTTTCCAACTGTTGCTTGCGATCCACAGTCCGTTGAAGTTTCTTCAGCATCGAACGCTCACGTGGACTCAGTTGTTCGCTCCGTGGAGGACACCGGTGCGGGCACTTCTGGGAGAGAACTGATAGTTACGGCGAACAACAATTTGAACGAGAGCTCCTCGTCCTCCGCTGACTCTGAAGATCCAGAACTTAACGAACTCACTCGTGGGTTCCTGGAGAGTATCAATTTTCCATCCCCAAAGATGCGGGAAAACGAGATCCCAACTGGGGTTGCTCGACTATTTGAATGGCGAGCATATGCTGAAAGGTATGCGAACAACCTTCCCCGTCCCCAGAGACAAATAATGGATAAGGTGAAAACGGGGTACCAGACGAGCAAGATAAAAAGTGTTGTTCGCGAAGATGAACTGGACTCTATTCGGGAGGAATATAAGATCCCATATGATATTTACATGTGGGCCCCTCGGAGAAAGGAAAGAGCTGATCGCCCACCTCCAGGATGCACGGCGATCAACATTCACACCTTGATTGTCGGACTAAAGCTGCCTCTTCCACCCGTTGTTGGTCGATTCCTGGAGGCGACCAACTTGGCCATCACCCAAATTACTCCAATTGGGTGGATGAACCTATTAGGCTCCATGTGCTTGTTCGCCTTGGAGGGGTATGTTGATCGGATCACTGCGGAAGAAATCAACTACTTGATGACAATTACAAGCTGCCCCTTAGGAGAAGAAGGCTATCACTATCTCAAGGCCAGAACTGGGTTGAAAATGGTGGAAGAGGTGCCGAACAAGATTCGTGACTGGAAATAACACTTCTTCTGGATTGGGGGTGATTGGCGAGCATCTTCTGGTCCACACGGCGGCCCTGGACGAATAAATTCTCCAGCAGCCTATGGAAAACTGAAACGTAAGCCTGTTTCTTGCTCGACTTTGGGCTAAGTAGTTCTAATTTAACTTTTCTTGTTTGTTCGCAGGCCCTCGTCTACCCAAGTGGGATTCGGAAGAGGAGTTGAGCTCCAAGTTTTTGTTTACTTCGTGCTTGGTCGGCCTCCGCAACAGGGCAGATAGGACCATTGACTATCTAATCCGAGCAAAGTGTCAAAGAGCTGCTCGCCTTTTGACTAACCCTCACCACCTGGAGGCTCAAGCTGAGGTGCCCCCAGGTATGAAAATTTCTAACTTTTGATTCCAGTCTTGTTCGTCATTGATTTGTTTAACTTGCTCGCCTAACTTCTTTTTTTTTTTTTTTTAGCCGAGCAAGTAATAGTTGCCGTTCCCCCCAGTTACGCCCTCCTCAAGCAAAGGGTATCTGAAATGGGGCCCCCAAAAGGGAAGAAGAGGAAAGGTTACCCCCCATCCCACGTGCTTGCAATGACGAACAAGCCTGAGGGGGCTAGAGTTCCCAGACAGGCTGCCCCCCCTGTTCAAATCCGTTCCCCTCCCGTTTCCCCACCTCGTGGTGGGAAACGCCTTAAGAAGGCAGACGGGACCCCACTGGCCGAAGATGTCCGCGGCAAGGGGAAGGAAAAGGTGGGCCAAAGTTATGCTCGCCACGAAGGGGATGTCGTTAGGCGTTCTCCCGCGGAGCCTACGGAAAGGTCGGGAAAAGCGAGCAAAGATGTGGGCTCACCCCGTGGTCCAGAAGACCTCACGTTCCTTGGATGGGATGAACGGAGATTTGCCGAGTAAGTATCTTCCCACTTCTGCCGAACAACTTTTATTCTTATTTTTTCCTTAATTTTTCTAAGTATCAATCTCTTTCTTGCTCGCAGATATCGTGCTGACGATCATCCCGGCCGAGCAAGTGTTGTACATCAGTACGCTTGCTCGAAGACTCCCGTTAAAATAAGAGAGATTCCTGGCGAACATGTTCGCAAGGCGACGGAGTTGGTCGCCCGAGCCTGGACGCGTCCTTTGGACAAAGCCATCCTTCAACAGGGGCTAGTGGACAATCTCCACCTCTCAATGATGCTCGTCGCCAACGGCCTCGTTACAGCCCAAAGGGCAATTGCCCAAGTTGCCGAGCAAGAAGAGTCTGCTCGTCACTATGCGAGTACTGCTCGGCAGCTCTCCGAGGAAAAAGACAAATTGGCGAACAACCTGCACGGCCAGATTGCTCGGCTCAATGACCAGCTTTCTCTCTATATTGACGGCGAGAAAAAGCACCTTGAAGACATTCAAGGTTTATCTGCCGAACTGAAGAGCAAAGAGGCCTTGCTTGGCGAGGAGAAGAGCAAACTGTCAGCGGCCGAGCAGAAAATCGCCGATCTCGAGGCGGAGGTTGCTCATCTCCGGGAATCAGAAGCCAACCTCTTCACACGCGAGCAACTTGAAGAGGAGGTTCAGGTTCGAACTGCTCCCATTTCCAACCTTGGGTATATCTGTGCCTATGCGGACAGCATCCGCTCGGCCGATGCTTATGATTACAAGGACTTGGTGGAAGAAATGAGTAAAGACTTGAATGAATTCATCGAGCAATATCCGCCGCCGAACAACATTGAAATACAGCTGGCGGACCTGGTTGAATTAGGGGTCAAGATTGACAAGCTTGACTCTAGCATCACTGTTACCCACCCTCCTCACAATGCTATTGAAGACGAGCAAGAGGAAGAGCCGGCCGCTACTGGCGAGCAAACTCTTAAAGAGGCGGAGGATAAGGCAGTTGAAGACCTTGCTCGAGACATGATTGTCGACCCTTCTGCCGAGCAACCTCAAGATCCTCCTCCTGCCGAGCAGCAGTAGTTTTAGGACTTAACTTTTTGTCTTCTTTTGTAATAGTTGCTTGTTCCTTTTTTGTAGTACTTGTAATGGCTACTTTCAGCTTGTACTATCTTTTGGGCTTAAAAGCCTTTAATTCAATGAATGTCTTTCTTTTGTTCGCTCATCTTCTTATATGTTAATTGCCTTTACATTTTCATGAAACACTTTTGCAATTATAACATATTGTATTGGGCTTTGTTCACTTTTTGAACTTTTTCTTTGATGGAATAGGGTTTAGCCTTAGGTTCTGCTCATCTTAAAAGACGAACAACCTTTGAATGGCTTTGGTCCTTGAATGGACTGGTACCTCGAGCTTTGGACTTTTCTTTTGCTGACGAACAACTACTGTATTTACATTTTGAACAAATTACAAGTGTTATAAGGCTGTTCATCACTAACATATACAATATGACGAACAACTTTGAACATAAACTAAAAACTTGCTCGCTTATAGATTTTTGCCGAGCAACTCTATTAAAAAATAAAAGATGCAGCACCAGACTATACAATGTGCCGAGCAACTTTTTAATTTATACTTAGCCAAATCTTCAAAAAATTATGCAAGTTTTTGATCCATTCCATTTGCTTGATTCACTTCATTTGCCATACTCGCCCCCAAGATAATTGTTCGCCCATTCATTGATAGTACTTCTTGAGATGTACGGCATTCCAAGAGTATGAGGCCGGCTTGCCTTCCATATCTTCTAGATCGTATACGCCACTTATGAATTTTTCCGTTATACGATATGAGCCCTCCCAAGTTGGTCCCAGTACTCCTGAAGGTTGGGCGAGCAGTTTTCTTAGAACCAAATCTCCAACTCTGAATTCCCGGACTTTTACACGGGAATTATAATAACGTTCCGCTCTTTGTTTGTATGTTGCATTTTTTAACTCAGCATTGAGTCTTTTTTCTTCGAGCAAATCCATTTCAGCACTTAGAGCAGAATTGTTTGCTTGTTCATCAAAGTTGGTCGTCCTAATCGTACTGGTCCTTAATTCAATAGGTATTACTGCTTCTATTCTGAAAGCCATAGCAAAGGGTATTTCTCCGGTGCTAGACCTGGGAGAAACTCTGTATGCCCACAAGACTTCCGGGAGTTCGATAGACCAACCATTTTTGCTCTCCGCCAGTCTTACTTTTAATGTATGCTTGATTATCTTGTTCACAGCTTCAACTTGTCCGTTTGACTGGGGATGATAAGGTGTGGAGTAATGTTTTTTGATCCCCCACCTCGCACAGAATTCTCTCAACTCTTGTCCATCAAACTGTGGACCATTGTTTGTCACAATTGCCTGTGGAACTCCAAAACGACAGACAATGTTCTTCCAAATAAAGTTGATCATCTTCTGCTGCGTGATGTTCACCATGGCCTCTGCTTCTGCCCATTTAGTGTAATAATCGACTGCCACAACGGCAAATCGAACATTTCCGACTCCAGCTGGGAAAGGACCAATGATGTCCATCCCCCATTTTGCAAAAGGCCATGGGCTGTAAACTGACACGAGCTCCTGGGCCGGGGTATGAATATTCGGGGCAAAAATCTGACACTGATGGCAAGTTTTTGCTTTCTTGATCGCATCCTGACGTAATGTCGGCCAATAATACCCTTGCCTGATGGTTTTGTACGCCAAGGCTTGCCCCCCAGTGTGATTTCCACATACTCCGGCGTGAATTTCTTCGAGTGATTGATACGTGTGATTGATTACCACCGTAATTGGTAAATCGAGGTGTGAATTTATCGAATTAGTAAATTCGGTAGTCGAAATTGAACTGATTTCGTATGTGTGGGTGTTTTAGGTATATTTGAGTGTGTTTTGGAATTGTTTATGTATTTTAACTTTTTTGAACTTGTATTTCACAGCTGGAGAACAACTATTTATAGAGACTAACAAGCATGAGGTGTCCAAGACTCTGGGTCTCCCTAGCCTGCATGCTTGACATGTGTCCCTTTGATCTTATCAAAGCTGAATCTTAGCTACAAAGTCTTCTTTGGTCTTATCTCGGACTCATTGTTGTTCGCCTAGGTCGGCTTGATTGATCTTGTTGATTCTCCAACTCAAAGTTGTTCGCCTCTTGAGGTTGTACTTTGGAAGTTGTTCGCCTTATGGCTTTGTTCACTTGTACACACCTCCATGGCTGTTTGTTGTATCATAATTTGACCAAGTTGTTCGTCATTGATGACTTCACAGTTGGCTCATTCTTGGTCTCGGGTCTTAATACCTGTTCGCCCATTAGTTGTTCGTCGGGAGTGTTGTTCGTCACTTTATACACCTCTCAGATTGGTAGATGCACCCCAATGTTGACTATCTTTGTTTAAGCCTGTAACTCTTGTTCGCTTCATGCTGGATGATGTTCGCCTATAAACAATTGCCCCCTATCCTGACTAGATGTTGCATTAAACGATCAACTTTGTGGCGAGCAACTGTAGTTAGGATATTGTTCTGGTCAAGACTTGGACGAACAGCATCTTTGTGACGAGCAACATCGGGATAACCGTTTCGTCTTCCCATGATCTGGGGAGATCACGAAGATGACGACAGCGCAATGATTGCGCGCCGTTCATGCGCGAGCAGCCCCGAGGCCACGCGCCCATATAATTGCCTATAGGTCCTTCAACTTTTAGTTTAGCTCGAAATTGACCCCGTCTTCTCTCAGTTGAGTCCCTAAACTTTCAGAAAATTATGCCTTGGACCCCGTTTTTGTTTGGGGTATAAATAGTGGGGAAACTGAAAATTTTCCCACTTTTCCACCTCCTGCTACAGTGTTCCGGCGATTTCTTCTTTCCTCCGGCGATTTCGAGTTTTCCGGCGTCCGTCCTTCAGCATTTGGCTTCAAATCTTCATTCTCAGGTAGTTACCCTTCTTTCTCCGTCTTTTTCTCTACTTTCTCTCTCGAAAATTCTATCGCCGCCGTGTGGATCTGAGCACCACCGTCTTCTCCGGAAAAGCGCCGCCGTCTGCAACACTATCTGCCACTACCTGGATTTTTTCCTCACCCTCCTATGTCTTCGCATTCGAGCAATAAAACCGAGGAGACCTTAGATCCCCTTTTTCCAACTGTTGCTTGCGATCCACAGTCCGTTGAAGTTTCTTCAGCATCGAACGCTCACGTGGACTCAGTTGTTCGCTCCGTGGAGGACACCGGTGCGGGCACTTCTGGGAGAGAACTGATAGTTACGGCGAACAACAATTTGAACAAGAGCTCCTCGTCCTCCGCTGACTCTGAAGATCCAGAACTTAATGAACTCACTCGTGGGTTCCTGGAGAGTATCAATTTTCCATCCCCAAAGATGCGGGAAAACGAGATCCCAACTGGGGTTGCTCGACTATTTGAATGACGAGCATATGCTGAAAGGTATGCGAACAGCTTTCCCCGTCCCCAGAGACAAATAATGGATATGGTGAAAACGGGGTACCAGGCGAGCAAGATAAAAAGTGCTGTTCGCGAAGATGAACTGGACTCTATTCGGGAGGAATATAAGATCCCATATGATATTTACATGTGGGCCCCTCGGAGAAAGGAAAGAGCTTATCGCCCACCTCCAGGATGCACGGCGATCAACATTCACACCTTGATTGCCGGACTAAAGCTGCCTCTTCCACCCGTTGTTGGTCGATTCCTGGAGGCGACCAACTTGGCCATCACCCAAATTACTCCAATTGGGTGGATGAACCTATTAGGCTCCATGTGCTTGTTCGCCTTGGAGGGGTATGTTGATCGGATCACTGCGGAAGAAATCAACTACTTGATGACAATTACAAGCTGCCCCTTAGGAGAAGAAGGCTATCACTATCTCAAGGCCAGAACTGGGTTGAAAATGGTGGAAGAGGTGCCGAACAAGATTCGTGACTGGAAGCAACACTTCTTCTGGATTGGGGGTGATTGGCGAGCATCTTCTGGTCCACACGACGGCCCTGGATGAATAAATTCTCCAGCAGCCTATGGAAAACTGAAACGTAAGCCTGTTTCTTGCTCGCTTTTGGGCTAAGTAGTTCTAATTTAACTTTTCTTGTTTGTTCGCAGGCCCTCGTCTACCCAAGTGGGATTCGGAAGAGGAGTTGAGCTCCGAGTTTTTGTTTACTTCGTGCTTGGTCGGCCTCCGCAACAGGGCAGATAGGACCATTGACTATCTAATCCGAGCAAAGTGTCAAAGAGCTGCTCGCCTTTTGACTTACCCTCACCACCTGGAGGCTCAAGCTGAGGTGCCCCCAGGTATGAAAATTTCTAACTTTTGATTCCAGTCTTGTTCGTCATTGATTTGTTTAACTTGCTCGCCTAACTTCTTTCTTTTTTTTTTTAGCCGAGCAAGTAACAGTTGCCGTTCCCCCCAGTTACGCCCTCCTCAAGCAAAGGGTATCTGAAATGGGGCCCCCAAAAGGGAAGAAAAGGAAAGGTGACCCCCCATCCCACGTGCTTGCAATGACGAACAAGCCTGAGGGGGCTAGAGTTCCTAGACAGGCTGCCCCCCCTGTTCAAATTCGTTCCCCTCCCGTTTCCCCACCTCGTGGTGGGAAACGCCTTAAGAAGGCAGACGGGACCCCACTGGCCGAAGATGTCCGCGGCAAGGGGAAGGAAAATGTGGGCCAAAGTCATGCTCGCCACGAAGGGGATGTCGTTAGGCGTTCTCCCGCGGAGCCTACGGAAAGGTCGGGAAAAGCGAGCAAAGATGTGGGCTCACCCCGTGGTCCAGAAGACCTCACGTTCCTTGGATGGGATGAACGGAGATTTGCCGAGTAAGTATCTTCCCTCTTCTGCCGAACAACTTTTATTCTTATTTTTTCCTTAATTTTTCTAAGTATCAATCTCTTTCTTGCTCGCAGATATCGTGCTGATGATCATCCCGGCCGAGCAAGTATTGTACATCAGTACGCTTGCTCGAAGACTCCCATTAACATAAGGGAGATTCCTGGCGAACATGTTCGCAAGGCGACGGAGTTGGTCGCCCGAGCCTGGACGCGTCCTTTGGACAAAGCCATCCTTCAACAGGGGCTAGTGGACAATCTCCACCTCTCAATGATGCTCGTCGCCAACGGCCTCGTTACAGCCCAAAGGGCAATTGCCCAAGTTGCCGAGCAAGAAGAGTCTGCTCATCACTATGCGAGTACTGCTCGGCAGCTCTCCGAGGAAAAAGACAAATTGGCGAACAACCTGCACGGCCAGATTGCTCGGCTCAATGACCAGCTTTCTCTCTATATTGACGGCGAGAAAAAGCACCTTGAAGATATTCAAGGTTTATCTGCCGAACTGAAGAGCAAAGAGGCCTTGCTTGGCGAGGAGAAGAGCAAACTGTCAGCGGCTGAGCAGAAAATCGCCGATCTCGAGGCGGAGGTTGCTCGTCTCCGGGAATCAGAAGCCAACCTCTTCACACGCGAGCAACTTGAAGAGGAGGTTCAGGTTCGAACTGCTCCCATTTCCAACCTTGGGTATATCTATGTCTATGCGGACAGCATCCGCTCGGCCGATGCTTATGATTACAAGGACTTGGTGGAAGAAATGAGTAAAGACTTGAATGAATTCATCGAGCAATATCCGCCGCCGAACAACATTGAAATACAGCTGGCGGACCTGGTTGAATTAGGGGTCAAGATTGACAAGCTTGACTCTAGCATCACTGTTACCCACCCTCCTCACAATGCTATTGAAGACGAGCAAGAGGGAGAGCCGGCCGCTGCTGGCGAGCAAACTGTTAAAGAGGCGGAGGATAAGGCAGCTGAAGACCTTGCTCGAGACATGATTGTCGACCCTTCTGCCGAGCAACCTCAAGATCCTCCTCCTGCCGAGCAGCAGTAGTTTTAGGACTTAACTTTTTGTCTTCTTTTGTAATAGTTGCTCGTTCCTTTTTTGTAGTACTTGTAATGACTACTTTCAGCTTGTACTATCTTTTAGGCTTAAAAGCCTTTAATTCAATGAATGTCTTTCTTTTGTTCGCTCATCTTCTTACATGTTAATTGCCTTTACATTTTCATGAAATACTTTTGCAATTATAACATATTGTATTGGGCTTTGTTCACTTTTTGAACTTTGCCTTTGATGGAATAGGGTTTAGCCTTAGGTTCTGCTCATCTTAAAAGGCGAACAACCTTTGAATGGCTTTGGTCCTTGAATGGACTGGTACCTCGAGCTTTGGACTTTTCTTTTGCTGACGAACAACTACTGTATTTACATTTTGAACAAATTACAAGTGTTATAAGGCTGTTCATCACTAACATATACAATATGACGAACAACTTTGAACATAAACTAAAAACTTGCTCGCTTATAGATTTTTGCCGAGCAACTCTATTCAAAAATAAAAGATGCAGCACCAGACTATACAATGTGCCGAGCAACTTTTTAATTTATACTTAGCCAAATCTTCAAAAAATTATGCAAGTTTTTGATCCATTCCATTTGCTTGATTCACTTCATTTGCCATACTCGCCCCCAAGATAACTGCTCGCCCAACCTTCAGGAGTACTGGGACCAACTTGGGAGGGCCCATATCGTATAACGGAAAAATTCATAAATGCCGTATACGATCTAGAAGATATGGAAGGCAAGCCGGCCTCATACTCTTGGAATGCCGTACATCTCAAGAAGTACTATCAATGAATGGGCGAACAATTATCTTGGGGGTGAGTATGGCAAATGAAGTTAATCAAGCAAATGGAATGGATCAAAACTGTGGACCATTGTCTGTCACAATTGCTTGTGGAACTCCAAAACGACAGACAATGTTCTTCCAAATAAAGTTGATCATCTTCTGCTGCGTGATGTTCACCATGGCCTCTGCTTCTGCCCATTTAGTGTAATAATCGACTGCCACAACGGCAAATCGAACATTTCCGACTCCAGCTGGGAAAGGACCAATGATGTCCATCCCCCATTTTGCAAAAGGCCATGGGCTGTAAACTGACACGAGCTCCTGGGCCGGGGTATGAATATTCGGGGCAAAAATCTGACACTGATGGCAAGTTTTTGCTTTCTTGATCGCATCCTGACGTAATGTCGGCCAATAATACCCTTGCCTGATGGTTTTGTATGCCAAGGCTTGCCCCCCAGTGTGATTTCCACATACTCCGGCGTGAATTTCTTCGAGGACTGCTCGTCCTTGCCCCCTAGGCAAACACTTGAGAAGTGGGACTGATATTCCCCTTTTGTAAAGTTGTTCTCCCACCAAAGTATATCTGGCGGCTCGCTTCACTAGCTTGGCAGCTTCAAAAGGGTTGTTTGGTTTTTCCCCATTTCTCAAGTATTTGACTATATTTGCTCTCCAGTCGTCCTCATCGGCAGTTTGATCGTCAAATTGGTTGACATTATAGCTTACTGTTGATGGATCATTCATCTTTGTAATTATAATGTCTGCCAACTCTGCTGGCCCTTCACTTGTTGCTAGTCGGGCCAGAGCATCTGCCTGAGTGTTGCTTGTCCGTGGGATTTGTTCGATGAAGACTTGATCTAACATGGACATAAGGTGAGCAACAATCTGTTGATAACCAATCATATGATCATCTCTCGCCTCGTATTCACCTCGGACTTGGTTTACAATCAGTTGTGAGTCTCCGAAGATTTGTAACAGTCTAACACCTACGGCGAGGGATAGGTGAAGACCAGCAATGAGAGCTTCATACTCTGCTTCGTTGTTGGTTGCCATAAAACCGAATTTGATTGCCGAGGTGAATACTTGTCTTTCAGGGCTAATTAGTACCACTCCTGCACCTGACGCCACATTTGTCGAGGACCCATCAACATAGAGATGCCAGGGGTGATCTAGTCCTCTCGTCGGATCTGGTGGGAAAGTTAGTTCGACTATAAAGTCGGCTAAAGCTTACCCTTTGATCGCTATTCGAGGAGCATAGGTCACCCCAAATTGGCTAATCTCTAATGACCATTTTAAAAGACGTCCAGCAGTGTCAGGGCGATGGAGGATTTGTCTGAGCGGGAAAGTTGTTAGTACTTCGACTTGATGATCGAAAAAGTATGGTCTTAACTTTCGCACGCTCATGACCAGAGCATACGCCAGCTTCTCAGTTGGGGAGTATTTGATCTCTGCTTCATGCAAGGCTTGGCTGACGTAGTATATAGGTTGGTGGAATTTGCCGTCCTCGCGCACCAGAACAGAGCTGATGGCAACTTCTGACGCGGCTAAGTATAAGAATAACTTCTCTCCTGGGACTGGTTTTGATAGGATTTTAACATCTCCCAGGTAGTCTTTGAGTTGATCAAAGGCCCTTTGACAGTTGTTAGTCCATGAGAAGCTTTATTTTTTGATGGCCTCAAAGAATGGACGGCACTTGTCCCCTGACCTGGATATGAACCGATTCAAAGCTGCTAGGCATCCTGTGAGCCTTTGCACCTCTTTTACTGATCGTGGAGGTTGCATATCCATAATGGCTTTAACTTTTGCTGGGTTGCCTCAATTCCTCGCTGGCTAACAAGATGTCCCAAGAATTTCCCCGAATGGACACCAAAGCTGCTCTTCTTCGGATTTAGCTTCATGTTATAATGCCGAAGAATCTCGAACACTTGGGTCAAATGCTGGAGATGATCTCCTCTCTTGGGGCTTTTGACCACGATGTCGTCTACATAGACTTCCACCGTGTCTCCGATTTGTTGGTCAAACATCTTGTTCACCAGCCTTTGATAAGTTGCCCCGGCATTGGTGAGGCCAAGGGCATTCTCTTCAAGCACAACAAGTTTTTGTTAGTGTAAAAAGCTGTGCTTTCTTGATCGCCGGGATGCATTGGGATTTGATGATACCCTGCAAATGCATCCATGAATGTTAGCATTTCGTGTCCCGCAGTGCTGTCCACCAATTGATCGATGTGCGGGAGAGGAAAGTTGTCCTTCGGGCATGCTGCGTTCAGATCTGTAAAGTCTATGCATAGCCTCCAGGTTCCGTTTGGCTTCCTCACCAGCACAGGGTTTGCTACCCATTGTGGACAAAGTGCTTGACGGATCAGATCGTTGTCTAACAGCTTTTTAACTTCTTCATTCAACGCTTGATATTTGTCCGGGCCGTACTTCCTTCGTTTTTGATGGACTGGCCTCTTGGCTTGATTAATGTTGAGCCTGTGGCAAGCATGCTTTGGATCTATCCCCACCATGTCTGCATGAGACCATGCAAAAACATCTAGATTCTTGAGGAGGAATTCTTTCGTCCGGGATCTGTATGGCTCAGGGAGCTCAGATCCTATGTAAAGCTCAAGATCCTCGTTGTCAGGGTTAACTCTGAACGCCTCTAGTTCTTCGACTGGAGTTGCTCGTCGTTTTTGTCCTTTCCAACGGGGATCAAGTATTGGCCCCTCAAGATTTGTATCATTTTCGATGTCCATGGGCTCTGCCCCCAGGCGGGGATCTAGATCACTCGTCGGCTCTGATCCATTGTTGTTAGTCAGTACCCGGCCCTCCAAGTTGCTTGATGAAGGTTGCTCGTCACCACCCCTTCTTTGTTCGTCAGCTGGAAGTTCCTCAATGGTGGTGGTGAGTTGTTCGTCCAACACTTGCTCGTCCAAGTGTTGTTCGTCAGTGTCCATGTGGTTGTCCATGTTCACCATGTTCTCCAGTACTGATGGCTCATCGTCAGGATAGTTTGTGGTAACTTCCATCATGGATACTTGAGTAAACTTTGCTTTTAATTGTAGGAGACACTCCCGAGCTCTTCTTTGGTCTCCTCTCACTGTGCCTGTCCCACTTGCTGTTGGAAATTTTATACAATAGTGGTAAGTGGAACATGCAGCTCTGAATTCATTTAAAAAGGGGCGACCAAGAAACCCGTTGTAAGTTGACTCCTGGTCTACGACCAAAAAATCAATCATTCGTGTAATATTCTTTTCGGGTTCATTGGCCGTTACAAGTTGTACAGATAGTCTAATTTCCCCTACTGGAGTGGTTACAGCATTTCCGAAGCCTACAATTCTATGAGTTGTACTTTGAATGTAGCCCGAACAATCTTCCAGTTGGTCGAACGTCTTCTTGAATATGATGTTGGTATAGGCTCCGGTGTCCACCAAAAGTCTGTGGACTCTTGTTCCCATAATTTTGACACAGACTACGAGCGCATCGTTATGTGGGGTCGAGATTCCTTCCAAATCTTCTTCGGTAAAGGTCAAATTTGCCGTTTGCATGATGGTTGGTTTGATCCCCATTTCCTGAACTTGGCCCATAGCTCGTAACTCTGCCTTCTTCTTTCTGTTCGACATTGGTGGACGTCCATCAGAACAACCTCCGGCAGAGCCGGAAGGCTCCATCATGAAAATATCCTCCAATGGGCGTACAGCTGCAGCGGGAACTGGTCGTCCGGGGCGATTATTCCGTTGAGGCTGTTCGTCGCTTTCTTCCCCCGGGCTGCTCTCCCGGCCTCTCTTGCCGGGCTGTCTATTAACAAATTCGGAGAGCTTTCCCTCCTCATAAAATCGCCAGAGTTGCTTAAGCAAATCTCTACACTCACTTGTAAAGTGTCCCACGCTTTGATGGTAGGCACAATACTTGTTGGGGTTGAGTTTGCCAGTGTCCTGACGGATTTTTCGCGGAGGGGAGAGCAACTCCTTGCCTTTTACATTATCATAAACAGTGTCAACTGACACTGTTAGCACCTGGTTGAGCTTTTCTTTGAGTTCCGTCCCTTCGTTGAATGCTTTCATGTTCTTCGGGACTCTGTATCCTGTTCCACCAGGCTTTTTGTTGTTCTCCTTGGGGTCTACTTTGTTCTCCCCTAAGTTTGCTTCTAGGGCCTCATGCATGGAAACAAACACGCCGGCCTGATTTCTGAACTCGGTGTAATTCTTTGGGCACTTCAGACGTACCTCTTTCCATAGTTCTGACCCTTTTTTCAGTCCTGCCATAACAGCGACAATTTTAGTGTCCTCGCTGACCGGTTCTCCTTCCAACAACACTTTATCGAATCTTTCCATGAATGCTCTGTCAGATTCATCGTCATTTTGTCTTAAGTCTGACAGTCGATGTTTTTGGGAAAGATACGAGCCAGCTGTTGAAAAGTGTGATAGAAACTCCCGACTCAGTTGGGCAAACGAGTTGATTGATGCCGGCGGCATTGCTGAAAACCATTTGTGAACCCGGTCGCCCAACGTCAATGGAAAGTTCCGGCACTGGGTGGCGTCGCTGGCCCCCACGGAAACCATGTAGTCCGTATATTTGGTAAGGTGGACTCGAGGGTCTGCCAGGCCTTCATACTGGATGCCTGCCGGAAACTGAATCTTCTTTTGAATTGGGGCTTTTAAAATGTGAGGGGCTAATGGGGATAATGGCATGCTGGTCGTCCCCATACCTCTCTGTTGGTCCAATTGCCCCTGCATGCTTTCCACTGCCTTTCTTAAACTGGCCAACTCATCCAAAGGTGCCCCCTGACTTGGAGGCTGTTCGGCGAACAAAGGCGCATGCCTTTCTGTTCGTCGCAGTCCCTCACTCGGAGTGGGCTCCCCCTTGAGTTGCTTCCTAGGGTTGTTCGCCGCATTCGGCCCTATGCGTCTGATGGCGGACTGAGATAATCTTTCATGTACTGATGGGCGAGGTTGTTCAAGAGTTGTTCGCCCATCACCTTCTCTCTGGCGAGCAGCTTTCATGACATGTTGCGGTTGACTAAGTCTGTCCTGGGAACTGGAACGAGTAGTCCCATGGCTTGACAAAGTTGTTCGCCCACGGGCAGACTCAGCCTGCTCTTCTCCTAGGTCAGCCATTTTAGCCTTGCCCTTGTCCCGCCTAACTTGAGCGCTATTCACCTCATGTTGTTCGCCCCTAACAGTTTTAGCCCTCACAACCTCCAGAGACTTATCCCTAGGCCTTACTTGGGAAGGTCAAGTTTGTTCCTGTTGTTTCTGGAGGGCTTGGAGAGCTGCTATGGTTTTAGCCAACTCGTTAGGGTTGTTCGCCAGAGCCTCCATTTCAGGCGGGAGGTTATGTGTTATGGTTGTATGCTGTGATCTGTTCGCGTGCTTAGGATCACGGTCTTGATGGTCTGCTGTTGAGGCCCGAGTAGGAGATGCTCTCCTTGACAGGCGTGATCCTTGTGTTTGCTTGGATTGAGGCATTCTAATGTTGGATTAGTTTCTTAATCTTTGAATCTTCAAATTGTTATTGAAGAACACCAAGAACACCAAGAACACTTTTGCTTGTATCTTCAAGAATTTCTTGAGGATTTCTTTGAATCTTCAAGTTTCAGACTCGAAGTTCTTGAGCAATCACACTGAATCGAAGGTTCGGACCCTCCTTCTAGCGCCAAATTGTTGGTGAATGTATTTAATCGAATGGATTAATGGCTGTTTAAATCTGTGTTACGTCACCAATCAATACGTGTGATTGATTACCACCGTAATTGGTAAATCGAGGTGTGAATTTATCGAATTAGTAAATTCGGTAGTCGAAATTGAACTGATTTGGTATGTGTGGGTGTTTTAGGTATATTTGAGTGTGTTTTGGAATTGTTTATGTATTATAACTTTTTTGAACTTGTATTTCACAGCTGGAGAACAACTATTTATAGAGACTAACAAGCATGAGATGTCTAAGACTCTTGGTCTCCCTAGTCTGCATGCTTGACATGTGTCCCTTTGATCTTATCAAAGCTGAATCTTAGCTACAAAGTCTTCTTTGGTCTTATCTCGGACTCATTGTTGTTCGCCTAGGTCGGCTTGATTGATCTTGTTGATTCTCCAACTCAAAGTTGTTCGCCTCTTGAGGTTGTACTTTGGAAGTTGTTCGCCTTATGGCTTTGTTCACTTGTACACACCTCCATGGCTGTTTGTTGTATCATAATTTGACCAAGTTGTTTGTCATTGATGACTTCACAGTTGGCTCATTCTTGGTCTCGGGTCTTAATACCTGTTCGCCCATTAGTTGTTCGTCGGGGGTGTTGTTCGTCACTTTATACACCTCTCAGATTGGTAGATGCACCCCAATGTTGACTATCTTTGTTTAAGCCTGTAACTCTTGTTCGCTTCATGCTGGATGATGTTCGCCTATCAACAGTAATCAATCGGTGCTTCATTGCCACTTCCACTTGAAACACAAATACCACTGTTTGTTGTTCTTTTCGTTGAAGCATACGCATCTGTATGGAATTTGCATCCATTTACGTAATACCCTTTGTATGATGTCAACTGTCGTAGTGATTTTTTGCTGAGAGCATCCAGATTTGGGTTGTGAAGTTGGTTATTTAGACCCTATAAATATATAATGCATTATATAACATGATCAGTGGCTGAATTAAATAATAGTCATATAATTGTATATATTAATTTTAACTCACGTAGGATTGGAACCAATATAGGAATTGTTTGGAAACCAACTGATAGACTGCTTCATCCGTGATGCCTGGTACTTCTTGTCAAGTGTGGTCACAAAACATCCTTACATGAAGAAAACAAATCACAATTATATAAAGTATTGAGTATAACAACACATATCTAAAAATAAAGTACTTACTGGATGTAAGGTTACACTTCATGAGTATTCATCAAAACGTATGATTGTATCGTCTCCTCTTCCAAGCTGCACTTAAACCATCGTTTGACTCACTTACCTAGTGGTCGACCTACGTGCAAGAATACGGATAACATACCTTCAAACTCACGAAGGGAATGTTCTACTCCGCGACCATCGTAGTTGCGAGGCTCATTTCTGATCTTGGTTTGAACTTGGTCGCCGAAGTAATATGAACAAAATGTTCCAACCTCTTCGGTAAGATATGCATTCACAATGGATGCTTCAATGTGAGCCGTATTTCCAATATTCTGTTTCAAATTGTGTAGATACCTAATTATAAAAGCATTCATCCTACTGTTAATTATACAGTTTCAAGATAAACTATCAAAATATTAGATATCTAAGTATAAGATATGTTTACCTCTCAAAGGGATACATCCATCTGTACTGCACTGGATCATCAATTAAGACTTCATATGCTAAGTGAACGGGTAAGTGCTCCATCGAGTCAAAGAAGCTGGGTGGAAAAATCCGTTCTAGTTTGCACAGTATAACAGAGATGTCCCTATCCAAATGCTGCATGTCTTCGACAGTAATCATTGAAGCAGTTAAATCTCTAAAAAAAGACTTAACTCTGTGATGGCACTCCATATAGCCTTCGGAAGTGAATATCGAAAGACAATCGGTAACAATCGCTTCATGATCACATGACAATCATGACTCTTCATCGGATTCACCTTTCCTGTATCTGGCTCAAACAACCGACCCAAATTTGAAACGTAATTGTCTGGAAAGCTCAACACCGTCACCCACTTAAATAATATCTTTTTCTGTGCTTTGGTGATTGTGTAACTGACTTGTGGATACGCTCTTGTCTATGGATCTTTAGACAGGCCAGAACGAGAACAGAACACACAACTCTTCTCTGGATTTTGAAGTGTCTTTGGTCTTACCTTCTGTATTCAAGATCGTGTGGAACAAGTTATCAAACGCATTCTTCTATATATGCATCACGTCCAAGTTATGTCGAATCAACAATTTGCTCCAGTAAGGCAAATCCCAAAAAATACTCCTTTTTTTCCATCCACCCTTTATACGTTTGTTGTGCTCCATTGCACCCACATCAGTGGTCTTCATCAAATCAGTGACTGTAAGCTCATACAACAATGACTCACTTGAAATGTTTTATATATGGTTAGTCATAATTATTTGAGACAGATAAGATCACTAATTAAGTACTGTTTCAGACGCATACCTTTTCGAATCTGTGGTTTTGGTCGACCTACTGCATGTTTACCCTTAAGTAAGTTTACTTTGTCAGAATAAAAAAAAGTTTACTTTTTCGATTCGGAAGGGATGATCAACAGGTAGAAACTTCCGATGGTTGTCGAACCATGACACCTTTTTACTTAACGGAAGATAGAACACATCAGATCCATCCATACAGTATGGGCATGCTTGTTTTCCAGCAGTTGACCAACCAGACAACATAGAAAATCCTGGAAAGTCACTAATGGTCCACATAACAGCAACACGCATTGTGAAGTTCTGCTTCTGATGCACATCGTACGTATCCACTCCCGTATGCCACAGAGATAAGAGCTCTTTAATTAGATGCTGAAGATAGACATCCAACTTATGTTTAGGGTTCTGTGGACCAGGCACCAAGATAGTCAAAAAGATATGTTGTGGCTTCATGCACAACCAAGGCGGTAAATTGTACGGAGTCAACAGCACAGGCCACAACGAATACTTCTTTCCGTGCATTTCGAATGGAGCAAAATCGTCGGTGCACAAACCCAGCCTTACATTTATCTTCTCTCTCGTAAAATATGGAAACTCTCTGTCAAAGTGTCTCCATGCCTCCGAGTCTGCCGGATGTCGCATCTCTCCAGATTCTGGATCAGAACACTCATCATCGTGTCATGCCATGTCCTTAGTAGTGACACTAGACTGATACAATCTCTCCAAACGAGGAGTGATAGGAAGGTAATATATCGACTTAAATGCCTTCAACTTTTCTTTCTTCTTGTCCTTCTTACGACCAGATGGTTTGTACCTAGGGTGGCAGCACATTCTGCACTGATCAATACTCTCATCCTGTTCCCAAAACAACATGCAACCGTTTGTACAACAATCAATCTTCTCAAACGGTAGACCCATCTCCTTCAACAACCTTTTACTTTGATAGAAATTTTCAGGCGCAGTGTTCTCTTTAAGTAGGGTCTTTTTGAACAATTTTGCAAATTGATTGAAGACTTTTTTACTGACTTTGCCTTCGAATTTGATGGACAACATCTGCGCATTGAATGACAACTGCGTCTCGGTATCACAGTCAGGAAACAACTTTTGATCAATAGTTGTTAGCATCTCAAAAAACTTCTTCGACCGATGATTTGGTTCCTCTTCCATAGATGTGTGACCACCCAACACAGATTCATTAACCATCATGTGGTACCTATAGGCTTCATCCACCTCCTCCAAAGGTCCAAACTGATGAGTAAATGGAACATGGGCCTCCTCCAAGGGTGGTTCCTCCCGAGTATACGGATCATGACTTGAACCACCAATCCCAAATCGTTCACCAATATTCCACTGAGTGTAAAAGTTTTCAAGTGTGTCGATATCAATATTCCAACGCTCTTCACCGTGACTGGTCCAATTGTAATAGCGGGAAACAAAATCAACCCTAAAAATATGAGCTTTAACCTCATCAATGCTCAAGTATTGCATATTCCTGCATTTTTTTTTTCATTACACGGGCATCTAAGCCGATGGAAACGATCAAGACAGTGTGGATGACTGTATGCAAACTCAATAAATTCTTCAATTTTACGGTAAAATTGAAGATTCATGCCCCCTCCTATCATACGAGGCATTGAGTACATCCAACCACGATCTAGAAATTTCATCTGTTTCAAATTAATAGTAAATAACAAGTTAATTATAAAAAAATGGCAGAATTTCGACTGTAAACAAACATATATCCATCAAATTAACATAATAAATTAACCAAACACAACATATTAATTAATTCCAAAAATTTGGGCAGAGTTTTGACTATAAATAGACATATCCATATTTATTTTTCACATAATTAATTCAACATAACAATCATATATACTATATCACAACTATACATATAAGCATGCATACTAAAAACTTATAAAAAACAAAAATATATACAACAAAAGAATTAAACGGTAAAAGTGTGAAAAACGTACGGTGAAGTTGAAGTTGAAGCAACGATTCCTACCACCACTTCAAAAAGACCTTTGTCGTAGATTAAACGGATAAAAAATGTGTTAAAAAATTTTTTTACGTAAAAAATTATGAATGAAAACGAGTAGTACCTGTTCTGTAATAAACATTTAGCGACCGCCTTTACGGGATTAGCGACCGCCATGGGTGGTCGCTAAACAACGGACCGAAACCGGGTCATTATTGCCCACCTGCCAACTTCGAAATTCGGGATTAGCGACCGCCATGGACGGTCACTAAATTTAGCTCCAAATTAACGACCGATAGCGGTCGCTAATCTCCATAATGCGACGTCGTCGGATCAAGCGGTCAAAGCGGTCGCTAAAATCGGTCTTAAATTAGCGACCGACTGATGAGTCGGTCGCTAATTTCAGTCAACTTGACCACTTCGGTCCTTCGGTCGCTAATCGGTCTCTAATCAATCAAATTAGCGACCGATTTCTAGGCGGTCGTTAATACCGGTCGCTAAAACGCGAGTTTTTTGTATTGTCTATAATTTTAAATTTTTAAAGGTTATAATTTTTTTTTTATGATATAAGAGTCAATAGGTTCACCATGTCCACACATTCTGGATCCAAACTTCGGTAACAGTGATTCCATCTTCACTATAATTATATAATTGTTGGGTCTAATCAGTGATGTAATTGATAAGCCCAAAGGAAAATATTAGGAATCTATGCAAATGAATTAACTGCATACTATTTTATGAGTTTGAATTTTAGATGAATTGAATATTTTTTATTTTTTTAATTTCTAGCCTCCAATTTTGATTTGAATTATTTCCCTTTTATGAATACATGTAACGTAACATATTATATGCTCATGCAGTACCGGTCAAGCAACAAAGAGATAAGAAAAACAATAACTCAAAAGAATTAATCAAATAGTATAAAATTGTACCGTTTCCCTACCAGCAAACACGTCGATGGAATGTCGATTGAAAATATTGAAATCTTAACCGTAACCACGGTAATATAACTCAGGACATTTTGTTGAGAGAATAATTTATCATAGAAAATCTTAACTACACAATATTTTGTTCGAAATTTTGTAGTTATATTAATAAATTTTATAATAATTTTTTTTTATTTCTTGTTCAGTGTTCGCCCAAACTCAAAATTGAAAGAATAATTTATCTAGTTGAAATTTTATTCGGAGAGCACATTTTTCAGTAAGTACATGACATGATTAAACACGTGTACGCAATCCCTAAATAAAAATATAAAATAAAAATTATAGTCGAACACATGTTATTCATGCACAGTCGTCCACTTTCTTGATGGCATGCATGTGATGTGAATGTCAGTGACCGTCAGATTGTGCATATTAATATCATATACTATAAAAAAAAATTATAATATAAAAAATTATTTCGGGGAAATATTTAAATAAATTAATTTTACAATTCTTTGCAAGTTCAGACTTTTAGATGAGATGAGCTTCTTTCAGTCTACAGATCATTATTTACTCTCTACGAATTACATCTTATTGCACTAATAATTATACATTAAAAAGATTTTTCTTTATTTCATTCCCTCAAATTAAACAATAAACACTCCTTAAAAAAATTATAAAAATTGTTTCGAGATGGAAATAGGATTGTCACAACAAACAAATCAAGCAACCAACCAAATCAATATAAAATTATCCCATTATTATTTTAATTGAAGAAATTTGAATCATGCCTCTCAATATTAATAAGAAATATTTTATGGGAGCAAAACCTTTTAATTTTGTAGTGTGATCTGTATGTTGATATGGATATAGTACTTTTTTCTATTATTATTATAGTATAGTACTTTTAATTATTATTACCATTAGAATTGTTGGTTATCTCTTTAAAGATTTATTATAATATAGTATATCAAGGCTCTTAAATTCAACGCTAACATTTGACGAGAAACACAAGGGCATAAAAAATGCGGACGGGCGAGGTTTTTATTTTTTTTCAAAATTATTGACCAGATTCCATCGCGTGTCACATTGTAGTGAAATGGTTCGATTTTATATTGATTTTGTTGGTTGCTTGATATGTTTACAAGTACAATTATTTTGTTGATCTCATATTAAAAAAATCCGATTTTAACATATTACATTACATGCAATCAAGGTACGTTCTGTATAAAATATAAAAATTAAATGTTAAAAAAACATGTGTTCGACTAGTCAAATTAGTTTTTTTTTTTTTTTTTTCGACATGTGTACATAAATTTATATCATATATAGTGTGCGTTCTCTCATAGCATCCCTTTTTAGACTTCGATTATAGGTAACACTCCTAACTATAAATACTTGTAACAAGTTATATGCTCTAACACTCATCAAGCAACAAAAGATCAACTTAATTATAACCAATACACATTTTGCGAAAGATCAGTTTCCAGCTACTAAAATCAATGGAAGCGATCAACTTCACTACCCTCTTCCTCTTTTCATCTTTTGTATTGTTACTAATCAAGGCATTGCGAAAACCCAAAAGTAGCCCACAAAACTTGCCCCCAAGCCCTCCAAGCCTTCCGGTGATCGGCCACCTCCACCACCTAGGCGGAGGGGCCGTCCCTGCATTGGCAAGATTAAAGAAAAAATACGGCCCCGTGGTCAGTCTGAAGCTCGGAGAAGTTACGACGGTGGTGATTTCATCTCGGGAAGCGGCTAAAGAGGTGCTGAAAGGCCAAGATCCCGCTTGCGCGGACAGGCCCGACAGCGTTGCATTAAAGCTATTGTTCTACAACTACAACGACATCGTTTTCAGTCCCTACAGCGAGTTCTGGAGGCAAATGCGTAGAATATGCATTTCCGAGATGCTTAGCAATAAAAATGTCCGATCTTTCGGGTATATCAGGGCAGAGGAGATCGGCAGTCTAATAGAATCTCTTCAATCATCCTCCGGACAAGCTGTGAACCTTTCGATAAAGGTGTCCGTCTTAGCTTTTTCGGTGACGTGCAGAGCGACGTTTGGGGAAGTGTTGAAGGGTCGTGATACGTTCATAGCCTTGTTGAAGGAGTTATCCACCATGTCCGGTGGATTTGAGCTGGCTGATCTGTTTCCGTCTTTGAAGCTTTTGCATCCTTTCAGTTTGAACAAATACAGGTTGATGCGGATGCGACGTGAGATGGACGCCATTCTTGATCCGGCCGTGGAGGAGCATAAATTGAGGAAGAAGGGTGAGTTTGAAGGTGAAGATTTTGTGGATGTACTTCTCAGAATGCAGAGGAATAAAGAACTCCAATTCCCTGTTACCAACGACAACATCAAGGCTATCATTCTAGTAAGTGAATAAAATTTCAAGAATTTAGCGACCATATATGTGAATACAGAGTATGTATAGATTAAAATTGGTTCATACATGAATTATTGAAGGATATTAGTTGTTTTCACTAAAGAATATTAGTTGTTTGCATTGAAGAGTATTAGTTGCCTTCACTAAAAAGTCTTAGTTTGTTTTCATTAAATAGCTAATACTCTTTAGTGACAACAACTAATACCCTTAAGTAAAATCAATTAATACTTTTCAGTTAAAACAACTAGTACCCTGTTATAATTCATTTATGAATCATTTTCACTCAATACTTTGTCGTAAATATAATATCTAACCAATTGTAATGATTACAGGACATCTTAACCGGTGGAACAGAGACATCGGCGACCACTGGTGACTGGGCAATGGCGGAGCTAATGAGAAATCCACGTGTGATGGAGAAGGTACAAACGGAAATAAGAGAGGCATTGAAAGGAAAGACGACAGTGGAAGAGAAGGACTTGCAGGGGCTAAAATACCTAAAATTAGTGGTAAAAGAAACTATGAGGCTTCATCCCGCACTCCCTATAATCCCGAGAAAATGCAGGAAAGAATGCAAAGTGGGTGGATATACAATCCCCTACAATGCTAAAGTCATGGTCAACGTCGGTGCCCTGGGTCGCGACCCCGAGTACTGGAAAGATCCGAAAAGCTTTCAACCCGAACGATTTGAGAACAGTTCTATTGATTTCCTGGGGAATGACTACGAATACCTTCCATTTGGGGCGGGTAAAAGGGTTTGCCCCGGCCAGAGTTTCGCGATGGCAAACGTTGAGTTCCCGTTGGCTCAACTTCTTTTCCATTTTGATTGGAAATTGCCGGAAGGAATGAGTCCTGCTGACGTGGACATGACTGAAGTAGAGGGAATTGCTGTCGCAAGAAAGAATCCACTTTTGGTGATTCCTACACCCTACACTCCTTCCAATTGAGAGTTCATAAACCTTTATATGTAGCTCCCTAAAGTCAACCACTTTTACTTTGAATATAGAGATAAATAAATCGGCCGTATCATACATATTCTGTTTTGTATGTTCGTACTTATGTATTCTTGCTTCTTAACGATTGGGCATCTTAAATTACAGGAATTGCTTTCTCTTTTTTCAGTAATCTTAGTTTGTTTTAACATGAATTTTATGCTCAGATTAAAATTAATTGCTATTGTTACCAAGGTTGGCTGAATATGTAATTCATCCTTCAATTTATATATACTTTATACTACCTCTGTGCCTTAATACTTTTCATAGTTGATTTTTTCTTGTGTTTTTGCAAGCGAGTTTTTTATTAAACACTCTTCACAGTTGATTTTTTCTCGTATTTTTGCGAGTGAAATTTTTATTAGTATTTAAAATGATAAAGTTATTTTGAAGTTATTTTATAAAAGAGGATAGATAGATCTATCATACCTACCTTAAAAATCACTTATTATTTCAAGTATTAATAAACAATTTGCTCGTTAAAATACGAAAAAAAGTTAACTATAAAAAGTGTCTGGGAACTGAGGGTGTACTTTTTTATATTGCTGCTTTATATAAGAAGATTTCAAACTTAGACAAGAATCGGGCAATTTATTTCCTCTCTAATAAATGGTTTAATATATATATGAGATTAACAAAATAATCGTATTTGTAAAGTTTAAAGACAAAGTCCAATATGGAATATTGCACAAAGTCTGCCCGTGTAATATGTCCAAACCTTACCCGATTACTTTATATATAAATTAAATCGAAATTTGCTGGTTAAATGTGGGTCAAACGGATCGCCCATTTTTTATATTGCTGAAAATTGTGTTACTGTATGAATAAACGAGTGTTACCGTTTGAGCAAAAGTGTGTTACTGCTTTAAATAGAAAATTTCAAAATTCGCGGGTCAAAGGCGGGTCAAACGATCACCCATTTTTCATACTGCTGAAAATTGTGTTACCGTATGAACAAACGAGTGTTACTGCATGAGCAAAAGTGTGTTACTAGCTCATATCGTAACATTGATTAGTTCTTGTAGTAACACTCATTTGTTCATGTAGTAACACATGAACAAATGTGTGTGTTACTGCTTTAAATAGAAAATTTCAAAATTCGTGTGTCAAACAATCGCCCATTTTTCATACTGCTGAAAATTGTATTACTGCATGAACAAATGAGTGATACTGCATGGACAAAAATGTGTTACTAGCTCATATCGTAGCACTGATTAGTTCTTATAGTAATACTCATTTGTTCATGTAGTAACACATGAATTACTTAATCATATAGTCTTTTTATCGTTCAAGTTCTTCCAATTTCATATGACAACACATGAATAAGAATTATGATGTTATGATTATCTAATAATTTAAAAAAAAAATTGGTGTTTATCAAGTTTTTCTTCTTCATGATTTAAACCTCTGTTTTTTCGCGATTCCACACTGTTTCTATATAGTAACACATACGTACTCTTACAGTAACATTTATTTGTCCTTAAAGTAACACAGACCTGAGAGCGAATTTTTCTGTTTGTTTTTGCGCAATTTTTTTGGGAAGATCTGTTTGACCTGCAAAATTTATTATGTTGATCCGAATCTCAATGCTGACTCGCAAATTTTTGGAATCCTTCCTTATTTGTGCAAAATTGCACCGTGCAATATTGCACAAGAGACCTACTCAAGTTTAAATTACAAATCATCCTATTACTTTATGATAAAATAAATTTAATCCCAAAATTAACTTTTTATTAAATTTAGTCTCAAATTCTATAACAAAGTCCAATTTTGATCTCAAATTGACCGGAAAAATCAATACAACATTGTTTTGAAGTTTGAAATTGAGGATTTATAGCAAGGGTATAAATGTGGCGTCCATATGTGTTTATTATATTTGATTTTTCCCTTTTTTTTAGGATTCTTAAATATACACGATGTAATAAAAGAGTAAAAAAAAAAAAAGTAGCATATATAAACGCCACATTAACATTTTTGTCATAAATTCTCAATTTCGAATTTCAAGGCAACATTGTATTGATTTTTTCGGCCGATTTGAGAACAACAAAATCAATATAAAATCGAACTATTTTACTACAATCTGACACACGACGGAATCTGGTCAATAAATTTGAGAAAATTAAAAACCTTGTCCGTCAGCATTTTTTTATGCCCTTGTGTACCTTGTGAACTGTTAGCGTTGAATTTAAGAACCTTGATTGCGTATGAGATATACTAAATTGTAAATCTTTAAAGAGATGACCCAAAAATTGTAATTGTGATAATAATTAGAAGTTCTATATGCTTTCAACATCTAGAGTAAAATGTTGAAAATCGGTAATCGGGCGGTTTTTTATCGCTGATTTTTTTTAAATCAGAATTTTTTATATTATTTTTTGTATAATCAAACAATATTCAAGGGCCGACTATGGCAGCCAAAGCTTGGAAACACTTAGGATCACCAATTTTACAGAACCGAATAGAGAGAAGGTCGTCTAACCCAATTTCTGCATCACTGGTCAACATACGGATCACGCTACAAAATTGAAACTTTTCTCTACCATAAGATATTTATTAATAATATTGAAAAGTATGATTCAAATTCTTCAATTAAAATAATAATGAGAATAACTTTATATTGATTTGGTTGGTTGCTTGATTTGTTTGTTGCGATTAGTATTGTCTTCCTACCGAAATATTTTTTATATTTTTTATGAGGATTTATTATTTAATTAATTTAACTGAATGAAAAAAAAAATTAATTTGTAATTAATAATAAGATAAGGTGTAATTTAAAGAATATTGTAGAGAATAAATAATAAACAGTGAATAATGTTCGGGAACAGGGATAGGATGAGATAATTTTTGTTACTATATTCGATTATTGGAGTATCTTATCATTAAAAATTTATGATTTTAATATGCACAATCTGACGGTCTCTGTCATTCACATCACATGCATGCCATGCTATCAAGGCTCTATATAAAATATTAAAAAGAAAGTGGACGACTGTGCATAAAAAAAATGTGTTCGGCTAGAATTTTTATTTTATTTTTTTATTTAGGAATGACGTACACTTATTTAATCATGTACTTGTTGAAATATGTGCTCTCCGAATAAAATTTTGACTAGATAAATTATTCTCAATTTTGAATTTGGGTGAGCACTTGACAAAAAATAAAAAATTGACTATGAAAATATATTAATATTGCTACAGAATTTTCAAAAAATTATACTCCCTCCAATTCATTTTTTTTTCCACTTACCCAAAATAGCAAAAAACAACTACTACTCCTTTTAACTTACCCCTTAAAACATCATTTATTTACACTCATGTCACTACTTTATCAACTTTATACTAAAGAATACTAATAAACAACTCTTACACCTTTAAAAAAGCTACTCCCTCCGTCCATGAGTAAACTTCCCACTTTCCTTTTCGGGCCGTCCACGAGTAAGTTTCTCATTCCATAAATGGAAATAACAACACTCTATTATATATAAACTTTAACCTTCAAACTCACACAATATTACCAAAAATGTCACTCATTCACTTTACTTTTCAACACTATTCATTACTTTATCCCAAAAGTCAACATGTGACCCACCATATATTAATAAACAAATACACTTTCTTAAACCATTCAACAAAAAAAAAATGGGAAACTTACTCGTGGACGGAGGGAGTATTTTATACCCACAAATACTAATAAACAACTCTTTTTATTAAAACTCGTGTCATTTTTTTATGGACAATCAAAATCGAATCGGAGGGAGTATTTTATAGTGAAGATAATGTATGATAAATTATTCTCGGGATTTAAACCAAATTCATCCTCTATTTTTTTACCTTTATCTAAATGATCCTCTATTTATTTGCTTTATCAATTTAGTCCTGTATTTTTACAAATTTAACAAAAATGGTCCTAATTTGGTGAAAATTGTTATAATTGATTTTTTGTATTTAATTTGAAGCTTTTTTTTTATTTGGCACAGATGATCACCTAGCGTGCAACATTGAAAAATAAAACACATCATAGGTTTCCCCCTAAAAAACTAGAGTGCATGATTAAAACGGTGGCATTTTATGCTTTATGTGTTCAATTAGGAACTAATTGGAGAAATGTAAATTGATACGGGATTAAATTGGTAAAGAAAATAAATATAGGATCAAAACGGTGAGGTTTTGTACATTTTTATGCCAATTAGGATCATTTTGGCGGAACTTGAATAGATACAGGACTAATTAAATTGATAAAGTAAATAAATAGAGGACCATTTTGATAATGGTAAAAAGATAGAGGACAGATTTGATTTAAATCTCATTATTCTCTCAACAAAATTTTATGAGTTATAATATTACCGTGGTTAATGGTCAACATTTCAATATTTTCAAAATAACGCACCGATCGATATTCTGTCGACGTGTTTATATCATAGTAATGAAAGGGTACAATTTTATGCTATTGATTTGGTTAGCTCCTTGATATGTGTGTCGCGATATAGAGGAGATAAGATTATTACTGGGCTATCTCATTAATAAATAGTTCATGATATTCACGTCACATGAAATATAAAAAAGAATGTGAACGACTGTAACATAAATGACACGTTTTCGAGTAGACAAAGAGCACAAGTATTTCATCATGTATATACAATTGAATTAATTAATGTTATCGTGTGCCTTCGGATCTAGCCAACCTTTTTGGACTTCGATTATGCATTACTCTCTGTTGTATAGGTAAGATTCCCAGCTATAAATACTTGCACTTTATATGCTCTCACACTCATCATGCAACAAAATATCAACTTATAAGTTATAACCAATACATATTTTGCGATTCTTTCAAAAAAAAAAAAATACATATTTTGCGAGAGATCAGATTTTAGCTACTAAAAACAATGTTGGCAATCAATTTCACCACCCTTCTCTTCTTTTCATCTTTCGTCTTGTTACTAATCATGGCATTGCGAAAACCCAAAAGTACCCCACAAAACTTGCCCCCAAGCCCTCCTAGCCTTCCGGTGATAGGCCACCTCCACCACCTTGGCGGAGGGACAGTCCCCGCATTGGCAAGATTAAAGAAAAAATACGGCCCCATCGTCAGTCTGAAGCTCGGAGAAGTTACAGCGGTGGCGATTTCTTCACGGGAAACGGCAAAAGAGGCGCTGAAAATCCACGACCCCGCGTGCGCGGATAGGCCCGACAGCACTGCGCTGGAGATAATGTTCTACAGCTACGGTGACATTGCCTTTTGCCCCTACAACGAGTACTGGAGGCAAATGCGTAAAATATGCATCTTGGAGATGCTGAGTGCCAAGAATGTCAAGTCTTATGGGTACATTAGGGCAGAGGAGATGGATTCTCTCATTAATTCTCTGCGGTCGTCATCCGGAGAAGCTGTGAATATCACGGAGATGATATCCACCTTAACATTTGCGGTGACATGCAGAGCGTCGTTCGGGAGAGTGTTGAATGGTCATGCCAAGCTTATAGCCTTGTTGAAGGAGTTGTCCACCATGGCCGGGGGATTCGAGGTGGCTGATCTGTTTCCGTCTTTGACGTTTTTGCATCCCTTCAGTTTTAACAAATACAGATTGCTGCGGATGCGACGTGAGATGGACGCGATTCTTGATCCGGCGGTGGAGGAACATAAATTGAAGAAGAGGGGCGAGTTTGAAGGAGAAGATTTTGTGGACGTTCTTCTCAGGGTCCAGAAGAATAAAGAGCTCCAATTCCCCATCACCACCGATAACATCAAATCGGTCATTTTGGTAAGTGATCATCAAATTACTACTCTCACCATAATCCATCTATCATGAAATTATCGTAAATTAAAACCTAACCAATTACTACATAATATTAGGACATGTTTGCTGGTGGAATTGAGACGACGTCTACCACTACCGACTGGGCAATGGCGGAGCTGATGAGGAATCCGCGTGTGATGGAAAAAGTACAATCGGAAATAAGAGAGGCTATGAAGGGAAAGACAACTGTGGAAAACAAAGATGTTCAGGGCCTAAAATACCTGAAATTAGTTGTGAAAGAAGGCTTGAGACTTCATCCTCCAATCCCTGTCCTCCCAAGAAAATGCAGGCAGGAATGCAGAGTGGGTGGTTATACAATCCCCGACAAGGCTAAAGTGATGATCAACGTCCACTCCCTGGGTCGGGATCCCCAGTACTGGAAGGACCCGGAAACTTTTCTACCAGAACGATTTGAGAACACTTCTCTAGATTTTGTGGGGAGTGACTACGAGTTCCTTCCATTCGGGGCGGGTAAAAGGAATTGCCCGGGCCTCAATTTCGGGATTGCAAACGTTGAGTTCACGTTGGCTCAGCTTCTTTACCATTTTGATTGGAAGTTGCCACAGGGAATGAGTCCTGCTGACGTGGACATGACTGAGAATGAAGGGCTTGCTGTCTTGAGAATGAATCCTCTTATGGTGATTCCTACGCCATACTATCCTTCCAATTGAGAGAATTGACCAACCTTTATATATAGATTCAGGTTAAATAGTTATAATAAACCTCATTGTCTTCCTTTACTTTGAATATTGAAATAAATAAATATCTTGTATCATGTTCTGTTTTGTGTGTTCATGCCTCTATAATGGTACTTGAGTATTCTTTTTTTATGGACTGGTTTCTTTATTGGATTAATGTTGAGCCTATGACAGACATGTTTTGGATCGATCCCCACCATGTCTGCATGTAACCATGTAAAAATATCTAGATTAGTCTTGATGAATTCTGTCATTCGGGTTCTGTAAGCCTCTGGGAGCTCAGACCCGATGTAGAGTTCTAGATCCTCATTTTTTGGATTAACTTTGAGGGCTTCCAGCTCTTCGACTGGAGTTGCTCGTCGTTTGTCCCTTCCAACGAGGATCTATTATCGGTCTCTCAAAGTTAAAATTATTTTCGATGTCCATTGTGTTAGCTTCAAGACGGGGTTCAAGGTCGTCTGCTTGCCCTGATTCAACGTTGTTCGCCAGATTCTGGCCTTCCAAGTTATTGACAAAAGGTTGCTCGTCAATGTTCATGTGCTTCTCGGTAGGCACATGTATTATTATCTCTGGCACAGGCTGTTCGCCATTGGATGAGAGCTGCTCGCTCAGGACTGGGGTCTGCTCGTCCAACTACATATGGTCTTCTCTAGAATCCAGTATATCGTCCAGAACGGATGGCTCATCTGTTGGATAGCTAGTGGATGCTTCCATCATTGAGACTCTTCTTTCATTGGATTGAAGTTGGAGGAGGCACTCTCTTGCTTTCTTTTGATCACCCTTAAGAAACCCTGCATCTTTCGAGGTCGGGAACTTTACACAGTAATAGTAAGTTGAAACTGCCGCTTTGAATTCATTTCAAAAAGGTCGACCAAGGAACCCGTTATAGGTAGATTGCTGATCTACGATAAAAAAAACTCTTCCATTCTAGTTAATCTCCTTTCCGGGTCCTCGGTTGATACATTCGACAGACAATCTTACTATCCCTAGCGGGACAGTTACAAGATCACCGAAACCTAATATTATGTGATTACAATCTTCGATGTAGCTCATATAATCTCCAAGTTGGTCGAGCGTACTTTTAAAGATAATGTTGGTGTAGGCTCCGGTGTCGAACAGCAGGCGATGCACCTTAGTCCCCATTATACTTGCACATATGACAAGAGAGTCATTGTGGGGAGTAAATGATCTCATCCAAATCTTTCTCAGTGAAAGTCAACTCCGGAAGTTGCTTGACAGCGGGGTTGACTCCCATCTCCTGGACCTGGGCTACAGCTCGTAGCTCATTTTTTATTTTTCTTTTGGATATTGGAGCTCGTCCATCTAAGCATCCCCCAACCGGGCCAGACGGCTCCATCATCAAAATTTCCCTTGTCGGTCCCTTATTGCTCTTGACGGGTTGTTCGTCTTCACCATCAGAGCTTTGATCATTGTTAGCCCGGGGTCTCTTGCCAGGTTGTCGTTTAACAAAGTCAAATAACTTGCCCTCCTTATAGAATCATCAGATTTGCTTGAATAAGTCTCGACACTCACTCGTAAAGTGCCCCACATTTTGGTGGTAGGTACAATACTTGTTCGGGTTGAGCTTGCTAGTCTCCTGGCGGATTTTCCTGGGTGGGGTAAGCAAGTCCTTCTCTTTTACATTGTTGTATACCGTATCGATGGATACGGTGAGCACCTGGTTTAACTTTTCTTTCAATTCCGTCCATTCGTTAAATGTTTTCATATTTTTCAGGACTCGATAGCCGGTTCCGCCAGGTTTTTTTTGGGTTTTCCTTCGGGTCTGTCTTGTTGTCCCCCATGTTTGATTGCAATGCCTCGTGCATGGAAACAAAGACTCCGGCCCGATTCTGGAATTCAGCATAGTTTTTTTGGTAGTTTAAGTGCATCACTTTCCACAATTCGGTGCCCTTCTTCAGCCCGGCCATGACGGCTACGATCTTTGTATCCTCACTGATGGACTCCCCTTCTAACAGCACCTTGTCGAACTTTTCCATGAACGACCGATCCGATTCGTCATCAGACTGTTTTAGGTCGAACAATCGATGTTTCTAGGAGAGGTACGATTCGGCTGTAGAGAAGTGGGATAAGAATTCCCGGCCCAATTGGGCAAAAGAATGGATGGATGCCGGTGGCATTGCTGAAAACTACTTATGCACCCGGCCCCCAATGTTAGGGAAAAATTGCGGCATTGAGTGGCATCACTAGCCCCCATGGAGATCATATAATCAGAATACTTTGTCAAGTGAACCCGGGGGTCTGCTATGCCTTCGTATTGAATGCTTGCCGAGAATTGAATCTTCTTTTGGATTGGGGCCTTCAAGATTATAAACGATAATGGTAAAGTTGGCATGTTGGTCGCCCCAATCCCCCTCTGCAAGTCTAACTGGCCTTGTATATTCTCAACTGTCTTCCTCAAGGCTACCAACTCATTCATAGATCCCTCCTGACTTGGAGGCTGTTCGGCAAGCAGGGGTGCATGACCCTCTATTCGTCGCAGTCCCTCAACCAGAGGGGGAAACTAATGAGCCGGCCTTCTGGGGTTGCACACCGCATTTGGTCCCAGATACCCAAAGGCAGATCTGGACAATCTTTCGTGAACAGAGGGACGAGTTGGTACTGGAGCTATTCGCCCATCTCCTACCCTTGGGCGAGCAACTTCTTGTGCTGGCTGGGGTCGGCCCAGCCTATCTAGTACATTGGGTCGTGATGTCCCATGACTTGACTCTGCTGCTCGGTTGGGAACAGACTCCGCTTGGCCTTCATTTTTTTATTCGTCGCGAGCTGGCCTGGGTCTCTGCGTCTCAGCAAGCCTTGATTTGGCCCTTACTTGTGATGGGCCAGGTTGTTCTTGTTATTTTTATAAGGCTTGTAAGGCGGCTATGATTCTAGCTAGCTCGCAAGTCTTGCTAGCCAATGCTTCCAGTTCTGGAGGCATTACATGCGTCACGGCTGATGGTCTAGCCTTATTTATTGGTCGTGGATCTTGTGCCCCCCGAACAGCTGAAAAGGCTAATTTATGGGGTCCTAGCCGAGGGGTGAGAGAGTTGAGTATCTTTAGACTTTGCATCTTGATTAGATTTTTATCTGATCCTTCAAGTCTTCAAACCTTCAAATGCTTGATTAAAGAACACCAAGAACACTTTCCTTGAGTTTATGAAGAAAGCTCAAGAAATCCTTTGAATCTTCAAGTTCTTAACTTGAATCCTTTGCAATCTAACACGAATTGGAGGTTCGAACCCTCCTTCTAGTGTCAATTTGTTGGTATTCGGTTCTAATCTCGTAGATTAGTGATTGTTTTTAACCAAAATTAAGATCACCCAACAATTCTTGTGATTGATTACTACCGTCAATAGTAAATACGATAGATCGGGTTAGAAAATCGTAAATACATGTATTGATTACGTACTTATTTCGTATGTGTGCATTTTTTGGTGTATGAGTGTGTGTATGGAGAATTTTTGTGTATTTGAACTTATTTGTCATAAATGGAGAGCAGTTTAATTATTTATACAAGTCACCAAGTAGGTGGTGGACAGGACTTTTGGACTTCCAAGTTTGCATGCTTGACATGTGTCCATTTGACCTAGTTTGATTTTATCTAAGCTTAAACTTAGTTACAAAGTTTTCATTTGGGCCTTATCTCGTCTTCTTAGTTGTTCGTTCGTGCTTTGTATGTCGATCTCCATTTTGTGCTTTGTATTGTAAGTTGTTCGCCTCTTGGGAATGATGGGTGTAAAGTTGTTCGCCCATTAAATCTCCACGGATTAGATAATCTGGACATCTACTCTCAGTAGAAGTTGTTTGCCAAACAGTTGTTCGTCAGAAATTTGTTCGCCAAGATTGTGGGTGGATGTAAGAGCACTTCCATGATTAAGTTATGCACCACCATTACGTCATACTTGTTCGTCATGAGGATGGGGTTGAGTTATTGCCTTAATTTTTGCTTAGGCATCAGAACTTGTTTGCCTAAAGCCACATGTTGTTCGCCTATCAACATTATTATTTTAATTTAAGAATTTGAATCATACTTTTCAACATCAATAAAATATTTTATGGTAGCAAAAAGTTTCAATTTTGTAGTGTGATTTGTATATTGATCGGTGATGCAGAAATCGTGCTAGGCGGCTGTTGATGACCTTTTTATAATCGATGATGATTAGTGGCTGTTTTCTCTAGTTAAGATCATCAAACAAGATCAAATGATCATGGAATTTGGCTAAGTAATGTTTAAGAAATAAATTTGCAAGAACTTGGGCTATGTTTTGAATTATGGAACCTTTTTTTTCATGCAAATGAGGGAGTATTTATAGACATACAAATGGACCATGTGTCACCATCCTAGCCATTCTACCATTAGATATTTGCCAAGTGTTAGGACACTTGTATTACATCTAAGCTATTGCCCATTGGATGGGTGCCAAGTGTTAGGACACTTGGACTACATCTAAGCTATTGACTGTTGGAGTTCCCAATGTCGTACTTGACCATTGAGGTTACTCAGCTGCTTTCCGTGGTGACCTGTTGTTCGCTTGTATGTCTTCGTTGGGTATTCAAACCTTTACTCTCTCGGTTGTTCGCTCCATATTTATGATCTTTGCACAGTTGCTCCCTTGGATGGTCATCATCTTGACCAACTGCTCGTCTTAGCTTCTTGACCAGCTGCTAGCCTAGGCTTCTCGCCCAGTTGCTAGCCTTGGCTTCTTGCTCAGTTGCTAGCCTAGGCTTCTTGCTCTGTTGCTAGCCTAGGCTTCTCGCCCAGTTGCTAGCCTTGGCTTCTTGCTCAGTTGCTAGCCTAGGCTTCCCGCCCAGTTGCTAGCCTTGGCTTCTTGCTCAGTTGCTAGCCTAGGCTTCTTGCTCTGTTGCTAGCCTAGGCTTCTTGCCCAGTTGCTAGCATTGGCCTCTCGCACTGCTGCTCGCCTTGGCCTCTCGCACAGCTGCTAGCCTTAGCTCATTGCTCAGCTGCTAGCCTTGGTCTTTCGCACTGCTGCTCGCCTTATCCTTTCGCACTGCTGCTCGCCTTGGCCTCTCGCACTGCTGCTAGCCTTAGCTCATTGCTCAGCTGCTAGCCTTGGCCTTTCGCACTGCTGCTCGCCTTGGCCTCTCGCACAGCTGCTCGCCTTGGCCTCTCGCACAGCTGCTAGCCTTAGCTCATTGCTCAGTTGCTAGCCTTGGCCTTTCGCACTGCTGCTCACCTTGGCCTCTCGCACTGCTGCTAGCCTTAGCTCATTGCTCAGCTGCTAGCCTTGGCCTTTCGCACTGCTGCTAGCCTTAGCTCATTGCTCAGCTGCTAGCCTTGGCCTTTCGCACTGCTGCTCGCCTTGGCCTTTTGCCCAGTTTGTCGTCTTCGCATCTCGACCTGCTGGTCGTCTTAGCATCTTGACTAGCTGGTCGTTTTACTCAGTTGTGAGTCATTTGCTCAGCTGTTCACCATTAAGCTTAATGTCTTAATTATCCTTTGTTGACCCTTTGCTTAGTTGCTCGCCTACCAACAATTGCCCCCTAGATTGATCTCATGTTAGGATATAAATTGACTAACTTAGATCAAGCTACGACTGATATCTTTTTCCACGAAGGGCGAGCAGTCGAGCGGATGGGATTTGATTTTTCTTGGAGGTGGGAATATCGGGTGAACAACTGGGTGCGTCTTTTCGGATGACGGCGGTTGATTTCCTGAGGCCCCATCTTTTTTCCTTATAAACAGGTCGAACTTTTTTTTTTCTCTCATCACGTCGCCGTCGCTGCCGGTTTTTCCTTGGATATCTCCGATGAGGACGTCAATATTGTGCCCCCTACTTTTGGTGACCAACCAGAGGAGGTTTCGGCGGCGACCAACGATGAAGTTTTTTTAGGGTTTGCAATCACTTCCCCTAACTTTAATAGATGGGGCGGGTGCTTCAACTGTTCCCGGTGAGCAGCCGAGTACTGAGGCGACCAACAATGCAGATGTTCCTCCCTCTCCATCTTGAAGACTTAGTTCTTGGATTTACAATAAGATACACATCCCCTTTCTATACTTATCACTCCCATTGTAAACATCTTTTGACTTAATGCAATGAAAGCTTTTGCTAATTTACAAATTTGTGCCTTTATTTCTATCTTACTCAGTTGCTCGCTTACTGCTTTTGCATATGACTCTTTATTAGTTTCTAAGTGTTCCTTTTTTTTTTCTTAAGGTAAACACTTAGTGAAATTTTTAAGTTGGTCATTTGGTTCTTATAGAACTTGACCTTTTTGGGCTCTTGGTCTCCTGTGGACTTAGCCTCGTAGTGGTGTGTGGGTCCTTGGTCCATTATGGACTTGACCTTGTTCTTTCCTTTCTTATGCTTAGTTGGTCGTCTTATGACAGACTTGTGCTTTGCAAGTTCTAGGCGAGCAACTGAGTGATTTAGGACTTGGACTAGTGACATAGGTTCACACCAATATTAACATACACAATTGCTCGCTCTTTTTTAACAGAAATTTACAAGGGATTCACAAAAGATTTACATTGTAGGACTTCTAAAACATACAAGACTTTATTGATAGTACTTCTTGAGTAAAGTTGCATTCCAGGAGTATTGGGACGACTTGCCTTCCATGTCTTCAAGGTCGTATGTGCCGATGTGCCACTTATTTGTCACCTTGTATGGGTACGCCAACGCCCGCCCTCTAGCGTGATTTCCGCTTACACCTTCATGGATTTCTTTCAATACTGCTTGCCCCCTAGCCAGGTATTTCAGGAATGGGAGTGAGAATCCTCTCTTGTATAACTGCCCATCCATTATGGTGTACCTTGCTGCTCGTCTGACCAACCTGCTAGCCTCCAACGGGTTATCAGGTTTTTCATTATCCCGTAGATATTTGATGATCGGCGTTCTCCAATCATCTTTCCCCAACTCTTCGTCAACTTGATAGATTTTGTAATCCTCGGTTGATGGGTTGGATATCCTTGTCAATGTAACCTCGGTTAACTCCGCTGGCCCGGTGCTAGTTGCTAGCCGAGCGAGCGCGTCTGCTCGTGTATTGTTGTCACTTGGTATCTGTTCGATGTATATTTGTTCGAACATGGAGGCCAGGTGAGCAACAATTTTCTGATACAAAGCCATGTTCTCATCTTTCACCTCGTACTCTCCCCGAACTTGGTTGGCAATCAGCTGTGAATCTCCGAAAATCTGTAATTTTCTTACTCCAACTGCTAATGCTAGCCGCAATCCAGCGATCAATGCCTCATATTCTGCTTCATTGTTCGTTGCCATGAACTTAAAACGAACAGCTGAAGTGAAAACCTGTCTGTCAGGACTTATCAGAACTATTCCTACCCCCGAGGCCGTGTTTGTGGACGACCCGTCAACGTACATGTGCCAGGGATGACTATGTCCTCTCGTCGGATCTTGGGGGAAAGTTAGCTCGACTATAAAGTCGGCTAATGCTTGCCCTTTGATCGCTGTTCGAGGAGCATACGAGATCCCGAACTGGCTGATTTCTAAGGACCACTTCAGGAGGCGACCGGCTGTGTCAGGCCTATGCAATATTTGTTTGAGCGGGAATGTTGTTAGCACTTCTACCTGGTGGTCGAAGAAATATGGTCGTAGTTTCCTGACGCTCATCACTAGCGCGTATGCTAGTTTTTCTGTTGGCGAGTACTTGAGTTCTGCTTCATGTAAAGCTTGGCTTACGTAGTAGATGGGCAGGTGAAACTTTCCTTCTACTCGAACAAGTACTGAGCTGATTGCCACCTCTGAGGCTGCCAAGTACAAATACAATTTTTCTCCTAGAATCGGTTTAGCAAGAATCTTCGTGTCACCGAGATATTCTTTCAACTGCTCAAACGCTTGTTGACAGACGTTTGTCCATTGGAATTTCCCCTTCTTGATTGCCTCGAAGAATGGCCTACATTTGTCTCCGGACCTAGAGATGAACCTATTCAACGCTGCTAGGCATCCGGTCAACTGTTGAACTTCTTTTACTGACCGGGGCGGTTGCATCTCTATGATTGCTTTCACTTTCAATGGATTCGCTTCAATCCCCCGTCGACTAACCAGATGTCCCAGGAATTTCCCGGAATGGACCCCGAAACTGCTCTTCTTGGGGTTTAGTTTCATGTTGTAGGCCCGGATATTTCAAATGTTTGGGTCAGGTGCTGCAAGTGATCCTCTTTTTTTTGGACTCTTAACAACAATGTCGTCCACGTACACTTCCATCGTCTTCCCGATGTGGTCATCAAACATCTTATTGACCAGCCTTTGGTAGGTAGCTCCGGCGTTAATTAACCCAAATGGCATCCTCTTCCAGCACAACAAATTTTTGTTGGTGTAAAATGTTGTGTGCTCCTGATCGTCCGGATGCATTGCAATTTGGTGATACCCCGCAAACGCGTCCATGAATGTGAGGAGCTCATGTCCAGCTGTGCTATCAACCAGTTGGTCGATATGTGGCAAAGGGAAGTTATCCTTTGGGCAAGCGGCATTCAAATCGGTGAAATCAATGCACAGTCTCCATGCCCCGCTTACTTTTTTGACCAACACTGGATTTGCCACCCATTGCGGGCATAAGGCCTGTCTGATCAAGTCGTTATCCAAAAGCTTTTTAACTTCCACATCGAGTGCTTCATACTTATCGGGCCCAAATTTTCTCCTCTTCTGATGGATTGGTTTTTTTTTTCGGGTCGATGTTGAGTCTGTGGCATGCATGTTCTGGGCTAATGCCCACCATATCTGCATGCGACCATGCGAACACGTCGAGATTTGCTTTAAGAAACTCAGTCAATTTGGACCTGTATGGCTCTGGGAGCTCAGATCCTATGGAGAGCTCTAAGCTCTCCTGGTTCGGGTCGACCTTTATTGCCTCTAACTCTTCGAACGGGGTAGCCCTCCGTTTCTGGCCTTTCCAACGAGGGTCGATGATGGGCCCTTCCGTGTTCACTTCGTCCTCGACTTCCATTGGTTTTGCGCTTAGTCGTGGTTCAATATCTTCCATCTCATTGTTGGTCGATGCTGCATGCTCTACTCTGTAGTTGGTTGTCATAGCTTCTTCGCTTTCCACATGGCTTAGCTGCTCGTCTTTGCTCACCTGTTCGTCACCACCCTGCTGGTCGCTCCCGCACAGCTGTTCGTCCCCGCACAGCTGTTCGCCTCCATACAGCTGTTCGTCTCGGTATAGCTGCTTGTCACCGCACAGCTGTTCGTCACCGTACAATTGTTCGTCTTTGCACAGCTGCTCGTCACCGTACATCTGTTCGTCTTTGCACAGCTGCTCACCTCGGCACAGCTGTTTGTCTTTGCACAGCTGATCACCTCTGCACAGCTGCTCGTCTACTTCCATCATTTCTGTATCGATGGAGTCCATGGTTTCGTTGGGAGTGGATGATCTATCTTCACCACAGCTGCTCGGCTGTTCGTCCTGTTGGAGTTATACGTGAAAGTATGCTTTTACTTTGTATAACTCGTGTATCAAACACTCGATTTATGAGAATAATTCTTTTATCACATTTGCTTTAGATATAATTGAATGTTGAATTTCTATTGCAAATCGTTCAATATATAGTACATGTTACATTGTAGTTAATGTGGTGATACCCGATCACGGAAGACAACATTAACAGTTTACTTGTAACTAAACGTACAATTCACGACCCAGGTGGAATTGAACAATCCGCCATGAAAGGTCGATGTGTAAGGCTCAGATTGGTCTGTCTTGACCAAGAGATTGCACTAGCACATTTAGTATGTGTTGAAGAGGTCCTACAGCGAGGAGAAATTCTTCTGTTCTGAAAGGTGAAGAATTAGACCTCAGTGGTTGTTGATTTCTTAATCTCCGTCACTTAAATAGGACCGTGTGTGCTTAGTAGTTACTGCTTTGATTCATGTTGGGTGAGAATCATTGTGACTTCGAACTTTGTGTCTTGGGCAGTAATATTAATCATACGACGGTTGCTAAGATTTAATACGGAGAAACGCGTGCGAGTACGGCTCGTGTGATTAGTCCCCTTGGTGGGCTCAGAAGTTTTATTGTACCAAATCTTGCAAGTGAAGAATTAGTTTCTTCGGTACGAATAATAATGTTGAGCTGTCTTTACTCCAAGGTGAAAGATGTTAATTAATTTAGAGCTATTCAGAAGCTTAATTAATTAATGGACTTGATATTCTTAAACGCGGGAAATAATAACCGGGAGCCCATATTATCGTAATATGGATTAAGATGGATAGTGCAATATTAATTTATTAGTGGTAATAATTAATATTAATGGGCTGAATTATATTGGGGCTCAATATTGAAATTCAGAAGTCCATTAGGAGGTCCAATCTTAATTCTCCTTAAGGCCCCTCAAGTAGCCCAATTAAGTAGCCCAATAATGATAAGGTGATTAAAATAAAAAGAAAATATTATGCTGATTTTTCATGAAATTTTCGAAAAAATGCATGTGTAGGAGAAATTAGATTTTGTTGATTTTCTTGAAAAGATATTATGGAAGATATTGTTGGTCCCGTTTTTTCATTCACAAACAAGGACAATATGGGAAATTAGGAGAAATTTTTGTTTTAACACTGATGTTATGCAAGTCAGTAAAGCAATAAAGAACACAACAATGTAAAGTGGTTCGGAGGCTCAAGCTCCTACATCCACTGCCTGATTTAACAGGAAATCCACTACCCGGGATTCTTGTTTTTAACGTGCCAAGGTGCACTCACAACTGGACTCACACCCCTCCGCGGAGATGCCTCTCGAACTGGCCTCACATCCCTCTTCACTCAGGGACTGCCTCTCCTCACCTCACTGCAACACCTAACACTATTCTGGAAAGGGTTTAGTTTGGTTTGGTTCTCTCCAACTAGGTGAGATTTTCCCTTACATGGTTTTAGCCTTTAAGCTAAGGTTGGGAAAATCTCTCTAAGCTTAGGATGTATATGATGGGCTCGAGTGTACAAACTGGAACACTCAAATATGACTATGAAGAACTCAGGTCAGTGTTCTTGATGGAGATGGTGCCTCCTTATGCCTCCCTTGAAACGCACCACTCTCGCACCACCAGCTCGTAGGTGTAGATTTCCCTTATCACACACTTGAAACCGCAGCTGGAAGCTTGTGTTTATAGTGTAGATTCAAATGTTACCGTTGGAGGTAGTCACATTTGAATCCAGACTATCAGTAGGGAACACCTACTTTTCTTGGAACTCGGCCTTGTCAGTGTCAGATGAGTTGTCTTGACTTGATTGGTCCACGTGGACTGAGTCCAACGGCTCTTTGGTTCAGTGGACTTGATCAGGGCACACTGACTTCAGATGACTTATCCTCCACTGACTTGATAATCTTCAGTAGACATGAATGTCTTCAGTGTAGTTGTCTTTCAGTAGACTTTTGAAGATCTCTCCAAGAAGATTGTCATAAGGCTGAATGACAATCTTCCCTGACCACAGTAGCCTGACTCCTTTAGGACCTACTTGGTACAGCACTGATCCTCCTGATCATGCTCTTCACTGAGTAGTCTACTGACCAGCTTAGAATAGTCAGGTTTATACTCAGTGGGACTTCCTTCAGGCTTCTCTTCAGGTTCAGGTCTTCTGACATGGCTTCAGTCGATCTCTTTGTGATGTCATCTTGACTTCCTCAGGCTCTGACAGTGAGTTCTCCCTCACTAAGTTCCCCCTCAGTAGAGTTCCCCCTCAGCTGAGCTTTCCTCCTCTGAGTGCTTCCTCAGCTGAGTTCTTCCTCCACTGATAACCTGTTCTACTGAGAAATGACCTAGCCTGATCTGAAACTAAAAGATACTATCCTGACTGCTTTCAAACCTATTACATGTTGTTTTGGAAAATCATCAAAACTAAAATATCCCAACAATTTCCCCCTTTTTGATGATTCCAAAACTTCTAACAAAAAGATTTTCTATTACAAGAATGAGGTCAGAGCACATGTAATAGTTTGAAACATGCAGAAATTCCCATAGTTTTAAAACATTTAAGATCTGCTCGGTTGACCAATTTTCTTAACAAAACTAGATCAGTGGTCATGTGAACAACCTGCTCTGATACCAATTGTTGGTCCCGTTTTTTCATTCACAAACAAGGACAATATGGGAAATTAGGAGAAATTTTTGTTTTAACACTGATGTTATGCAAGTCAGTAAAGCAATAAAGAACACAACAATGTAAAGTGGTTCGGAGGCTCAAGCTCCTACATCCACTGCCTGATTTAACAGGAAATCCACTACCCGGGATTCTTGTTTTTAACGTGCCAAGGTGCACTCACAACTGGACTCACACCCCTCCGCGGAGATGCCTCTCGAACTGGCCTCACATCCCTCTTCACTCAGGGACTGCCTCTCCTCACCTCACTGCAACACCTAACACTATTCTGGAAAGGGTTTAGTTTGGTTTGGTTCTCTCCAACTAGGTGAGATTTTCCCTTACATGGTTTTAGCCTTTAAGCTAAGGTTGGGAAAATCTCTCTAAGCTTAGGATGTATATGATGGGCTCGAGTGTACAAACTGGAACACTCAAATATGACTATGAAGAACTCAGGTCAGTGTTCTTGATGGAGATGGTGCCTCCTTATGCCTCCCTTGAAACGCACCACTCTCGCACCACCAGCTCGTAGGTGTAGATTTCCCTTATCACACACTTGAAACCGCAGCTGGAAGCTTGTGTTTATAGTGTAGATTCAAATGTTACCGTTGGAGGTAGTCACATTTGAATCCAGACTATCAGTAGGGAACACCTACTTTTCTTGGAACTCGGCCTTGTCAGTGTCAGATGAGTTGTCTTGACTTGATTGGTCCACGTGGACTGAGTCCAACGGCTCTTTGGTTCAGTGGACTTGATCAGGGCACACTGACTTCAGATGACTTATCCTCCACTGACTTGATAATCTTCAGTAGACATGAATGTCTTCAGTGTAGTTGTCTTTCAGTAGACTTTTGAAGATCTCTCCAAGAAGATTGTCATAAGGCTGAATGACAATCTTCCCTGACCACAGTAGCCTGACTCCTTTAGGACCTACTTGGTACAGCACTGATCCTCCTGATCATGCTCTTCACTGAGTAGTCTACTGACCAGCTTAGAATAGTCAGGTTTATACTCAGTGGGACTTCCTTCAGGCTTCTCTTCAGGTTCAGGTCTTCTGACATGGCTTCAGTCGATCTCTTTGTGATGTCATCTTGACTTCCTCAGGCTCTGACAGTGAGTTCTCCCTCACTAAGTTCCCCCTCAGTAGAGTTCCCCCTCAGCTGAGCTTTCCTCCTCTGAGTGCTTCCTCAGCTGAGTTCTTCCTCCACTGATAACCTGTTCTACTGAGAAATGACCTAGCCTGATCTGAAACTAAAAGATACTATCCTGACTGCTTTCAAACCTATTACATGTTGTTTTGGAAAATCATCAAAACTAAAATATCCCAACAGATATGTATTCTAGGAATACAAGAATATCTCATATATTCAAGAAGATCCAAATCTTGGATTTTATCCTCATATTTTTCGAAAATAACAACCTTATAAGCTAAGTGAGATTTTTGTGGAATATTTTATTTTGGAGAAAAGAATATATGAGATATATTCAAGATTTCTTAGAGAATAAGAAAAGATTTTCTCCAAGGCCCATATTCATCATAATTTTCGGCCACTATGCTTATAAATAGGGGGTGATATTTTCATCCCCAAGAACATAATTCCATGTGTTGGAAAAATCAAGAAGCATAGATATTTTTCTTTTTCCTTAGTTTATTAAATTGCTTGAAAGCGTCTCCCACCGGCGATCAAGTAAGGCGAAAGGGAAATACTTGAGAAGGTTTTTGGGTTGATAAAGCGTGTACGAGAGTCCCATTTTATTCAAAGGCCAAGTTCTACAAGAGGTACGTTAATCACATATTTACTTGTTTATTCCGCCATAGTTAATATGTGAAATTAATTTAGCATGCATGATGATAATTAGTTGTTGGAATTATTATTTGAATTAATTAGGATTAATTCATGATAGTAATAATTGTATTTAAATTCGTATTTAAAATTCATCCCGAATAGATTCCGGGCACCCCTATATTTTCCCAACAACTGGTATCAGAGCCACGGTTTCGGGCTCTGAATTTTAAATTGGAATTTAAATTGTTGAACATTAAATTTGAAATTGGATAGTAGAATTGTTAGATCTTTTTTGCAGGTATCCAATTGTCATGGTTTTTAATGTTGTTAATTTCATGCGTGTGAATTAATTTGGTTTTTAATTCGATTCGTTCGAATTCGTTTTTCTCGTGAGAAAATCCACGAGTAGATTAGTTGTTTTTATTTTGATTCGATCATTGTAATAGACTAGTCTAGATCTAGTATTTATTTTTTTGTAAAAATAAATTGTAACCGGATCGTGACGAAGAACAAAGAATTAAAAACGGCGTACCCGGACGACGCATGCAAGCGTGGAGCGTGTATGGACGTAAAATCATGCAAGGGGTGAAGAAAACGAGGACGAACGGCGAAAAAAACGGCGCACGGGGGTGCACGGCGCACGCCGTGCGCAACGGGCGCACGGCGCCGCGCGCACGGCGCGCGCGCGCCTCGGCAGCTCCCTGCAGCGCCTCGGGGCGCCTCGGGTGCGCCTCGGCGCGCCTCCGTGCAGCGCCTCGGGCGCGCCTCGGGTGCGCCTCGGGGCTGCGCTTCGGCGCGCCTCGGGCGCTTTTCCAGCGCTTCTCGGGCCGGGAAGCGCGCGGGCCCACTTCGTGGGCTGACGCGCGCTGTATCTCAGGCCGTGGAATTTTTTCGGTTCGTGTTTTTTTTCCGTGTGATTTTAAACGTCGTCCCGAACCCCAAACGATGCTGTTTTTGAAGAAGTGTTGCTGTTCGAGTGGGAGCACGTCGAGACGAACGTCGGAAAGCAACAAGGACGATTTTTTCGCATCAAGACGTGAAGAAATTAAACCGTGACAATTGGATTCGAGTGCTCCAATGTGTTTAATTTTGTTTTGATGGATGTTTTATTTCGTGCACTTATTATTATTTGTTAATATGTGTTTGCATGAATTTAATTGTCCAAGAAAAACCTTACTTTCGAAAATTACTAAGTATGTTTTTATAATCGCAATTTTATTCCGGATATTAAAATTGGATTATTTTGGCCTCCATAATTTATTTATTTGTGAAGTTCTTTTGGAATACATTTCCCCCTCGGATCGGCCAAAAGAACGGATTTCACATGAATAAATTCCGAAAGGATGATTGTGGATTATTACTAGTGGCGGTATTGACCCTCACCACGAGTGGCTTGCTCAAAGCGAAATAATAATCCTGTATTTAATTATGGTTATTACTTAGGCATAGGAAATTGATATTAACTTACTCCCCTCGGAGTCCCTGTCAATTTCTATGTGGTCAAAGTGGGAGCCAACTATTAATTTTGAATTAAGGATTTGTAACTTTTAAGTTTGTGATCCGCTTGAATGTATTTAAATGTATAGACCACCCCTCGTGGCGCATTTAAATTGTTTCGAGATGTTGGCTGATGCATGATTATATTGTTTTAAGGTTTCAATATAATTGATGTGATCGAATTATGTGATAATTTCATATTTTTCTAGATATTGATATGAATGTATGTTTTATTCTCATTTCATCATGTCGCAACCTTTTAATCCATTGTTTAATATACTTAAAGTTAATAAACTTTTTGGAGAGAATTATATCGATTGGAAATGTTTTTTTTTAATTTGTCCTTACTGCACGAAAACACAATTGGGTTATTTATGTTAATATACCCGGCAAGCCTAATGATAAGTCAAGCAATGGGAAGAGGCAGTTTGTGATCGGAAGCGTGACAATGAATGAAGTGCATCATCTTGACATTTCTGTCTGAGGATTTGAGGCGCGTTCATGAAGACATTGTATCCGCTGTTGAAATCATGGAACACCTTGAAGAGATGTTTTCACATCAGAATCCCATGACTAATCAGTTCACCAAACATGACTCGGTCAAGTTGGAAATGGTGGAAGGAACGCCCGCAAGGGAGCACGTTCTCGAGATAATGGCATACCTTAACAAGTTGGAAGTACTTGGTGCGGATTTTGATTGATTCCATATACCATTCCCTACCGAGAAGTTTTGAGTAGTTTCATCTGAACTGTCAGATGAATGAACGGACAAGTCGTTTGCCCGAGCTCTTGCAAGCTTTAGTTTCGGTGGAGGTGATAATGGAGCACCAGTCTAGTGCTATGGTGGCTAATGGTTCGTCTACCTCTTTTGGTCCCAAGGGAGGGAAAAAGAGGAAGAGAACCAAAGGCCGGATCCAAGCAAGTCCAATTGTTGCGAAAGGCAAATGCAAAGGCAAGCATCGAAGGGGAAGTGTTTTAGTTGCGGTGAGAGAGGACAATGGAGATCTGCCTGTTCCAAGCCTAAGAGGCTAGGAAAGTTAGGTAATTCACACACCTTAGTCGTCGAAACTTGTGAAGTGGCGTATGCTGTCTATTCGTGGATAGTAGATACGAGAGCTACTGATCACATTTGTTTCATGGGTTTAAGCTAACCCGACGACTTAACGGAAGTGAGATCCCCATCACATCGGGCAATGCTACGAGAGTGGCAGCTGAAGCAGTGGGAGAAGTGCGCCTATCTTGTGAAGATAGAGTTATGGTCTTGAGAGACGTTCCTCATGTTCCAAGTTTAGAAAGAACTCAACCTTCAGTTTCTAAACTGTTTGAATAGATACTCAGTTTCTTTTAATAAGGATGTTATTATTGCTTGAAACGATGAGTTTATCTATTCCGGAACTTTAATGGATGATCTTTATACCATTATTTGGGCACACCACTCACAAAATTGAATCTAATAACACATCGATTATTTCGAGTAATAAAAGAAAGCGTTCTTCGGAGATGAACGAAACACTTCTATGGCATCTTAAACTAGGTCATATTAATCTAAAGTGGATAGAGAGATTGGTGAAAGACGGATCCTTGGAATCATTCCAAGTCGAACCGTTTCCAACTTGTGAATCCTGTTTAGAGGGTAAAATGACCAAGAGGGCATTTGGAGCCAAGGGGAATAGAACTACGGAAGTGTTAGAACTCGTTCATACCGATATGTGTGGTTCAATGATGATCATAGCAAGAAGAGGTATGAGTAATTTGATGATTACTCAAGATACGGATACATCTACCTTATGATGCATAGGGAAAGAAGTATCAAGTCTCTACGATTTGTTTGTGGAGGCGAATACCTTAGCAATGAATTCTTGAACTACCTATCGGAAGAAGGGATTGTATCCCTGTTGACCACATCGGGAACCCCTCAATAGAATGGTGTGGCGGAACGAAGGAGCCAGACTCTTTTAGAAATAGTCAGACCCATGATGAGTTATTCGGATTTACCCAAGTCGTTTTGGGGTAATGCCTTGGAAACAACGACTTACATTCTAAACTTGGTGCCATCCAAATCGGTTCCTAAAACCCTAATGGAATTGTGGACCGGGCGCAAGCCCAGTCTAAGACACTTGCAGATTTGGGGTTGTCCGGCATACGTGCTAGACAAGGAAGCCGGTAAATTGGATCCATGTTCGGAATTAAGGTTGTTTATAGGATATCCCATGGGAACGAAAGGGTGTATGTTCTATAGTCTCAAGGATTAAAAGACCGTGATTAGTTCGCACTTTAAATTCTTGGAGGAAGACTATATGAACAAAAGAAAGCCCAGAAGTGAGATTACCTTAGACGAGTTAAGAGGGCAAACTCCTATACCAAGTATACAAGATGATATACCACATGTCATACCTTCACAACCGGAACCCCGTCGTAGTGGGAGGATTGCAAGGCAACCCGAGAGATTCATGGGAATTGGAGAATCTTCGGATTTGATTCCCAGCGATGAATCAGACCCATGAACGTACGACGAGGCAATCCAAGACAAAGACGCGGAAGTGTGGCAAACCGCAATGGAAACCGAGGTGGGTTCGATGGATTATAATCAAGTGTGGGAGATGGTTGATCCACCTAATGGGGTAGAGCCCATTGGATGCAAGTGGGTGTACAAGAGGAAAAGAGGACCGGACGGAAGGGTAGAGACCTTCAAAGCAAGGCTTGTGGCCTGTGGTCTGTAGCTATGATTAAGTCCATCCGTATTCTCTTGTCGATCGCTGCGCACTTAGATTACGAGATCTGGCAAATGGATGTCAAGACAGCTTCCCTTAACGGAAGTCTTGATGGGATCTATATGCAACAGCCCAAAGGTTTCGTTGAAAAAGGCCAAGAGCACCTCGTATGCAAGCTTAAGAGATCCATTTATGGACTTAAGCAAGCATTGCGTACTTGGAACCAGTGTTTTGATCAATTGATTAAGTCTTATGGGTTTGTGATCAAAACAAGTTCGAAAGTTGTGTGAAAGATGTGACGGAACTGCGGTGGTATTCTTAGTATTATACGTAGACAATATTCTGCTCATTGGAAACAATGTAAAGGTATTGTCAGACGTAAGGGTATGGCTGTCAAAATAGTTTGATATGAAGGACTTAGGGAAAGCCGGTCACATCCTTGGGATCAAGTTCACTCGAGATCGCAAGAGGAAGATGTTGGGCTTATCGCAAGTTTCATACAAAGCCACTGTTTTGAAGCATATCAGCGTGCAAGATTCCAAGAAAGGTTTTGTACCTTTTTTTAGGCACGGAATCCATCTATCCAAAGAAATATGCCCTAAGACGCAAGTGGAGATAGATGACATGAAAGACGTTCCGTACGTTTCGGACGTAGGAAGTCTTATGTATGCAACGTTGTGTACGAGACCGAATATCTGCCTTGTCGTGGACATGATGGCAAGATAATAAAGTAATCTCGGGAAAGCACATTAGATTGCAATTAAATGCGTCCTTTAGTTTCTGAAAAGAACTTAGTATGGAATGCTGATTTAACAGTCAGACAATCTAATTCCCATGGGATACACGGACTCAAATTTCCAATCAGACATAGACTCCAAAATACCTACCTCGGGTAGTGTGTTTTGCATGGGAGAAGGAGCCATGACATGGAGAAGCGATTTGCAGAAATGCATCGCAGATTCGACCATGGAAACCGAATAAGTAGTTGCTTGTGAAGTAGCGAAAGAAGCGGTTTGGCTCAAGTACTTCTTAGTGGACTTGGACGTTGTTCCGAATTTGCCCGACAAGATAACTGTCTTTTGTGACAATGCCGGAGCAGTTGCAAATTCAAGGGAACCGAGAGCCCACAAGGCCAGCAAACACATTGAAAGAAAACACCATCTTATACGAGAAATCGTTGAGAGAGGAGATAAAGAGGTGGCAAAGATATGCGTCGGGGACAACCTAGTAAATCCATTCACAAAGGGTCTGCCTCTGAATACATTCGAGAGACATGTGGATGGAATGGGAGTCAAGACTATTGCCAATCTGCTTTAAGTATAAGTGGGAGGAATTATTAGGTTAGTGTAGGTTGACATGAGATGTCACGTAGAGCTACTACACTAAGACATGCGTGATGTATACTAAAAGCAGACTTTAAGTATAAGTGGGAGATTGTTGGAGTTATACGTGAAAGTATGCTTTTACTTTGTATAACTCGTGTATCAAACACTCGATTTATGAGAATAATTCTTTTATCACATTTGCTTTAGATATAATTGAATGTTGAATTTCTATTGCAAACCGTTCAATATATAGTACATGTTACATTGTAGTTAATGTGGTGATACCCGATCACGGAAGACAACATTAACAGTTTACTTGTAACTAAACGTACAATTCACGACCCAGGTGGAATTGAACAATCCGCCGTGAAAGGTCGATGTGTAAGGCTCAGATTGGTCTGTCTTGACCAAGAGATTGCACTAGCACATTTAGTATGTGTTGAAGAGGTCCTACAGCGAGGAGAAATTCTTCTGTTCTGAAAGGTGAAGAATTAGACCTCAGTGGTTGTTGATTTCTTAATCTCCGTCACTTAAATAGGACCGTGTGTGCTTAGTAGTTACTGCTTTGATTCATGTTGGGTGAGAATCATTGTGACTTCGAACTTTGTGTCTTGGGCAGTAATATTAATCATACGACGGTTGCTAAGATTTAATACGGAGAAACGCGTGCGAGTACGGCTCGTGTGATTAGTCCCCTTGGTGGGCTCAGAAGTTTTATTGTACCAAATCTTGCAAGTGAAGAATTAGTTTCTTCGGTACGAATAATAATGTTGAGCTGTCTTTACTCCAAGGTGAAAGATGTTAATTAATTTAGAGCTATTCAGAAGCTTAATTAATTAATGGACTTGATATTCTTAAACGCGGGAAATAATAACCGGGAGCCCATATTATCGTAATATGGATTAAGATGGATAGTGCAATATTAATTTATTAGTGGTAATAATTAATATTAATGGGCTGAATTATATTGGGGCTCAATATTGAAATTCAGAAGTCCATTAGGAGGTCCAATCTTAATTCTCCTTAAGGCCCCTCAAGTAGCCCAATTAAGTAGCCCAATAATGATAAGGTGATTAAAATAAAAAGAAAATATTATGCTGATTTTTCATGAAATTTTCGAAAAAATGCATGTGTAGGAGAAATTAGATTTTGTTGATTTTCTTGAAAAGATATTATGGAAGATATGTATTCTAGGAATACAAGAATATCTCATATATTCAAGAAGATCCAAATCTTGGATTTTATCCTCATATTTTTCGAAAATAACAACCTTATAAGCTAAGTGAGATTTTTGTGGAATATTTTATTTTGGAGAAAAGAATATATGAGATATATTCAAGATTTCTTAGAGAATAAGAAAAGATTTTCTCCAAGGCCCATATTCATCATAATTTTCGGCCACTATGCTTATAAATAGGGGGTGATATTTTCATCCCCAAGAACATAATTCCATGTGTTGGAAAAATCAAGAAGCATAGATATTTTTCTTTTTCCTTAGTTTATTAAATTGCTTGAAAGCGTCTCCCACCGGCGATCAAGTAAGGCGAAAGGGAAATACTTGAGAAGGTTTTTGGGTTGATAAAGCGTGTACGAGAGTCCCATTTTATTCAAAGGCCAAGTTCTACAAGAGGTACGTTAATCACATATTTACTTGTTTATTCCGCCATAGTTAATATGTGAAATTAATTTAGCATGCATGATGATAATTAGTTGTTGGAATTATTATTTGAATTAATTAGGATTAATTCATGATAGTAATAATTGTATTTAAATTCGTATTTAAAATTCATCCCGAATAGATTCCGGGCACCCCTATATTTTCCCAACACGTCCACCATGTCGACTCTGTGATCTTTCGGCTGAAGTTACAAGAGGCACTCACGAGCTTTCTTCTGGTCACCTTTGACTGTGCCTGCACCTTTTGACGTGGGAAATTTTACACAGTAATAATACATCGAAATGGCTGCCTTAAATTCATGCAAAAAGGGACGGCCGAGGAACCCATTATAGGTGGACTGTAGATCTACAACTAGGAAATCTACCATCCTATTCAGTTTCCTTTCAGGGTCCTCGACTGATACAAGTTTGACAGCTAGCGTAATCATTCCTAGGGGGACGGTCACAGCATTTCCGAATCCCACAATTCTATGATCACAATCTTTTATGTATTCGGCACATTCTCCTAGCTGATCCACTGTGCTTTTGAACAGGATGTTTGTGTAAGAACCAGTGTCGACAAGCAGACGGTGTACTCTTATCCCCATAATATTAGCGCAAATGACTAGCGAGTCGTTGTGGGGGGTGAGCACCCCATCCAAGTCTTTTTCTAAAAAGGTCAGGTCCCCGGTTCGTTTAGTTGATGGATTTACCCCGACCTCCATCACTTGCGTTACTGCTCTTAATTCCGCTTTCTTTTTTCTTTTTGACATGGGTGGTCCTCCGTCAGAACATCCGCCTACCGGCCCAAACGGTTCCAACATTAGGATTTCCGGGATTGGTCTTGCTGGGGTTGCGGGGACCTTTTTTCCTTTCTTGCCCGTCCTGCTCGGTTGCTCGTCGCTATCATCATCGTCTGAGCTGGACGGCGCTGCTGCCCTCGGCCTCTTGCCAGGTTCCCTTTTCACGAACTCAGATAACCTTCCTTCTTCATAGAATTTCCACAATTGCTTTAACAAATCTTGGCATTCACTGGTGAAGTGGCCGATATTCTGATGGTATGCGCAGTACTTGTTCGGGTTCAACTTTCCTCTTTCCTGCCTTATCTTTCGTGGCTCTGATAACATTTCCTTGTCCTTGACAATGTTGTACACAGCGTCCACTGACATCGTGAGAACTTGATTTAACTTTTCTTTTAACTCAGCTCCTTCGTTGAACGACTTCATGTTCTTTGGAGCCTTGTAGTCATATCCTCCAGACCTCTTGTCAAACTTCTTCGGGTCAGCTTTATCTCCCATTTCTCTGTGCAAAGCCTCTTGCATTGATACATGGATCCCTGCCTTGTGTCTGAATTCCGCGTACGTTTTTGGACAAGTCAAATGCATCTCCTTCCACAGCTCGGTTCCTTTCTTCAGTCCAGCCATCACTGCAACTATCTTTGTGTCCTCACTCACCATTTCGCCTTCTAGCAGAACTTTATCAAATCTCTCCAGAAATTGTTTGTCTGACTCCTCATCTCCTTGCTTGATGTCTGCCAACCGGTGCATGTGGGTCAAGTAAGACCCAGCTGTTGAGAAATGAGACAGGAACTCCTTGCTCAGTTGGGCGAAGGAGTTGATGGAACCAGGAGCCAGTGCTGAAAACCATCTGTGCGGGCCATCCCCAAGGGTGAGTGGGAAATTTCGACATTGAGTGGCGTCGGTTGCCCCCACTGAGATCATGAAGTCTGAATATTTCGTCACATGAATTCGTGGGTCCGATGTTCCTTCATACAAATTGATGGTAGGGAATTGTATCTTCTTCTGGATCGGTGCATTGAGGATTGACGGAGATAGCGGTGAGGATGGGAGAATAGTTGATCTGACGCCTTTCTGAGATTCTAACTGCTTTTGCAATTCCTCGATTGCTTTTTTCATCTCCTGCAACTCGCTAGGGGGAGTTCTCCCATCGGAAGGCTGTTCATCGTGATTGGGTCCAACTTTTTCACGATGCAGTCCCTCTCCGACGGGACGTTTCTCCTGGGTTGCCCTCCTAGCAACGTTACTAGCTCCATTTGGCCCTAGCCGGCCAAAAGCTGATCTTCTGATTCGATCATGTACTGATGGGCGAGCAGCAGGGCGTGGTCGCTCGTCATTCCTCCTAGATTGTTCTCTCGTGGTTGTATACCTTGTTCCCAGCCTTTCCAACACACTGGTCCGAGAAGTGCTTTTACTCGACTCACTTGCCTGACTCGGTGATGATTCTTCTCGATTCCCCAAACGTTCACTTATGGGAGCCTTTTCTTTATTCCTACGAACTTCAGCACTATCAGCCTCATCATGGCGTGCATCTTCTCGCATTTTGCTTCTCTGCTCGCCTACTTGATTGGTTGTCCGCCTCCTTGCTCGCCTGCTCGGTTCCAGACGGCCCAACTAGCTCTTGCCGTTTTTGCAGTGATTGTAGCACATCTATTGTTTTTGCTAGTTCCTCGGGATTCTGGGCGAGGACTTCTACTTCCGGTGGAATTGTGTCAATTGTAACTTGGACATTCTTCCGGGAAGTCGTTCTGACCGTTCTTGCATGGCCTTCGGTGGATGAAACCCTAGTTCTTGACCTATGGCTCGGAGATGCGCTCGAATATCGCTCTTCTTGCGATCTTATCATTTTGATTGTTGAAGTATGATTGATAAAGCTAAGGATTGAAATGATCCCGTTTCCAACAAACACCTTTCTTAGGAGTTATTAGCCTTGTATGTATGAATATGGTGATTTGAAAACCCTAGTTCATACACACATGCATTCAAACTCTTAAAATGATGTATTTATGGATAACTTTGTTTCAAATGGTGTGCACACTTGATTTCCGGTGGCTTCTTCTCGGATTCCGGCCAACTTTTGCAGATTCCGGCGAAGATCTTCAAGCTTTCTTCGATTTTTACAAATCGAAGGTTCGATCCCTTCTTCTAGCGCCAATTGTTGATGACCTTTTTGTAATCGATGATGATTAGTGGCTGTTTTCTCTAGTTAAGATCATCAAACAAGATCAAATGATCATGGAATTTGGCTAAGTAATGTTTAAGAAATAAATTTGCAAGAACTTGGGCTATGTTTTGAATTATGGAACCTTTTTTTTCATGCAAATGAGGGAGTATTTATAGACATACAAATGGACCATGTGTCACCATCCTAGCCATTCTACCATTGGATATTTGCCAAGTGTTAGGACACTTGTATTACATCTAAGCTATTGCCATTGGATGGGTGCCAAGTGTTAGGACACTTGGACTACATCTAAGGTATTGACTGTTGGAGTTCCCAATGTCGTACTTGACCATTGAGGTTACTCAGCTGCTTTCCGTGGTGACCTGTTGTTCGCCTGTATGTCTTCGTTGGGTATTCAAACCTTTACTCTCTCGGTTGTTCGCTCCATATTTATGATCTTTGCATAGTTGCTCCCTTGGATGGTCATCATTTTGACCAACTGCTCGTCTTAGCTTCTTGACCAGCTGCTAGCCTAGGCTTCTCGCCCAGTTGCTAGCCTTGGCTTCTTGCTCAGTTGCTAGCCTAGGCTTCTTGCTCTGTTGCTAGCCTAGGCTTCTCGCCCAGTTGCTAGCCTTGGCTTCTTGCTCAGTTGCTAGCCTAGGCTTCCCGCCCAGTTGCTAGCCTTGGCTTCTTGCTCAGTTGCTAGCTTAGGCTTCTTGCTCTGTTGCTAGCCTAGGCTTCTTGCCCAGTTGCTAGCATTTGCCTCTCGCACTGCTGCTCGCCTTGGCCTCTCGCACTGCTGCTAGCCTTAGCTCATTGCTCAGCTGCTAGCCTTGGCCTTTCGCACTGCTGCTCGCCTTAGCCTTTCGCACTGCTGCTCGCCTTGGCCTCTCGCACTGCTGCTAGCCTTAGCTCATTGCTCAGCTGCTAGCCTTGGCCTTTCGCACTGCTGCTCGCCTTGGCCTCTCGCACAGCTGCTCGCCTTGGCCTCTCGCACAGCTGCTAGCCTTAGCTCATTGCTCAGCTGCTAGCCTTGGCCTTTCGCACTGCTGCTCGCCTTGGCCTCTCGTACTGCTGCTAGCCTTAGCTCATTGCTCAGCTGCTAGCCTTGGCCTTTCGCACTGCTGCTCGCCTTGGCCTTTTGCCCAGCTTGTCGTCTTCGCATCTCGACCTGCTGGTCGTCTTAGCATCTTGACTAGCTGGTTATTTTACTCAGTTGTGAGTCATTTGCTCAGCTGTTCACCATTAAGCTTAATGTCTTAATTATCCTTTGTTGACCCTTTGCTTAGTTGCTCGCCTACCAACAGCGGCTTCTTCTCGATCCAAGTTCTGTAAAAATTGGTGACCCTAAGCGTTTTCAGGCTTAGACGGCCGTAGTCGGCCCTAGGGTGTTTAATTATACAAAAGATAATATAAAAAATTTATGATTTAGAAAAAAAAATTAGGCGACTAGAAACCGTTCAATTACCGATTTCCAACTTTTCCTCTTGATGTTGATAGGATATAGTAATTCTAATTATTATCACCGTTACAATTATTGGGTTATCTCATGTTTGCTTTGATGGATAGGATTGATAAATAATTATCCTTTGTTCATGGGACAATTAATCAAACTCCTTTCATGTGTTAATTATACCTATGACATTAATCCCGGGCCGGTATCACATAAACCAAACACATGCTTGAATTGGATTAAATTATCAATCCCTTCTAATCCTGCAAAGCAAACATACAAAGGTTTACAATTTAGTATATTCCATACGCAATCAAGGTTTTGTTCACGAGGTACAAGGGGAAAAAAGAATGCAGACGGACAAGGCTTTTAATTTTCTTAATATTATTGACCAGATTCCGTCGTGTGTCAAATTGTAGTAAAATGGTTCGATTTTATATTTATTTTGTTGGTTGCTTCATGTATATGTTTACAATTACGAGTTTAAATTACAAATCATCTCATAACTTTATAAAATTATGGGAAAATTACTTTTTTTATCCTATAACTTTACAACTTTTTGATTTTCATCCTGCTGACTTTCAAATTTTGATTTTAGTCCTGTAACTTCACCTCTTTTTTTATTTTCGTCCTGTTGACTTTCATATTTTGATTTTCGTCCGGTAACTTATTTTTTTTATTTTGGTCCTACAACCTACTAACCCTTATAGGACTAAAATCAAAAAGCGATTAAGTTACAGGACTAAAATCAAAATTTGAAAGTTAGCAGGACGAAAATAAAAAAAAGGGTAAAGTTACAGGACTAAAATCAAAATTTGAAAGTCAGCAGGACGAAAATCAAAATGAGGTAAAGTTACGGGACGGAAAAAATCATTTTCCCTAAAATTATAGATTTGATTTCGAAATTAACTTTTTTTTATATTTAGTCTCAAATTCTCTAACAAAGTCTAATTTTGATTTCAAATTGGCCAAAAATTAAAAATCAATACGACGTCGTTTTAAAATCGAAATTGAGGATATACGGCAAAGGTATTAATGTAGCATTTATGTCTGCTACTTATATTTAATTTTTTTCATTTTCTTTCAAAATTTTATTATACATCATGGACACCACATTTACACCTTTGTCATTGTGAAGTGTCATATGTGAAGTATGAAGTCTACTGAGCTTAATTCAATAAGGAGTTATGTTGATGAAGTGTTAGCCGTGAGAGTTAGACTACTTGGGGTATCAGCAGAGTTATATCAGATGAGGTTCATCAGGTGAGGTCTAAACAGTGGAGTCCTATCAGTGGAGGTATAGACCGGAAGTCATCTGATGTTAAGTGACCAAGTCAGCTGAGGTCAAGTCATCTGATATAAAGTACAAAGACGCGAAACACCAAGTTGAAGCTAACACGAAGGCGGTTCTAACAGAATCAACTGAAGCGGTTATTGGAGTTTGTTAGCCAGCTGGATAACTGCTTCACTTATGAGTTTGTTACAACTGAATCAAGTTTAGATTCATCTCAATCTCTGTAACTATAAAAGGAGTTTCTTAGCTGAGAGAAACACAATCTGAGTGAGATTATCTTTGAGAGCAAACACTGTGAGGTTGAGTGCTCTGTAACTTGTAACTTTCATTTCTTGCTTAGTGAAAAGTCTATCCTCTCGGATCCCGTGGACGTAGGAGTATTCATCTCCGAACCACATAATTCTGGTGTTCTTGTGTGATTTCCATTTTCGTGCTTATTGCATTTGATTCCGATTCCCAGAAACAAGTTTTCTTGTGAATCCAAAACGTGATTAACAAGTGGCGCCGTCTGTGGGAAGCAATCATGGCTGCAACTAAGTTCGATATTGAGAAGTTCACGGGGAAGAACGATTTCAGCTTATGGAAGATCAAGATGAAGGCTCTCCTGGTACACAATGGTTTGTACGAAGTCTTGTTGCCACCGGCTCAGGTGGCTTCTGGAACAAATCCAGCGAAGGTGGAGGAGAACAAGAGGAAGGCACACAGTGCGCTTATCTTGTATCTTGGGGACAAGCCATTGAGGGAAGTATCGAAGGAGGAAACCGCTCTTGGGATCTGGAATAAGTTGGAGCAGTTATACCAGACCAAGTCTGTTACGAACAAGTTATACATGAAACATAAGCTTCAAGTCTTCAAAATGAGTGAAGATAAGAATCTTGGTGATCAGTTGGATGAGTTCAACAGATTGGTGGATGATCTGGAGAGTTTGGATGTTACAATTGATGATGAAGACAAGTCATTAATGTTGTTAAATTCCCTACCTAAGTCTCTGGAAAATTTCAAGGATGTCTTACTATTTGGAAGACAAGATCAGGTGAAGTTTGATGATGTTCAAACTGCCCTGAAAACCAAGTTTCTACAGATCCAAACTGATGGAAAGAAGCCTGCTGAGGGATTGAATGTTCAATCCAAGAAGAAGAAGGGGTTTCAGTCCAAGAAGAAGGATGGTGGAAAGGGGAATAAGGGTGGGAAGAAATCTGATTTTGTTGAGAAGAGGAAGTGTTTCACTTGCCATAAGGAAGGTCATCTGAGAAAGAATTGCCCTGAGAGAAAGAAGAAAGACAATCAAGGTGATCAAGATGGAGATGCAGCTGTTGTGGAGGTTGAAGGATATGATAGTGCAGAGGTCTTGATGGTTAGTCATGAGAGACTAAGTCAAGAGTGGGTCCAGGACTCAGGGTGTACTTTTCATATGTGTCCACATGAAGACTGGTTTCTGGATCTTGAGAGAATTGATGGAGGTCTTGTTCTTTTGGGTAATGATGAGAGCTGTAGAGTGCAAGGATCTGGTTCTATCAAGATCAAGATGTTTGATGGGGTTGATAGGATCTTATCTGATGTCAGGTTTGTTCCTGAGTTGAAGAGAAATCTGGTTTCTCTTGGTACTTTGAATTCAAAGGGGTTTGAATTCAAGACAGACAAGGGAAGTCTGTCAATAACCAAATCTGGAAGAATTGTCATGAAGGGGGCTATCAAGAATGGTTTGTATACTTTGATTGGAAGAACTGTTACAGGGTCAGTTGATGTTACCATGTAGTCTTCTGATGTCAACTTGTGGCACAAGAGACTGGCACATGTTGGTGAGAAGGGCCTGGTGGAGTTATCCAAGAAGGGAGCAATCCCAGGGAATAGGATATGTAAGCTGGAATTCTGTGAGAGGTGTGTTCTTGGTAAATCAAAGAAGCAAGCATACCAGAAGGGGAAGCATATGATTAGGCGTGAAATTGTCATGATTCGTAGCTAGAAACGCCCTAGTTTTGGTCGAGTTTATAGAGTATTTAGAGTCAATTGAGCATCATTTCTATACATTGATAAATTTGTCTCTTTGATGCTCATAGGTGAATAGAGGACGAAAAATGGAGTTCGTAGGACTTTGAATCGACTCAAACGGATGCCCGGATGAGAAGATATTGAAGAAATACGATCGGTATTAGTGCGGACGAGGAAAAGTATCACTTGGGAGGAGCTTTGAAGTCACTCGAGCGCATTACTCGAGCGCCACCGCTCGAGCGCATCACTCGAGCGCGTAAACATACAGAACTATTCTTGCGCTCGAGCAGCTCGAGCGCCACCGCTCGAGCGAATTGCTCGAGCGCCCAAAACATACAGAGAAGATTCAGCGCTCGAGCAGCTCGAGCGCGACCGCTCGAGCGAATGCATCATTCGAGCTACACAGCTCGAGCGGGACCGCTCGAGCGTTTTGCTCGAGCGCCCATATACTTTTGCCTCCGGATGCGTATTTTCGGCCCATTAACTCCCGTTTCGACCCGGTGCCTATATATACCTCTTCCAAACACGTTTTGAGGGATCCCCAACTTTAGAAATCACTTTAGACTTAATTTTTTAGAGAGAGGAAGAGGAGAAGAACGAGCAAGCTTTACTTTTACGTAATTAGAGTAATTGGTGACGTTAGTTCTAATTCTCTTAATTAATGAATTCATATAATTAATCTTAACTCTACCTTTGAATTTCGTACGAAAGTGTTAGAGAGAGGACGACCGCATCACTCAATAACAATTAGTAGTCTTAACGAGAGGGTTTAGGAAAGGTTAATTCATCTACCGGTTTAGCGAAGGAGGACGACCGCATCACCTTAGTTAAATTAGGGTCTCATTAATTAAGCGCTATCTATTAACTTGTTAGTGGATTTGTGAAGTTGATTGCTAGGATAAAGTATTAGGGTGAGAAATCTTGAGCTTTCATTCTACGATCTTTTACTTAGGTTAATTCTTGTTTGTCACGATTACTTTGATTATGTACCTGCTCCGTTAGTATACGTAGGGATTTCTATCCTAAGCATCACCATCTCCCATTAGAAAACAACCTTAGTTAATTCGTTTCTTACGTTCTTTAGTTTAATTAGTTTACTTTAGTCTTTTAATTAATCTTTCAAAAATCCAAAAACATTACACTCATATTAACTACGACGCGTAGATCTTCAGGGATCTATTCGCATATACACCATCCCTTGGGTTCGATAATACTTGGTCCCTATACTTGCCCATACTACAGTGAACCCGTTCTCTTGCGGGGTAGCTACTAGTAGAAAGCTAGTGTAGTTTGCTTCAAGTCAATGGCGCCGTTGCCGGGGATGGCGTTGTATGCTTTTGAATAGGACTTGTAGATAGCTTAGTAGTTAGTAGTGGGTGATTTAATTTCTGTTTTTATTTTTATTTGTATTCAATCGGCAGTTGCGTTTTGACCTTTCTGCTAGTGTATCAGGTTTATGAAAACACGCTCACAAGGCAATACGAGCGAAGAGAGAATACCGTTGGACCCTGAGACAATAGCCAGAAGGAACCGAGCCTTCTTGAGAAGGATGAACGCTGCCGACTTAGGGAAGGAACCAATGGACATCAATAATGAGTTGGACGATGCTGCCAACGATTTCAATCAGGCAGTAGACCGAGTTGAAGGCACTGGAGTTAGTGGTAGCCAGAATCAAATTCCATTAGGGGATAGCCAGAGCCTAAACCCGGATACACAGAACGTAGGGAACCCAGCTCAGAACCTTGTCCATAATCCTTATAACCAAAACCCTGCTTACCCACAAAACCCAAATAACCCTTTTAACAACCCAGTATACCAACATTACCCATATCCACCTTATCCTTACCCACCATATCCATATCATCCACCCCCAGTCTACAACCAACCACCTGTTTACCAACCACCACCCCAACAAGTACCAGTACCTGCTGCTAATCCTCAACACGTTCCTCAGAACGTAGATCATAATATGGCGATTAGAGGGAAGTTTGCAGCGCAGCCACAGCGGTACTATGATGGAGTGGCTTTACCTCCAGTTGAGGCAAACAACTTCTCGATATCACCGGGGATTTTAAAGCTGCTGACCGAGAATCAGTTCAAGGGGGTGATCGGGAAGGAGAATCCTCACACTCACCTGAGGAGTTTTCTCATGATAGCCTCAACATTTAATTATAATGGCATGTCTGAAGATGCCAAGAAGCTTAGGCTGTTCCCATTCTCATTGACGGGAATAGCCAAGAAGTGGTACGATAATACGCTCCCGTGGGGAGGTATTACCACTTGGGCCGAGCTCGAGCGTCTGTTCCTCGAGCGATTCTACCCTCCATCTAGGACGATCAAGGCTAGAATTGAGATCTCGTCCTTTCGCCAGAAGTCTGGTGAGGATTTACGCCAAGCGTGGGAGAGATACTCAAACATGCTGATTGAGTGCCCGCAGCACGGGTATAATGAGGGGGATATTATGGCATTCTTCTACAGTGGTGCCAACAAGGCGGGGCAAGACCATTTAGACGCCTGTGCGGGCGGAGCATTCCTGAACCAAGGTATAGAGAGATGTAGGGAGATCGTGGACAACATTGTCACGAATGCCGGTGCTTGGAGTGCGGATGCAGATTTGCAAAGAGTGCATCAGGTTGAGGAGGGAGAAGGAACGAGAAGACTATTGATGGCCATGATGGAGAAAATCAACAACCTCGAGTTGGGGAAGAGTTTGGTTGGAGAGCATGCAGTAGAGAATGAGAGAATAGACCAACCAAGTGGACAGCAAGAGGTAGCCAATTACATGGGAGGTCCGTATTACAATCAGCATGGCTACCAAGGTGGAAATCAGTATGGAAGGCCTTCTTATGGCCAACCATTTGTACTTCCAGGCCCACAGCCGCCTCAAAATCAATGGAGGAACACACAAGGGTATCAAGGAGGCCAGCAGCCTCCTCAAAACACATGGAGGAAAAATGATAATTTTTCTTATGCTAACCCAAAAGCTGGTGTTACTGTTCCTGCAGGTGTTGATCCGGGTTCAAAGCCTCCGGGTGGAGAAGGCGGTGCATCAACCGAGGAGATGTTGAGAGCGATCCTTCAGAAGGTGGAGGAAGGGAGCAAGCGGTTGTCATCCTTGGAGTATGATGTGAAGGAGTTGCATAAGAAGGGCGATCATCGAGATCAAGAGCTCCAGAAGATGAATGTTGAGTGGACTAGAACTCAACAAGAGAACAATCGAAGGTTCACTTCTTTAGAGCTCCAGATGAGCCAGATTGCAAAATCAGTGAATAGAATGCCGGAAGGGAACCCGAAAGAGCAGTGCAAGACGATCCAGCTAAGAAGTGGAACCAACTACGAAGGTCCTCAGATGCCTGCTGATTCTGAGACGCCCCAAGTTGAGAAGGGGATTGAAAGTGAAGGGATTGAGAAGCATGAAGACATGGATGAGTCCCAGAAGGGCAAGGAAAGTGAGGAGGTTGAGAGAGTTCCTAAGTGGAAAAAGGCAAAGGAAGCAAGGGAGAAAGTGAAAGTGACCGAGCGAGATGAATGGGGGGTACCCAAATCTGTGATACCCGTCCCGTATCCACACCGCTTCATGAAAAAGAAGCTTGATGAGAAATTCGCTAAGTTCCTTGATGTTTTTAAACAATTGCATATTAATATTCCTTTTTATGATGCTTTGGAATAGATGCCGCATTATGCGAAGTTTCTAAAGGACTTGATCGCGAAAAGACGGCGAGTGGATGAGCCGAAGTTGGTGCAGCTGAACCACGAGGTGAGTGCATTAGTGCACAAGGCGCTTCCACCGAAGCTGAAGGATCCCGGGAGCTTCACGATCCTATGTGATATTGGGAACGGGATCAAGAAGGGAGCGTTGTGCGACCTCGGGGCGAGCATCAATCTCATGCCCCTATCGCTTTTCAAGAAGTTGGAAGGTGGTGAACTTCAACCCACAATGATGACGCTTCAACTAGCCGACCGGTCTATTACTAGACCTCAAGGTGTGGTTGAAGACGTCCTAGTGAGAGTTGAAGATCACATTTTTCCAGCAGACTTTGTAGTGCTAGAGATGGAGGAAGATGAGCACGTACCCCTGATCTTGGGAAGACCATTCTTAGCTACGGCGGGGATGGTGCTAGACGTGGCGAATGGGAAGATTACATTGAAGGTTGATGATCAAGAAGTGAAGATCTCCCTATATGAAGCCATGAAACACCCGAGGGAGGATGAGAGCTTGTATTGCATGGATGCAATTGATCCTCGTGTTGAAGACACGCATTCTCTCCCTAATCCTTCTCATATTCATGATTTTGCTAGTCCTTCAATTGATAATTTAACCCATGAGCGTTACGTTCTTGATTATTTTGATAGGGATAAAGTGAAGAAGTTGAAGGATGAAGAGGTGAAGAAAGTGGACGTGGTCCAGTTAGAAGGGAAGGGAGGAGTTAAGAAGAAAAAGTCCAAACTCAAGAAATTGTTTAGTAAGACTCCTCCAGATAGAGGGAAGAAGGAGTTGAGACCCATAACACTTGGGGATGAGAAGAGAGCAAAGGGGCTCATGATGGAGGGGCATCAAGGAAAGAAGTTCAGACACCACTCTTATGAGAGTGAGGGAGGTAAATTTGAGTATGATGTCCCATAAGCTCCTTTGAGCTTGGTCCGGCATGAGGACCTTAAAAATAGCGCTGAATGGGAGGCAACCCATTTTTATTTGCTTTTGAGTGTTTTTTAGTTATTTTCCTTTTATGTTACTAGGATGTTGTTGAGTCGTATGTTTAACCTCGTACTTGAGAGTTTTATTTTGTAGGCTTGTCTCTAAAGGAGTAAAGGTATCATGGAGTTATTTAGATTGAAGGAACCAACTTGAGACAAGGGAGTGTGCAAAGCTATTGAGAGAAACTGAATTGTTCGGTTGAGGTAACCCACAACCCCAAACTTAGACCTCTAGCAAGGTCGAAGTTTGGGGGGTGGAGTTTTTTTTTTTATATGTTTTCTTGTTACATTGCACCGGAGCACCCCTTATCTTTGAGTTGAGTTAGTTATTTGGTGCCTTGAGATGCTCCTTGGGCTATTATTAATTTGTTTTGTTACTCAACATTTTATGCCTATCAATCACCTTATGCTTGTTGATTGCTATCTTTGAGTATGATTTGATGAGTAGGGTGAATTGTGAGGCTGAGTTTGGAGTTTTCTTGTGTGAGTGTTTGAATTTGAGCTGATTTGAGAAAGAACTTGTATGCTTGTGAATTTTTTCTTTTGAGTATTTGTGTGATGAGAGTGAGAATGCACTAGGACTAGCATGGATGTGAAAGCCGTGAGCTTTTGAGCCTTATGAGATTTTGATGCATGATTTAATCTCTTCGTTTGTGAGTGGATCGTCACCTTAGAGGATGCTAGAACTTGTGTGTGCTCTTGCTTCTAGATTGTGTCTAGTTTGATATGCCGAATGTGATCTTAGGCCATCTTTGATTTAATTGAGTCACTTAGCCAAAATTTTCCTTACCAATGACATTGATCCCTTGTTAGCCCCTTTGAGCCTAGAGCCTATTTTATTTGCTAGCACATATGAACACTATTCCAATTTCTAAGCCTTTTTGTCCCAATTTGAGTGGAGAATAGGAAAGTGTGAATGTGAAGGGAGTGAATTGAGTTGAAAAAGGAAAAGGTTGTTTGTTGAGTGAATATGAGAAGAAGGTGTGATGAAGTTTTGAGATGTGGGAAAAAAAAGAAAGAAAATTGAGAATGAGCAAAAAGAAAAAAATGAGCTCATGTGTTTGTGTGAAAAAAAGAAAAAAAAATGAAGTGATTGAAAAAAGTGAAAAGAGTTAGAAAAAAAAATGAAGTGTTGAGAGAAGTGGAATTGAAAGGATGTGATTGAAAATGTTTGAAGTATTCTGTTCCTAATCTCGAAGTGCCAAAGTTTGATTTTCTATTCTCCATTCACTTGAGTCACTTACCCAAATTGTTATCCCACCTGTCCAAAGAGCCTACATTACAACCTTGAGAAAAGTCCTTTTTGATTCGGCATTGATTTCTAGAGTATGGTCGGATTTGAGAGTGCTTACAAGCCTATGGCTGCCAATATGTGTGATTGATTGTTGAGTGAGTCATTTATCATTGATATACACTTGTGAGGGAGTGAAACACATCGTTGAGTGCACATCCATGTTTGATCTTGGTGGGTCTTGTTATTGTTGCATGAGTATGATGAAGGGGGTGAGTTAGTATACGTGTGATCGATCTTTGAAGCTCGAGTTCAATTACTTGCATGATTTGATTCTTGATTCATTCCTAACAATTTCACTTGACTTATTATTTCGTTGCTTGAGGACAAGCAACATGGGAAGTTTGGGGGGTTGATTAGGCGTGAAATTGTTATATTTTGGTGCCCGATTTACTCATGTTTTGAGTGTTTTCGATGAGTGCTTGGAGTCAAATGAGTATCATTTTTATAAAATTATTAATTTGTCTCTTTGGTTTTCATAGATGGATAGAAGACGAAAAGAGGAGTTCGTAGGACTTTGAATCGGCCAAAACGGACTCCCGGTTGAGGAGATATGAAGATTTTATGAACGAGTGCACAGCAGCCAGCGCTCGAGCGTTTTGCTCGAGCGACCAAAAACTTACAGAACAGTTTCAGCGCTCGAGCGAATCACTCGAGCGGAACCGCTCGAGCGTTTTGCTCGAGCAACCACGTATTTTTGCCTCCGGATGCGTATTTTCGGCCCATTAACTCCCGTTTCGACCCGGTGCCTATATATACCTCTTCCAAACACGTTTTGAGGGATCCCCAACTTTAGAAATCACTTTAGACTTAATTTTTTAGAGAGAGGAAGAGGAGAAGAACGAGCAAGCTTTACTTTTACGTTGTTGAGGTTTTTCATACGAATTCTTAGTTTTCTTTTCGTTTCTTAGTTTCTTTTCATTAGCTTGATTACTCTAAACGTTCTAAACTTTGTTTTTATTAATTAAATTTCAGTTTTTAGAATTTCTTTCTTTCAAACCCTAGTTTTTGTTTATTATTTTCTTCATTCAATTCATCATGTTTATGTTCGTTGTTTCTTCTGTTGCTTTTATTTATGTTAAAACCATGTCCGGCTAAAACCCTTGTATGCTTGGGTTAGGATGAACTCGTAGAAGTAGGATGTGGGTACGTAATTAGAGTAATTGGTGACGTTAGTTCTAATTCTCTTAATTAATGAATTCATATAATTAATCTTAACTCTACCTTTGAATTTCGTACGAAAGTGTTAGAGAGAGGACGACCGCATCACTCAATAACAATTAGTAGTCTTAACGAGAGGGTTTAGGAAAGGTTAATTCATCTACCGGTTTAGCGAAGGAGGACGACCGCATCACCTTAGTTAAATTAGGGTCTCATTAATTAAGCGCTATCTATTAACTTGTTAGTGGATTAGTGAAGTTGATTGCTAGGATAAAGTATTAGGGTGAGAAATCTTGAGCTTTCATTCTACGATCTTTTACTTAGGTTAATTCTTGTTTGTCACGATTACTTTGATTATGTACCTGCTCCGTTAGTATACGTAGGGATTTCTATCCTAAGCATCACCATCTCCCATTAGAAAACAACCTTAGTTAATTCGTTTCTTACGTTCTTTAGTTTAATTAGTTTACTTTAGTCTTTTAATTAATCTTTCAAAAATCCAAAAACATTACACTCATATTAACTACGACGCGTAGATCTTCAGGGATCTATTCGCATATACACCATCCCTTGGGTTCGATAATACTTGGTCCCTATACTTGCCCATACTACAGTGAACCCGTTCTCTTGCGGGGTAGCTACTAGTAGAAAGCTAGTGTAGTTTGCTTCAAGTCAATGGCGCCGTTGCCGGGGAGTACGATAGAAGAGAGTGAGTGAGTATACGGGTGATTAACTTTTGAAGCTTGAATTCATTAGCTTGCATGATTGATTTATTCTACTCATTCCTAACAATTTCACTTGACTTATTAGTTCATTGCTTGGGGACAAGCAATATGGTAAGTTTGGGGGGGTTGATTAGGCGTGAAATTGTCATGATTCGTAGCTAGAAACGCCCTAGTTTTGGTCGAGTTTATAGAGTATTTAGAGTCAATTGAGCATCATTTCTATACATTGATAAATTTGTCTCTTTGATGCTCATAGGTGAATAGAGGACGAAAAATGGAGTTCGTAGGACTTTGAATCGACTCAAACGGATGCCCGGATGAGAAGATATTGAAGAAATACGATCGGTATTAGTGCGGACGAGGAAAAGTATCACTTGGGAGGAGCTTTGAAGTCACTCGAGCGCATTACTCGAGCGCCACCGCTCGAGCGCATCACTCGAGCGCGTAAACATACAGAACTATTCTTGCGCTCGAGCAGCTCGAGCGCCACCGCTCGAGCGAATTGCTCGAGCGCCCAAAACATACAGAGAAGATTCAGCGCTCGAGCAGCTCGAGCGCGACCGCTCGAGCGAATGCATCATTCGAGCTACACAGCTCGAGCGGGACCGCTCGAGCGTTTTGCTCGAGCGCCCATATACTTTTGCCTCCGGATGCGTATTTTCGGCCCATTAACTCCCGTTTCGACCCGGTGCCTATATATACCTCTTCCAAACACGTTTTGAGGGATCCCCAACTTTAGAAATCACTTTAGACTTAATTTTTTAGAGAGAGGAAGAGGAGAAGAACGAGCAAGCTTTACTTTTACGTTGTTGAGGTTTTTCATACGAATTCTTAGTTTTCTTTTCGTTTCTTAGTTTCTTTTCATTAGCTTGATTACTCTAAACGTTCTAAACTTTGTTTTTATTAATTAAATTTCAGTTTTTAGAATTTCTTTCTTTCAAACCCTAGTTTATGTTTATTATTTTCTTCATTCAATTCATCATGTTTATGTTCGTTGTTTCTTCTGTTGCTTTTATTTATGTTAAAACCATGTCCGGCTAAAACCCTTGTATGCTTGGGTTAGGATGAACTCGTAGAAGTAGGATGTGGGTACGTAATTAGAGTAATTGGTGACGTTAGTTCTAATTCTCTTAATTAATGAATTCATATAATTAATCTTAACTCTACCTTTGAATTTCGTACGAAAGTGTTAGAGAGAGGACGACCGCATCACTCAATAACAATTAGTAGTCTTAACGAGAGGGTTTAGGAAAGGTTAATTCATCTACCGGTTTAGCGAAGGAGGACGACCGCATCACCTTAGTTAAATTAGGGTCTCATTAATTAAGCGCTATCTATTAACTTGTTAGTGGATTAGTGAAGTTGATTGCTAGGATAAAGTATTAGGGTGAGAAATCTTGAGCTTTCATTCTACGATCTTTTACTTAGGTTAATTCTTGTTTGTCACGATTACTTTGATTATGTACCTGCTCCGTTAGTATACGTAGGGATTTCTATCCTAAGCATCACCATCTCCCATTAGAAAACAACCTTAGTTAATTCGTTTCTTACGTTCTTTAGTTTAATTAGTTTACTTTAGTCTTTTAATTAATCTTTCAAAAATCCAAAAACATTACACTCATATTAACTACGACGCGTAGATCTTCAGGGATCTATTCGCATATACACCATCCCTTGGGTTCGATAATACTTGGTCCCTATACTTGCCCATACTACAGTGAACCCGTTCTCTTGCGGGGTAGCTACTAGTAGAAAGCTAGTGTAGTTTGCTTCAAGTCAATGGCGCCGTTGCCGGGGAGTACGATAGAAGAGAGTGAGTGAGTATACGGGTGATTAACTTTTGAAGCTTGAATTCATTAGCTTGCATGATTGATTTATTCTACTCATTCCTAACAATTTCACTTGACTTATTAGTTCATTGCTTGGGGACAAGCAATATGGTAAGTTTGGGGGGGTTGATTAGGCGTGAAATTGTCATGATTCGTAGCTAGAAACGCCCTAGTTTTGGTCGAGTTTATAGAGTATTTAGAGTCAATTGAGCATCATTTCTATACATTGATAAATTTGTCTCTTTGATGCTCATAGGTGAATAGAGGACGAAAAATGGAGTTCGTAGGACTTTGAATCGACTCAAACGGATGCCCGGATGAGAAGATATTGAAGAAATACGATCGGTATTAGTGCGGACGAGGAAAAGTATCACTTGGGAGGAGCTTTGAAGTCACTCGAGCGCATTACTCGAGCGCCACCGCTCGAGCGCATCACTCGAGCGCGTAAACATACAGAACTATTCTTGCGCTCGAGCAGCTCGAGCGCCACCGCTCGAGCGAATTGCTCGAGCGCCCAAAACATACAGAGAAGATTCAGCGCTCGAGCAGCTCGAGCGCGACCGCTCGAGCGAATGCATCATTCGAGCTACACAGCTCGAGCGGGACCGCTCGAGCGTTTTGCTCGAGCGCCCATATACTTTTGCCTCCGGATGCGTATTTTCGGCCCATTAACTCCCGTTTCGACCCGATGCCTATATATACCTCTTCCAAACACGTTTTGAGGGATCCCCAACTTTAGAAATCACTTTAGACTTAATTTTTTAGAGAGAGGAAGAGGAGAAGAACGAGCAAGCTTTACTTTTACGTTGTTGAGGTTTTTCATACGAATTCTTAGTTTTCTTTTCGTTTCTTAGTTTCTTTTCATTAGCTTGATTACTCTAAACGTTCTAAACTTTGTTTTTATTAATTAAATTTCAGTTTTTAGAATTTCTTTCTTTCAAACCCTAGTTTATGTTTATTATTTTCTTCATTCAATTCATCATGTTTATGTTCGTTGTTTCTTCTGTTGCTTTTATTTATGTTAAAACCATGTCCGGCTAAAACCCTTGTATGCTTGGGTTAGGATGAACTCGTAGAAGTAGGATGTGGGTACGTAATTAGAGTAATTGGTGACGTTAGTTCTAATTCTCTTAATTAATGAATTCATATAATTAATCTTAACTCTACCTTTGAATTTCGTACGAAAGTGTTAGAGAGAGGACGACCGCATCACTCAATAACAATTAGTAGTCTTAACGAGAGGGTTTAGGAAAGGTTAATTCATCTACCGGTTTAGCGAAGGAGGACGACCGCATCACCTTAGTTAAATTAGGGTCTCATTAATTAAGCGCTATCTATTAACTTGTTAGTGGATTAGTGAAGTTGATTGCTAGGATAAAGTATTAGGGTGAGAAATCTTGAGCTTTCATTCTACGATCTTTTACTTAGGTTAATTCTTGTTTGTCACGATTACTTTGATTATGTACCTGCTCCGTTAGTATACGTAGGGATTTCTATCCTAAGCATCACCATCTCCCATTAGAAAACAACCTTAGTTAATTCGTTTCTTACGTTCTTTAGTTTAATTAGTTTACTTTAGTCTTTTAATTAATCTTTCAAAAATCCAAAAACATTACACTCATATTAACTACGACGCGTAGATCTTCAGGGATCTATTCGCATATACACCATCCCTTGGGTTCGATAATACTTGGTCCCTATACTTGCCCATACTACAGTGAACCCGTTCTCTTGCGGGGTAGCTACTAGTAGAAAGCTAGTGTAGTTTGCTTCAAGTCAGCATACCACCAAGGAGGTTATGGATTACATACACTCTGATGTATGGGGACCAGCAAGGGTATCCACTCATGGTGGAGGCAGGTATTTCCTTACCCTTATTGATGATTATTCCAGGAAAGTTTGGGTTTACATTCTTAAACAGAAGAGTGATGCCTTCTCTAAGTTCAAAGAATGGTTGATTGAACTTGAGAATAAGAGAGGCAGGACTATCAAGCACTTAAGGACTGATAATGGGCTTGAATTCCTATTAGAGGAGTTTCAACAATTTTGTAGGGAGAAGGGTATTACTAGGCATAAGACTGTTCCTTCAAACCCCCAGCAGAATGGTCTAGCAGAGAGGATGAATAGAACTATTCTGGAAAGGGTTAGGTGTATGTTATCTGATGCTCATTTACCTAAGAGTTTTTTGGGGGAAGTTGTTAACACAGCTGTGTATCTCATTAATAAAGTGCCATCATCTGCTATTGATTTTAAAACCCCAGATGAGGTCTGGTATGGGAAGATCTCTGATTACTCTAAGCTGAAAGTATTTGGGTGCCTAGCTTATGTTCATGTGAGGCAAGACAAACTTAAACCTCGAGCTTTAAAATGTGTTTTCATTGGGTATCCAAAGGGTGTTAAGGGGTACAAGCTGTGGTGTCTAGAGCCTGGGAACCAGAAGTGTATTACCAGTAGAGATGTAGTGTTCAATGAATCACAGATGGGATACAAGTCTGGTGGAGGTGATGGAGGGCCATCAGCTGAAGAGATGGATGGTGTTATTTCTGAGCCAATTACTCAAGTAGGGGTGGAGCCTGATCATGACAAGCATGATAGCTCATCTGGTTCTGAACCAGAGCAAGCACCAGGGGAGAATGAGTCGTCAGATGAGGATAGTGCACCAGTAGAGGAGGAAGAATGAGTGCCAGAAGCAGACTTGAGAAATTATAGTCTGACAAGAGACAGATCCAGAAGATAAATACATCCTCCAGCAAAGTTTGGCCGTGTGGATCTGGTCTCCTATGCACTTGTTACAGCAGAAGCCATAGAGTACCAAGAACCCAAGAACTACAAGGAAGCCCTTGAGTGTGATGATAAGGAGTCATGGATTACAACCATGACAGAAGAGATGGAGTCTCTTAAGAAGAATCAAACTTGGATTCTTGTTGATAAGCCACCTAGGCAGAAGCTAATTAGTTGTAAATGGCTGTTTAAAAGGAAGCTTGAATCTGGTGTAAAGGATCAGGTGAGGTTTAAAGCCAGGCTAGTTGCCAGAGGATTTACTCAGAGGGAAGGAATTGATTACAATGAGGTTTTCTCACCTGTTGTTAAGCATTGTTCAATCAGGCTACTTCTCAGTAGAGTTGTCCAAGAGGATCTGGAGCTACAACAACTAGATGTAAAGACAGCTTTTCTGCATGGTGATCTTATTGAGGATCTGTACATGCACCAGCCAGAAGGGTTTGTTGAACCAGGGAGTGAAGGAAAGGTGTGCCTGCTCAAGAAATCTTTGTATGGCCTCAAGCAAAGTCCAAGACAATGGCACAAGAAGTTCAATGAAGTTATGCTATCCATTGGTTTTGTAAGAAGCAAGTATGACACTTGTGTATACCTGGAAAGGCAAGGTAGTGATGTGATAGCTTATCTTCTGATCTATGTAGATGACATGCTTATTGCCAGTAAGAGTCTTCTGAAGATTCAGAGTATCAAAAGGAAGCTAAGTGCTAGATTTGATATGAAGGACTTGGGAAATGCTAAAAGGATTCTTGGAATGGATATTCTTAGGGTCAGAAAAGCTGGAAGACTATTGTTATCCCAGAAGAGTTACATTGAGAAGGTCCTGAAGAGGTTTAACATGCATGAGAGTAGAGCTGTGACAACTCCTCTGGGACAACAGTTCAAATTATCTAAGGAAATGGAACCAAAGTCTGATGAAGAGAAGAAGACTATGATGAAAGTACCTTATGCTAGTGGGGTTGGAAGCCTGATGTATGCTCTGGTCTGCAGCAGACCAGACTTAGCTTATTCATTGAGTATGGTGAGCAGATACATGGCTAATCCTGGGAGATTACATTGGGAAGCTTTGAGATGGATTTTCAGATACCTTAAAGGGTCATCTGATATGGGATTGATGTTTGAGAGGATGACTGACCAGAAGAGTCCACTGGAAGGTTTTGTAGATTCTGATTTTGCTGCTAATCTGGATACCAGAAGATCTTTAACAGGGTATATCTTTACACTTTACAATACTGCTGTGAGCTGGAGATCTGTTCTACAAAGTGGAGTTGCTTTATCTACTACAGAAGCAGAGTTTGTTGCAGTGTCAGAGGCTGTTAAGGTGGCTTTGTGGTTGAAAGGCATAATCAAGGATTTTGGCATAAACCAAAGGGATGTGGTCGTTCATTGTGATAATCAGAGTGCGGTACATATGGTTAAACATCAAGTGTTCCATGAGAGATCAAAGCACATTGATGTAAGGTTGCATTTTGTGAGGGAAATCATTGATAAAGGAGTGGTTCTCATCCAGAAGATATCTACAGATGACAATGCTGCAGATATGTGTACAAAGTCTTTACCAAGTACTAAATTCAAGTTTTGTGTTGAATTGGTAAAGATGAGTGTATGGGATGTTCCTTAGGCCCAAGCTGGAGCATGGAGGAGAGGAGGAGAGGATTGATACTTCTCATCTGAGGTGGAGAATTGTGAAGTGTCATATGTGAAGTATGAAGTCTACTGAGCTTAATTCAATAAGGAGATATGTTGATGAAGTATTAGCCGTGGGAGTTAGACTATTTGGGGTATCAGCAGAGTTATATCAGATGAGGTTCATCAGGTGAGGTCTAAACAGTGGAGTCCTATCAGTGGAGGTATAGACCGGAAGTCATCTGATGTTAAGTGACCAAGTCAGCCGAGGTCAAGTCATCTGATATAAAGTACAAAGACGCAAACACCAAGTTGAAGCTAACACGAAGGCGGTTCTAACTGAATCAACTGAAGCAATTATTGGAGTTTGTTAGCCAGCTGGATAACTGCTTCACTTATGAGTTTGTTACAACTGAATCAAGTTTAGATTCATCTCAATCTCTGTAACTATAAAAGGAGTTTCTTAGCTGAGAGAAACACAATCTGAGTGAGATCATCTTTGAGAGCAAACACTGTGAGATTGAGTGCTCTGTAACTTGTAACTTCCATTTCTTGCTTAGTGAAAAGTCTATCCTCTCGGATCCCGTGGACGTAGGAGTATTCATCTCCGAACCACGTAATTCTGGTGTTCTTGTTTGATTTCTATTTTCGTGCTTATTGCATTTGATTCCGATTCCCGGAAACAAGTTTTCTTGTGAATCCAAAACGTGATTAACAGTCATAAATCCTTAATTACGGACTTCAAAACAATATTGTATTGACTTTTCCAGCTAATTTAGGACCAAATTGGACTTTGTTAGAGAATTTAAGACTAAATTTAATAAAATAATAATTTTGGGATTAAATATGTTTTATCATAAAGTTAGTTTGTAATTTAAATTTTACAAGTGCGATAATTTTGTTAATCTCATATATATATATTAAATGAAGTGCCCAATTCTTGTCAAGTTTGAAATCTTCTTATATAAAGCAGCAATATAAAAAAGTATAAAGTATTTGAAGGATGAATTGCAGATTCAGCCAACCTTGGTAACAATAGCAATTAATTTTAATCTGAGCATAAAATTCAAAGTAAAACAATCTAAGATTACTGAAAAAAGAGAAAGCAATTTCTGTAATTTAAGATGCCCAATCATTAAGAACCAAGAAAACATAAGTACAACATACAAAACAGAATATGTATGATACAGCAGATTTATTTATCTCTATATTCAAAGTAAAAGTGGTTGACTTTACGGAGCTACATATAAAGGTTTATGAACTCTCAATTGGAAGGAGTGTAGGGTGTAGGAATCACCAAAAGTGGATTCTTTCTTGCGACAGCAATTCCCTCTACTTCAGTCATGTCCACGTCAGCAGGACTCATTCCTTCCGGCAATTTCCAATCAAAATGGAAAAGAAGTTGAGCCAACGGGAACTCAACGTTTGCTATCGCGAAACTCTGGCCGGGGCAAACCCTTTTACCCGCCCCAAATGGAAGGTATTCGTAGTCATTCCCCAGGAAATCAATAGAACTGTTCTCAAATCGTTCGGGTTGAAAGCTTTCCGGATCTTTCCAGTACTCGGGGTCGCGACCCAGGGCACCGACGTTGACCATGACTTTAGCATTGTAGGGGATTGTATATCCACCCACTTTGCATTCTTCCCTGCATTTTCTCGGGATTATAGGGAGTGCGGGATGAAGCCTCATAGTTTCTTTTACCACTAATCTTAGGTATTTTAGCCCCTGCAAGTCCTTCTCTTCCACTGTCGTCTTTCCCTTCAAAGCCTCTCGTATTTCCGTCTGTACCTTCGCCATCACACGTGGATTTCTCATCAGCTCTGTCATTGCCCAATCACCAGTGGTAGCCGATGTCTCTGTTCCACCGGTTAAGATGTCCTGTAATCATTAAAATTGGTTAGAAGAATTCTGCATCATTTAAAAATCTGAACTTGTAGAAATGTGTGAAATTAATTCATTTAATTATTTCCCTTACAATTCCCCATATTCATGAGCCCGAACTCAATTTTTCCTCTTTGGGGAGGCCTAATTAATGGACATTAAATATGGGTAGAGTTGCTCTCAATAGAAAACAAACCCAGAATCTTTGTACCATGAAAGAATTTATATTCATCTAAAAATCCGAACTTATAAAGAAGTGTAAATTTAATTCATTTAATTATTTTCCTTACAGATATTATATATTATCACATAGATGCATGGTCACTAAATTCTTGAAATTTTAGTCACTTACCAAAATGATAGCCTTGATGTTGTCGTTGGTAACAGGGAATTGGAGTTCTTTATTTCTCTGCATTCTGAGAAGGACATCCACAAAATCTTCACCTTCAAACTCACCCTTCTTCCTCAATTTATGCTCCTCCACGGCCGGATCAAGAATGGCGTCCATCTCACGCCGCATCCGCAGCAACCTGTATTTATTCAAACTGAAAGGATGCAAAAACTTCAAAGACGGAAACAAATCCGCCAACTCAAATCCACCGGACATGGTGGATAACTCCTTCAACAAGGCTATGAACGTATCACGACCCTTCAACACTTCCCCAAACGTCGCTCTGCACGTCACTGAAAAAGCTAAGACGGAAACCTTTATCGAAAGATTCACAGCTTGTCCGGACGATGATTGTAGAGATTCTATTAGACTGCCGATCTCCTCTGCCCTGATATACCCGAAAGATCGGACATTTTTATTGCTAAGCATCTCCGAAACGCATATTCTACGCATTTGCCTCCAGAACTCGCTGTAGGGACTGAAAACGATGTCGTTGTAGTTATAGAACAATAACTTTAAGGCAACGCTGTCAGGCCTGTCCGCGCAGGCGGGATCTTGGCCTTTCAGCACCTCTTTAGCCGCTTCCCGTGATGAAATCACCACCGTTGTAACTTCTCCAAGTTTCAGACTCACGATGGGGCCGTATTTTTTCTTTAATCTTGCCAGTGCGGGGACGGCCCCTCCGCCTAGGTGGTGGAGGTGGCCTATCACCGGAAGGCTTGGAGGGCTTGGGGGCAAGTTTTGTGGGCTACTTTTGGGTTTTCGCAATGCCTTGATTAGTAACAATACAAAAGATGAAAAGAGGAAGAGGGCAGTGAAGTTGATCGCTTCCATTGATTTTAGTAGCTGGAAACTGATCTCTCGCAAAATGTGTATTGGTTATAATTAAGTTGATCTTTTGTTGCTTGATGAGTGTTAGAGCATATAACTTGTTACAAGTATTTATAGTTATAGGAATGTTACCTATACGCCAGAGTAATGTATAATCCAAGTCTAGAAAGGGAGGCCATGCGAGAACGCACACTATATATGATATTAATTTATGTACACATGATTAAAAAACTTGTGCTCTCAGTCGCAAAAAATAAAAAAAGATTAATTTGACTAATCAAACACATGTTTCTTTTTATGTACAGCCCATATTTCATTTTTATATTTTATACAGAACGTACCTTTGATTGCATGTGATGTAATATGTTTATTAATTCTTTAATATGAGATTAACAAAATAATTGTACTTGTAAACATATCAAGCGACCAACAAAATCAATATAAGATCGAATGGGTGTAACACGCGACGGAATCTGGTCAATAATTTTGAGAAAAATAAAAAGTACTATAATATGTTGGAGGGTGGAGCCTAAATGGACTGTACACTAAGGCTCAATATCGAATTTTTGGCCCATGTTTTCGACCCAGTCGTTCCTGATGGGTCTAGGGTTAGAGCTCGTTACTATATATATAAATAGATTTTTTCTCTCTGTATTCGGTATCAGAAAATATAGTTAAAAACTCTGGCTTGACATCACCCTCAAACGTAGTTGTAAGACGAACTGAGTGAACAATTTTCGTGTTCTTCAGTCTTCCTTGATTGCGTGTGTGTGTTTATTCCTAGAAATATCCATATCAACATACAAAACACACTACAAAATTGAAACTTTTCGCTCCCATAAAATATTTCTTATTAATATTGAGAGGCCTGATTCAAATTCTTCAATTAATTAAAATAATAATGAAAATAATTTTATATTGATTTGGTTGGTTGTTTGATTTATTTGTTGTGATTGTATTTTCTCTATTCCGAAATAATTTTTATATTTTTAATAAGAATTTATTGTTTAATTAAAGTGAATGAAACGAAAAGAAATTCATTTTAGTGTATAAAAATAGGGTGTAATTCATAAGTCATTGTATGCAGAGGATAAATAATAAGCTGTGCAAAAGAGTTTGGAGAGAAATAATTTTTGTTTTTATATACAATTATTGGGTTATCTTATCATTAAAGATTTATGATTTTAATATGCACAATCCGACGGTCACTGACATTTACATCACATGCATGCCATGCCAGGCCATCAAGGCTCTGTGTAATAAAATATACTAGTAAAATAGGAAAGTGGACGACTGTGCATAAATAACATGTGTTCTACTATAATTTTTTATTGTATTTTTTATTTAAGGATGGGCGTACCCCGTATTTAATCATATCATGTACTTGTTGAAAAATGTGCTCTCCAATTAAAATTTCGACTAGATAAATTATTCTTTCAATTTTGAATTTGGGTGGAGACTTAATAAAAGAATAAAAAAGTTAGACTACAAAATTTGTTAACATAACAATGCGATAAATTATTCTCTCAACAAAATTTCCTGAGTTATATTGCCCTGGTTAACGGTCAACATTTCAATATTTTTAATCGACATTCCATCGACGTGTTTGCCAGTAGTGAAACGGTACAATTTTATACTATTGATTTGGTTAGTTCCTTAATATGTATGTCGCGATATATAGCACACAAGATTATTGAGCAATCTCATTAATAAATAGTCACGTCACATGCATTCGAGATTCTGTATAATAAAATCTAATAAACAAATGTGAAAGACTGTAAGATAAATAACACATGTTCGACTAGACAGAGCACAGTATTGAATTCATCATATGTGTATACAATTAATTAATATTAATTATCGTGTGCGTTCTGACCTAGCCTCCCTTTATGGACTTCAATTATGCATTATTCTCTGTTGTATAGGTAAGATTCCCAGCTATAAATACTTGCACTTTATATGCTCTCACACTCATCAAGCAACAAAATATCAACTTATAAGTTATAACCAATACATTTTGAGAGAGATCAGATTTTAACTAGCTACTAAAAGCAATGGAGGCGATCAACTTCACCACCCTCTTCCTCTTTTCATCTTTCGTCTTGTTACTAATTAAGGCATTGCGAAAACCCAAAAGTACCCCACAAAATTTGCCCCCAAGCCCTCCAAGCCTTCCGGTGATCGGCCACCTCCACCATCTTGGCGGAGGGACAGTCCCCGCATTGGCAAGATTAAAGAAAAAATACGGCCCCATTGTGAGTCTGAAGCTCGGAGAGGTTACGGCGGTGGTGATTTCTTCACGGGAAACAGCGAAAGAGGCGCTGAAAATCCACGACCCCGCCTGCGCGGATAGGCCCGACAGCACCGCACTGGAGATAATGTTCTACAGCTACGGTGACATTGCCTTCTGCCCCTACAACGAGTACTGGAGGCAAATGCGTAAAATATGCATCTTGGAGATGCTGAGTGCCAAGAATGTCAAATCCTATGGGTACATTAGGGCAGAGGAGATGGAATCTCTCATTCAATCTCTGCGGTCATCATCCGGAGGAGCTGTGAATATCACGGAAATGATATCCACCTTAACATTTGCGGTGACATGCAGAGCGTCGTTCGGGAGAGTGTTGAATGGTAATGCCAAGCTTATAGCCTTGTTGAAGGAGCTGTCTACCATGGCCGGGGGATTCGAGGTGGCTGATCTGTTTCCGTCTTTGACGTTTTTGCATCCCTTCAGTTTTAACAAATACAGATTGCTGCGGATGCGACGTGAGATGGACGCGATTCTTGATCCGGCGGTGGAGGAACATAAATTGAAGAAGAGGGGCGAGTTTGAAGGAGAAGATTTTGTGGACGTTCTTCTCAGGGTCCAGAAGAATAAAGAGCTCCAATTCCCCATCACCACCGATAACATCAAATCGGTCATTTTGGTAAGTGATCATCAAATTACTACTCTCACCATAATCCATCTATCATGAAATTATCGTAAATTAAAACCTAACCAATTACTACATAATAACAGGACATGTTTGCTGGTGGAATTGAGACGACGTCTACCACTACCGACTGGGCAATGGCGGAGCTGATGAGGAATCCGCGTGTGATGGAAAAAGTACAGTCAGAAATAAGAGAGGCTATGAAGGGAAAGACAACGGTGGAAAACAAAGATGTGCAGGGCCTAAAATACCTGAAATTAGTTGTGAAAGAAGGCTTGAGACTTCATCCTCCAATCCCTGTCCTCCCAAGAAAATGCAGGCAGGAATGCAAAGTGGGTGGGTATACAATCCCCGACAAGGCTAAAGTGATGATCAACGTCCACTCCCTGGGTCGGGATCCCCAGTACTGGAAGGACCCGGAAACCTTTCTACCAGAAAGATTTGAGAACAGTTCTCTTGATTTCGTGGGGAGTGACTACGAGTTCCTCCCATTCGGGGCGGGTAAAAGAAATTGCCCGGGCCTCAATTTCGGGATTGCAAACGTTGAGTTCACGTTGGCTCAGCTTCTTTACCACTTTGATTGGAAGTTGCCACAAGGAATGAGTCCTGCTGACGTGGACATGACTGAGAATGAAGGGCTTGCTGTCTTGAGAATGAATCCTCTTATGGTGATTCCTACGCCATACAATCCGTCGAATTGAGAATTCATAAACTTTTATATGTATCTCTAGAGTTATAATAAACCTCTTTTTTTCTTTTACTTTGAATATCAAATTATATGAATCTCTTGTATCATATTCTGTTTTGTGTTTTCACGCCTCTATAATGCTACTTGAGTATTCTTGCTTCTGTTTTAATTTAAATTTTATGCTTAGATAAAATTAATTGGACCCTCCCATCTGAGGAGTTTCAAATCCATTTCTGCATTATTACCACTACAAAAATAAGAAGATTTAAAGAGGGTTTTGGAGAGGGTTTTGGAGAGGGAATTGAAGATAGAGAGGGTATTGAAGAGGGATTTATTCCCTCTCCAAAATGCTCGTCGCCAATCTGTACACGAGGGAAAAACGAATCCCTCGAAAAATGGAGAGGGTTTTAATGAGGGAATTCGCGTGGGAAGAGACGAGGGAAAAAAATCCCTCGTCAAAAATTCCCTCGGCTAAGCCCTCGTGAAGGGCGAGGGAATTAATCCCTCGGGAATGGGGCACGAGGGAATTTTCCCTCTTTAAAGCCCTCGGGAAACGTGGGCGAGGGAATTAAAACCCTCTTTAACTCTGACGTGACATGTGGCGGTTGGCGAGGGAATTTTCCCTCGGCTGACGTGGCGAGGGAAATTCCCTCGTGTACTTCCCTCGTCCAGTTCCTCCGAAAAAAAAAATACAATTTCGTGGGTTTCGAACCCACGACCTCTAACACAAACCCTCCCCCGCGGATCTGCTAGGCTACCACCCTCCAACCTCACTCTCAACTTTAATTGGGCGAAATTCGCCCCCCTCAAGTTTCGAACACGCGACCTCTAAGTATAGAGAGATCTTGCTTGTTTTGCCGTGCCGCTTGGACAAGACAATTTAGTTGTTATGTTTTAGGGTGTAATATATATATTTCATATATTTTTGTGTTATATATTTTAAATATCATACTAATTAATATTAATTGTTTGTTATACTTTATATGTAAATTATTATTACATATAAAATTAAACTATCACTTATATATATTATTTTTATTATTTATAATATTAAAATATTTTTAATGAATACATCAATAAATTCTTTTTCACTACTTATATATTTGTGTACATTTATATTTAGCTTTTTAAATTCTTTTTCACTAATTACTAATATGTATATATATATATATATATATATATATATATATATATATATATATATATATATATTGATTGTTTTTTTTTTAAATCAATAAAATTATAAAATACATACTTTTTAAATTATTTTTCACTACTTACTAATATGTGTCCATATATACACATATATTGATCGTTTTTTTTAAATCAATAAAATTTAAAATACATACTTTTTAAATTCTCTTCACTAATTACTAATATGTGTACACATATACACATATACACTTATATTGATGAATATACTTTTTAAAAATCAATAAAATTTTAATATTCAACAATATTCATAACTAATAATCAATAATAATGATAATAACAAACTCACATGCTCAAATATCCAGACATATAAATCCAAATAAACAGTAAAATATCAAACCAACAAATATAGTTCCAAAACATGTTCAAATATTTATGACATCCTAACTCTCATCATCATCATCATCATCACCTCTTTCATTTCCGGAATAATTACCCCTCGGGGGGTAACTAGAATATGTACCTCTTTCAATCATGACTCTTCATCCCAAACATCTTCAATTTGCTCCAGTCTACGCAACGAGACATGTTGGACACATAATCATCAGGGAATTTCAAATCATCTACCCACTTGCAAACAATATCTCTCTGTCTCTTATCAAGTGAATAAGCAGCTTTGGGGTACTTTCCCGTATATGGACATTTCTGTAACGAGGGTCGACGACAGTATTCATTGAGCTCATCCCTAGATTTATTTGTGTCCTTCGTTTTCCCTTCCACATTCATCACCGTGTAAAAGAGATTGTCAAACACATTTTTTTCGATGTGCATCACATCCAAATTGTGTCGGATCAAAAGGGTACTCCAGTACGGCAAATCCCAGAAAATGCTTTTCTTCTTCCAACCCCCATCTAGAACTTTGTTGTGAGCATCAGCACCCTCTTCCGTAACTTTTATAAATCCAATCCAATTAATTTCCTCAAGGATCGAAACACCTGTACGGATGGGCGGTGGATCATCATCAACTGTTTTGTTCTTTCTGAATGCAGTCTTGTTCCTTCGATACGGATGATATCTGGGTAAGAACTTACGATGGTTGTCAAACCACGACTGCTTTCGACTGAGCTTCAAAGTGAAAGCATCCGTGTTTTCTGCACAATATGGACAAGCAAGCCTTCCAGATGTGCTCCATCCAGACAACATCGAGTAGGCTGGAAAGTCACTTATTGTCCAGATTAGTGCAGCCCGCATCAAAAAATTCTGCTTTGTAGCAATATCGTACGTTACCACTCCATATTCCCATAAAATTATCAAATCACGGATCAATGGTTGTAAAAATACATCCAATTTATCCTTTGGATTTTTTGGACCAGGCACCAGAACCGTAAGAAACATGAATTGATCCTTCATGCACATCCATGGTGGTAGATTGTACGGCGTCAGTATCACCGGCCATGAGGAGTATTGTTTCCCCGACTGCCCAAACGGCTGAAAACCGTCGGTGCTCAAGCCCAACCTCACGTTCCGAATTTCTGATGCAAATTCAGGATACGACTGGTCCAAGTGTTTCCAAGCCTGCGAGTCTGCAGGGTGACGCATAACACCGGACTGATCATTATTAGAGCAACTTGCATGCCATGTCATATCCTTCGCAGTTGCATTGGACTGATACAATCTTTGCAGTCTAGGGATGATGGGAAAGTAGAACATCTCCTTGAAAGGGCTCTTCTTTTTCAGTCGACCATTCACATCGCGTCTAGCGGGTTTGAACCGTGGCCGACCGCAAAACTTACAATATTCAAGATCGCTGTCTGCACCCCAATATAACATACAATTCCCTGCACAACAGTCGATCCTCTCCACAGGAAGCCCCATCTCACCCATCAACTGTTTGCTATCGGAAAACTTTCTGGGCACCAAATTATCCGGAGGACATATCTCACGAACCAGGTCAACGATTTGATTATAACCCCTTTCAGATAGTCTGTTTTCAGTTTTAATGTTCAGCATACGGGCATTGAATGACAGTTGCGAGTGTGAATCGCATCCAGGATACAAATCCCGATCCGCTGCACGAAGCATATCATAAAACTGTGCAGCATACTGATTAGGGGGTTCCTCAACCGGCGACTCGTCATCCACATTTCCAAAGTGGGGACCGGAAGTTAAGTCCGTAACCATATCGTGGTACGAGCTAGATCCTGCTGTCTCATCAACCGTCCCGTGAGAAGCCGACGCCTGATCAAGGTATTGATGCAGAATTTGACCCCAATTTTCCTCGCCGTGAAAAACCCAATTGTAATAATTTGGCATAAAACCATTTCTATACAAATGAGCTTTCACGTCATCGGGGTACTGAAACGTCTTGTTCCTGCATCTAAATTTGTTGCAGGGACACCTAATCTTTCCTCGATTCATCCAATTCGGGTTACTAGTGGCGAAGTCTATGAATGAATCGAGTCCACTAATAAATTCAGGAGCTATCATGCCATTAATCGATCTTGGACCATACATCCAACGTAAACGACTTGAATAATCCATATCAATCTGTTTCATATTAATGAATTAATACTCAAAACCCTACAATTAATTATTTTTATTCTCCTATTAATTGATTTATTATTACATTATAATTAATTAATTAATTAATATTTTCTAAAAATTTCGGCAGAGTTTCGTTTTGTTTTTTCGTATTCCACAGTTAATCAGAATTCCTACGTGCATCCATTTCCGACTTAATTAATTATAATTAATCAAGTTCGGAACGCACACTACTATACAACATATATACCCCTCCACTACTCCAACATATATACCCCTCCACTACTCCAACATATACTTATATATAATTTCATCAAAATAAACGAGTCATATATATATCATGCAACAAGTCCTTATAATAAAATTAATTAATTAAATAATTTCCAGTAGTTAATTAAGTAGTAATTAATTAATTATAATTAACAAAATAATTAATATACATGATGCATGTGTGGACATTTTTATCAAGTGTACAATTATAAGCTCTAATTTCATAGGTATATTCATATATTAATTAATTTATTCTAATTAGTTGGTAATTTACACTACTTAGCTAGTTAATCTTACACAATGAAACAACAAATACACTATATGCATGCAATTTAACAATAATATATGAAATTATAATTATTGCATGCAAATAAATAATTTTAACCGATTAAAACGAATTTTTTTACCTTAGAAATGTTCACGAAAATGTGTAGAGCACGTTCAACTAGTGGAGGAGTATTTCCAGCGTAGTAGTGGTGGACTATTTCCGGCAGCCGCTTGCACTCTCTCTTCTCCTTCTTTTTGCTTCTCCCCCTCCAAGCATATACAGAAACGAAGAAGAGGGTGGGTTGGTGCTGGAGTAAATTTGCTCATGGGCGAGGGATTTAAAGAGGGAAAATCCCCTCACCATGCTTAGATTCGCACGCCTTCTGCAAAAGCCTGCTCCAGGCAGACGAGGGTTTGACCCCCTCGAGAAATGGCCGATTCAAATTGGCTAGGGAAATATCCCTCGTGAAATGGTGTCAGTCTGCAGCCGAGGGAAACAATCCCTCGTGTAATTATGTCAGTTCTTAGCCGAGGGAATTTCCCTCGTGAACTTGTCGAGGGGAAGGAAACCCTCGTGACTTCTGCACCTGTCAGAAATAAGCCGAGGGAATAACCCTCGTGAAGTTTGGCAGGGCTCTTTCCCTCGTGAAAACGCTCGACAAACTTTCAGGGTCCCACATTTGCTCGTTAAATCCCTCAATATGGACGAGGGAATTTTTACCCTCTTTAAATTGCTCGATAAATAATTTTGCTCGTTAATTCCCTCTTCAAACTCGAGGGATTTATTTCCCCCTCTAAAAACCCTCTTTAAATGAGGTATTTTTTGTAGTGTACATACACCTCGAGAATGCTAGAATCCAATAAGGCAACGCCCCAAATTTGCAACTTGCAGTATCAAGATCAATAATATATAGGGGCCGAGCTCCCAAATTAGCAGACCATAACTACTAAACTCGTCTAAGCCCTTCTCCAACCATTTTCATTTACGCTCATTGATTCTAAGAGTTAATGTTTCACATATGCACGACACTAATCACATTACACAAAAAAAAAAAAAAAAAATCCTACAAAATTAGAATTGCCTACAAATTGTAGCACCCCTAATTTTCAAAGCAATTCGAGGCTCAAGTATTATACTTTTTATTCTATGTTACAAGACAAGACTATGCTATGACTATGTTACTAAGGGCATTCAAATGTTTCACCTTCCAAGTGCATCATTTACATGAACATTACAAATCTACTACATGAAGTATGATTTTTTCCATGAAGATATATATGACATGTATTTTAAATTTTATAGAAACTCGCATCAGGTTATACGAAAGATATAGATATTTTAGTTGCTAAACTAGAGCATGAAATATTGAGGATTAGTATATGATTTATGAGGAAACTAATACAATCGAAGCTCTTGAGGATAGTATATTATAAGGACAATTATAGTCGATAAGTTGAAAATTATTGTGGTTTTGGATATTTATGGGAATACCTTGGAGGATTTGCATTTGATGAAATGAGAGACTTCGATGTTTTGGATATTGATGGAAATAACTTTGAGGATTTGCATTTGGTAAAATGAGAGACTATGATAATACATTGGGTATAGACTAGTTGATTAAGAGTCAAACGAAGATCAGATAGTTTTAATTTTAAGAGTTGATAAGTTACTGAATTTCGAGGACGAAATTATTATTAGTGGTGGAGAATGTAACAACCTAAATTCTCTAGTTAATTATTTATTGTATTTCACATTATTCCCAAAAACTGAATTTTATTAAAACTATAGATTATTCTTATCTCACAAGTTTTAAGAAATAATATCTTCTAAAAATTCATATTCATCATTTTATACAAAAAAAAAAAAAAAGGATTTTTAATTCGAAATCATGATATTTTCATTAAAAATTATACACTCCATATTATTTCATTAGAAAATATATTTTTTATACTCTATTTTAATTCTAAATAAATATTTTATATCTTTTGAACTTTTAGTCCTTATTAAAGTTCCAAGTCTATACCTATATATCTATTTATATAAATAGACTTTAGCCTAGCTATTCGCATTCTCTTAAACACGATCCCAATCCCAATATGATTACTCATTCCTCAAGAGAAGACATGGTATTTTTTTCTCGTGTCTATGTTCCTTCGATTATTGTTCAAAGGCCTTGCAAGCATACGGAATTTCCACATGCAAATTTTTTTTAGAAGGGGAAGGAAGATGCTTATACGATTATAAAATAAAAAAAAATAAAAAATTAGGCAATTCGTAGGTTATCCCCACTACGAATTTTTTTGTTGGAAATTTCGTAGTCATATTGACAATTTTCGTAGGCAATTTTATGTTTTCTTGTAGTGTTATAACATATAAATAAAATTTAAAGTATGCATAGTGTGAAAACTTGTTTATGGTAAAACTGGTTTACAATTAATATTTTTTAGAAGAACAACTAATATTATTTAGTAAAAAAACTAGTATACCTTTTAGAACTATTATCATTTGGTGAAAACAACTTATACTCTTAACTACCCAGATTGAGATGCCTCATTGAGAGGGAATCCAAGCTTCACTTGGAAAGGGATTCACAGAGCTCGAGGCTTAAGACGGAGGTACACGTTGGAAAGTAGGAAGTGGATCAGTCTTTTGTGATCTGGACACAGCCAATTGAGACCTTTGAGGATATGATGGTTAATGACCGGTTTATCTCGGGCACACGATAATTTATCTGTAATCCAGTCATGACTCATGAAAAGATAGGTTGGTTCTAGATTTTTCACCTACCACGAACCAACTTCGTAGCCTTGATTTTAATTTATCCATAAATTTTTTCTAGCAAATATCGCATTGTTGAAGAGTAACTCGTTTCTCCATTTCCAAATAAGTCAAACAACTCCGAGTCAAATACAAATAGCAGCCTGTTCCCCCCCCCCCCCCCCCCGCGTCATGCACGAAGTTATTGGATCGAAGCAAAGTTATGGAGCACTATATTGAAAAAATAGTAACTTTTAATGTTGAGGTACAGGGGGGTTGTTTCTCTCTTTATAGAAGACTAGTAAATGTACACCTCATGAATGAGGTGTAACCCAGACTTTTAAAATGTTAGTAGTAAGATTTTTTGGAAAGAAAAGATTTTTAAAAGAATTGTACAAATAGAATGATATAGTTACATGACAGTAAACTAATTTCAATCTATGAATATCTTCTATGAGTTTTCATAGACATTCTGCCACAATATGGATAGCGTTGAGAAATAAGAATGTCTTTCAAGTATAGAGCTATAACACTTCATTATTACTCGTCAGGAGGAACACCAAATGCAACCAGGAATCGGACACGGGCTTTCCACTTTACTTTCTATGTTGTTGATATGCTTGTTTGGATTACTGCACTCTTTGTTAGCTTTGTGGATGGCTGCCACTCCGTGTACACAAATGAGTGATTTTACTACATCCGATTCAATTATCAGTCTTTCCATCTCTTCTTTGGGTGACTCTTTCTGAATTAAATCAAGTTAATATAAACACCAAAATCATTTTATGGGTAGGAAGGATCATCTATAGTTCATAAATCATATGGTTCATAATTACATGACAAGACAATTAAAAAATTATCAATTCGAAAAGGATCAAGATTGAAACAACTTACTTCAAGCTTTTTGAGTTCAAAATATGCTTCCCAACAGCTATAAGAATCATCTCCTTCAAGTGTTGAACAATAATCTGCAGAATATGACCAGAATATATAAAATGTGAAGATCTAGAATTGAATTGAATCAAGATCAATAAATTTCCACTGAAATAACTAATTCTTAATTATTTATAACATGTTTATATACTGTCTAAAACTACCATTCTTAACAATTAACAAAATAGTCTATTTACTAAATCTCAGCAAAAAGATCTAAATCTTTGAAAATGGTCCATTTTTTCTTAACTGAGAATCACAACTTCCTTAGAAAAAAGAAGGAAATAAAACTTGCCTGCTATTTCATTTTCAGATTTCTGAATCAATGGAGGTTCTCTAACAGCTCTATCAAACTTGCTTCTGCTAAAAGGTTCCAGCTTCGGTATGTACGCGTTCCTTGAAACAGAGCAACAAATGGTAGAAACTGAAGAATCGTTTCTCGATCCACCCGATTTTGAAAACTGAGCAAAGCCATTCGATTCAACAAAAAAACTGTTCGCTGAGCAATTGAAGGCCACACTTTGAATCATCCTCATTCCCTATCAACAATTTTTTTAGCAAGATTTACAGAATTTCATCCAATCTGTTTGTGAGGGTTAATGACACGCTACTTGAAGAAGGGGCTACAATGATAGCAACTATCATTCATCACAACAAGAATATAATTTTCCTAAAGAAGAATTGTCATTATCTTTTGTGCTTGAAATTGAAATTTAAGATATGTCAGCTAAAAATACTTGGGGAAAAGGATAAATGGCAAAAGGAGAACCTCTCATATTTTCCAGCTTTCCTAAATAACTTGAAACAGAAGGAAAGAACTTTGACGAACAAAATATAGTAATCATACAATTTTAACATGTTACTTCAAAATTCGACAATCATGCTTTGCTGTTAAATAATCGGGTTACCTTATAAAAATATATGAAAAGCTGATGCAATTTATTATTATCTTGTCATAGATAAGTAAACACCAACACAAATATTGAGACAACAACAGAAGAATGAATAGAAAGTAAAAGTGTTAAGGGAGACTTACAGAATGAATATGGTGGTATCTATGCCTGGAATTGAATCAACACCGAGCAGGGAAAACATATTGACGTAGCCACCAACGCTTTGATAAACCAAGTGTGAACGTTTGATTGTGGATTTTCAAGCATTATTCAGGTATTTTCTGTTGATATTGAAGTGAAGAAAGTGAGAGAATATTAACTGCATTATTAGTTATACAACCTGAACAATTAATTTCATAAGAAGAAACAAAAATTTCATCGAAGTTGTAGAAGCAGTATGTTACAATAAAAATGTTTGGTACATAGTTAGAAAAGAGAACTTACCTACATTAATACTTCTAAAACCTAGGTAGTGTTGGCAGCGTTTAGAACTTCATTGTATACAATATTTTTTGTGTAGCTAGTGCTTTGCACTGACAACACTGATGGTCTAATAAGGACTTTTAATTGATCTATAGTTTTTGCTCTTGATAATGCAACATAGAGCTGACCATGTGAAAATACAGGTTCTTTCAAGTATACGCCAACAAAATCTAACGTTTGACCTTGTGCTTTATTAATGGTCATTGCATAACATAGGCGTATCGGAAATTGTTTTCTTTTGAATGGAATAGATGAGGAACTATCATGTGGAGCTTCTAATGTTATACGAGGAATAAATACAGGTTTTCCAGCATGGGTACCAACTGAGATTTCAGCATAAATAACATTTCTACCAAAACCTTTGCAAAGTAAACGTGTTCCGTTGCAAAGTCCTTCAGTTGGATTAATATTTCTTAGTAATATGATTGGTGCATTCACTTTCAAAGTTAACTTGTGAGGAGGAAGTCCTGAAGGAGTCAAAGAGTGGAACAATTCTTGTTGATCTGGTACAACATAAGCCTCTGTGTTTTCATCATAACTAAAATACGTAATTTCTTCTCCAGGGAATCTGTTGATTAAGACATCATTTATCTCATGGACAAAATCATTTCTTGTAGTAAGTATAGCTCGCTTAACCAATAAGGAAAAATCTAAATTGTAATCATTAACATTTGGAAAGACTATGTCTATTAGTGCATTTAAAGACGTATTGTCATCTATAAAAGGAATACTTATTCTGGATGGAAGCTGAATTTCATCTCTTTCATTAGTGTCTTCAATTCCATCACCAATTTTCAACAAATAAGCAGAAAAATCAGGATCAAGTAATGCTCGCATGTTTTGTTTAAGCTTGAGTTTTTCAAATTGATTCCATAAAGGTGACATAACAATTGAAGCTTGTATAATATCATCTTTCGTACCTTGAAGAATAACTGGTAATGTTTGACGGAAGTCGCCTCCAAACACAATAATCTTTCCCCCAAAAATTTCATCTGAACTCATAATGTCTCTTAACATTTCGTCAAATTTTTCAATAGTACTGCGTTTTGCCATCGTAGCTTCGTCCCAAATAATCAATTTTGCAACTCTTATTAAATGGGCTAATGTGCTCTGCTTACTGACACTGCAAGATTTAGAATCATTTTCGTCCAAGGGAATCTTGAATCTTGAATGTGAAGTGCGCCCTCCTGGAAGTAAAGATGCTGCTACACCTGAGGTAGCTGTAGCAAGCGCAATATTACCGTTAGATCTCACGGTAGCAAGAAGTGCTTTATACAAAAATGTTTTTCCAGTACCACCAGGACCATCTACAAAAAATATATGTGGCAAATTATTGTTAACGTGATATAAAATTCGATCATATGCAAACCTCTGTTCTACATTTAATTGCTCAACAGCAAAAAGATCTTCATTGGGTGTAATTATATCTTGTTCGGTTTGTAATTCTTTGGTCAAACTATCAAGAAAATTCATCGGCATATCATCATCAACAGAGAAGAAATCCTCCAACTTTTTTCCCATTGAATAAAGATAAGATGCAAGAATGTTTAAAACTTTATGTTTAGCCACATTACAACTGTAAGTTTTGTTTTGTGTGAAGTCTTCTGACAGGAAATGTTCAAATTTTAACCATAATTCTTTGGGGTTTTTGGGATTACAGTAAACAAGGACAGTAGCAAATAAATGTCGTAAAGCACTGGGCATTAGATATGCAATTGCTTCTTCAATACACATTTCAGCTGTTTTATCATCTTCTGTTAAACCTAATTTTTGTGCAGCCTCTCTGTTTGTGCTAAAGGTTGTCTCATTGACTGTTCTTAATTTAGCAAATGAAGTTGGTCCTCTAACGTGCATCAATAACAACTTGCAATAAAACTTTTCGCCTGCAGATGGTTGACAAGAAACTATTCGAGCAATGACTTGTCGTTGTTTACGACGTTTCCATTCTTTTGATTCACTATGCCAAGTAAAATGTTCTGGAAATTCCACATATAAACAGTTCAAGCTCTTAGCATAGTCATCATATTCATTCATGTAGAAGAATTGTGTTAACATCGTTTTTTGAATTGTAGGGTTGTATGCAATATTGTGTAATGATTGGTTGGCTGGGAAAGTTACAATTTGCTCATTATCCAAATGAATTGGTAAACATATTACAGGAGGATGCACATTGTTAAGCTCAAATTTAAAAATTCGCCAGGTTGCCTCTGGAGGAGAAATCCATCTAGCACTCTGGAAATTTTTTATTTCATCAATTATTGGGTCATTGGAAATTGCTAACGAGTATGTAACTTTATCATGTCCTTTATAAATATATTTATACATATATTTCATAGCCTGAATAGTTGAACATATTTCAACATTAATGTGGCAGTTAAATTTTGCCAAAAGATATGGATTATAAGGTACAACCCATCGGTTGTCAAGTTGTGATCCTCTTACAGTGATTGCACGATTATTATTTGTCCGTCTATATATTGGGTATGAGTTTGCTGCGTATTTAGTATTTTCCGAGAATTCTTTAGGATAATGAAATTTGCAAGAGCCTTTTTTCATACAAGGGCATGCTGGATTCAATGTACCACATGGGCCATGCATCATATGTTTTACCACCAATGAAAATAAATATGGATTAGTGTGTTGATCAGGTAGTTCAGCACAAACAACTCTATCAAAAGCATCGGGAGAATACATTTTTGATGATTGGTTCAAAATAAGCAAGAAATGAGCATGAGGTAAACCTCTTTTTTGGAATTCAACTACGTATGCATAAGCAACAATGTGACCGAAAATTTCTTTCTTAAATAATTCATTTTTCAAAACTTGAAGCTTCGCACGAAATACTCTGGCTATTAAATCAGGTCTGTTCTGTATTTCATCAGAAGGTAAACACAATGCTTTTATTTCTGGCCAATTTGGGTTTGAAGTTATTGTTAAAAAAATATCAGGCTTTCCAAATCGTTGCACTAAGGCTATAGAATCCATATATCTTTTTCGCATATCTCTAGGTCCTCCAATAAATGATGTAGGAAGTATCATTCGTAGGCCAATATCAGAACCTAGTTCACAACCTTGTGCAATACCATCTAGTAAACCACGATAAACGTCTTTTCGTAACCGGTTTTGCATATCTGTACTCCTGAAAAAGTCTAGTCTTGATGTCTCAATTTTAATGTACATATCAACTACATATTGTTGCAGAAGTCTACCAATATGAAGTAAGAATGATCTATCATGTTCTCTTATTTGTAACTTATAACAATAATATTCACGACAAGAGACGGTAGTCCTTTGAGTGCTCTTGTTCTTAGAACCTACGTAAATAACCCAAAAAAAATTTAAACTTAGCAATCAAATACATTATTAAATTCTAATAAAAACACAATTTCATTTTAATATTACCTTGAGCCTCAGATTGTATGAGGTCATCTACGTTTGTGCAATTTTGGATGGTACAAATGATTTCATCATCACATGTTGGTCTGGGGTCCATTTTTTTTTGTCTTGTGTCTAATCTTTTAATTGTTCGATGCCAACCAGATTCTCCATTTGGGAATACAAGAGGATATTGCATTGGATCGTAACAACCAAAATAATGTTTGATAATTTGAGGCTGACTACTTTTTGGGTAAACCTGAATATGTTGACTTGCGCATTGTTCTTGGTTGTCAGATTCTAACCAGATTCCAGCAACTTGGGATGCAGAAGGTTTGTTAAAAACATTTTGGTCCAATCTAGGGTCAGCTTGTAAAGCAATTTTATACTCATTTAAGTTGCAAATACTATTAAGACTCCTGAAAAAATTAGCGTATGGATTGACCTCTAAAATGTGCATTATTCTCTCAACAAGTGGTCCATTGAATTTTGAACTAATAGACATACGGTTCAAAGTTTCATGATCTGTGTCAAAGAAATACAATTGAAGATTTCTTGGTTTTTCATTATCTGGTGGTATTAGTTGGTCCATAAAATGATAAAGTTGACCTTGCACTCGAAATGTATAAATTCCATCATTTCTTCTAGCCAAAGATTTATCGTTGTGTACACCCATTGATGTGAATGCAAACATATTGTTGTAGCTACGAATACAATTACAAAATTCTTTAGCATTTTCAACGTGACCAAGATATAATTGAACCAACTCAGAAGGCATCTCTGTTTCTGATAATTTTATTTCTCCTAATGAGCAACAAAATGTAGGAGGCTCTAAGTAAATACGTTTTGCATTGCAAAATTTACAGTTTTGTACAGTAGGTAAGATATCTGGACCACTTGCTATAAATTCCAAAGGATCACAATTAATATTTTGCAGTCCATGTTTGCTTCTTCGTTTATTTTTTGTCTGTCTACGATCTTCCAATGAGACATATTTTCTTTTACATAATTTTATTGTTTTATCCACTTCTTCAGTACCCAATGGATCATTGCTGACATATGGCAATCTCTGTGTGTTCCTTCGTTTATTTTTTGCCTGTCTACGGTCTTCTAATGAGGTATATTTTCTTTTACATGGTTTTCTTGTTGTGTCAACCTCTTTGTTCTCTTTTTTTCTTGCGGATAACATTATTGCTACAATGTCTACTCTAGTTCACAAATATATATATGATTTTGTAGCAGAAACTCACAGTAGTAAATGTATCGCTAGGCACGCAACAAAAATCAAGATACAGTGAACGTTCAACTAAATGTAATAGAAATAATTGTTAGTTGTACAAGCGGAATAGTAAAATATAAATACGTCCTAGTTTTTCTGAGAAATTGCAGAATATGTACTGTAACAAAAAGCCTAAAGGGAACTAATACTGAAAATATTATAAAGCATAGTAAATGCACACAATATGTAGAACTATGGTGAAAGAGCGCGCCTATTAGACAATCAAGTAAAAGAACCTCGTAGTTTGGGTGAATTGTAAGACACTTAACGTTAATGTAGTCCGTGGTAGCTGCACTGTCATACAGTTTACAAATGGCATAATTAGTCCCTAAAAGTAGAGATCAAGAAATCATCATCTAACAAATTAAAGATTTCATTGGCAAAAAATGGCTACTAAGAACAACAAACCTGATCAGAATACATTTGTTGCTGCACAAAAGATAACAAGGTTTCTCATTATACAGTTTGATGCTAACAATATTGTTCTACTATCACCACTTGTTGCTGCTAAATACAATATCTAACTAAAATTTAGGGTAGATAATAGAGAAGTAAGTGTGACCACAAGAAAATAAAGGCTTACATGTTGTTCAGTTGTAGTTATCTTTTACCGGAAAGTAGAAAACAAATAAACATATCAGTTCTTCTTTTTTCCTTTGAATTTTTCCTACAGTGGTTATGGAGTTGTGATGCCTCCAGGAAAACACAATTTTATCAAAAGTTTTAGAATAATGAATACGAGGCAAAATGCACTATTCAGAGTGTATTTGGGTTGGAAGTTTTCCAAAATTTTCTTTACATAAACATCATATTATTTATATATTTGTCATATTTAAATATTTTGTAGTCATTTTCATGGATTCCATATACACTTCATCTGCAATCATTAGAAATACTATCATCATGTCATATCTTTCCACTAAGTATGACCCAAGTAGTTGTCCTCTCAATGGAGGAACCAGTTAAGTGAGTCATCTCTCCATCATCTTAACCAAAAAAGTAATGCAAAGGAACAATGCTTTTTTTTAGTAAAATGAAAGCTATAGTGTACTAAGATCAATGTGGGGTACCCTCACTCCCTCTAGAAAAGCAAACAAAGACAAATGAAGCTAATCAAAATAACTCCTCAATTATCTTTTTTTTTTTTTTTTATAATATTAGGTGCAGATTATAGTACAACCTTTTTATATGACTATAACAAGAGCTAATGAAAATTCACAAAGTGCACATATATATACACATATGTTTACGTTCATCTAAAAAAGAATCTCTTAAATCCTAACCTGTATGACTAATAAAATATTTACTATCACATCATGGGTCTATTTACATAAGGAAAATACGTCATCTTAATAAACTATGCATAACCTTAGATAATTTAAATTTTGCAAGCACTTGTAATACCAAATATGACATACAAATATAATCAAAGACAAGTTAGGTAATGCCACGTACAATGGCATATTCACTGATGTTTCTTCCCAGTAAAGCAAACACTAAACTCCATCACTATTATATCCTCTAAAATTTGATTTATTTCTTCCAGTAACTAAGTAATTGCTTTTAAAAGATTATGACAATTTATCAAACAGTTGGTGGGCATATAAATGTATAACAAAGCTAATTCATTAACATACACATAAGACTTCAAAAATGAGAATATAAACACACGGGTACACAATTAACAGAGAAGAAAATATAAATCAAAACACACATATAGAAGAGAGAGTCGAGAGACGTACGGTGAGGATGGAGCTGTTGAGGCCGGAATTGCTGCAGCAGATGGAAGGGGTAAATAAATGAGTGGGAAACAAGGGGATTTTTTGTACCTGAATCTAAAATTGGAGAAATCCCTATGGAAAATTAACGAAAGGAAAGGCAGAGGACCGGCGACGGATTGAAAATTGACAACGAATGTAGTCAGCGAGTAACAACCGTAGATTTCAGCGGTGCGAGCGGACGGATTATTAGCGTTGGCGATGAGAATATAGGAGGAGAAGATAATGCTAAAAATGGAGAACTGATTTGATGCGCATTAAAAAAAATTAGAGAGGCACGTTGCAAGGTGATCGCCGACTGTTGGACACGTAGTAAGAAATTTACCTGGAACCGGAAGGAAACTGGCCAAGTGACTGGCCAATTGAGCGCAACTCCCTCTTTTTATAAGTAATAGATAGATATAATTCATTTTTAGAAGAGTTGTTAGTTTAGAAACACGTTTTTGTTAATATTACTTTTCTTAGTATTACGCCTTCATATATAAGGCCATTTGTATACTGTATTTGAGCAGTTTTCAATAATGAAATAAAACCAACATTGAAGCTCCGCAAATAACCGTTTTCCCCTTTCCAATTCTACATGATAATTACCATCTATTGATCTTCAGATTCTTCATGGTATCAGTTTATTAGGTTTCGATCGTTGTTTGATATTAGCAATGCATCTGACTGGAATCAGCAATGGCCGGCGCTTACGGCAGCCGGAGGCGGTGTTATTGCTGCTGGTACTAGTTCGCACGGTGCAGGATCTTCGCCGAATATGAACGATCCTCTTTATCTTTCACATTCCGATCATTCTGGTATGATTTTGGTCAGTACTCCTCTTACTAGTGAAAATTTTATCTCTTGGAAACGTTCAATGATGTTGGCGTTAAGTTCAAAATTGAAGTTAGGGTTTATAAATGGTAAAGTTGTTCCACCTTCTGAGACTGATGCTTCATTCGAGCATTGGAAGCGAGTTGATGATTTAGTTATTACTTGGATTTTGAATTGTGTCTCTAAGGATATTGTCAATTCTATTATCTTTGCAAATACTGCTAAGAAGCTATGGGACGATTTAGCTCAGCGTTTTGGTGAAAGTAATGGGCCTTTAATTCATCAATTGCGTAGGGAAATTCATAGTATTCAACAGGGTACAGATACAATTGTTGTTTACTATACTCGGCTTAAAGCATTGTGGGATCAACTAGCTTGTTTGAAACCCCTTCTTGTTTGCAATTGTGCAATTCGACATGAGGTGATTCTCAATGATCAGGAGAACAAAGTTTCTGAGTTTTTAATGGGTTTGAATGATACTTACGATCCTATTCGTAACCAAATTTGAGTTATGGAGCCGATACCCAATGTTAACAGGGTGTACTCCATGCTGGTACAGGTTGAGCGCCAAAGGTCGGTTGGCCTACAATTTTCAGAATCTCTTGATCATACTGCTATGATGATGAAAGGTGGGGTTAAGGGTCCATCTTTTGGTGTAAAATCAGGGGGCCGTGGGCGAGGATTTCATAAGTTAACCAAAGAAGAGAAGGCTGCCCTTACTTGTGATCATTGCTCTGGTTCAGGCCATGAATCTTCCACCTGCTTTAAGCTTCATGGGGTTCCTGATTGGTATACAAAATATAAGGAGCGGTTGGGTAAAACTTTTGTTAATGTTGCTGGGACTAAGGAAGTTGCTACACCTGCTTCTTTTCCTACAGATCATAGAAATGGAGCTCTTGATATTTCTGCTATTTTTCAGAAGGAATTGACCAAATATTTTGGTTCCAAGGAGACTTTCTCTTCTGGAGGAGGTAATGGTGGTTCTACCAAGGATTATGTTCATTTCGTAAACTCAGCAGGTAATTCTGATCCATTGTTGATTCATACTGAGTTGTCTTTGTTGGTAGATTTGAAGAAAGGTGATTGGATTATAAATACTGGTGCAAGTAGACACATGTGCAATGATATATCATTATTCCATTCCGTATCCATTGTTCATTCTCCTATTTCTGTTCTTTTACCTTATGGCTCCACTAAACAAATAACCCAAATAGGTCATGTTATCCTGAATGACAAATCCACTCTACAGAATGTGCTTTTTGTTCCTTCCTTTAAATACAACTTGCTTTCCGTCTCTCAGTTGACTCTTGAGTCTGATGTGAAGTGTACATTTACACCTTCTACCTGTTTTATACAGGCCCTGAAGAGTGGTAATCTCGTAGCTCAGGGTAAGCTTCATCACAAGCTTTACATTCTTGAACCTGTCTCTATTCCTGTTCATTGTAATTTTTTTCTTGAAACTTGGCATCATTTGTTAGGCCATGCTTCTCTTAGCACTCTGAAACATTTACCTTTTCTGCAACGTCTTTGTAATACTTCTCATTCAATAAAATCATGTGATGCTTGCTTCAAGGCCAAACAAACCAGATTACCTTTTCCACAATCTGATATACAGTCTACTGCTTTATTTGAGCTTATTCACATTGATATATGGGGCCCTTGCCGGGAAGAAACATTTACTAATACACCTTTCTTTCTTACCATTGTTGATGATTACAGCAGGGGTACCTGGGTTTTCTTAATGTCTCACAAATCCCAGACTTGTAAATTCCTAAAACACTTCATTTTTATGGTTCATACACAGTTTCAGAAATCAGTTAAGATCCTTAGAAGTGATAATGGATCTGAATTTACTAGTATTGAGTGCCAAGAATTTCTTTCATCTCTTGGTATTCTTCACCAAACTTCTTGTATTAATACTCCTCAACAAAATGGTATTGTGGAGAGAAAACACAGACATATTCTTGAAATTGCTCGATCCATCATGTTTCATTCTAAACTTCCAATTAAATTCTGGTGTTATTCCATTTTACTCTCAGTTCATATCATAAACAGATTGCCAAGTTCTGTGTTATCATGGAAGACACCCTTTGAAATTCTATATGGTCATGCACCAGATTATTCTAAGCTTAAGCCATTTGGTTGTCTTGCTTATGCAGCAAACACCTACCCTAAAACCTCTAAGTTTGGGTCCCGGTCTCATAAATGTGTATTTTTGGGATACATTGCTGGTAAGAAAGGATTTCATCTTTATGATCTTGATTGTGAAACCTTTCTTATTTCGAGGGATGTAAAGTTTTTTTAACACATATTTTCTTTTGCTTCCTTCTTCTCAAGAGTCTACTCAAACACCAATCCCATATCCCTCTTCTGACATTCCTTCAGAAAATACTTTTCCCCAACCACAAAGTCCTATTCCCACACCTAATTCTTCACCATCCACTGATCTTTCTTCTTCTGATCAATCTCTTCCAATTCTTAGACGGGGTCAGAGGACTAGAACTCAGCCTGTGTGGCTCCAAGATTTTGTGTCTCAGATTTCCACATATGATCCTTTTCCTTACCCTCATACTAATCATATTGATTATAGCATTGCATATGCTGCCTTCTTGAACCAAATATATGTGTTCAAGGAACCTTATTCTTATGAGCAGGCTTGTAAATTTAAAGAATGGCAGGATGCCATGAATAAAGAATTTTTGGCTTTGGAGGCAAATAAAACATGGGAATTAGTTGATTTGCCTAGAGGAAAAAAGGCAATTGGTTGTAAATGGGTTTATAAGGTTAAACTTAATCCAGATGGGAGTATTGAAAGGTATAAAGCTAGATTGGTGGCCAAGGGTTTTTCTCAAACATTTGGCATTGATTATAAGGAGAGTTTCTCTCCTGTGGCAAAAATAGTTACAGTTAGATTATTTTTTGCTATTGCGACTATGAAAGGGTGGCCCATTTGTCAATGGGATGTTAATAATGCGTTTCTTTATGGTCATCTTGATGATGAAGTCTATATGAAAGTTCCACAGGGATATACTTTGGCTAAACCTGGACAGGTTTGTAGACTCAAGAGGAGTCTTTATGGTTTGAAACAGGCTAGTAGACAGTGGAATGTGGAGTTTAACTCTAAGTTGATTGATTTTGGTTTTCAGCAGTCCCCTTTTGATCATTGTTTATACACCTTTAAGCAAGACACTGATTTTATTGCTTTATTGGTATATGTGGATGATTTGTTGGTGACGAGTACTTCTATTTTTTTTATTGATAAACTCAAGATTTATTTGGATGAGCTTTTCACTATTAAAGATCTTGGATTTGCTAAGTATTTCTTAGGCATGGAGATAGCTAGGAATACTTCAGGAACTTACCTTTGCCAAAAGAAATACATCAGGGATTTGTTGCTAGATACTGGTTTGATTGATTGTAATCCTGTTTCTACACCCTTTCCCTCTGGCTTACATCTTCAAGCTGAGCAAGGAACTTTGTTACCTAATCCTGACAAGTACAGAAGGTTGATTGGGAGGCTTCTTTACTTGAATTTAACAAGACCAGACATCACATATTCTGTCCAACAGCTTTCACAGTTTGTTTCTGCTCCAAGTGATGTTCATTGGAATGCTGCCCTTCATATTTTGAGATATCTTAAAGGGAATTTGTCTCTTGGTTTGCATTTTCCAGCAAGTTTAAGCTCAACTCTGCATGCTTTTAGTGATGTCGACTGGGCTGCGTGTAAGGACACGAGGATGTCGATTACAGATTATTGCATTTTTCTTGGTGCTTGTTTAATTTCTTGGAAGAGTAAGAAGCAATCAACAGTTTCCAAGTCTTCGGCGGAGGCAGAATACAGAGCTCTTAGCTCTACAGTTTCAGAGTTACAATGGATATCTTATATCTGCTCAGATTTTGGTATTCAAATATATTTGCCTATTACACTTGAATGTGATAATCAAGCTGCCATACATATCACTTCTAATCCTATATTTCATGAGCGTACGAAGCACTTAGAAATTGATTGTCATGTGGTACGCAACAAGTTTAAAGAGGGTTTCATTTCTCTTGTTCATGTGGCTTCTCGTTTGCAGTTGGCCGATGCTTTCACCAAGCTTTTGGGAGGTGCTCGTTTGGAATTCTTAATGTCCAAGTTGGGATTGGTTAAATTCACCAATGCCCATCTTGAGGAGGGGGTATAGAAGATATAATTCATTTTTAGAAGAGTTGTTAGTTTAGAAACACGTTTTTGTTAATATTACTTTTCTTAGTATTACGCCTTCATATATAAGGCCATTTGTATACTGTATTTGAGCAGTTTTCAATAATGAAATAAAACCAACATTGAAGCTCCGCAAATAACCGTTTTCCCCTTTCCAATTCTACATGATAATTACCATCTATTGATCTTCAGATTCTTCACTCTTTGCCTAAAGTTTGACCAAATTCCAACGGAGATTCTAATTTCAGTTACGTAGCATATCTGAAAAGATAGGAACGATGCTGTGTGGAATGATAAACGATCAAATTCGGTTAGAACTTGGAAGTACACAATTCACAATCTGACATCTGCCAAGACCTGGTCACGTAAAAATGAATGTCGATGAAAGCAAAAGACGGAGAAGCTTGAGGGGGTCAATGAAGCCTTAAGTGGGCAAAAAATATGGGGCTCACGCGTGCGACAGACAGACATGATAAGGAGAGTGATTCTTCATTTGGTGATTATATCAACCAGGAAAAGAGAATTAATTTTAAGGAGTAATTTGTATGTTGAGATTAGTAATGTTAATTCCATGGCACATGTTTTTGCTAGAACTCGTTTGTTTAAAAGTTCTCATTGTTTTGTCGAAATTTCAAATTTTGTGGATGGTCTTCTCCATATTTATCATTCTTACAATTGTTTAATGTTTTTTTTTTTTCCTTTAAAAGAAAGATGGATTGAATAAAAATAAAAAAAGAAATCTTTCATCTTTGCATAGGTCTTTGTTATATTAATTTACTTGGAAAGCAAATATTCAAATTAACTTTTTTCTTATAACAAATTATACAAAAGATTCAAATGATTTAAAAAAAATTAAAATTTATTTAATATAAGTTTTTATATTAAATACCGTGTATTGCGCTAAAAATAAACTAGTTTATAGCTTACCCCCAAGAGTTGGTGTGAAGGCTTGAGATTTAGGAGTGTAATGCTCTATAGGTCTCAAGTTTGAAATTCATTAGGTGCAATCAATTCCTGAAATGAGTTAACCTATACAGAGCTAGCTCTGGTTTGAAATGGGAAGACACCGCTAGTTGACGGTGGGTTAATGGTTCCCCGGATTAGTCGACCAATGAACCTAATACCGAGTAAAAAAAAAAACTAGTTCCTAGGAAAATTAAAATCGTAATTCATTTAATGTGTAGAGTCAGAAATTTGTAATTGGCAGGGGCAGCTAGATTTGTTTCCTTATGATAAAACCATAGAACAATAAATAAATAAACTATGGAGTAGTAGTAAGTAGTTGGTTGAGAAACTACAACGTGAGTTCTAATTTTTAGCCTCCAACTTTGAATTTGATCATGAGAGCTACTAACTAATTGTGCCTATTTTTCATCTACTTTAAAAAAACAATCTACTATAGACAGGGACATCAGGATATTTATTTGGGCCGAAATTTGTTTCCCCAAAAAATTATCATTTTCTATATAATTCTCCAAGTATACTATTAGTAGAAACTTATTTCAATGTAATTTTAAAAATTAGAAAAATCTATTAGGGTTTAACAGGAATATATATTAAAGAAATTAGACAACAAAATAAAATAAAAGGCTACAGAAAAAATATATAAACTTCAGATGATGAAATTAGAAATGGCAATTGTACGGGTTTAGAGGATTTGATCAATCCAAAGATTTTGTATCGCCAGAAAATAATTGAACCGGACCCTCGCCGCACCGTGAATCCAATTATTAATTAATAATAGAGAAATTTTCATATGCACCAAGTGCACGGTGTACTTACTCAACAGTTATACTATTTACACCCAAAATTCTATTTCAATTTCACTGAAAAGTGTGGTTAAATTACACTGAAAAGTTTACATTGAAATGTAAACTTTTCAGTGTAAACAATGTGAACAGTTGAGTGAGTACACCATACACCAAGTGCACAAGAGTGTTACTTTAATTAATAATTTCTATTTTACTTCTAATTGATTCTAAAATACAGAATTTTTTTATTTTAGTTACACAAATTGAAGCATATTATTACCTAAAATAATTTAATATTTATCTAGATATTTAAAAAATAACATATTTAAATATATACACAAATAATTTTTTAATATAAATATAGTGTTTTTTTATCAGTCTTAATACGAATATAGTGTTATTATATTTACTTATACACAAATTCTAGGGTGCATCCAAGTGCACACTATGCACTTGGATTTTACACCCTAATTTCAAATTGATTTAAAATCAATTTTGACTTAAATTCGCGGGTCGCCGGGTCGGATTTTTTATTTTTTCGCGGATCTCATCTGGGTAATGTGGCGGGTAAGACCTGGATCCTATTCACTTTTTCGCTTCTCTCTCTTTTTTCGCGCTAGTTCTTCTCTCAGTGATACCCTTGAGCAATACCCTTCAATCGTTCGAATTTTCTTCATTTTTCAGATTTCGAAACTTCTTTAAACGGTTTCTACTTCGAAATCGTTAGTTTCTTTTCAGTTTTTATTCAGTTTTTTCGTATTTGAATTTGGTAACCATTATATATCTCTCGATTCAAAGTGTTTTTGATATTATCTTCATTTTCGAAGTATTTTGTTCGCTGAAGTCCGATCAAAGGTTGTTGTTGTACGATTTTGAAGCTTTTGTTGTTGAAGTAGTGTATTTCATCGAACGCGTAAGTATTTTTTCAAAATCCTCTTCTATTTCTTCGATTTTTCATTTCTGCATGTCAATTTTTCTTATGATTTTTAGTTGTTTTCTTTCAGTTTTCTTCAAAAATAGTGAGAACTAAATACCGAGTTCCTAAAGGTAGTGGTCCTACTAGGAGAAAAGAACTTATTTCTAGTTGAACAAGATCTAATGTTAATCGTAGATTAGAAAATGCTTTGAAAATGTCTCAGGATAATGTTCCTTTGAATGTTCCTTCTAATGTTCCTGGCAATGATTCTGATGATTTTGAGGATTCTGTTCCTATTGGTTTATATTGTAATTTGAAGAGGAAGGATGGGAGTAATGTTTCTGGAAGTGTAAGGTCTGTGAAAAAAAAGTGTGTTATTAAGGAAAAAACTGGAGTTAGTGTTGAAGATGTTGTGAAGGATGATGTTGTGAGGTCCGATCTTAAAGGTTCTAAGAAGAAATCAAGTGGTGTTAAAAAGAGGAAAGTGCACCAAATGGATGATTCAAGTAAGGAAGGGGAAGAAGTTGATGTTGATGCAGTAAAGGATGATGGTGATGTTAAATCTGGTGGAGAAAGACCTTTGAAGAAAGAATTTGTTGGGGAATCTTCTGGTGTTAAGAAGAAAAAAGTTTTTCTAAAGAAGGAAACTGCTAAAAGGTATTCTTTCTTCTTTTTCTCAATTTTTTGGTGTATTGGTTATTATAGCTTCGGGTATTTGTTATTATACCTTCGGGTATTGGTCATCATACCTTCGGGTATTGGTGACTATACCTTCGGGTATTGGTCAAAATACCTTGGGGTATTGGTGACTATACCTTGGGGTATTGGTGACTATATCTTCGGGTATTGGTGACTATATCTTGGGGTATTGGTGACTATATCTTCGGGTATTGGTGACTATAACTTCGGGTATTTGTGACTATGCCTTGGGGTATTGGTGACTATACATTCGGGTATTGTTTATTATAGCTTCGGGTGTTGGTTATTATATCTTTTGGTTATTATTTTTTAATTGTTTATGTTTAGTTTTTGTTTGTTATTCTTGATCTTATTTTTGTTTTTTCTATATGCAGCACATTTTTGACGCAGTGTCGTCCTCTTGGTTTGTTTGAGTTGGTTAATTCTTTGAATGGTAAGCAAAAACAAGATGTTATTAGCATTGGTTTTGGTGGTCTTCTGAAGTTGAATGTGAATAAGTGCTATGGTCAGGAAATGTTGAAGTGGTTGGTGGAACACTTTAATGGAAGTAGTCATATGTTATCTGTAGATAAATTTAGGCAATTCCCTGTTAATGCTGATGATGTTTTTGATGTTTTTACGATACCTAGGAATGAGGGAAGAAATGTAGTTTGTTATTCTCGTTCTGATGATACGTCTATGTTCGATTCGTTTAGTAAGAAATATGGTATTGCTGCTAAAAATCCGATTCGAAAGTTGGCTGATTTGATTGTTGATAGGTTAGTTGAAGGGGGTGATGATTTTAAACGGGCTTTTGTTTTGTTTTGTCTCTGTTCTTTTCTTTGTCCTTCATCAAATCGTTCTATTAGTACCATTTATTTTAAGTCTCTGGAGGTTGTAGAAGATATACCTAAGTTGGATTGGTGTAGTTTTGTTTTGAAAAGGTTGTCAGATTCTGTGTTAGCGTATCAGAATGATGGGGTTAAGAATGTTAGTGGCTGTGTTCTTGTGTTACAAATAGTGTACTTGCATAGGCTGAAGTGGAGGGGTGTTTGTGAGCCGTGTTCTATTCCTCTGATTCAACATTGGAATAATGAGAAGATGAAGAAGAGGTGCTATCAAGAGCTTAGTGCTGGTGTTTTTGGTTCTGGTGATTTGGTTCGTGGTGTTTATCCTGTATCTGTTAATGGTGTTTTGAAGTCTAGCATTTCTGGTAAAGAAAGTGTGGATACCGAGTATCAGGTATACAATATTTTATTAATTTTTCCATATTACTGCTTCTTGTTTGTTAAATTATGTTGTTTTTGTTGCAGGAGATCAAAAACATTTTGGTGTCTATCCAGTCAGAGGCTAGGGATTTTTCTGGATCTTTTATGCGTAAGATTCAGAGGCTTGTGGATGGTATTCAGTCCTCTTCTTCCTCACAATCCACTCCTGAATCCGATCTTTCGAATACGCAAAAGTTCTTTATGAACCCGAAGCTTCACAGATATGTTGATAAATTGGTAAAATATGTTACCATGATGAAGGATTTGGCTGGTGAAGCTCCTAAGTTTGATTTGCTGACTCCTGAGCCACCTATTTTTTAAACCAATTTATCTGGGGATGAAGCAGACTGGTTTAAAGATGGTTTTAATGTTGATCTTGGGGCTGATGAGCCGTCTTTAAATAAACCTGGTCAAGAGAATCCTGATTTTGATGAAAGTTTTAAGAAAAAAACTGCTGAAGAGGATGTTGGTGCAAAGAATGGTGCTGATGGAGTTAGAATGGATAATTTGAATGAACATGTTCAAGAGAATCCTGTGGTTGATGAAAGTTTGAAGAAAAAAGCTGCTGAAGAAGATGGTGGTGTGAAGAATGTGGCTGATGGAGGCAGGATGGATAAATGTATTGGTCAGAATGCTGGGGTGGATGGAGGTATCAAGGATCGTGAAGATACTTTTACAGGCGATGAACTTGATGATGCAGTGAAATCTGTTTCTTCAAAGGTGAAAAGAACTGGTAAGGATAGTTCAAGTCTTTTTTGGTTGATTAATGATGAAGTTGGGTATGTTTCCAAGTTGGTGAAGTTAAACAAGAAGTGTTATCGTACTATTCCACAACCTCATATGGGAGTTGTTGACTTTTATTTTTATGATGGTGATGGTTCTGTTGAAGTGTAAGTATTTAATTACTTTTTTTTTAGTTTGGTAGTTATATGTGTGTATACTTATATATACATTTTTTTTTTTTTATCAGGGAATCTTATTATAGTCATGGCGATGATATTAGTCTGTACAAGGCTGAAATTAACACATTGCTTCCTAACCAAGAGATTGAAATTGCTGTTGTTTCTGCCTGGTGCTTGGATGTTAATGGTGATGTGTTTACGGATGGTAGACGGAGCAGATTTGCCTTCAATCTTAATCACAGTGTAAGTTTTGTTTTATATGTATTTTTTGTGTTTTGTTGTTAATGCTTTGGGTGTTGGTAATTATCTCTTTGGGTATTGCTTTGTAATTCTTAGGGTATTGCTGGTTTAGTCTTGGGGTATTACTGTTTTACTCTTGGGGTATTGCTGTGTATACCTTGGGGTATTGCTGTGCATACCTTTGGGGTATTGTTGTGCATACCTTGGGGTATTGCTTTGCATACCTTTTGGGGTATTGCTTTGCATACCTTTGGGGTATTGCTTTGCATACCTTTTGGGGTATTGCTTTGTATGCCTTGGGGTAAACTTGGGGTATTGCTGTGTATATCTTGGGGTATTACTGATTTATTCTTGGGGTATTGCTGTGTATAACTTGGGGTATTGTTGTATATATCTTGGGGTATTACTGATTTATTCTTGGGGTATTGCTATGTATACCTTGGGGTATTGCTGTGTATATTTTAGGGTATTACTGATTTATTCTTGGGGTATTGCTGTGTATATTCTTGTGTATTACTTTTTAAATTTTATGCTATTATTTATTATTGATTTTTTTTTGTAGTTTTTCTTGAGTGAGGTCGTAATGAAGGGAGTTGATGTTGAAAAAATGGCTGATAACTTTTTATGTGTGTGGGACACATGGATTTCTGTGTATGAAGGTTGTTTCATGTCTGCAGAAATGGTTAGTTGAATTGTTATTGTTTTGTGTATTTTTAATTATTTTGGTTTTTCTAAAGTTTAATAATTCTTTCTTTTGTTTTTCCAGATTTTCGTTCCTTTTTGTATATATGATCATTATGCTGTTGTTGTAATTAACTTTGCTGATAAAAAGTTGCAATTGCTGGATAACTTGAAGCATGTTGAGGAAGTTAATGATTACACAAAGTCTGCTGATATATTGGTAATTATTCTATACATTTTTGTTTGTAATCATTTTATATTTTTAATTTACAACTTTGTATTTATATGGTTTTTTTTTTACTTTTTTTTAGGTCAAACTGATGTGTAGGTTTCTTAAGTTGAAGAAACATTCTAAGGCTGGTGATATTTTGGAATATCAATTTGAAAATATGTCTTTAAAATGGCAAACTGGAAAGCCTGATAAGGATTGTGGTGTGTATATGATGCATCACATCAAACAATTCAATGGAACTTCTTATTCTTATCCAGACTTGACTCGGGTAATTGTTATATTTCATTTTTGATGTTTTTTTTGTTATTTGCTTATTTACTTATTTTATTTTTTATTGACTTTTTTTTATAGGAGGATATCCGTATAGCTATCAGGGCAGAAATCTGTGCAATCCTAGTTCTCTCGAACTTTAACTCGTCTAGGTCTGATGTTATTGAGAAGGTTTACAATTTTTATAAGCAAAAGACCGATTTAATCAAGAATATTGCTTTGAAGAAGAAGGAAAAAGATGAAAAAGTTGCTGAAGAGAAAAAAAACGGGCTGCTAATGCTTTGAAAACTATGGGTGATGATTTGGGGAGGGGAAAGAGGAGAAATGTTAAGTGATATTTTTTAGTTGAACATTTAAAGTATTTTGTATGTATTTTTGTTTTGAAATTTGTAATGGTTTAACTGATGTGGGTTAATATGTATATTAGTGGTTTAATGTGTAATGGTTTAACTGATGTGGGTTAACATGTGTTTAAATGATGCTGGTTAATATGTATTTAGTGTTTTTTTTTATATGTTTTATATATTTTTTTAATTTTTGTGTTGTATTAATAATTATTTCATGTGGTATTGTTAAATATATCTTCGGGTATTGGCTAATATATCTTCGGATATTACAATCTTTAACTTCAGGTATTGCAAATTATAACTTCGGGTATTACAATCTTTAACTTCGGGTATTACAATCTTTAACTTCGGGTATTGCAAACTATAACTTCGGGTATTACAATCTTTAACTTCGGGTATTGCTAAAACTTAAACAATATATAAAACATAAAGTACTTGCAATAATACTCCAATATTTGATCATCAATATCTCAAGTAAATGATGAATAATCTGAAAAAAGAATTGCAATTGTCATTCAAATAATATGTGGATTTGGTGTAGTGGAACCATATTCCCTCATTTGTGATGATTGTGATGTTGATTTCTTCTTCTTCTTGTTTTGATGGAGACCACTCTTTATTCTTTGACTTCTTCCCTCCGTTACTGATCGTTTTGGATCTAGAATTTTGTTAGATGTCTCAGAATGAGCTTCACTTCCTTCTTTTTGTGCACAGTATCTTTGGTTAAGTATTTTCTCATATCTTTCACATCCTTCTTCAATAAGTTCTCTCATTTCTTCACTCATCAAGACTATGTTATAGTACTTCCTTAAGATAGCATGTCTCCATGGGATATTGGTTGCAACTTTGTCATTGTTCCTGTTTTTAAAAAAATTGAATAGTAACATTAGTTAGTTCTTATCAGTTTTGATGAGAATAGTAAAATAACAGTAATTAAAAAATACAAACTGTACCTTTCTTTTGTATTGATCATTTTGGTTCTTGTCCCACACGTGTGCTTTTGCAAGTTTGCACCATCTTTTCAATATATAGTTATCGGGTATCATTTGTACTGAATGTACGTTCAATATTCTCAAGGAATGATAACACAATATGCCTAATTCTTCGAACTTCTTACAATCACAGGTTATTAGGTTCATGGCAGTGTCATATACCACTCTGTTGTTGTGCTCAACATTATCATTTTTGACCTCATAGATCAAAGTGGTATCATAGACTTGTACAACACTCGAACAGGCGAATATGGACTTTATGAACTCCTCTTCAAAACGTCTGAATATGGTGAGTGTGTATATCTCAGCAGCATGTTTGAGCATTCATTTCATTCCCAGGTGCGATTCTTGAGCAATTGAATTCATCTTTTTTTTCAGTGCTTCTCCATTTATTTACCGTGTTCTTGAATATCTCATAAAATTCTGTCAAATTTGTCTGCTTGTTTGCTCTGAAACCTATTGCATGATTTGTGCTTTCACTTCTTTGGGATGATCTTATTCCAGCAGAAAATATGTCCTTGCTTAACGATGTACACCATTTTTCTTTTAAACTGTATAGTCTAATAAACCAAGCATTTTTTTCGAGTCCATATGTTGATATCATGTTCTTCCAATTGCTTTCGAAGTCATTCTCATCCATGCATCCAGATAGACATTTGTTGAAAACATCTTTAAAAGGACCGTCTTTCTTTAATTCTCCAAATCTTGCAATTGCGTTTTGGTGTAGGTGCCATAGACACAACCTGTGTCTTGCTTCAGGGAATTCCTGTAAGAGAAAATTCAATAAGCAATATCCAAAAAAAAAAATCAGCAATACCCGAAGAAGTAAATTCAAATATCCGAAGCACTAAATACTAATACCCGAAGCATTAAATACCAATACCCGAAGCAGAGAATACCAATACCCGAAGCATTATATAACAATACCCAATTCTATAAATATCAATAACAGAACTTAACCAAATATAAAAGACAACTCCTTCTCAAGTATTAAATAATGTATACAATATTAAAAGAAATTTACCTTCCCTATCGCATTTTCTATTGCTAAGTCTTGGTCTGTGAACACTGTCTTTAGTACTTTCTCCCCCATTGAGTTTTTGAACATCTGGAAAAGCCATTCGAACGTTTATGTTTTCTCATCAGATATGAATGCACAACCGAACATTACGTTCTTCCAGTGGTTGTTTATCCCAACAAAAGGTGCACATATCAAGTTGTACTTGTTTCTTCTGTATGTTGTATCAAAAACCATTACATCTCCATAGATTTCATAATCTTCCATCATCAAAGAATCCCTCCAAAAGATACTTGATAATCTCCCATCTTCATTGAGTCTAATCTTGTAAAAGAAATTTTTATCTCTTGTTTTTTCTGCTTCCATCATGTTGATCAGGTTGTTTGCATCACCCCATTTAACTGCTTCCATTTTAAACTTGTTTACCAAGTTGTAATGGTCCTTTATTGTGTGTCCTAAGTTTTCCTCCCCTCCAACTTCATTTGTCATATAGCGATATGAGTCTATTGTTCTCATCCCTGAAGACACCATATCCTCTATCACTCTACTCTTGTCCATAGTGATTTGTCTTTCCGAACGGTGCATATGGTTCCATTCTGTTCTAGTTAGCTCATGATTGTGCTCTGTCTCATGTTGCACAACTGAATAATTGCCCTCTTTAGTCTTCTTGACCAACATTCTTGCCTTGCAGTCTGTTCTTGTTATACCAATTCTCCTTTTTTTGACAGATGTTACAGGAGTTGAATTACTGTCCTTTTTCGTTCTTATTCCAGTACAGGAGCACACAAACAACTTGCTCAAAAGTATAGATTTATCAGTTGCAGAAAATCTGTTTGTTGATTTACGAACACTGAATCCCAAACAACGTGCATGCTTACAGTATAAGGAATACATCTTTTCTACTGTGTCTTTTTCTACACCGATCAAAGAACCTCTTATATCGACATGTTTTGTATTTTCATCTGTTTTAAACAAACATATATTTTTAATATTATTAGTACTATATAATAGAACATTTAATTAGCAATATTCCAAGGTACTAATCAGCAATACGCCAAGAACAAAGTAGTAATACCCCATGACTAAATTAATAATACCCCAATAATAATACAGCAATACCCGAAGGTATTAATTAGCAATACCCTAAGAACAAATCTGCAATACCCGAAGGTATTAATAAGCAATACCCCAAGAACAAAGCAACAATTTCCCAAGACTAAATTAACAATACCCGAAGGTATTAATCAGCAGTACCCCAAGAACAAAGTAGCAATTTCACAAGATTTAATTAACAATACCCGAAGGTATTAATTAGCAATACCCCAAGAACAAATCATCAATGCCCCAAGAATAAATTAACAATACCCGAAGGTATTAATAAGCAATACCCCAAGGACAAAACAGTAATACCTTAAGCTATTAATGAGTAATACCCTAAGATCAAAATAGTAATACCCGAAGAATGTTTTTCTACCTTTGTTTACTATCAAGGAAAGTTCTTCAGCTGTTACTGGTTTTAACATCTCATCATCCTTTTGAAGACTTTGTTCACCAATTATTATGCAATCATATATTTCCTCTTCTCCTTCAGCCAGTAGTATTTGAATCGAGTGTAAATTATCACCTATTTCATTCCCTTCGTATAGTTATAAAATGCTCCTCATAAATCCGTTAAATTACAGTAAAAAATTAGCAAATTAGGTCAAATACCTGATTCATCGTATTCTTCAGCATATTCCATGTTTTATTTGATATTTGTGCGCGTCTAATTCGCAATGAGTTTTTCAATGTGTTTTTGCTTTCGATTTCCACCTTCTCTTTCTTCATAGTAGTACGATTTTACTGCTATTTTCTGAATTTGATTTTGTTTCGTTTTGCTATGTTTGATTTTGAATCTCTTATGTACGTGTTTTGTTGTGGGTTATGGGTTTGGGTTTTTTTCTCCGGGTTCTGGACCTGAGACCCGCGAGCTTAGTATTCGGGTCGGCTGACCCGCGAGTTTTAGTCGGGTCGGCCGACCCGCGAAATTCTATAATTGGTCAAAATCAATTTGAAATTAGGGTGCAAAATCCAAGTGCATAGTATGCACTTGGATGCACCCTAGAACTACTCTTACTTATATAGTATTATATAATAAATATATATGATGGATGTAGAAGCTGGATATATAAAAACTACAATTCGTTTTAAATTGTTGATCGGGTTCAAACTATCTCAAGGAGGGTGAATCCCTATATAACTAATTGGGAATTGAGATTGTCTACATGTCAACTCCTTGTGCATCGATGTCACATAAGTATGTTCTTACTGAGATCAGCTTATGTTTGGTTGAATTTGATTCTTTTAATAAAAAATTAGTTTTAGGTGTTTACGTTTTATTGGTTTATTGATTAGACATGTTATTTGACTCAAAGAAACCATTAAGGGGGTGCTTGGTTAACAGCTCCTCAGTGATAACGGGAATGACAATGAAAATTAGTGTAATTATGATGGTTCATGAAAACAAAATTACTACCTCCCCTCCTAAACAAGGTAATCACTACTCCATTTTGATTACCCTATTCTCTTCCTATAATCATTCTCCTCAATCACTCCTCTATTTCTCCACCAACAACCATTTGTTGTCCCCTTCAATTTTAAAATTGGGCATGTCACTAGCAATAGAGTCACCATTGAAATAATTTTTCCCCCAACATATCATTTTTATTAGAGAATATAGATGGAAAATAATTTTTCATTCCCATTACCATTGGAGACTTGCTAACCAAGCGCCCCTCAATTAACAGTTGATTTATAAGAAGGACTCTTGATATAAGGTTGGAATTCACCGATTACATTTTAGTTCTAAAATTGAACATACGTGTATTTTCTATATCATGGTATAGCTTTTACTGAACTGTAAATTTAGTTTGTATATATTTTTAAAATATTTTCTATAAAAATCAATTGTATGATAGGAATTTTTATATCAAAAACATTAATTAAAAAATTATAGTGTAGCAGAGTAAATATAATATTTTAAATTTTCTATGTGTCACTATAGTTCACTTTGAATTAAGGATTTAAACTCGCCTAGCTAAGTTGCCCAACGATTCTGAACCGTTGGTTTCAATTCCAAATCACTGGTTCTTGGTTCAATTTAGTGAAATCGAAATCGAAACGCTAAATATTGTTGGGCGATTCTGGTTCTGTCAATTTCGATTTGGATTTCGGTTCTAAAACAGCGGTTTATGGTTCCGAACCGTTCTTTTTTTAAAATAACTAACATGTAAAAAAATTCTTAATTCAAGTACAAAAAATAAATAAATAGTGAATTTAAATAAATAAAAATTTTATTGTATTCAACTTTAAACATACAAAATAAAATTAAAATACAATTAAGTAATAATCAAGGTTTACAAATTAAAAAAAAATAATGAAATACAAAGGTCTACAAATTACAATTAAATTTTTTACATGAAAATAACTTACAAAACAAGTTATAAACCACTTACAATTTAGTACTTACAAACTACCGTACAACTAAAAAAAATTATAAATAATGAAAATGTAAATAAAATATTAAAATTATCGCATGGATTAAAATTTATATATATATATATATATATATATATATATATATATATATATGTATATATATATATATATATATATATCGATTCGTGGAACCGACGGTTACAATTTTTGATTTAGTGGAATCAAAACCGAACCTTGTAATATATGGTTCGGTTTCGATTTGGTGACAGTTCCAAAATCACCGGTTCCAACTCCAGTTAGAACTAACAAACTGCCAATTAGAACCAACAATTCCAGTTCATTTGGGCAAGTCTACGGAGAAAATATCACAAATGGTCCTGTAACTTTGCCCGAGTCCAAATTTGATCCTTTATCTTTTTAATTTCTCAGTTTTAGTCCTTTAGTTATCAAAAACAGTTCTTTCCGGCGGAAGTTTAAAAACTTGACCGGAATTCGCACCTGCTCCGGCAATAGCGCTCTCGTGGCAATCCACGTCAAAAAATAATTGATTCCTGCTACAAATCAAGCCAATATTCATCCAAGTAAGCATTATATGTAAATCTTTCAATTGCTTATATGCTTGGATTGATCCTTGTTATTTCTGATTCCCAGAAAGAGTTCCAGACAATTCCCATGGGAATCCAAGCAAAATTCAAAGTTTGGGTGAGATTAATCATGTTTCTCTTCCTAAATGAAATAAATATCACCACTCCAGTTTCTGATTTTCTTATTTTGGTTGGTGATTAAATCTCAGCTGATTTAATAATGTGGAAAGATGTATCAGGATCAACGTTCGTGTTTGGGATTAAATCATTTGCCATTATTTCCTCTTCTTACACAAATGATCTTAATATCAGGTTAGATTTACATTTTTCATACTGGATTTGGCTAAAAGAGAAATTGACTTGATAAATAATTTTTTTATCTAAAAATTCGACAATAAATCTCCAATCTAAAGCAGGGATGAGCATTGGCCAACCTAGTTGGTTGAAGTATGAAGAATGCCACGAGAGGTTTAAAAAAGAATGCTATTCAGTTTTCCATTTTAGTTCAGTTGGTTGATGACAGGGCGTGACGTGGAAATTATTTTTTGACGTGAATTGCCACAAGAGCGATATTGCCGGAGCAGGTGCAAATTCCGGTCAAATTTTTAAATTTTCGCCGGAAAGGACCATTTTTTATATCAAAAGGACTATAACTGAGAAATTAAAAAGATAAAGGACTAAATCAGGACTCGGGTAAAGTTACAGGACCATTTTTTATATTTTCTCCAAATCTACGCCTAACTATCAAACCCCACCCCACCCCACCAGACGAATATCCTAAGATTTCCTTTTCGAACATTATTAATTTGAGAACCGGGGAAGTACAAATGTGACGAGAAGGGCATAAATGACAAGCTATTTCAAATTTCCTTGATGAAAATTATGTATTAATGAGCCTAGGAAATAGAAATGTGATGGAAAGGGACTAATAATGAGATATTTAAAATAATTCAAAGTATCACTATTTACTTTACAAAATATCACTGTTTAATAAACTTGAGATGAAAAATACATAAAACCAAGCATTGTTTTTAAATGGCGATACATCATATGCTAAAAAAGTGATACTTCACACGTTGTGATATATGGAATAAATAATTTATGTAAACTCGAATTCACACAAGATCTGACCTTTAAATAGGAAAAATTGTTTTTTTTAGGCCTGTAACATAAGGGTAGTTGTGTTTTAAGGACAATATGTTTTCGGGTTTATAAAAGTAAGACAATATGTTTTTGGGCATGTAAAAGAAGAACAATATATTTTTGAGTTTGTAAAAGTATGACAATAATTTTTTAGTCTTGTAAAAGTAGGACAATATATTTCAAAAATCTGTAAATGTAGGACAATTGAGCCCGTGAGGAGTGTATTTTGGGCTTCTAATTCAGGCTCGATTGTCCTACGTACATTTACTGATTTTTTAAATATATTGTCCTACTTTTGAAAGCTTGTAAAAAATATTGTCCTACTTTTAACAAGCTCGGATATGTATTGTTCTACTTTCACAAACACAAAGACATATTGTCCTACTTTTATAAGCCCGAAAATATATTGTTCTTAAAATATAACCACCTCCTAGTTACAGGCCAAAAAAAAAACCATTTTTCACCCTTAAAATACATAGTATTTGTTTGAAGATAACCGAAGAGGGTTTTTTTGTTTTTAATCCCACTCTCACTCTTCAAAAAACTTGAATTCATGATCCCAGTATAATTTTGATAAAAGTGTTCTTAGAATATGAACTATTCCACTTCATCATTTGAAGTAGATGAATGGAAATATAGAGTTGTCACGGGCTTGCTCTGTGTACTTAAAGGTTGGATTGGAGTTTAAATTACAAATCGTCTCATAACTTTTTGACAAGATAGATATGGTCCCAGAATTAACTTTCTATCATATTTAGTCTCAAATTCTTTAACAAAGTCCAATTTTGGTCCCAAACCGGCTGGAAAAGTCAATGTGACGTCGTTTTTATATTCGAAATTGGGGGTTTATGGCAAGAGGGTTGATGTGGTGTTCATATGTGCTAATTATATTTGATTTTGTTCTTTTCTTTTAGGATTTTTAAATATATATTATGTGTAATAAAATTGTAAAACAAAAGAATAAATTAAATATAGGGAAACAATTTGAAATACCCATTTTCAACTTTGAGAAATTTATTTTACCCACTTCAAATATAAATAATTTTTTCTACCCATTTTCAACTTCAAACAATTTTTTTTACCCATATGGCCCACAACATTATTATTTAGTCACCTCATCATATTAATGACCCCCTTAACACCCCCAACCCCACATTATCTTTATATCAATTAAACTTTAATAAATACTCTAAATATTACAATAAATTTCTAAATTTACAATATTAATTAATAACATATTATTAGTTACAATATGTTTATTGTATATTTGCGTATATGTATAGTGCATATTAATAAATATTAATAATATTGTAATTGAATTTAAGTTGCGATGTTAAAAAATTAGTAGTTTTAATTATTTATTTATTGAAATTTAAGTGATGAGAATGAAGTGGAGGGGTGGGTATGGGGAGAGGTGGGACCCAATTCAAGTTTGTTAAAACTTTTATACCCATTTTGTAGGGGTGTTTTGGTCCTTTAACATGAATTGGGTTAAGATTTTTTAAAGTTGATGTGGGTAAAATAAATTTTTGAAAGTTGGAAATGGGTATTTTGTGGTATTTTCACTTAAATATAAGTAGTAGATATAAACGTCACATCAGCATCATTGCCGGAAATCACCAAATTCGGACTTCAAAGTGAGATTTGAGACCAAAATTTGACCTGTCAGAGAAATTGGGACAAAATCTGATAAAAAGTTAATTTTTGGACCAAAGCTATTTTTTCATAAAGTTATAGGACAATTTGAAATTTAAACTTGGTTGGATTGGGTTAAATATTTATAGCCCGCTTAAAGGTGGGCTCGTTTGGGCCGAGACTTTGGTAGACTTTTTTCCTATAATTTGGAGGTGTTTGATTTGAGAGGAAAATGAACGAGGCAAACCTTGATGAAGGAAAGAAAGTAGATGGGGCAAGTGTAGTGTGAAAGGATTCCATCTTACCTAAAAGTCTGAATTTGTAGAGAGGTGTAAAATTAATTTATTTAAATATATAGTTTACACTCTTCCTCACTCATGGGCTGAAATTAATTTTCCTTCTTTGGGAGGTTCAATGAGTTGACAATTTAATATGGATGAAATTGCTCTTAAACCCAGATGTAACTTGGGAACTATACTAACTAGTTTGAAAGATATTTATTAGAAGATAACAAAGAACATGGTTAGAGATATGTCTAAAAAATAGAACCGTCAAAATGAATTCAACACGTTGGACCAGCTCTTCTCGTTGTACTTTGAAGATGGATTAGGATAAGAATATATACGTCCGTTGGAAGGTCGGTCCAAATGGACTAGCCCACCTCTTTATTTTTTTTATTAATTAATTTTAATATTTTATTGTAAATTTTAACTATTTTATATTTTTTGGGTTATTTTATAGGTTTTATGTTAATGGATGATAGGTTTTAATGGTAGGCAACTATATGTTTATGAGTTATAAAGAACGTTGAATGATGAAGTTCAGCGTGAATTAATGGACGATGATTTTTATTTTTTGACGCCTTTGTTTTATTTTTTAATATTATAGTGACCAAGGTAAATAATTAATTACATTAATTTAATCTTGATAATGATTTTAATACGTTGAGTAATTTTATGCCGTATTAGATATTTTCTATTTTCTGGGAAAAGAAAAGGGGATGGCTTGCCTATTCTTCCGCCACCAGATTGGCGGGCCGGCCCATCCCCTAAGCGCTGGCTTAGAGCATTCACATTGGTCAAATGGTTATAATTCTTATATCTCCTCCACATCAATACTATTTCACTATTATTTCATCAACATCCGTTAACTTTCACATTCATTCAAGAGTTATAACATACTAGTTGGGGAATATTTTTATGAGTAGCACTTAAATTTTGCACCCAATTTAAAAATCAATTTTGACCGAAAATTCAAATTCGCAGATCAAGACTGACCCATCAGGTGAGCCGGCAACCGTTGGCAATCAAAAAGGGTAGTAGAGGGGCTGCGCCTTCCGCCATCAATTCTCTGTAACAGGTATACAAACAGAAATCAGATGGAGAAGCAGATTTACCAATTGTGACCTCAGGATGATTTGGATGCGGATTACTAGCAAAAATGTTACCAGAAGTGTTTATATTTGGTCCAGATTTCATGGAAGAACTAATTCCCGCAATATCTGCAGATGTGGCTGCGTTGGAGCTTTTGAGAGATGATTGAGACATAATTTGAACAGATGGTCGCCCAATTCAATTCGCGGTTCACCCAAATTCAATCACCTTCGGTGTGTTTTAGATACCTGAGGCACGATGGATTTTCCGAGATCTGCGGCGATGGAGAGGCTGGCATCAGACATCCCTCCCACTCAATGACTTTAGATAACAATCATACTCATATGCATAAATATTAATTCATTTAGGAAGGATCAGAATAAGGTTATTTTGTTATTCTGCAGAATGTAGCCTAAGTTCTTCATTATTCCTTCCCATCCCTGTAGTCCCGACTTTGCTGCTATAAACCTCGGCTCTCCGTTGAACAATTGCAGATATGGGAAAGACCTATAGTGTTAGATCAATTTTTGAACTCCGTGACATTTTAATCTTATTATTTTTTAGTAATTTTTTGGAGTATTGGTGATTATAAGTTGAGATATTGTTGAGTAACTATTGGAGTATTATTGATTATAACTTGGGTTTGGTGATTAAGCCTCGAGGTATTGGTGAATAATTTTTTTGGGATATAACTTGGGGTATTGGTGATTATAACTTGGGGTATTGGTGATTATAACTTGGGGTATTGATAATTATAACTTGGGGTATTGGTGATTATAACTTCGGGTATTGGTAATTATAACTTCGGGTATTTGTGATTATAACTTCGGGTATTGTTAATTATAACTTCGGGTATTGGTGATTATAACTTGGGGTATTGGTACGAAGCACGCGCGACCCATTTGCGACCCGACTTATTGCCAGACCCAAAATTTTGGTCAGGTTGGGCCTGACCAGCAAGTTTTTACTTTTTGGTCAAAATTAATTTCAAATTGGGATCCAATTCCAAGTGTATGTTATGCACTTGAATGCACCCTAAAATTTATCTATTTTTATTATTCTATTAATTTCATTTTTTTACCAAATTTTAAGAATAAAACAACAAATTCAAGAATAAAATAAGTAAAAGAAATGTTATTTTAGAAAAAGTAACTAGCTACTCTGCGATCACCAAATTTATAAGATATAAGTAATGGTTATAACTCCCGAGACATTTTTTTTTTTTTTGACGGAACTCCCGAGACATATTGATTATAACCACTTATTGAAGAGTTATATTAACTCTCAATGTGTAAACAGGAAGTCTCCAAAAATTTCCTTTTTGAACATTATAAATTTGCAAAATTAGGAATTAAATAATACTCCTTCCGTTCTTTTTTAATTGTCCCATTTTATCCAAAATGGTGTCCCTTTTTAATTGTCACTCCACTAATATCAATGCATTTTTTACCTACCTTTTCTAACAATACCCCTATTAAATTTTAATGTTAACCATCATTTTGCAATAAATGAGAATAATAAATAAGGGTATAGGTGTCTTTTGATACCCTAATAAATGAGAAAATTGGTATGTGTGAATGGATAAAATGAGACAGATAATAAGGGACGGAGGGAATATGATCAATGGAAATGATTTATAGTGTCGGTACACAGGAAACAATCACTTACAAAAAATAAAGAATTGCCCACAAAATTTGTTAATAGACATTCTCATTCTTTACCTATAAAAAATTTGTCTACCGAATTTATTAGACAAATAGTTTGAGTAATTTTTTATAGGCAAATTGTTGTAGATAATTAATTACCTAAAAATTTATATATCTCATAGACAAATTGTTTATGGATTGAGAAATGAAAATGCTTACATATTTAAGAAAAAAAAAAAAGTTGTAGGCAATTTCCACTACATAATATTTTGTTGAAAAAAAAATTAGACGGTTATTTATTTTCTTATAGGGAATTAGAACTTTATACTTTTGCGAATGATTTTTTTTAAAAATGAGTGGTAAAACAGTCCTTTCGAATTTAAGGAATTGAAAATAACCATAATATTAAAATTTGAACAAGTTTTATATGAAAATGATTCATGATAAGCTTATTATAAAACTGTTTTAAAGTGTTGAATATTTGACCAGAAGTATCGATAATCTCACCAAAAGTAACATTAATATGGGTTCAAATAAATTTACAACAATTACAATTGATGGGGTACTATTGGTGAAATTATCGATATTTTTGGTCAAATATTTGATACTTTAATATAGTTTTATAATAAACTTATCATTAACCATTTTTATATTAATACTTTGCTTTCCTGATCAAATATATATATATATATATATATATATATATATATATATATATATATATATATATTACTTTGCCTTAAAATTTTGATATTTTAGTAAGGTTTAAACGGGTTGCCGATTGATAAGAAAAATAATTAAATTAATTAATTTCACACATTTTTACGGAATTTAAATTTATTTGTTGTTTTAAAAAAAACAATTGAATTTTATTAGTATGCACATTAATACAAATACGCGGAGTATAGTTATGAAGATCAATAAAAGGACAATTAATGATGTTTGAAATTTTACCTCATAGGTACGTAGACGCAAGCACGAAAATTTCGCGAAATTTCGCAGATATTTCACCGAAATTTCAATTTTTTGGAAGTCTCGATATGGATATTTACCGGAACGAGATTTTTTCCAAAATATCGGTAAAATATCGGGAAATATCGATATCGAGTTGCAGTTCAAAATTTACCAAATATCTGGAAATTTCGAGAAAATATCGGTGAAATATCGGTAAAAGTCGGGAAAATATGGATAAAAATAGAAAAAAATTTAATCACTTCTTCGTTTATTGTCCATGAATATTATTTTAGATTTTGAGAAAATTTAGTTACTAAACCACCATTTATTCAAAACTCTTGTAAGAAAAATATTTTTCTTTATGCTTAGTTGTATTATTTGTATTGTATTAAATTATTATGAACAATTATCATATTATTTTAGACTTCTTAAATATTTTGTTATTGATATATTTGCCATAAATAATTATTTTATTTGAGTTTAAGTTAAATTTATATATATTAAAGTTAGTTACAATATTCCTTAAACTTTCATATTAAATTTCCATCATTTTAATAAAATTTCCGTCAATTTTCTATTTTTTACCGATATCGATATTCGATATCAGTATTTCCATCGATATATTCGTAAATTTAAAGTACCGATATTTCCACCAATACCGATATTTTTATCCTTGCGTAGACGTCTCTAGAATTTGTATATAAGTATAATGTGTGCATTACATTAAACGCACATTATAGATCAAGAATAGATCCCACATAATTACATTAGAGATCAAGACTAGCTCCCATAATAATTATGGACATGCAGCTCTTCACCACCCTCATTCTCTTCTCATCTTTCATCCTCGTCCTAATCAACTTATGGAAAAAAACAAAACCCCCTCAAAATTACGAAAATTTACCTCCAAGCCCCCCACGCCTCCCGATCATCGGCCACCTCCACCACCTCGTTGGAGGGCTCGCCCACGAGTCCCTCCGAAAAGTCTCCCAGAAATACGGCCCCGTCGCCCTTCTCCAGCTCGGGGAAGTCTCAATGGTTGTAATTTCGTCCCCGGAGGCGAGCAAAGAGGTCATGAAAGTGCACGATCCCTCGTTCGCGGACAGGCCCGCGAGCGTCGCACTGGAGGCGTTCTTTTACGACTACAGTAACATCGCCTTCAGTGCGTACGGTGAGTACTGGCGACAGATTCGCAAAATATGCATCGTGGAGATGCTGAGCGCGAAGAACGTAAAGTCCTTCGCGCATATAAGGCAAGACGAGATAACTCGTCTCGTCAAGTCTCTGCAGTCGGTCCCCTCTGGCAGAGCCGTCAATTTCTCGGAGAAGATCGTGGAGCTGACGTGTAAGGTGACGTGCAGGGCGACGTTCGGGAAAGAGATGAAGAGCCGGGATGCGTTGACGGCGATGCTGAAGAGGATTCCGATTGGGGGGTTCGAGTTTGCGGATTTCTTCCCGTCTTTTAAGGTGGCGCATTACTTGAGTTGGAACAAGTATAAGTTGATGAGGATGCGGCGGAAGGTGGACGCCGTTCTTGATTTTATGGTGGAGGAGCATAAGCACAAGAAGAGTGGGGAGTATGATGGTGAAGATATTCTTGATGTTCTTCTCAGGATGCAGAGGAATAAGGAACTTCAGTTCCCTATTTCTAACAACAACATCAAAGCTATTATTTTCGTAAGTCTGGTTATTACTCTCCCGGCCCCTCATTTTAGTTTCTGTTTTGTAATTTTTGTATGTCACTTTATTTATTTATTTTTCTTTTTTACAGATAAAATACTTCTTCATCCCCCAAAATTAATAATCTTCATGCTTTCTTTTTCCGTATCGCAATAATTTCACACCTTAAATATGAAAATAATACACTTTCATAATATTTATTTTATTTTAAAATCTGTATTTATTGGTTCAAAATATCAATAAAATAAAATAAAAATTTAAAATATGTCACCCATATGAAGACGGCAAAGTATTATATAAAAATAGTTCATGATAAGTTTATTATGAAACAATTTTAAAGTATCATTAATTTTATCGGGAGTATCATTAATCTCATTAGGGATATCATTAATCTGAGTTTAAGAAAATTGTTTAAAATTTTCTTGAAGTCAGACTAATAACAATTTTCTTGAACTCGGACTAATGATACCCCTGACAGGTTTAATGATACTCCTGGTGAAATTAATGATACTCTAAAACTATTTCATGTTAAGTTTATTATGAAGCGTTTTCATATAAAACCTACTCTATGAAGACTAATAAGGAACGGAGGGAATATAATTTTATGGCAAAAACTTGTATGAGACCGTCTCATGGCATGAGACAACACAAATTAACACATACCCCTAGTGTTAATGAACCAATGCCCTAGTTACACCAATTTTTATTGTCTCATGCCATAAGACGGTCTCATACAAGTCCTACTCTAATTTTATATTCTTACAATTTACTCTTACTTACATATCAATTGTACTATATATACATAGATATAATATTACTTATTTTAATTGTTGTGTACGTCAAAACCAAATAGGAAGTAAATAGAGGGAGGGATGGAGTATGTCCTTAGCCATTTATAATTTATATATTGTTTTTAGTCATTTTTATGAAGGATATTACTTTCTTGATCCATGTTAAGTTTTTCATTTTACGAAAATGGACGTTTCAGGTAAAGCTTCCTATTTTATTTATTGGAAAGCAAATGTTTCTATATCTCTCTATTTTATCTCTTTTTACCCCCTTTTTATTTTTTTTATCATATCTCAACACTTCACTGCGCATTTAATATTTTATTTTTTATTTTTTTTGTTCAAAAAGCAAACGAGAATCTCAACAGAAGAGAGTACTAATCAAATAAACTATGTGACACAAGGTATTAAGGGTATTTTTAATAAAAAAATTATAAATCTGACAGCATATAATAACAGGACATGTTCACTGGTGGAACGGAGACGTCAACCACTACTATTGATTGGGCAATGGCGGAGCTTATGAGAAATCCACATGTGATGGCAAAAGTACAGTCAGAAATAAGAGGGATTTTAAAGGGAAAGGAGAGTGTGGAAGAAAATGATGTGCAGGACCTAAAATACCTGAAATCAGTGATCAAAGAAACTTTAAGGCTTCATCCAGCATTCCCACTGATTCCAAGACAATGTAGGGGGGACGAATGCAAAGTGTTAGGATATACAATCCCCAACAAAACTAAGTTGATGATCAGTGTCTGGGCAATAGGGAGAGATCCAAAGCACTGGAAAGATCCCGAAATCTTTCAACCTGAAAGGTTCGACAACGTTTCTCTAGATTTCCAGGGGAATAACTTTGAATATATCCCATTTGGATCGGGGAGGAGGATTTGCCCCGGTTTGCATTTTGGATTGGCAAACGTTGAACTTCCATTGGCTCAACTTCTTTACCACTTTGATTGGAAATTGCCAAAAGGAATGAATCCTGATGATGTAGACATGACTGCCAATGAAGGAATTACTGTTGGACTAAAGAATCCTCTTTTTCTTATTCCTACAACCTATAATCCTTCCAACTGAGAACCGGTGAATTTAAGTTCCAAACTTGAATTTTATGGTATCTATGTGGTGAATTTAAGTTCCCATCTTGAATTTTATGGTATCTACGTATCCTTAAGTTGTGTTTGTTTGTTTTCTTTTTAATTAAATAATAAGTAGTTGTGCCTTTAATCCTACCTCAGGCTGACCATAAGGTGGGACTAAGCCCGTAGAATCTCCTCAGGGGTCTATTATTATTTATATACTATGGTAATTTTATCAGTGCGGTGCACATTGATTATGGCACTGTATGTAATACTTTGAAGAAGCAATATTAATATTTTTAATCGGTTTTTTTTTTTTTTTTGAAGTGTTTTTCTTTAATTTTGAAGGGGCAATGTTGTTATTGTTATTTTGTTAGAGTATTATTGTTACATTGAAAGTAATACAAACTTCAGAAAACTTCTCTAAAGTTAAAATGTATTAATATTAGTTATAATTTACCGTAAGTATATTTTTACAATTTATGCAATATGAATCTTTACGAATTCGTATTAAACACGCAATTAAAAAAAAATATATATCTTGATCCATCTCACCGAAAGGTAAACCAACAGATATTGTACCCCAGAGTATAATATCCAGCCTGGGTCTCCACTACAATGTTGTAGTCACATGTTTGGTCAAGATTGTCCACGACTAATGTTGCAACCACATGTTGGAGCTAGATTGTTAATTTATGCATCTTTACCCCTACTACTTTATGAGCATTAGCTAATTTCATATTGTCCATCTAATCTTGAAAAATCAACTTAAAAAATTCCACCAATACATTATTAATCTAATCCAGCTTGTTTTACAAGTTTACAATTATATGTGCATATATATATATATATATATAAAACCTTTTGACACGTATACAAAAAAAGTATCATTAAAATGTATACTATCAATATGCAGACGACACTTCATTTGTGGGAAAAGGCGGAGAGAAACATTTGGATGATGAAGATGTTATTAAGGTGGGTAGAAAATTTTTCGGGTGTGGTTATCAACTTTTCTAAGAGTATATGTTATATAATTATATCAATGTATAAGCATAGATACATATTAATCAAAACAAAAAAAATCATATCTTTATTGTGTTTTCGAGCCTAGTCCCCAATGTCCACATCCTGGATTTGCCACTGCCTTGGGGTGCTCGTGGGTTCTAAGGCAAGAGACCCGAAGATTTGGGATCCGGTTATAGCTGAATTCAAGAACAAATTGAACATGTGGAGGAGTAGAAATATGTCCATTGTAGGTCGTGCTACTTTAATTAATGATGTTCTTAATGCTATTCCTTCTTTTCTATTTTCCTTCTATCGTGCCCCAAAAAAGTTGTCCTTACTAAACCAAAAAAACAAAGGAACTTCATACTGGGAGAGAGTGAAGAGAGTCACAAATTAAATGGGTGACTTGGAAAAACGTGTGTGAGAATATATATTGGCAAATCGTATAACGACACAATCGTGTTGTTTATCGTGCCGACACGATAAAGGTAAACACGAACACGACACGATAAAGAAACGTGTCGACACGACACAAACATGAAAATTTTCGTCTCGACACGACACGATATAAACACGATAATGAAAATAATAATATAATCTAAAAATTGAGATTTAAAATAAAAGATAATTAAAATATTAGATTTTAAAATATATTAATAATATTATCATATTTTAATTTTATATTAATTTGTTATTAATGGGTCACTATCAGATATGTGTTAGTAATATATATCGGATCACTAACAGATTAACAGGTTGCTAACGGGTTAATGTGTCATGAGTATGTATAGAGTAAAATTGGTTTATATATTAATCATTGAAAGGTATTAGTTGTTTTTACTGAAGAGTATTACTGGTTTACACTGAATAGTCTTAGTTCATTTTCACTTAACAACTAAGACTCTTTAGTGTAAATTAGTAATACTTTTCAGTAATTACAACTAATATTTTTCAATGAAAACAACTAATACCCTTTGGTGATTCATGTATAAACCAGTTTTATTCTATACTTTGGCATGTGTCATTTGTTAATTTTATCGTGTTTAATGGATTGACACGACACGAAATTTTTGTGTCCTTATCAGGTCGACACGATAAGGACACGAACACGATAAGCCCAAACACTAACCAGCAATTTTCGTATTATTTTCGTGTTGTGTCTGAAATTGCCACTCTTAATTGTGGTGGTCTCGATATCAAACTATCTTCTTAATTTTAATTTTTCCTTACTTGGCAAGTGGCACTCGAAATTCATGTGATTAATTGATTTAAGATATGATTTTATGATTATTTTATACCAATTTGACGAATTGCATTTGAAATGAGAAAGGTATGTGTTTTGTTGTTCTTATAGGAAAACTAGTAATGTACCCATCCCGTGCGTTGCACGGAAGTCAGTTGGGTTTTTCTATGGTCAGGAAGGCTTTCGTCCTTCCTGACGTCAGTAAACCAATAAGAACTTGACACATCATTTAATTTCGCCATTTGCGATCTAACTTCGCCCGGAGAAAAATTATTATTTTTTTATAGAAAAATTTATAAAATTACAAAATATCCTTATTAATGTTTTTATTTTAAAAAAAAATATTTTAATTATTTTATCTTTTTTATAAGAATTAAAAAATTAAATTAGAGATTTTAAAAATCATTTAAATTTTGAAATTAATCAAAATACAAATTTCATTCTAATTCTGTTAATCTTAATCTGTTTCGACCCTTGTTCTTATTCTTCACCTCATTCTCTTCTTCTCTTTTATTATTTTTTTGATCGTTTTCTTGTTTTTTTTAATTCCTATTAAAAGTGAGTTTCACCCTCATCCTCGTCTTCCCCTGGCACGTCGTAGAGCCATCGCCCCAATTCAATTTCTTCTCGAGCTCTCGCCGCCTCCTTCTCGCGCCGTTGTCGCCTCTTCGCACTGCCATCACCGCCCTCTCGTGTTCTGGAATCAAGATTTCGCCGCTCCCCCTCCCGCCGCCCTCTCTTGTAGGTTGGTTGTTTCAATTTCTATTAGGGTTTTCAATTTCTTCATGTGAATATTGTTTTCAATTATGATGGACAATTGATTACATATTTGGTGGTAATGAATTTGGGTTTTTTAATTTGGTTTGTTGGAATAGATTTTATTTAGATTTGTATTTGCATTGGTTGAATTCCTCAAATTTTATTTGCACTGGTTGAATTCCTCAAAGGTATTTGCTGATCTCGGTCTCTCAATGTGTTTGAATTGACATCTTTTGTCTCTGTTCTTAAATGGCTTGTGTGATTCTCAATTCGGCAGCATTTTTCATGCCATTCGTTGTGTGATTTTTTATTTTTTACCTACATATTAATGTGCTATAATTAATTTGGATGAAGACTAATGGTGGTTTTGTTGAAAGTTGAGCAAGAACTGAGGGTAACTGAAGATGCTCGCCTTCTTGCAAAACAATAAATTGTTGTTCAGAAACATTGTTGGAAATTGGTTTTATAAAGGTTTCACACCCTGACTTTGACCAATTTTTTGAGGAGTAAAAACGTTAGTTTTTTGAGAAATAAAATTACAGATGTTCTACTCGCGGAGTAGATGAGCGTGGTATATTTAATATCTCAAAACCGATTTCCGGTGAGTGAGAAATTAATTTGGGAAGTTGTAGTATTATTCATGTGTGTTGAATAATTCCATGGGAAATGGAAAATGAAGTTTCATCTCATATTGGAAAATTACAAGAAGATTGTCTTGTATATAAGTAGGAAATTATTCATGTTCTCTAAATTGGGACATGGGGACCCTAACCATGGACCACACGCGCGCGCGCGCCCCGCCCCTCCCCGCCCGGGCCCGGGACCGGGTTCGTGGTTCTTGGTTCTTGGTTCTTGGCAATTGGGCTTTGGTACCATACCTATATTTTTAGAGTACAAAAAATATAAAATAGCCCATTACCTTTTTGGATCCAATTGGATTGGGTGACCCGTATGGAATTGGGTCGGCCCACATCGGTTGGCCCATTTAGAATTGGGCCGGCCCACGATTGGGCCGGCCCACGAACATGTTTAATACACCTACGAAAATGATTAATACACTCCAGAGTATCTGGAATATTCCGTCTTGCTTCCCAAAAACGAGAAACTGCGTTTCTCTCCACTACAGAACGTGGGTGATCCATGATCACCACGTACTCCACTCCAGCAATCCTCAAATGGGTCGGACTTCCGCTTATATATACCCCATTTCGTCCAATCTCTCACATCACTTTTACGAACCCAAATTTCCGAAAGCCTTTCGCTGCATATTTTCCGTACAGCTCATATTTCCGATTTAGTTCGCCAGAAATTTATACTCGGTGGTGCTACCGGTGTGAATTGATAAACCGTTTTACCTTTGGATATCCGTACGCATTATACCGTAAGCACTATACGGGCGTATTCGATCTTGCGGGAATAGGTTATTCCTAGACTCGGTTTCTTCATCACGAATTCGTTTCGTGTTTTCTTATCTTTCCACCTTCAGTGTTTCGAAATACACACACCACTTTTTCTAACAATCGCAAGATCGAATATATTTCTTATTTCGATACACTCATATGTCGAACCATAACTCTGATAACGAGATGGACTTGTCTTCACCGACTAAGGATGATATCTCTACTCCAGTACCTGCGGGTACAAATCCGACTAAGGATGGTAATCCGACTACCATTCCTCCTTTCCAGTTTGGAAATTTTGGCGACATCCTTGCTGAATGGATGAAAGCTAATGGCAATCCCTTCGTGGGAAATGTTAATCCCTTTGTGGGAAAATCTAGCACTAATCCCTTTGTGGGAAGCTCTAGTGCTAATCCCTTCGTGGGAAATGTTGGCGGCAATCCTTTTGTAGGAAATGCCGGAGTCAATCCACTTTTGGCTACCAACCATGCTTCCCTTCAAGGGACTGTTAGGCCGGTGGTAGTAAAAGGGGAGAAACCCGAAAAGTTTTCGGGAAATGACTTTAAACGGTGGCAAAAGAAGATGCACTTCTATTTGACCACCATCTCTTTGGTGAAATACATCAAGGAGGATTGTCCGACTGCTCCTGCTGAAGATGCTGATCGTTAGACCAGGATTGCTTATGACATTTGGATCCACGATGACTATCTCTGCAGGAACTACAAACTGAATGGGCTGTTTGATGCCCTCTGTGATGTGTACGATGAGTACCCGACTTCCAAAGCTCTATGGGAGTCCTTGGAGAAGAAGTATAAGACTGAAGACGCGGGAACTAGCAAGTTCGTCGTCTCCACCTTGTACGACTTCAAGATGGAGGACAACAAATCTGTTGTCGAGCAAGTGCAGAAGCTGCAAGTGATCTTCCACAATATTGCAGTGCAAGGAATGGAGTTGTCTGAAGCCTTTCAGGTAGCAACTGTGATTGACAGACTCCCTCCATCTTGGAAGGAGTTCAAGTCCTACCTCAAGCACAAGCGAAAGCAAGTGACGATGGAGGACCTTGTTACCCGACTCCGGATCGAGGAGGATAACAAGAAGAGGGACAAGAGGGGCTCGATTGCTTCCATCGAGGCCAAAGCTAAACTGATGGAGAAAGGTGAACCATCAAAGAAAAGGAAGCGACAAGACGACAAGGGCAAAGGCAAGGTTGTTGCTGCTGCTCCTGCCCCGAAGAAGTTCAGCGGGAAGTGCTACAACTGTGGCAAACCCAACCATCGGGCAGCTGATTATCGTCAGCCCAAGAAAGAAGACAAAGGAAAGAAGAACTCCGTGAATGTTGCTGAACGTGAGCTTATGGAGATAGACATGTCCGCTGTGGTAACCGAGGTCAACATAGTGGACAACAAGAAGAGTTGGTTCGTGGACACTGGTGCCACTTGCCACGTTTGCTCGGAGAAGTCTGCCTTCTCCACTTATTCTCCTGCTGAAGGGAGAAAGCTCTACATGGGCAACCAAGCCTCGTCTGAAGTGGCTGGTGTAGGGATGGTGGTAATCAAACTGACTTCGGGAAAGGAGCTGAAACTGAAGGACGTGCTGCATGTCCCGGACATCCGAAAGAATCTGATTTCGGGGTCACTTTTAGTTAGTAGTCAGTTTAAGTTAGTGTTTGAGTCAAATGGCGTTGTACTTAGCAAGTTTGGCATCTTCCTAGGAAAGGGTTACCTCGAGAAGGGCCTTTTCAAGATGTCTGTGATGACTGTAAGCCGTGATGGCAAAAACACTATTATTAATGAGAATGCTTCTACTTCTGCTTATATCGTTGAGTGTTCCTCTTTATGGCATTTTAGATTAGGACATGTTAATCTAAAATCTATAAAACGATTAGTAAATTTAGATTTACTTAAAATTGAGAATGTTGATACATCCAAAAGATGTGAAATTTGTGTAGAAGCAAAGATGACTAAATTACCATTTAAGTCAGTTACTCCTCTAGAATTAATTCACACTGATGTATGTGATTTAAAATTTGTGCAAAGTAGAGGTGGAAAAAAGTATTTTATTACTTTTATTGTTGATAGCACAAAATTCTGCTACGTTTACTTACTTCGAAGTAAAGATGAAGCTATCGAAGCTTTTAAAAATTATAAAAGTGAAGTAGAGAATCAAATGAACACTACAATTAAAGCAATTCGTAGTGATAGAGGTGGAGAGTATGTGGCTCCGTTTGAACAATTATGTGCCGAATTTGGCATCATACATCAAACGACAGCTCCCTACTCACCTCGATCGAATGGTATTACGGAGAGGAAAAACTAAACTTTGAAAGAGATGATGAAAGCAATGTTAATCAGCTCGGGTTTACCTCAGAACATGTGGGGGGAAGCTATTCTGTCAGCTAACCACATTTTAAATAAAATTCCACTTAAGACTCAAGAAAAGACACCTTATGAGTTGTGGAAAAATCGCAAACCATCATACAAATACCTCAAAGTGAGGGGGTGTTTGGCTAAAGTTGAAGTGCCACTTCCTAAACAAGTGAAAATCGGACCTAAGACAGTCGATGGGATCTTTATAGGATACGCCTTCAACAGTAGTGCCTATCGGTTCTTGATTCATAAATCAGAGATACCCGATATGACAGTAGGTACTACCATAGAATCAAGGAATGTTGTGTTCTTTGAAAATGTGTTCCCGTGTAGGGACAAAGAAGAAGTGAGTTCAAATAAACGAACTCATGAAGAATCAAGTGGAGCTGCAGGTCCTTCCACTTAGCAGAGTGAAGAACCAAGACGCAGTAAACGAGCTAGAATTGATAAGACCTATGGTCCAGACTTCATCACGTATGTGTTAGAAGAAGAACCTAGGACTATCAAAGAAGCTCTTTCCAGACCAGATGCATCTCTCTGGAAAGAAGCAATAAACAGTGAATATGATTCAATTCTGCAAAATCATACATGGGAGTTGGTTGACCTCCCTAAAGGTTGCAAGACCTTAGGATGTAAGTGGATCCTTAAAAGAAAGTATAAAGCAGATGGATCTATTGACAAATATAAAGCCCGTTTGGTTGCAAAGGGTTTTAAACAAAGATAAGGACATGATTTCTTTGACACCTACTCTCCAGTTACAAGGATTACATCCATCCGTGTACTTATCGCGATTGCTGCTTTGCATAATCTCGAAATACACCAAATGGATGTAAAGACCGTTTTTCTTAATGGAGAAATGGATGCTGAGATATACATGGATCAACCAGAGGGTTATGTTATACCCGGGAGCGAGAAAAAGGTTTGTAAACTCGTTCGGTCGTTGTATGGACTTAAACAAGCTCCTGTACAATGACATTTGAAATTTGATAATATTATGTTGTCAAATGGATTTCGAATTAACGAATGTGACAAGTGTGTGTATGTGAAAGATACACCAAATGGATTTGTTATCGTATGCTTATATGTTGATGACATGTTAATCATAGGTAACAATTCAAATGTGATCGTTAATACGAAAAACATGTTAAAGAAAAATTTTGACATGAAAGATATGGGTTTAGCAGACGTGATTCTAGGAATCAAGATCGAAAGAACTTCAAATGGAATTTCTTTAACACAATCTCATTATGTTGAGAAAGTCTTGAAGAAATTTAATGCATTTGATGATCCACCTGCTAAAACTCCACTTGAACAAAATGTTCATTTGAAGAAAACAGAGGTGAACCTGTGAATCAGTTGGAATATGCAAGGATCATTGGAAGCGTGATGTACATTAAAAATTGCACACGTCCTGATCTTGCGTGTTCTGTGAACAAACTAAGCAGGTACACGAGCAATCCAAGTCATGAACATTGGAAAGCTCTAAAAAGGGTCTTGAGATACTTGAAGTATACTCTTGACTTCGGGCTACACTACACGCGACATCCAGCTGTACTTGAAGGGTACAGTGATGCTAACTGGATATCCGATAGTAAAGACTCGTTCTCAACTAGTGGATATGTATTCACTATTGGAGGAGCTGCAGTATCGTGGAAATCCACAAAACAGACGTGTATTGTCCGTTCCACAATGGAATCTGAATTCATTGCTTTGGATCAAGCTGGTGAAGAAGCTGAATGGCTTCACAATTTCTTAGAAGACATTCCTTGTTGGAACAAACCGGTATCATCTGTAATGATACATTGTGACTGTCAAGCTGCTATTGGTAGAGCTTTGAACAGTATGTACAACGGAAAGTCGAGACATATTCGTCGTCGACATGACTCCGTTAGACATTTGATCTCAACTGGTATTATAACAGTTGATTATGTAAGATCAATTGATAACATAGCGGATCCGCTCACGAAGAGCTTGAACCGAGATCAAATGAATAAGCTGATAGAGGGAATGGGTCTGAAATCCACAAATAAAACTGAAACAGTGGTAACCCAACCATGATGACTGGAGATCCCAAGAACTTGGTTCAAAAGGGAAAACTAAGCTGTGAATGTTAGTTGTACAACACTTGAAAATCATGACCATTCTTGACAGCACTGTGTCAAGTGTTAGAAATCCTGTGAGTTGTGGTAAAGGATAAGTCTTTGACTTTTAATGATTCCTATAAGTCCATGTGGGACTGAGTATGACGGGATACTCGAAAGGAGATCACCTATATAAATGAGAAGTGAGGGCCACTTCGACCAAATATTTATGAATACAAAGGGCGTCCACGGCCAAAATGGACAAAAACGTGAGAACAAATCGGAATCGAGACTGACTTGTGTCTGCACTATCTGTAAGGTATACACTAAGGAGGATTAGTTCAAGGCATCATGTCCACTAAGCCGCCAGTATACCCGATGGTGCTGGGCTACGGAAAGTTCAAAACCATTGGTTACTTATCCGGAAGCAATGAGTTCTCACATGAGCTGAACGAAGAAGCTTGACTCTGTATAGGTGCAATTCTCACTCATGTGGGGGATTGTTGGAAATTGGTTTTATAAAGGTTTCACACCCTGACTTTGACCAATTTTTTTAGGAGTAAAAACGTTAGTTTTTGGAGAAATAAAATTAACGATGTTGTTCTACTCGCGGAGTAGATGAGCGTGGTATATTTAATATCTCAAAACCGATTTCCGGTGAGTGAGAAATTAATTTGGGAAGTTGTAGTATTATTCATGTGTGTTGAATAATTCCGTGGGAAATGGAAAATGAAGTTACATCCCACATTGGAAAATTACAAGAAGATTGTCTTGTATATAAGTAGGAAATTATTCATGTTCTCTAAATTAAGACATGGGGACCCTAACCATGGACAACACACGCGCGCGTGCGCGCCCCGCCCCGCCCCGCCTGGGACCGGGTCCGGGTTCGTGGTTCTTGGCAATTGGGCTTTGGTGCCATACCTATATTTTTAGAATACCAAAAATATAAAATAGCCCATTACCTTTTTGGATCCAATCGGATTGGGTGACCCGTATGGAATTGGGTCGGCCCACATCGGTTGGCCCATTTAGAATTGGGCCGGCCCACGAACATGTTTAATACACCTACGAAAATGATTAATACACTCCAGAGTATCTGGAATATTCCGTCTTGCTTCCCAAAAATGAGAAATTGCGTTTCTCTCCACTATAGAACGTGGGTGATCCATGATCACCACGTACTCCACTCCAGCAATCCTCAAATGGGTCGGACTTCCGCCTATATATACCCCATTTCGTCCAATCTCTCACATCACTTTTACGAACCCAAATTTTCGAAAGCCTTTCGCTGCATATTTTCCGTACAGCTCATATTTCTGATTTAGTTCGCCGGAAATTCATACTCGGTGGTGCTACCGGTGTGAATTGATAAACCGCTTTACCTTTGGAGATCCGTACGCATTATACCGTAAGCACTATACGGGCGTATTCGATCTTGCGGGAATGGGTTATTCCTAGACTCGGTTTCTTCATCACGAATTCGTTTCGTGTTTTCTTATCTTTCCACCTTCTACACACACCACTTTTTCTAACAAACATGTTGTGCATGTTCTTCAGGTTATATATCTTCTGTGGTTCTCTACTTTTTCTATTTTTTTGTTAGAGGCCTACTTTTCATTCGTAATGTAGAGTAAGAGAGGATTATGCCACATGGGGGGAAGAGTACCATTCAAACTCCAATTTCTTTTTAATACACCCAAGTAATCAAGTTTTGTCTAATTCACTAAAAAAAAAAAATCACACTCAAATGATTTATATCCTAAAACATGTGCTTATTTTAAATGTTATATCTTCATTTAATCTCATTTTACTTCTAATTTTCTATTTTCAAAATGTTATTAGAATGAATCTGGGCATATATATGTGTTTTCAAGATAAAAAATTAAAAGAAAACCAGGTTTAAAATTAAAGAAGTAATTTCTATAGAGCACCATGATATTTTTTAGGATATAAAGTAACTGAAGCGGTATTTTTTTACGCGTTTTAGTATGTTCAATCAAATTTGATTAAACTGAGTGCATATAAGAAAATATGAGTGTTTACAGTCCAGTAAACATATAATCCTTCTTTGAAACCCCCCAAAGTTACAGAATTAAATAAATATTTTTCCCTCTCACATCTGTTGCATAGTGTTGTCCAGTAACCAAAATGGTTATATGCATTGTGTACACAGGCTCATCCCTGCAGGTGAAATAGAGTTTGCTAAAGACACTTCATTTGGCTATAAATCTTCTAATATGTGGGAGGTGAAGTATTCTCTAAATTATTTGTGACGCATATAGCATGATAGAAACTCGGGAAGAGATTAATGAGTTGCTCTTTGAGATTTCAGTGGTGGAGGAGAAAACAGGAGGTCGCATACCTGAAGTTGTTAGTGAACGCCTCTGTAGTTTGGAGAAGGTACAATTTTAAGTAGCAATGAGATTTTTAAAGTTATTGAATTATTTTAGTCATTTGGTCCTAAGCTACAATCTAGAGACAGGTTTGGTTTGTGCATATTAAGGGAGTACCTTTTTCTGTTGTAAATTTTTTAGGCAGTGGTTCATTTGGAGAACTCTATTTAGGTACATGTTTCCTTTAATTGCTTTAATATAAATGCATTTCTCTTTTCTTTCTTTCTTTTTGAATGTACTGTTCAATTACTAGCTAATATTATGTTTGGTCACAGACTAAAGTCTTGCTGTGAACATTCAAAATGGAGAAGTAGGTATCAAACTCTTACGTTTGTAAATATTATATAAATATTATTTGACCATTTCAATTTTAATTGAAGCTTGGAGTGAGGCAATTAGCTGAGTTGATTTGAACCTCGTCGTCATATATATAGTCAGCCTATGATGGCATTCATTTGATAAATATATGTTTGGTTGAACCATTGTTTACTGAGCTATTTTGGTCTTCCTATTTAAAAATTCAACTTGCGCGGATTTTCTACAATTTAGAAGAAATATATACTTTTTTTTTTATTGGTATTAAGATACGCATATAGAAGAAATATATATACTACTGATGACTTCATCATATTTACTTACAGACTCATTATTGTAAATATTATCGGCTTTTATTTATGGATTATTTTATTTATGTATTTATTAGCTTTCTCGTTAGATTTATGTATTCAGGATTGTTTTGTTTACCTACAATCCTGAATTATTTATGAATTTTTTTTATGTATGGACTATATATAGACTGTATAAAATATAATTCAGGCAAAATTTAACAATCATAAGCGAATATTTTTTCAATTCGATACAAGAATTATTTGTGAACAATTTGATATGATTACACTTCTGTTGGTGAACGAATCTAATCGTGAGGATTAGTGGCTGTTTTAATCCGTTTTTACGTCACCAATCAATAACGTGTGATTGATTACCACCGTAAATGGTAAATCGGGGTTTAGGTTATCGAATTCGGATATATGAAAATCGAAATTGAAATAATTTCGTATGCGTGCGCGTTAAGGTGTACTTGTGTGTGTATTGGAGTGTTTATGAATTTTTTCTTGTATTTCATAAGCTGGAGAGCAACTATTTATAGAGACGAGCAAGCAGGAGGTGTCTCTGACTCTTGGTCTCCCTAGCCTGCATGCTTGACATGTGTCCTTTGACTCTAGTTTGACCTTATCTAAGCTAAATCTTAGTTACAAAGTCTTCTTTGGTCTTATCTCGGACTCATTGTTGTTCGCCTAGGTCGGCTTGATGGATCTTGTTGATTCTCCAACCGAAAGTTGTTCGCCTCTTGAGGTTGTACTTGGGAAGTTGTTCGCCTTATGCCTTTGTTTAGCTTGGCTTTGGGATCTTTGTCCTTTGTTCACTTGTACACCTCCTTGGCTATTTGTTGTATCATACTCTGACCAAATTGTTCGTCATGGATGACTTCACAGTTGGCTCATTCTTGGTCCCGGGCCTTAATACCTGTTCGCCCATTAGTTGTTCGTCGGGAGAGTTGTTCGTCACTTCGTACACCTCCCAGGTTGGTTAATGCGCCCAATTAGTGATTTTCTTTGTTTTAGACTTCAATAATTGTTCGCTCCATATCTAGATGATGTTCGCCTATCAACAATTGCCCCCTATCCTGACTAGATGTTGCATCAGAAGAGTAATTTTGCGGCGAGCAACTGTAGTTAGGATATCGTCTTGACCAAGATTTGGACGAACAGCATCTCTGTGACGAGCAATGTTGAAATAACCGTTTCGTCTTCCCACGATCTGGGGAGATCACGAAGATGACGCCAGCGCAATGATTGCGCGCCGCTCACGCGCGAGCAGCCCCAAGGCGACGCGCCCCTATAATTATTTATAGGTCCTTCATCTTCTAGTTCAGCTCGGAATTTACCCCGTTTTCTCTCAATTGAGCCCCAGAACTTTCGGAAAATTACGCCTGGGACCCCGTTTTTTCCTGGGGTATAAATAGTGGGAAAACTGAAATTTTTCCCACTTTTCCCCCTCTTGCAACAGTCTCCGGCGAACCCTTTCTTCCTCCGACGATTCCAAGCTTTCCGGCGTCCGTTCTTCAGCATTTGATCTCAAATTTCAATTCCCAGGTAGTTATTTTTCTTTTTCTCTATCTTTTTCTTTCGAAAATTCTTTCTACCGCCGTGTGGACCCAAACGCCACCGTCTTCTCCGGGAAAGCGCCGCCGTCTGCAACACTATCCGCCACCGCCTGGATTTTTCCTTTCCCTCCTATGTCTTCGCACTCGAGCAATAAGACTGAGGAGACCTTAGACCCACTATTTCCAGTCGCGATCCCCATCGATCAACCTCCCTTCGAGATTTCCTCGGCGTCGGATCTTCACGTGGAATCCGTGGTTCGCTCTGTGGAGGATACCGGTGTGGGCCCATCTGGGAGAGAACTAACGGTTGTGGCGAACAAAAATCGGGACGAAAATTCTTCGTCTTCTGCCGAATCTGAAGATCCAGATCTCAACGAGCTCACTCGTGAATTTTTGGAGGGTATCAATTTTCCATCCCCAAGGATGCGGGAAAGTGAGATCCCGGCTGGGGTTGCTCGCCTATTCGAATGGCGAGCATATGCTGAAAGGTATGCGAACAGCTTTCCTCGTCCACAAAGACAAATAATGGACAAGGTGAAGACTGATTACCAGGCGAGCAAGATCAAGAGCGTTGTTCGCGAAGATGAACTGGACTCTATCCGGAAAGACTATAAGATCCCATATGATATCTACATGTGGGCTCCTCGGAGAAAGGAAAGAGCTGATCGCCCACCTCCCGGATGCACGGCGATCAACATCCACACCTTGATTGCTGGGTTGAAGTTACCTCTTCCACCTGTTGTTGGTCGATTCTTAGAGGCGACCAACTTGGCCATTACCCAAATTACTCCAATTGGGTGGATGAACCTTTTGGGCTCCATGTGCCTGTTCGCTTTGGAAGGGTACGTTGATCGGATCACTGCGGAAGAGATCAACTACCTGATGACAATCACAAGTTGCCCCCGAGGAGAAGATGGCTATCACTACCTCAAGGCCAGGACTGGGTTGAAAATGGTGGAAGAGGTGCCGAACAAGATTCGTGATTGGAAACAGCACTTCTTCTGGATTGGGGGTGACTGGCGAGCATCTTCTGGTCCACACGGCGGCCCTGGACGAATAAATTCTCCAGCAGCCTATGGAAAATTGAAACGTAAGTTCAATTCTTGCTCGCCTTTGGACAGTTGTTCTAATTTAACTTTTTTTGTTTGTTCGCAGGCCCTCGTCTACCCAAGTGGGATTCGAAAGAAGAGTTGAGCTCCGAGTTCCTGTTTACATCGTGCTTGGTCGGCCTCCGCAATAAAGCAGATAGGACTATAGACTATCTCTGCCGATCAAGGTGTCAAAAAGCTGCTCGCCTTTTGACTTACCCACATCATTTGGAGGCTCAAGCTGAGGTGCCCCCTGGTATGGAAATTCCTAACTCCCTGCTCAAGTTTTGTTCGTCGCTAACATGTTTAACTTGCTCATCTAATTTTAACTTCTTTTTTTTTTTTTTTTTTTTTTTTTAGCCGAGCAAGTAACAGTCGCCGTTCCCCCAAGCTACGCTCTTCTTGAACAGAGGGTCCTTGAAATGGGGCCACCAAGAGGGAAGAAAAGGAGAGGGGACCCTCCACAAGCCGTGCTCGCCATGTCGAACAGGCCTGAGGGGGCCAAAGTTCCAAGACCGTCTGCCCCCCCAGTTCAGATTCGGTCTCCTCCCGTCTCCCCACCTCGTGGTGGCAAGCGCCTTAAGAAGGCTGATGGGACCCCACTGGCCGGAGACGTCCCCGGCAAGGGGAAAGAAAAGGTGGGCGAAAGCCATGCTCGCCACGAAGAGGATGCTATAAGGCGTTCTGGGGAGCCCACGGAAAGGTCGGGGAAGGCGAGCAAGGATGTAGGCTCGCTCCGTGGCCCAGAAGATCTTACGTTCCTTGGATGGGACGATCGGAAGTTTGCCGAGTAAGTATCTATCCTCTCTTGCCGAACAACTTTCATCCATTTTTTTATTTTTCTAAGTATCAATTGCTTTTTTGTTTGCAGATACCGTGCCGATGATTATCCCGGCCGAGCAAGTGTTGTACATCAGTACGCTTGCTCGAAGACTCCCGTAAACATAAGGGAGATTCCCGGCGAACATGTTCGCAAGGCGACGGAGTTGGTCGCCCGGGCCTGGACGCGTCCTCTGGACAAGGCCATCCTTCAGCAGGGGCAGATGGACAATCTCCATCTCTCAATGATGCTCGTCGCCAACGGCCTCGTCACTGCCCAAAGGGCAATCGCCCAAGTTGCCGAGCAGGAAGAGTCTGCTCGCCACTATGCTAGTACAGCTCGGCAACTCTCTGAAGAAAAAGATGGCCTGGTGAGCCAATATGAGGCCAAGATTGCTCGCCTTAACAACCAGATCAATGTTTACATTGATGCTGAACACAAGCGCCTTGAAGAGATTCAGGCCATGTCCAAAGAGCTGAAGGATAAGGAGAATTTGCTCGGCGAGGGAGAGAAAAGATTGACTTCGGCCGAACAAAGAATTGCTGAGCTCGAGGTGGAGAATGCTCGTCTCCGGGAAGCAGAGGCCAACCTCTTCACCCGCGAGCAACTTGAAGAGGAGGTTCAAACTCGCACCGGCCCCATCTCCAATCTTGGATATATTTGTGCCTACGCGGACAGCATCCGTACGGCTGATGCCTATGACTACAAGGAGATGGTGGAGGAGATGGCTAAGGATTTGAATGAGTTCCTCGAGAACTATCCTCCGCCGAACAACGTCAAAATCCAATTGGCGGATTTGGCTGTGCTGGGGGTTAAACTGGATAAACTCGACCCCAGCATCACCATCACTCATCCTCCACCAATTGTTGATGATGGCGAGCAAGAAGATGTACCGGCTGCCGCGGACGAGCAAAGTGCTAAAGAAGCGGAGGATAAGGCGACTGAAGACCTTGCTCGGGACATGATTGTCGACCCCTCTGCCGAGCAACCTCAAGATCCTCCTCCCGCCGAACAGCAGTAGTTTTTAGGACTTAGCTTTTTCTTCATCTCTTTTGTAATAGTTGCTCGTTCCTTTTTTGTGGTACTTGTAATGGCTGCTTCCAGCTTGTACTATTTTTGGGGCTTAATGCCTTTCTTTAATGGAAAATGTCTTTCTCATGTTCGCTCATTTTCTTATATATGTCAATTGCCTTTACATTTCTGTCAATGCTTTTACAATTATGACATATAGTATTGGGCTTTTGTTCGAATTGAACTTTGCCTTTAGTGGAATCAGGGTTTAGCCTTAGGTTCTGTTCGTTTTAAAAAACAAACAACCTTTAAGTGGCTTTGGTCCTTAGGTTCTGTTCATTTAAAAAACGAACAACCTTTGAATGGACTTGTACCTCGAGCTTTTGGACTTTTCCTCTTTTGACGAACAACTATTATATTTACATTGCAAAATAATTACAAGTGTTATAAGACTGTCCATCACTATCATATACAATCTGACGAACAGCTTTAAACACAAACTAAAACTTGCTCGCTTATAATATTTTTTGCCGAGCAACTCTATCTATAAAATCAAAAGCACTAGCACCAGACTATACAACGTGCCGAGCAACTTTTGAATCTATACTTAAGAAAATTTTAAAAAATTAGGCAAGTTTTTAGCCTTCCTTCAACTCATACGCATCCCTTGCCCCCCAAGACATTTGTTCGCCCAACTTTATTGATAGTACTTCTTTAGATGTACAGCATTCCAGGAGTATTGGGCCGGCTTGCCTTCCATGTCCTCAATATCGTATACGCCATTGACGTATTTTTCTGCTATTCGATACGGGCCCTCCCAAGTTGGTCCCAATACGCCTGGAGGTTGGGCGAGCAACTTTCTTAGAACCAAATCTCCAACTCTGAATTCCCTAACTTTTACATGGGAATTATAGTAACGCTCTGCTCGCTGCTTGTATGTGGCATTCTTTAGCTCGGCATTCAATCTTTTTTCTTCGAGCAAATCCAATTCAGCATTTAGAGCAGAGTTGTTCGCCTGTTCATCAAAGTTGGTCGTCCTGAATGTAGTGGCCTCTAACTCAATTGGTATCACAGCCTCTGTTCCGAAAGCCATTGCAAAGGGTGTTTCTCCGGTGCTCGACCTGGGAGAAACTCTGTATGCCCATAAGACTTCTGGAAGTTCTATAGACCAACTGCTTTTACTCTCCGCCAGTCGCACTTTTAACGTATGCTTTATGATTTTATTTACGGCTTCAACTTGTCCATTCGACTGGGGGTGATAAGGTGTGGAGTAATGTTTCTTGATTCCCCACTTCGTACAGAATTCTCTCAACTCTTGTCCATCAAACTGTGGACCATTGTCTGTCACAATTGCCTGTGGAACTCCGAAACGACAGACAATGTTCTTCCAAATAAAGTTGATCATCTTCTGCTGTGTTATATTCACCATAGCCTCTGCTTCCGCCCACTTTGTGTAATAATCGACTGCCACGACGGCGAATCGAACGTTTCCAACTCCAGCCGGGAAAGGACCAATGATGTCCATCCCCCATCTTGCAAAAGGCCATGGGCTGTATACTGACACAAGTTCCTGAGCCGGGGTATGGATGCCTGGGGCAAAAATCTGACATTGATGGCAAGTTTTGGCTTTTTTGACTGCGTCTTGACGTAAGGTCGGCCAATAATAGCCTTGTCTGATTGTCTTGTATGCCAAAGCTTGCCCCCCAGTATGATTTCCACATACTCCAGCATGTATCTCTTCAAGTACTGCTTGCCCTTGCCCCCTAGGCAAACACTTGAGAAGTGGGATTGATATTCCCCTTTTGTAAAGTTGCTCACCCACCAGAGTATATCTGGCGGCTCGCTTTATTAGCTTGGCAGCTTCAAAAGGGTTGTTTGGTTTTTTCCCATTTTTCAAGTATTTGACTATACTTGTTCTCCAGTCTTCTTCTTCACTGGTTTGATCGTCGAGTTGATTGACATTATAACTTACTGTTGATGGATCTTTCATCTTTGTAACTATAATATCTGCCAACTCTATGGGGCCTTCACTTGTTGCCAGTCGGGCAAGTGCGTCTGCTTGAGTGTTGCTCGTCCTTGGAATTTGCTGTATGAAAACTTGCTGCAACATGGACATCAGGTGAGCAACAATCCGTTGATACTCGATCATGTGATCATCTTTTGCTTCGTATTCACCTCGGACTTGGTTCACAATCAATTGTGAATCGCCAAATATTTGCAAGCGTCTGACACCAACTGCGAGGGATAGGTGGAGACCAGCGATAAGAGCTTCATACTCAGCTTCGTTGTTGGTTGCCATGAAGCCAAATCTGATTGCCGAGGTGAATACTTGTCTGTTTGGACTTATTAATACTACTCCTGCCCCCGAGGCTATATTGGTTGATGACCCGTCCACATAGAGATGCCAAGGATGATCAAGTCCTCTCGTCGGATCTGGTGGGAAAGTTAGTTCGACTATAAAGTCGGCTAATGCTTGCCCTTTGATCGCTGTTCGAGGAGCATAGGTCACCCCAAATTGGCTAATCTCTAGTGACCATCTTAAGAGACGACCTGCCGTGTCGGGGCGATGGAGAATTTGCCTGAGCGGGAAAGTTGTTAGAACTTCGACTTGATGGTCAAAGAAGTATGGTCGTAACTTTCTCACGCTCATAACCAAAGCATACGCCAGCTTTTCGGTTGGAGCATATTTGATCTCTGCTTCGTGTAAAGCCTGGCTGACGTAATAAATTGGTTGATGGAATTTGCCGTCTTCGCGCACCAAAACAGAGCTGATGGCAACTTCTGATGCGGCTAAGTATAAAAAGAGCTTTTCTCCTGGGACTGGTTTTGATAAGATTTTGACATCTCCCAGGTAGTCTTTAAGTTGATCGAAGGCCGCCTGGCAGTTGTTAGTCCATGCAAACTTTCCTTTTTTGACGGCCTCGAAGAATGGACGGCACTTGTCCCCCGACCTGGATATGAATCGGTTCAACGCTGCTAGGCACCCGGTGAGTCTTTGCACCTCTCTCACTGAACGTGGTGGCTGCATATCCAGGATGGCTTTAACTTTTGAAGGGTTGGCCTCAATTCCCCGCTGGCTAACAAGATGACCCAAGAATTTCCCTGAATGGACTCCAAAGCTACTTTTCTTTGGATTCAACTTCATGTTATAGTGTCGAAGAATTTCGAACACTTGAGTCAGATGTTGAAGATGGTCTTCCTTCTTGGGACTTTTGACCACGATATCGTCTACATAGACTTCAACCGTGTCTCCAATTTGTTGATCAAACATCTTGTTCACCAGTCTTTGATATGTTGCTCCAGCATTTATGAGGCCAAATGGCATTCTCTTCCAGCACAGCAAGTTTTTGTTAGTATAAAAAGCTGTGCTTTCTTGATCGTCAGGATGCATTGGGATTTGATGATACCCTGCAAAAGCATCCATGAATGTTAGCATTTCGTGACCCGCAGTGCTGTCCACCAATTGATCGATGTGCGGGAGAGGAAAGTTGTCCTTCGGGCATGCTGCATTCAGATCTGTAAAGTCTATGCATAGCCTCCAGGTCCCGTTTGGTTTCCTCACGAGTACTGGGTTTGCTACCCATTGTGGACAGAGTGCTTGTCGAATGAGATCATTGTCTAGCAACTTTTTAACTTCTTCATTCAACGCTTGATATTTGTCTGGGCCGTACTTCCTTCGCTTTTGATGGACGGGCTTTCTTGCTTGATTTATGTTCAACTTGTGACAAGCATGTTTCGGGTCTATCCCCACCATATCTGCATGAGACCAAGCGAAGACATCTAGATTCTTGGTGAGGAACTCTTTCATTCGGGATCTGTAAGGCTCTGGGAGCTCAGATCCTATGAATAATTCAAGATCCTCGTTGTTGGGATTAACTTTGAACGCCTCCAGCTCTTCGACTGGGGTTGCTCGTCGTTTTTGTCCCTTCCAACGGGGATCAAGTATGGGTTCCTCAGGGTTGGAATCATTTTCGATGTCCATTGGCTCTGCCCCCAGGCGGGGTTCAAGATCATCAGTTGGCTCCGTCCCATTGTTGTTCGTTTGTACTTGGCCCTCCAAGTCCTCCACTGAAGGTTGTTCGTCATCACCCCTTTGTTGTTCGTCAGATGGAGGTTCCTCGCGGGTGGTAACGAGTTGTTCGTCCAACACTTGCTCGTTCAAGTGCTGTTCGTCAGCATCCATGTGGTCGTCTATGTCCATCATATTGTTCAGTATTGATGGTTCGTCGATGGGATAACTTGCTGCTTCCATCATGGATATTTGTACAAATTTTGCTCGTAGCTGTTGAACGCATTCTCGTGCTCTCCGTTGGTCTCCCTTAATTGTGCCTGTTCCACTAGCTGTTGGAAATTTCAAACAATAGTGGTAAGTGGAACACGCGGCTTTAAATTCATTAAGAAAAGGTCGGCCAAGAAACCCGTTATAGGTCGACTCCTGGTCTACAACCAAGAAATCTACCATTCTTGTTATATTTCTTTCGGGTTCATTGGCCGTTACAAGTTGTACAGCTAATGTTACAATTCCCAACGGCGTTGTCACAGCATTTCCGAAGCCTACAATTCTATGTGTTGTACTCCGAACATAACCCGAATAATCTCCCAGATTATCGAGGGTCTTCTTGAATAAGATGTTCGTGTAGGCTCCGGTGTCCACCAACAGTCTGTGGACTCTGGTCCCCATAATCTTGGCACAGATTACGAGCGAATCGTTGTGCGGAGTTAAGACGCCTTCAAGGTCTTTTTCGGTGAAAGTTAATTCTGCCGTTTGCATGATAGACGGCTTAACTCCCATCTCTTGTACTTGGCCAATCGCTCGTAGCTCCGCTTTCCTCTTCCGGTTAGAGTCAGGTGGTTGTCCATCAAAACACCCTCCTGCGGGACCTGCGGGTTCCATCATGAACAGGTCTTCTAAAGGTTGAGCTGGCATACTGGGAACTGGTCGCCCGGGTTTGTTGTTTCTCTGAGGTTGACCATCCTCTTCGTCTTCTGAGTTGTTTTCCCGAGCTCTTTTCCCAGGTTGCCTTTTAACGAAATCGGAGAGCTTTCCCTCCTCATAAAATCGCCAGAGTTGCTTAAGCAAATCTCTACACTCACTCGTAAAATGCCCCACACTTTGATGGTAGGCACAATACTTGTTCGGGTTGAGTTTGCCAGTATCCTGACGGATTTTACGTGGTGGGGAAAGCAACTCTTTCTCCTTTACGCTCTCATACACAGTATCAACTGATGCTGTCAATACTTGGTTCAATTTTTCTTTCAAATCCGATCCTTCGGTGAATGCTTTCATATTTTTTGGGACCCTGTAGCTTGTCCCGACGGGCTTTTTGTTATTCTCCTTAGGATCAACTTTGTTCTCCCCTAAATTTGTTTGTAGGGCCTCGTGCATGGAAACGAAAATGCCAGCTTGATTTCTGAACTCGGCATAAGTCTTTGGGCACTTCAGACGTACCTCCTTCCATAACTTCGACCCTTTTTTCAATCCGGCCATCACAGCGACGATCTTTGTATCTTCGCTCACCGGTTCTCCTTCTAGCAAAACTTTATCGAATCTTTCCATAAACGCCCGGTCAGTTTCATCATCATTTTGTCTTAAATCTGATAGCCGGTGTTTTTGGGAAAGATACGACCCCGCCGTTGAAAAGTGAGAGAGAAATTCTCGACTTAGCTGAATGAACGAGTGGATTGATGCCGGCGGCATTGATGAAAACCACTTGTGAACCCGATCGCCTAACGTTAATGGAAAATTCCGGCATTGGGTGGCGTCGCTGGCCCCTACGGAGACCATGTAGTCTGTATACTTTGATAAGTGGACCCGGGGGTCAGTGATGCCCTCATATTGAATGCTTGCTGGGAATTGAACCTTTTTCTGGATCGGGGCCTTCAAAATGTGAGCTGCCAAAGGTGAGGACGGCATGCTGGTCGCTCCCATCCCCCTCTGTTGGTCTAGTTGCCCTTGCATGTTCTCCACAGCCCTCCTTAGGCTTGATAATTCATCAAGAGGTGCCCCCTGACTTGGAGGCTGTTCGGCGAGCAAAGGCATTAACCTTTCTGCTCGTCGCAGTCCCTCGCTTGGAGTGGGCACTTCTCGGACTTGCCTCCTAATGTTGTTCGCCGCATTTGGCCCAAGGCGCCTAAAGGCTGACTGGGAGAGTCTTTCATGGACTGATGGGCGAGGCTGATCAAAAGTTGCTCGCCCATCTTCTGCTCCCCGGCGAGCAGCTTCTCGTTGATGGGGTTGGCTAAGTCTGTCTTGGGCACTGGAACGTGTTGTTCCATGGCTAGACATAGTTGTTCGTCCGCGACCAGACTCAGCCTGTACTTCTCTTTGGTCGACCACCTTGGCCTTTCCCTTATTTCGTCTGACTTGAGCACTATCAACTTCTCGTTGCTCGCCCCTGGTAGTCTTGGGCCTAACAACCTCTAGGGACTTGTCCCTTGGCCTTGCTTGTGTTGGCCTAACCTGCTCTTGTTGCCTCTGGAGGGCCTGGAGAGCAGCTATGGTTTTGGCCAACTCGTTGGGGTTGTTCGCCAAAGCCTCCATCTCAGGGGGGAGGTTATGTGTTATGGCTGTATGCTGTGACCTGTTCGCATGTTTTGGGTCACGGTCCTGGTGGTCGGCCGACGTGGCTCGGGTCTGAGATGCTCTCTTCGACAAACGTGATCCTTGAGTCTCTTTAGATTGAGGCATTTCAATTTAAATTATTTCTTAATTTTTAAATTGAAGAACACCAAGAACACCAAGAACACTCTTGTTTGTATCTCCAAATATTTCTTGAGATTTCCTTTGAATCTTCCAGTCTTCAACTTGAAGTTCTTGAGTAATCACACTAAACCGAAGGTTCGAACCCTTCTTCTAGCGCCAAATTGTTGGTGAACGAATCTAATCGTGAGGATTAGTGGCTGTTTTAATCCGTTTTTACGTCACCAATCAATAACGTGTGATTGATTACCACCGTAAATGGTAAATCGGGGTTTAGGTTATCGAATTCGGATATATGAAAATCGAAATTGAAATAATTTCGTATGCGTGCGCGTTAAGGTGTACTTGTGTGTGTATTGGAGTGTTTATGAATTTTTTCTTGTATTTCATAAGCTGGAGAGCAACTATTTATAGAGACGAGCAAGCAGGAGGTGTCTCTGACTCTTGGTCTCCCTAGCCTGCATGCTTGACATGTGTCCTTTGACTCTAGTTTGACCTTATCTAAGCTAAATCTTAGTTACAAAGTCTTCTTTGGTCTTATCTCGGACTCATTGTTGTTCGCCTAGGTCGGCTTGATGGATCTTGTTGATTCTCCAACCGAAAGTTGTTCGCCTCTTGAGGTTGTACTTGGGAAGTTGTTCGCCTTATGCCTTTGTTTAGCTTGGCTTTGGAATCTTTGTCCTTTGTTCACTTGTACACCTCCTTGGCTATTTGTTGTATCATACTCTGACCAAATTGTTCGTCATGGATGACTTCACAGTTGGCTCATTCTTGGTCCCGGGCCTTAATACCTGTTCGCCCATTAGTTGTTCGTCGGGAGAGTTGTTCGTCACTTCGTACACCTCCCAGGTTGGTTAATGCGCCCAATTAGTGATTTTCTTTGTTTTAGACTTCAATAATTGTTCGCTCCATATCTAGATGATGTTCGCCTATCAACAACTTCTATAAGCACTCTCAAAATTATTGAATAATTCATTATGAATCATCACTTAACCTTGTGAAAATTTCAATTAAAAATCCCCACAAGTGTAAGACTATTAACTCTTTATGACAAAAATGAATTACAGCGAACTCCTTTTAATATAGAGAATCAATTCTTATTTATGGAGTTTTGGGCGTGTTTAAACTCTAAAGTGATCCATGCCACTCATCTCATTTGTAGAGATGAGATATATTTCCCCATCTCATAATTATTCACTTAGTACACTTTTGAAGAAAAATTACATTTTATGATAAAAGAATAGCATATATAAATATATATATATTTTTATAAGTGTATACACAAACTAATAATTTTTATTTTTTCTAGTATGTAAATAATTTTGAGACAATGCACGAATAGTCGGAGTCGGAGGACAAAGAGAGTTGGGTTTGTGGGGTTTTTCAATCCATCTAAAAAAAAGTCATTGGGCAATGCACTAGTCAAACCGGGATCTCTCTTACAATTACAAGCTTTCTAATGGGCTTATAACCTTATAAATTAAATTGGATACATCAATAAAAATTGGATAAAGTAACTCAAACGTTCTGTTAATTTCCAGCTATGATTACGGTAGAAGCATAATTATTAACTTGAGCCAAAAAGTAAATATCCTCAGTTCCTCACCACAGAGATAGCCTACAAACTAGTTGCATATCTTACAATAATTTAAGCAAAATTTTCAAAATCCTTCTGCGGTGAGACCCCCCCCCCCCCCCCCCCCCCCCCCCCCCATATACAAATCCACCTACCTGCATTATTCATCACAAAGGTGGTCAAGACAATGTATTTAAATACACAACACAAGAAAACAGCCTAGCAAGCTTCTACAAGAACTGAGCAAAATGTTTCCTATTTACAGAGCCTTGGCATTTTCAGGCAGGGAATTTTCCCTTTGACAGCTTTGGAGTCACCTTCAAAGTGATATCGCCATACGGATGTTGTTGTTGAGCATCTATGAGCCCATGACTCTTTAAAACCTGCAAAGTTTTGTAGGCATTATTTATAACAAATCAATGGTGTTTGTTTGGATTGAACTACTTTTGAGTAATTGATTGAAATCTATCGTTCGAATTATTCCTCAATCTAAACATAAGCAGAGAGATATATTCAAGAATGTTCTTTCACTGTCATTTTGAAGGCAGAGTTTAGTACTTACCAAAGTCTCGTAAAATAACCGTGAACATACTTTTCGGGTTTTGCCTTCCAAAATCTTGAACAAACTCAGGTCTTCAGGTCCTCCTCCTGAGTTGCCCGGAATGGGGGTAACTGACTGTCTTTCTAAGTACTGAGCCACAACCCTGTAACCCAATTAAACCAATTTAATTTAGAATTAATTACCCTTAGCTACCAAAGTATGCATTATTAGTACCTTCCACAACTATTGAACAAAAGTATTCTCACAAGTACAAAATCTTGTGCATAGGCACAGATTTTGTGAATGGATGTAGATTTTTTTTTCTGAAGCATTAGTGCATAATTTTTGTTGGGGGTACTTTGTAGCCCTATGTATATATGTTTTATTTATTTTTTGTTGGGGGTGGGGGGAGGAGAGATGAAGGATGTACCTCGTTCTTGAAGACATCTCCATGGTTGGCCGATTCTTTGATAAATCGCCAGTTGCTGGTGTTCCTTGGGACCCTACTCAAGCACAAGAAATCAATCTCAATTATCCAGTTATAGCCTTATGTAAAACACCCCTTGATAGAATGAACAAAAGTAATAACAAAATATGTATTCAAAGGTAACTGTCGTGAATGTGTAAACTTACTAGCTGGAGAATTATCATCTTGTTCTAGAAACCCAAGCTCCTGCCAAAGAAGAGAAAGCAGCATGTCAAGTGCAATACCCAAGAAGTTGATGCCTAAAACTGATTAATGATAATTCACCGATTAAACTTGTTTACAAGGAACAGTCGCTTGCGTTATAAGAGCCTACGAGATACCTAGGTGATCAAAGGAGGAATACCCTTTCATTTCAAAAATGTATTCTTCTCACCAAACATTCCACAAAAGGTTATCTCAAGCAAACTCAATATTGTAGGTTGTTGACAGGCATTTTTGTACGGACGAATATATGTGGCTATTTAGGGTATGCCCGACAAACAATAAATAGAAACGAACACGAACGATGGGGGAATAACTTTCGTTCTTCCCTCGAATGAGAGCTTCTTGGATATATGAGAAATGAGAGAAAAGTGGGATCCTTTACAATGAGGGGGTGACCCCCTATTTATAGAGGTTCACCCTCAAGGGCCCAAAAGTGGCCCTAAATTCGTCTCAGCCCTTTATTTTAGGGATTTATTACAATATTAATCTAACAATCAACAGTAGACCTATAATACATTAAATGCTCTTTTCTGATATAGACCCTCGATCTTGTCTGGTCAGTGTGTCTTTGGGAATCTGACCTCCTGTCAGGCGAGGATATTTTCTGCTGTAACAATTGCCCCCAAGATTGGGCTCTGATTGCGGCCAGAGTTCGATCTTGATCTGTGCTTCAAATAGGTTTTGCCCCCGAGCCTGAAAACAGGATAGCTCGAATGCCCCGGAGGAGTCTTTGACAACAGGGTCCGTGATGGGCGAATCTTCTGTGTAACCTTCGAATAGTCAAAGTTTTTTGAAATTGGTCGGGTTAGGTGGGGTACGATCTTCCGTCGTGCCCCCGAGTCGAGAACCGTGACGTTCAATTGATAAAGAGTTATTGCCGCTGACCGTCATTGATTTTAGTAATAGGGCGGTAAGGACCGCGATGATAAATTAATGAAGTGCTTAGGCCGCTTGTAGGTAGCGACTTCACGGACAACAGATTGACTTAACAATCAATTAAAAGATAAATCAACAGATTAATGAGTGAAGTGCTTTAGCCGATAGACGGGCAGCGACTTCACGAAGATGGGATTGATTTAACAACCGCTTAAAAGATTAACCAACAGGTTAATGAGTGAAGTGCTTTAGCCGATGATCGGGCAGCGACTTCACGAAGATGGGATTGATTTAACAACCGCTTAAAAGATTAACCAACAGGTTAATGAGTGAAGTGCTTTAGCCGATGATCGGGCAGCGACTTCACGAAGATGGGATTGAGTTAACAACCGCTTAAAAGATTAACCAACAGGTTAATGAGTGAAGTGCTTTAGCCGATGATCGGGCAGCGACTTCACGAAGATGGGATTGATTTAACAACCGCTTAAAAGATTAACCAACAGGTTAATGAGTGAAGTGCTTTAGCCGATGATCGGGCAGCGACTTCACGAAGATGGGATTGATTTAACAACCGCTTAAAAGATTAACCAACAGGTTAATGAGTGAAGTGCTTTAGCCGATTGACGGGCAGCGACTTCACGATGATGATTGAATTAACAATCAATTTGTTGTTTGAACAAAGCGTCCGAGACGCGTTATATTACGGCCGCAAGTGGGCAAAAACGATGCGGGTCAGTCGATGCCGGTGAAGGCGGACTGGTCGATGCCGTTAACATGGATAAACCAAAGCAGAGAATAGATTAGTTAACGCCGGTGAAGGCGAACTAATCAGTACGTCAACGCCTGAGAGGGCGGACTAATCGACGTCGAGAAGACGGATTACTTCGCCAATCTAGGCGGAATATCGACGCCTAAAAGGCGGATTAATCAACGCCGATCGGGCGGATTACTTCGCCAATCTAAGCGGAATGTCGACGCCGAGAAGGCGGATTAACTCAAGAAGTAGATTAGTTGACGCCGGTGAAGGCGAACTAATCTATACGTCAACGCCTGAAAGGGCGGACTAATCGACGTCGAGAAGACGGATTACTTCACCAATCTAGGCGGAATGTCGACGCCGAGAAGGCGGATTAACTCGAGAAGTAGATTGGTTGACGCCGGTGAAGGCGAACTAATCGATACGTCAACGCCTGAAAGGGCGGACTAATCGACGTCGAGAAGACGGATTACTTCGCCAATCTAGGCGGAATGTCGACGCCTAAAAGGCGGATTAATCAACGCCGATCGGGCGGATTACTTCGCCAATCTAGGCGGAATGTCGACGCCGAGAAGGCGGATTAATCAACGCCGATCGGGCGGATTACTTCGCCAATCTAGGCGGAATGTCGATGCCTAAAAGGTGGATTAATCAACGCCGATCGGGCGGATTACTTCGCCAATCTAAGCGGAATGTCGACGCCGAGAAGGCGGATTAACTCAAGAAGTAGATTAGTTGACGCCGGTGAAGGCGAACTAATCTATACGTCAACGCCTGAAAGGGCGGACTAATCGACGTCGAGAAGACGGATTACTTCACCAATCTAGGCGGAATGTCGACGCCGAGAAGGCGGATTAACTCGAGAAGTAGATTGGTTGACGCCGGTGAAGGCGAACTAATCGATACGTCAACGCCTGAAAGGGCGGACTAATCGACGTCGAGAAGACGGATTACTTCGCCAATCTAGGCGGAATGTCGACGCCTAAAAGGCGGATTAATCAACGCCGATCGGGCGGATTACTTCGCCAATCTAGGCGGAATGTCGACGCCGAGAAGGCGGATTAATCAACGCCGATCGGGCGGATTACTTCGCCAATCTAGGCGGAATGTCGACGCCTAAAAGGCGGATTAATCAACGCCGATCGGGCGGATTACTTCGCCAATCTAAGCGGAATGTCGACGCCGAGAAGGCGGATTAACTCAAGAAGTAGAATAGTTGACGCCGGTGAAGGCGAACTAATCTATACGTCAACGCCTGAAAGAGCGGACTAATCGACGTCGAGAAGACGGATTACTTCGCCAATCTAGGCGGAATGTCGACGCCGAGAAGGCGGATTAACTCGAGAAGTAGATTGGTTGACGCCGGTGAAGGCGAACTAATCGATACGTCAACGCCTGAAAGGGCGGACTAATCGACGTCGAGAAGACGGATTACTTCGCCAATCTAGGCGGAATGTCGACGCCTAAAAGGCGGATTAACTCGAGAAGTAGATTAGTTGACGCCGGTGAAGGCGAACTAATCGATACGTCAACGCCTGAAAGGGCGGACTAATCGACGTCGAGAAGACGGATTACTTCGCCAATCTAGGCGGAATGTCGACGCCTAAAAGGCGGATTGATCAACGCCTATGAAGGCGGACAAATGTCTGTAGTCGAAAGGTGTGACCATATTTTAAATATTGAGTTATTTATTCGGTGAGAAACCTCAATGATTTTTCGAAATTGTATTCGAAGTTTTAAATAACTGACTGTATTTAATAATACTCAGAGTCAAATAATTTATTTTTGATATCACAAAATGATCTTAGGATATGTATATCCATGCCCCCGCTTTTAATATACATGACAACTTACGAGTTGCGATATATATTAAAAGGAAATATCAAATGAAAACTGCATTTCAAAAATTGCCCCCGCTTTGAATTTTTGAAATACGAATATATGCCCCCACTTTTAATTTATATGAAAACTAACGAGTTACCATATAAATTCAAAGGAAATTGTCGAAATAAACCTGATGTGACTGGGCAAAGGACTGCCCGTAGAATTTTCCGTTGATGAAGATGTCCCGGATGCTCGTCCCGCGGCAGCTAGTTTTTTTTTTTTTTTTTTTTTTTTTTTTTTTTAAGGGCCCTGAAGTTAAATGAACTTGGCCCCGTAGATGAAATAAGAAAGGGCCAAATAATTAAACAAGATGGGCCCAAAATATTAAATAAAAAGGGCCCAGTAGTTTAGATAAATCATAAGTAGCCCAACACCTAAATAAACTGTGGCCCAGCAATTGAAAAATAAACCTGGTCCACCAAATGAAGTCAGGCCCATATCAAAGATTAATTCGCCCTTCGCGTTGAAACTAAGATCGAGGCGACGTGGGCCTGCGAGGAGCATCCGATGTCGTCGGGGAGCGACGTGCGACGACGTGCGAGTAGGTGTGCAGGCGACGCGGGCAGATCGGAGGTCGCACGGGCAGCGGAGTTGCGCGGAGGACCGCGGCCCCACGCGCGGGCAGCGGCTACGGGGGGAGGATGTGCGCAGGCGGTGGAGGCGGTGCCCGCGCTGGGCGACGCGGGGAGAAGACGCGCGGCGGAAGAGGACCTAGGGGCGACAACGGGTAGGGAGCGCGCTACGCCGGGTTGCGGGCGTAGGCTGCGGCCGTGAGCGGCGAGAGCCGTGTCGGGCTGCCGGAGCCCGAGATGGGGCGCGGCCGCGATGGGCGGGGAGAAGGCCGGTCGGGGAGGCCGTCAGCGAAGGCGGCGTGCGGCGTCGGCCGCCGCGGGCAGCCATGGCCGCTGGGCGACGGGTCGCGACGGGCGGCGGAGAGGCGGCGTGCAGCGATGGCTGCTGCGGGTAGGCCGCTGTGTGACGGCGAGGCTGACCGCCGGGATGTTTGCCGCGGGGAGCTGTGAGGCGCGGGAAGGCTCGTCTGCTGAGGCCGCGTCTTGGCGGCGCGGGAGGATTTGCGGAGGCAGACGGCGTGAGCTCGCGGGCCTCGGGCAGCGGGGTGAGTCCGAGCGCGGGAGGGATGCAGTGTCTCTGCCTATGACGGCCGCTGTGCGGGCGTAGCGCGAGTAGGTAGGCCAGCCCGGCGACGCCTCGAGCCCGTCCTCGGGGTCGGGCAGCGGGTTGAACGAAGATAAGCGGTGGCGCGCGGATCAATGTTGTCAGGAATCTTTTGACTTTCAACGTGTATTGGGGAACGTGCTAAAAGCAAGCTAAAAAGGTTGTACTGGTGTAGAGGAGTTGGTACCGCGTTCGAGGTTGGCAGTGGGGGCCTGAAGCCAACAGTAGCCTCCCCTTTATTTTTGTTTCTGCCTCAACGCTTGAACGTCACTCCGGTGGGCGATGGAGCTTGACGGAAAAGGCATTACTTTGATGGAAATTTTGGGGGGAAGACCGTCGGGACGACGGAGTGGCAGTGGCCCGAGCGGAGTTCGGTGGCGTGGGGGAGACGAGTGTGAGTTCTGTAGAGGCGATTCCGGTGGAGCTTCGTGGCGGTGGAAAACCCGGCAGCCGGAAACTGGGGAGAGAGACCCAGATCCTTCTCATGTTTATTTTTTCTTCTAGTTGCCTGCGTGAGGCTCTGCTATACGGATGAAATGAGATTTTTTGGAAAATTTCTTTTTTTGGTAACTTGGATGAGCCGGTTGTTTGCTAGCAGAATTTATTTTTGATTTTTTGTTGCTTGTATGGTTTGGATCGAAAAGGTTTATGGTTTATGGAATCTGGTTTTCTAATTTTGATGGGAGGATCTTCGTGTTCATCCCTCGAGATGAACCCGAATCACCCCTTCCTCTAGCGCCAAATTGTTGACAGGCATTTTTGTACGGACGAATATATGTGGCTATTTAGGGTATGCCCGACAAACAATAAATAGAAACGAACACGAACGATGGGGGAAGAACTTTCGTTCTTCCCTCGAATGAGAGCTTCTTGGATATATGAGAAATGAGATAAAAGTGGGATCCTTTACAATGAGGGGGTGACCCCCTATTTATAGAGGTTCACCCTCAAGGGCCCAAAAGTGGCCCTAAATTCGTCTCAACCCTTTATTTTAGGGATTTATTACAATATTAATCTAACAATCAACAGTAGACCTATAATACATTAAATGCTCTTTTCTGATATAGACCCTCGATCTTGTCGGGTCAGTGTGTCTTTGGGAATCTGACCTCCTGTCAGGCGAGGATATTTTCTGCTGTAACATAGGTCATATCATATCATATTTTCATACACCAAAATCCCATCATAGGAAGCTCACAAAACTTTCAAACTAAGCTAAAGAAAAGGGAAGGAGAAACACAATAGAATAAAAAGACAAGTCCAAACTTCCAAACATATCATGAGCAAGCATAACAAACATACCCAAGGATAAGCCACAAGCTCAGGAATATCTGAAAACCCTCTGTCCTCATCCTGCATGTTCCTTTCGTTGAAGGTATTTGGGGTTCTTATTTCTTAATCAGGATTTACTGATGCTCCATCTACTGTGGCTGATATTTCATCTTCGGGCATTTCCGGATATCCAGACTTGTCGTTGGAGTTTCCAGGAGTGAAACAACTTTCTCCACCTTGAGAAGGAGGAAATGTGGTGTGCTCACAAATAAACCTATCTGGTGAATCATACACATAATTCCGCTGATATTCAATGATTCAATCTCCATATCATTGCCATGCCAGGTAAAGGGGATTCAGGTACATTCGTCTCTTGCTCTGGTGCTTCGATACAAACCACATGATGCTTAACAGAGTCTTCCTTATATATACTCTGCAAATCGGTAGAAATTCCTGCAGAATAAACCTGATTCAGATGGAAAGCAACCCAAATGATATTTAAGCAACAATTGCACGAGAAGCACTGCATACCAGTTATAAAGGGTTCAACAAAGAGGCCTTCCTTTCTTAGCTTTACCCTGTTGTATTGTTTCCGTTTCCAGCATTGTTATCACCAGGTCCTTTTTCATTACTAGGAGAAAGATATTCGAAATTAGGATCACCTCTTTCTGGCCCAACTGAAGGGACACTGCAATGAAAATGGAATCAAATCCATAACTTAATAAAAAGAAATAAAATAATTTTGATACATGATAGCAATGCAAAACATACTCTTCCTCCATTGGCATGGGCCCCGATCCTGAATCTCTCCAATCATGTTGCAGCAGGAGAAAATGTATTTATTAAATACAAAAACATATATGTCCAAAGAGAAGGATGTGAAAAATGGTGGTACCTCCTCAAAACTGACGACAATATATGGATCTCTGAGACTGGTTATCTAAAATTCAAGAAAAATTTGTGGAAAATTAACGCAGACACAGGAAATGAAGTCTAAAAGATGCACAAACGTCAAACCAAATTGAATGATACGGAACCTGAGCCCAATTGCGAAGCGAAAACAAGCATTTGAATAACAAAAATGAAATTCTCGGCTAAGAACAAATCAATTACAAAGAAGAAATAATCGATTAAGAATAAATCACAAACCAAAATGCAGAGCATTATGGTTAGAATTAATTAGGGGACGTATTAAAGTTAGGACTAAACTGCTTGATGACAGATGACCGTCAAAGACGGCGACAGCGGACATGGGACAGCGGACGGACGGCTGACGGCGATTGCGGCGAACGGACGGTGGAACTGCATCGAAAATATGAAGAGTAAGAAACTGAGAAAAGTTTGATTGATTAGGATGAGATATTAAGTGTTAATTAATTAATATTATAAATTATTTTAAAGTAAAAAAGGGTATATTTGTAATTTTATATTTATTAATTTAATTTATTAATAAGGCGATATAATGCGATTGCAATATGCAGTGTGCAAATACTATAATGCAAAATGCAATCCGTTAAAAAAAATATTATAAGATCCAAAGATAATAAAAGGGTTTACTAACGTCAAGAAGGGCGAAAGTCTTCCTGACCGTAGAAAAGCCCAAGTCAGTTTTATCAATATTTAATTTAGATAAATTATTATTTGCATTACAAATATCGTAGTATTTAGATAATTTTTTTTATATTTTTCAATTACAATCTCGTAATACATTATCATATTCTTTATAATTATTATGTATAATATTAAAATATTATTTAATTCTAAAAATACATTTGTTTCTTAACTTTTTTTTAAATAGAAGTTATTTTAATTTGTTACTCCCTTCGTCCAACATCAGTTTGCACACTTGACATTTTGATTCTCAAAAGTAAATTTGCACACTACCAACAAAGAAAATATTATTTTGCGTGCACACTGAAAAACATATACACATATTTATCTATACACTACTGATTTATTAAAAAAAAAACAATATTTTCTTTTAAAAAAAAGGTGTAACCCCTTAAGGTGCAAATTAATGTAGGATGGAGGGAGTACAAACACATTAACCAACACATATTGTTTATGTAAATACATTTCTAAATAACAAATAATATTCATCAAACATAATATGTTATATAATTTATAAAATATATAAATTTTAAAATATATACATATATATAATATTCATCAATTAAATGTAAACTTTGTCATCACTTAAATATGTTTAAAACAATTTTTAAAAAATAAATTACAATCACCATATAAAAAAAAAAAAAAATCACTATTAACTTCTCATAAAGCAACCAATAGATCCAAAGAAACCAGAAAAGTATACTATAGTTCCAAAAGCCTAAACATTTCTAAACACTTCTTAATATCAAGGGTGCAGAAGTCGAGAAATGTTAGGCGGGCGTTTCTTGACCGCCTAGCGCCTAGGCCGCCTAGGCGCTGCCTAGAAATCCGTCTAGGTTATTATCAATTTTTTTTTTTTTGAAATAGTCGTACTCGTGAGTTGCACTCCTTTTGTTTGTTTCCGGGGTAGTAACATATACCCACATTTTAGGACCCCTATTTACAAAAGCCAACACAAATTTCCCTACATTGCATAAATCTACAAAAGTGGGTCCCGTTCTTATCCAGCCCTGCGGTGATTGGACGTGTGAGGGGTACCCTCCCTCAACTTGCAGTGTTTGTTACTTTTAGTTTTTCTTTTAACCTTTTTCTATTATTATTCTATCCCTGGGACTTCTTTCTTTAACCTTAATTTAAGGGTTAGTTTTAGACAAATGCTGATTATTTCTGTATACACTAATTTTTAACAGTAACAGAAATATTTTGTAAAAATAAAAAAAGAATATTTACACAACTATATATATATATATATATTGAATAACAATATTATTTTTCTAATTTGAGGGGAACTTTCAAATATTTTTCCATTCCCAAATTCTTCACTCCTCCATTACTCAATACATACATATGCATAAAAAAACACATAATACAAAATATTTTTTTCATAAACGGTCTTTGTTCTTCAACTTCATTCCGCAGCTTCATATTTAGCCATGCTTCTCACAGGAATCTAACCAAAAAAATAAAAAGCACAATTATTCAGAAATCAACTTAGAAGCCAAATCAAAACTCATTCACCTCAACAAACCAATTGTTTAGATAAAAAGTCATTCGAAACTCTTCATCAAATAATCAATATTCCAATGAATCAAGAATTGAAACAAAAATTCAAACCCTAGCATCATCAGTCCTAAAAAAAAAAAAAACTATTTGCATAATACAAAGATTTATTTGAATAATGTAAAATTTTATTTGAATAATACAAAAAATTATTTGCATAATACTAAGATTTATTTGAATAATGTAAAATGTTATTTGAATAATACAAATATATTTTGAATAAACTATATGATGTCTTCAACATAATTCCTATTTTGTCATGTTCCTCACAAGAATTTAATAAAGAAAGGCACAATTGTTCAGGGAAAATATTTAGTAGCCAAAACAAAAATCATTTAACTCAACCACCAATTATTTATTCAGATCAAAAATTGAAGAAATTTTCAAATCCCCATTTTACATATGCAAAAAGATGATATATATATTCAAAAATAAAATTTTGAATAAGCGTCTAATTTTGTTGCATAAGTCTCTTTTCAATAAACCTTCTGTTGTAGACGAGCTTGCCCATAGAATTTCGAATATCTTCCTCGTCCTCAAGAAAAAACAGAGAGCACACAACTCAAGCACACACCTACCAGCCAACAAACTCTTACACAACTCAATCACACACAACACACTCAAAACTCACGCACACTAGCAGCTAACATTACACACACTACACACTCAAATCTCAAGAACACAAACTACACACACCACACACATATACACAACTTTTGCGCACACCTTTCACACAACACCCCTCATGCACACATCACACAAATTAACAACACACGCCAAAAATAAGACACAAAGATCCATAAATACATTGCATTTTATTTTGGGGAGAAAATCACCAAATAATCACAATATAGAAACAAAAAAGTCACATGCCCAGGTTGAGATAATTGACTTGAATCGAAAATACCAGCTTCTACTAGTAGCTTCCCCGCAAGAGTACGGGTTCACTGTAGTATGGGCAAGTATAGGGACCAAGTATTATCGAACTCACGGGATGGAGTGTATACGAATAGATCCCTGAAGATCTACGCGTCGTAGTTAATATGAGTGTGTTGTTTTTGGATTTTTGGAAGATTAATTAAAAGACTGAATTAAACTAAGTAAACTAAAATACTAAAGAAATCAAATTAACTAAGGGTTGTGTTCTAATGAGAGATGGTGATGCTTAGGATAGGAATCCCTACGTATACTAATCGTGACGCGCAAGAATTAACCTAAGTAAAAGAATGCAAGATGAAAGCTCAAGATTTTATACCCTAATACTTTACCCTAACACTCAACTTCACTAATCTACTAACAAGTTAATAGATTGTGCTTAATTAATGAGACCCTAATTTAACTAAGGTGATGCGGTCGTCCTCCTTCGCTAAACTGGAAAATGAATTAACCCTTTCTAAACCTTCTCGTCAAGACTACTAATTGTTATTGAGTGATGCGGTCGTCCTCTCTCTAACACTTTCGTACGAAATTCAAAGGTAAAGTTAAGATTAATTATAAGAATTCATTGACTAAGAGAATTAAAACTAACGTCACAAATTACCCTAATTACGTACCCACATCCTACTTCTACGAGTTCATCCTACCCTAAGCATACAAGGGTTTTAGCCGGACATGGCTTTAACAAATATAAAAGCAATAGAAGAAACAACGAACATAAACATAATGAATTGAAAGAAGAAAATAGGAAACATGAACTAGGGTTTTTAAAAGAAAATAAATCTGAGAACTGAAATTTAATTAACTCAAACGAAGTTTCAAAGTGTTTAAAGAAATCAAACTAACGAAAAGAAACTAATAAACGAAAAGAAACTAAGAATTCGTACGAAAAACCTCAACAAAACGTAAACGTAAACTTGCTTCTCTCCTTCCTCTCCAAAAACTAAGTCTAAACGTTATTTCTAAAGTTCGGGGATCTTTCAAAACGTGTTTGGAAGAGGTATATATAGGCAACGGGTCGAAACGGGATCTCATGGGCCAAAATTCTCGTCGAGCTCGAGTAGAGCTCGAGTAAAAGTGCTCGAGCAATGCAAGCTCGAGTGTTGAAATTATCCAGAACGTGAAAAGTACTCGAGCACTTGAGCTCGAGTAGTCTACTCGACCGGGCCCTGCTCGAGTAGTCTACTCGAGTGCCCGCGTACTGCCTACTCGACCGGCTTCTGCTCGAGTGCACTACTCGAGTGCCTGAGTATTGGCTACTCGACCAAAGCTGGCTCGAGTAGTCTACTCGAGTGCTTGAGTAGTGTTTACTCGAGCACCTTCATCTTGAGTACTTCAATGACACTTTTGCTCGCTCGAACTAATACTTCTCGTATTTCTTCCATATCTTCTCATCCGGGTATCCGTTTGAGTTGATTCGAAGTCCTACGAACTCCTCTTTTTGCCCTCTATCCATCTATAAGCATCAAAGAAACAAGTTTGTTAGTTTGTGAAAATAATACTCAAATGACTCTAAATACTTATATGAATCCATCAAAACATAGGCATTTCGAGCGACGAATCATGACAATTTCACGCCTAATCAACCCCCGCAAACTTACCATGTTGCTTGTCCTCAAGCAACAAAATAATAAGTCAAGTGAAATTGTTAGGAATGAGTCAAAGAATCAACCCATGCAAGCAAATGAACTCGAGCTTCAAAGATCAATCACAAGTATACTCACTCACCCTCCTTCATCATATTCATGCAACAACAGCAAGAAACACCAAAATCAAACATGGATGTGCACTCAACGATGTGTTTCACTCCCTCTCAAGTGTATATCAATGATTAAGGGACTCACTCAAACAATCATTCACACAAATTGGTAGCCATAGGCTTGTAAGTGCTCTTAACTCCGACCGTACTCTAGAAATCAATGCCGAATCAAAAAGGACTTTTCTTAAGGTTGTAATGTAGGCTCTTTGGACAGGTGGGATAACAATATGGTAAAGTGACTCAAGTGAATGGAGAATAGAAAATCAGACTTCGGTACTGTTGGAGTTATACGTGAAAGTATGCTTTTGCTTTGTATAACTCGTGTATCAAACACTTGGTTATGAGAATAATTCTTTTATCGCATATGCTTTAGATATGATTGAATGTTGAATATCTATTGCAAACCGTTCAATATATAGTACATGTTACAATGTAGTTAATGTGGTGATACCCGATCACGGAAGACAACATTAACAGTTTACTTGTAACTAAACGTACATTTCACGACCTAGGTGGAATTGAACAATCCGCCGTGAATGGTCGATGTGTAAGGCTCAGATTGGTCTGTCTTGACTAAGAGATTGCACTAGCACATTTAGTATGTGTTGAAGAGGTCCTACAGCGAGGAGAAATTCTTCTGTTCTGAAAGGTGAAGAATTAGACCTCAGTGGTTGTTGATTTCTTAATCTCCGTCCCTTAAATAGGACCGTGTGTGCTTAGTAGTTACTGCTTTGATTCATGTTGGGTGAGAATCATTGCGACTTCGAACTTTGTGTCTTGGGCAGTAATATTAATCATACGACGGTTGCTAAGATTTAATACGGAGAAACGCGTGCGAGTACGGCTCGTGTGATTAGTCCCCTTGGTGGGCTCAGAAGTTTTATTGTACCAAATCTTGCAATTGAAGAATTAGTTTCTTCGGTACGAATAATAATGTTGAGCTGTCTTTACTCCAAGGTGAAATATATTAATTAATTTAGAGCTATTCAGAAGCTTAATTAATTAATGGACTTGATAATCTTAAACGCGGGAAATAATAACCGGGAGCCCATATTATCGTAATATGGATTAAGATGGATAGTGCAATATTAATTTATTAGTGGTAATAATTAATATTAATGGGCTGAATTATATTGGGGCTCAATATTGAAATTCAGAAGTCCATTAGGAGGTCCAATCTTAATTCTCCTTAAGGCCCCTCAAGTAGCCCATTAAGTAGCCCAATAATGATAAGGTGATTAAAATAAAAAGAAAATAATATTGCTGATTTTTCTCTCTTAATTTTCGAAAAATGCATGTGTAGGAGAAATTAGATTTTGTTGATTTTCTTGAAAAGATATTATGGAAGATATGTATTCTAGGAATACAAGAATATCTCATATATTCAAGAAGATCCAAATCTTAGATTTCATCTATGAAGTTTTCGAAAATTGCATATTTATTTAGGGGTGTGAGATTTTTGTGGAATATTTTATTTTGGAGAAAAGAATATATGAGATATATTCAAGATTTCTTAGAGATTAAGAAAAGATTTTCTCCAAGCCCATTAATCTCTAAATTTTCGATCAATACCTCTTATAAATAGGAGATGATTATTTCATCTCCAAGAACATAATTCCATGTGTTGGAAAAATCAAGAAGCATATATATTTTTCTTTTTCCTTAGTTATTAAATTACTTGAAAGCGTCTCCCACCGGCGATCAAGTGAGGTGAAAAGAGAAATACTTGAGAAGGCTTTGGGTTGATAGAACGTGATTACAAGTGTCCCGTATATCCAAAGGCCATTACTACGAGAGGTACGTTAATCGCATATTTACTTGTTTAATTCCGCCTAGTTAAATATGTGAAATTAATTTAGCATGCATGATGATAATTAGTTGTTGGAATTATTATTTGAATTAATTAGGATTAATTCATGCTAGTAATAATTGTATTTAAATTCGTATTTAAAATTCATCCCGAATAGATTCCGGGCACCTCTATTTCCCCAACTACTGGTATCAGAGCCACGGTTTCGGGCTCTGAATTTTAAATTGGAATTTAAATTGTTGAACATTAAATTGAAATTGGATAGTAGAATTGTTAGATCTTTTTTGCAGGTATCCAATTGTCATGGTTTTTAATGTTGTTAATTTCATGCGTGTGAATTAATTTGTTTTTTAATTCGATTCGTTCGAATTCGTTTTTCTCGTGAGAAAATCCACGAGTAGATTAGTTGTTTTTATTTTGATTCGATCATTGTAATAGACTAGTCTAGATCTAGTATTTATTTTTTTTGTAAAAATAAATTGTAACCGGATCGTGACGAAGAACGAAGAATTAAAAACGGCGTACCCGGACGACGCATACAAGCGTGGAGCGTGTATGGAGGTAAAATCATGCAAGGGATGAAGAAAACGAGGACGAACGGCGAAAAAACGGCGCACGGGGGTGCACGGCGCACACCGTGCGCAACGGGCGCACGGCGCCGCGCGCGCCTCGGCAGGCACCTGCAGCGCCTCGGGGCGCCTCGGGTGCGCCTCGGCGCGCCTCCGTGCAGCGCCTCGGGTGCGCCTCGGGGCTGCGCTTCGGCGCGCCTCGGGCGCTTTTCCAGCGCTTCTCGGGCCGGGAAGCGCGCGGGCCCACTTCATGGGCCGACGCGCGCTGTATCTCAGGCCGTGGAATTTTTTCAGTTCGTGTTTTTTTTCCGTGTGATTTTAAACGTCATCCCGAACCCCAAACGATGCTGTTTTTTAAGAAGTGTTGCTGTTCGAGTGGGAGCACGTCGAGACGAACGTCGGAAAGCAACAAGGACGATTTTTCGCATCAAGACGTGAAGAAATTAAACCGTGACAATTGGAATTGAGTGCTCCAAAGTGTTTAATTTTGTTTTGATGGATGTTTTATTTCGTGCAATTTTATTATTTGTTAATATGTGTTTGCATGAATTTAATTGTCCAAGAAAAACCTTACTTTCAAAAATTACTAAGTATGTTTTTATAATCGCAATTTTATTCCGGATATTAAAATTGGATTATTTTGGCCTCCATAATTTATTTATTTGTGAAGTTCTTTTGGAATACATTTCCCCCTCGGATCGGCCAAAAGAACGGATTTCACATGAATAAATTCCGAAAGGATGATTGTGGATTATTACTAGTGGCGGTATTGACCCTCACCACGAGTGGCTTGCTCAAAGCGAAATAATAATCTTGTATTTAATTATGGTTATTACTTAGGCATAGGAAATTGATATTAACTTACTCCCCTCGGAGTCCCTGTCAATTTCTATGTGATCAAAGTGGGAGCCAACTATTAATTTTGAATTAAGGATTTGTAACTTTTAAGTTTGTAATCCGCTTGAATGTATTTAAATGTATAGACCACCCCTCGTGGCGCATTTAAATTGTTTCGAGATGTTGGCTGATGCATGATTATATTGTTTTAAGGTTTCAATATAATTGATGTGATCGAATTATGTGATAATTTCATATTTTTCTAGATATTGATATGAATGTATGTTTTATTCTCATTTCATCATGTCGTAACCTTTTAATCCACTGTTTAATATACTTAAAGTTAATAAACTTTTTGGAGAGAATTATATCGATTGGAAATGTTTTTTTTAAATTTATCCTTACTGCACGAAAACACAATTGGGTTATTTATGTTAATATACCCGGCAAGCCTAATGATAAGTCAAGCAATGGGAAGAGGCAGTTTATGATCGGAAGCGTGACAATGAATGAAGTGCATCATCTTGACATTTCTGTCTGAGGATTTGAGGCGCGTTCATGAAGACATTGTATCCGCTGTTGAAATTATGAAACGCCTTGAAGAGATGTTTTCACATCAGAATCCCATGACTAATCAGTTCACCAAACATGACTCGGTCAAGTTGGAAATGGTGGAAGGAACGCCCGTGAGGGAGCACGTTCTCGAGATAATGGCATACCTTAACAAGTTGGAAGTACTTGGTGCGGATTTTGATTGATTTCATATACCATTCCCTACCGAGAAGCTTTGAGTAGTTTCATCTGAACTGTCAGATGAATGAACGGACAAGTCGTTTGCCCGAGCTCTTGCAAGCTTTAGTTTCGGTGGAGGTGATAATGGAGCACCAGTCTAGTGCTATGGTGGCTAATGGTTCGTCTACCTTTTTTGGTCCCAAGGGAGGGAAAAGAGGAAGAGAACCAAAGGCCGGATCCAAGCAAATCCAATTGTTGCGAAAGGCAAATGCAAAGGCAAGCATCGAAGGGGAAGTGTTTTAGTTGCGGTGAGAGAGGACAATGGAGGTCTGCCTGTTCCAAGCCTAAGAGGCTAGGAAAGTTAGGTAATTCACACACCTTAGTCGTCGAAACTTGTGAAGTGGCGTATGCTGTCTATTCGTGGATAGTGGATACGAGAGCTACTGATCACATTTGTTTCATGGGTTTAAGCTAACCCGACGACTTAACGGAAGTGAGATCCCCATCACATCGGGCAATGCTACGAGAGTGGCAGCTGAAGCAGTGGGAGAAGTGCGCCTATCTTGTGAAGATAGAGTTATGGTCTTGAGAGACATTCCTCATGTTCCTAGTTTAGAAAGAACTCAACCTTCAGTTTCTAAACTGTTTGAATAGATACTCAGTTTCTTTTAATAAGGATGTTATTATTGCTTGAAACGATGAGTTTATCCGTTCCGGAACTTTAATGGATGATCTTTATACCATTTTTTGGGCACACCACTCACAAAATTGAATCTAATAACACATCGATTATTTCGAGTAATAAAAGAAAGCGTTCTTCGGAGATGAACGAAATACTTCTATGGCATCTTAGACTAGGTCATATTAATCTAGATTGGATAGAGAGATTGGTGAAATACGGATCCTTGGAATTATTCCAAGTCGAACCGTTTCCAACTTGTGAATCCTGTTTAGAGGGTAAAATGACCAAGAGGGCATTTGGAGCCAAGGGGAATAGAACTACGGAAGTGTTAGAACTCGTTCATACCAATATGTGTGGTTCAATGACGATCATAGCAAGAAGAGGTATGAGTAATTTGATGATTACTCAAGATACGGATACATCTACCTTATGATGCATAGGGTAAGAAGTATCAAGTCTCTACGATTTATTCGTGGAGGCGAATACCTTAGCAATGAATTCTTGAACTACCTATCGGAAGAAGGGATTGTGTTGATAGGCGAACATCATCTAAATATGGAGCGAACAATTATTGAAGTCTAAAACAAAGAAAATCACTATTTGGGCGCATTAACCAACCTGGGAGGTGTATGAAGTGACGAACAACTCTCCCGACGAACAACTAATGGGCGAACAGGTATTAAGGCCCGGGACCAAGAATGAGCCAACTGTGGAGTCATCCATGACGAACAACTTGGTCAGAATATGATACAACAAATAGCCAAGGAGGTGTGTACAAGTGAACAAAGGACAAAGATCCCAAAGTCAAGCTAAACAAAGGCATAAGGCGAACAACTTCCCAAGTACAACCTCAAGAGGCGAACAACTTTCGGTTGGAGAATCAACAAGATCCATCAAGCCGACCTAGGCGAACAACAATGAGTCCGAGATAAGACCAAAGAAGACTTTGTAACTAAGATTTAGCTTAGATAAGGTCAAACTAGAGTCAAAGGACACATGTCAAGCATGCAGGCTAGGGAGACCAAGAGTCAGAGACACCTCCTGCTTGCTCGTCTCTATAAATAGTTGCTCTCCAGCTTATGAAATACAAGAAAAAATTCATAAACACTCCCAAACACACACAAGTACACCTTAACGCGCACGCATACGAAATTATTTCAATTTCGATTTTCATATATCCGAATTCGATAACCTAAACCCCGATTTACCATTTACGGTGGTAATCAATCACACGTTATTGATTGGTGACGTAAAAACGGATTAAAACAGCCACTAATCCTCACGATTAGATTCGTTCACCAACAATTTGGCGCTAGAAGGAGGGTTCGAACCTTCGGTTTAGTGTGATTACTCAAGAACTTCAAGTTGAAAACTTGAAGATTCAGAGGAAGTCTCAAGAAATATTTGAAGATATAAACAAAAGTGTTCTTGGTGTTCTTGGTGTTCTTCAATTTTAAGATTAAGAAACAATTTAAATTGAAATGCCTCAATCTAAAGAGACCCAAGGATCACGTTTGTCGAAAAGAGCATCTCAGACCCGAGCCACGTCGGCCGACCACCAGGACCGTGACCCGAGACATGCGAACAGGTCACAACATACAGCCATAACACATAACCTCCCCCCTGAGATGGAGGCTTTGGCGAACAACCCCAACGAGTTAGCCAAAACCATTGCTGCTCTCCAGGCCCTCCAGAGGCAACAAGAGCAAGTTAGGCCAACACAAGCAAGGCCAAGGGACAAGTCCCCAGAAGTTAGACCCAGGACCACTAGGGGCGAACAGCGAGAGGTTGATAGTGCCCAAGTCAGACGGAACAAGGGAAAGGCCAAGGTGGACGACCAACAAGAAGTACAGGCTGAGTCTGGTCGCGGACGAACAACTATGTCTAGCCATGGGACAACACGTTCCAGTGCCCAAGACAGGCTTAGCCAACCCCAACGGGAAGCTGCTCGCCGGGGAGCAGAAGACGGGCGAGCAACTTTTGAACAGCCTCGCCCATCAGTCCATGAAAGGATCACCCTGTCAGCCTTCAGGCGCCTAGGGCCAAATGCGGCGAACAACATTAGGAGGCAAGCCCAGGAAGTGCCCACTCCAAGCGAGGGACTGCGACGAGCAGAAAGGTTAATGCCTTTGCTCGCCGAACAGCCTCCAAGTCAGGGGGCACCTCTTGATGAATTATCAAGCCTAAGGAGGGCTGTGGAGAACATGCAAGGGCAACTAGACCAACAGAGGGGGATGGGAGCGATCAGCATGCCATCCTCACCTTTGGCAGCTCACATTTTGAAAGCCCCGATCCAGAAAAAGGTTCAATTTCCAGCAAGCATTCAATATGAGGGCATCACTGACCCCCGGGTCCACTTAACAAAATATACGGACTACATGGTCTCCGTGGGGGCCAGCGACGCCACCCAATGCCGGAATTTTCCATTAACATTAGGTGATCGGGTTCACAAGTGGTTTTCATCAATGCCGCCGGCATCAATCCACTCGTTCATTCAGCTAAGTCGAGAATTTCTCTCTCACTTTTCAACGGCGGGGTCGTATCTTTCCCAAAAACACCGGCTATCAGATTTAAGACAAAATGATGATGAAACTGACCGGGCGTTTATGGAAAGATTCGATAAAGTTTTGCTAGAAGGAGAACCGGTGAGCGAAGATACAAAGATCGTCGCTGTGATGGCCGGATTGAAAAAAGGGTCGAAGTTATGGAAGGAGGTACGTCTGAAGTGCCCAAAGACTTATGCCGAGTTCAGAAACCAAGCTGGCATTTTCATTTCCATGCACGAGGCCCTACAAACAAATTTAGGGGAAAACAAAGCTGATCCTAAGGAGAATAACAAAAAGCCCGTCGGGACAAGCTACAGGGTCCCAAAAAATATAAAAGCATTCACCGAAGGATCGGATTTGAAAGAAAAATTGAACCAAGTATTGACAGCATCAGTTGATACTGTGTATGAGAGCGTAAAGGAGAAAGAGTTGATTTCCCCACCACGTAAAATCCGTCAGGATACTGGCAAACTCAACCCGAACAAGTATTGTGCCTACCATCAAAGTGTGGGGCATTTTACGAGTGAGTGTAGAGATTTGCTTAAGCAACTCTGGCGATTTTATGAGGAGGGAAAGCTCTCCGATTTCGTTAAGAGGCAACCTGGGAAAAGAGCTCGGGAAAACAACTCAGAAGATGAAGAGGATGGTCAACCTCAGAGAAACAACAAACCCGGGCGACCAGTTCCCAGTATGCCAGCTCAACCTTTAGAAGACCTGTTCATGATGGAACCCGCAGGTCCCGCAGGAGGGTGTTTTGATGGACAACCACCTGACTCTAACCGGAAGAGGAAAGCGGAGCTACGAGCGATTGGCCAAGTACAAGAGATGGGAGTTAAGCCGTCTATCATGCAAACGGCAGAATTAACTTTCACCGAAAAAGACCTTGAAGGCGTCTTAACTCCGCACAATGATTCGCTCGTAATCTGTGCCAAGATTATGGGGACCAGAGTCCACAGACTGTTGGTGGACACCGGAGCCTACACGAACATCTTATTCAAGAAGACCCTCGATAATCTGGGAGATTATTCGGGTTATGTTCGGAATACAACACATAGAATTGTAGGCTTCGGAAATGCTGTGACAACGCCGTTGGGAATTGTAACATTAGCTGTACAACTTGTAACGGCCAATGAACCCGAAAGAAATATAACAAGAATGGTAGATTTCTTGGTTGTAGACCAGGAGTCGACCTATAACGGGTTTCTTGGCCGACCTTTTCTTAATGAATTTAAAGCTGCGTGTTCCACTTACCACTATTGTTTGAAATTTCCAACAGCTAGTGGAACAGGCACAATTAAGGGAGACCAAAGGAGAGCACGAGAATGCGTTCAACAACTACGAGCAAAATTTGTACAAATATCCATGATGGAAGCAGCAAGTTATCCCATCGACGAACCATCAATACTGAACAATATGATGGACATAGACGACCACATGGATGCGGACGAACAGCACTTGAACGAGCAAGTGTTGGACGAACAACTCGTTACCACCCGGGAGGAGTATCCATCTGACGAACAACGAGGGGGTGATGACGAACAACCTTCAGTAGAAGACTTGGAGGGCCAAGTACAAACGAACAACAATGGGACGGAGCCAACTGATGATCTTGAACCCCGCCTGGGGGCAGAGCCAATGGACATCGAAAATGATTCCAACCCTGAGGAACCCATACTTGATCCCCGTTGGAAGGGACAAAAACGACGAGCAACTCCAGTCGAAGAGCTGGAGGCGTTCAAAGTTAATCCCAACAACGAGGATCTTGAATTATTCATAGGATCTGAGCTCCCAGAGCCTTACAGATCCCGAATGAAAGAGTTCCTCACCAAGAATCTAGATGTCTTCGCTTGGTCTCATGCAGATATGGTGGGGATAGACCCGAAACATGCTTGTCATAAGCTGAACATAAATCAAGCAAAAAAGCCCGTCCATCAAAAGCGAAGGAAGTACGGCCCAGACAAATATCAAGCGTTGAATGAAGAAGTTAAAAAGCTGCTAGACAACGATCTGATCCGTCAAGCACTTTGTCCACAATGGGTAGCAAACCCTGTGCTGGTGAGAAAATCGAACGGAACCTGGAGGCTATGCATAGACTTTACAGATTTGAATGCAGCATGCCCGAAGGACAACTTTCCTCTCCCGCACATCGATCAATTGGTGGACAGCACTGCGGGTCACGAGATGCTAACATTCATGGATGCTTTTGCAGGGTATCATCAAATCCCAATGCATCCTGACGATCAAGAAAGCACAACTTTTTATACTAACAAAAACTTGCTGTGCTGGAAGAGAATGCCATTTGGCCTCATAAATGCTGGAGCAACATATCAAAGACTGGTGAACAAGATGTTTGATCAACAAATTGGAGACACGGTTGAAGTCTATGTAGACGATATCGTGGTCAAAAGTCCCAAGAAGGAAGACCATCTTCAACATCTGACTCAAGTGTTCGAAATTCTTCGACACTATAACATGAAGTTGAATCCAAAGAAAAGTAGCTTTGGAGTCCATTCAGGGAAATTCTTGGGTCATCTTGTTAGCCAGCGGGGAATTGAGGCCAACCCTTCAAAAGTTAAAGCCATCCTGGATATGCAGCCACCACGTTCAGTGAAAGAAGTGCAAAGACTCACCGGGTGCCTAGCAGCGTTGAACCGGTTCATATCCAGGTCGGGGGACAAGTGCCGTCCATTCTTCGAGGCCGTCAAAAAAGGAAAGTTTGCATGGACTAACAACTGCCAGGCGGCCTTCGATCAACTTAAAGACTACCTGGGAGATGTCAAAATCTTATCAAAACCAGTCCCAGGAGAAAAGCTCTTTCTATACTTAGCCGCATCAGAAGTTGCCATCAGCTCTGTCTTGGTGCGCGAAGACGGCAAATTCCACCGACCTATATATTACGTCAGCCAGGCTTTGCATGAAGCAGAGATCAAATATGCCCCAACCGAAAAGCTGGCGTATGCTTTGGTTATGAGCGTGAGAAAGTTACGACCATACTTCTTTGACCATCAAGTCGAAGTTCTAACAACTTTCCCGCTCAGGCAAATTCTCCATCGCCCCGACACTGCAGGTCGTCTTTTAAGATGGTCACTGGAAATTAGCCAATTCGGGGTGACCTATGCTCCTCGAACGGCGATCAAAGGGCAAGCATTAGCCGACTTTATAGTCGAACTAACTTTCCCACCAGATCCGACGAGAGGACTTGATCATCCTTGGCATCTCTATGTGGACGGATCATCAACCAACATAGCCTCGGGGGCAGGAGTAGTATTAATAAGTCCAAACAGACAAGTATTCACCTCGGCAATCAGATTTGGCTTCATGGCAACCAACAACGAAGCTGAGTATGAAGCTCTTATCGCTGGTCTCCACCTATCCCTCGCAGTTGGTGTCAGACGCTTGCAAATATTTGGCGATTCACAATTGATCGTGAACCAAGTCCGAGGTGAATACGAAGCAAAAGATGATCACATGATCGAGTATCAACGGATTGTTGCTCACCTGATGTCCATGTTGCAGCAAGTTTTCATACAGCAAATTCCAAGGACGAGCAACACTCAAGCAGACGCGCTTGCCCGACTAGCAACGAGTGAAGGCCCCATAGAGTTGGCAGATATTATAGTTACAAAGATGAAAGATCCATCAACAGTAAGTTATAATGTCAATCAACTCGACGATCAAACCAGCGAAGAAGAAGACTGGAGAACAAGTATAGTCAAATACTTGAGAAATGGGGAAAAACCAAACAACCCTTTTGAAGCTGCCAAGCTAATAAAGCGAGCCGCCAGATATACTCTGGTGGGTGAGCAACTTTACAAAAGGGGAATATCAATCCCACTTCTCAAGTGTTTGCCTAGGGGGCAAGGGCAAGCGGTACTTGAAGAGATACATGCTGGAGTATGTGGAAATCATACTGGGGGGCAAGCTTTGGCATACAAGACAATCAGACAAGGCTATTATTGGCCGACCTTACGTCAAGACGCAATAAAAAAAGCCAAAACTTGCCATCAATGTCAGATTTTTGCCCCAGGCATCCATACCCCGGCTCAGGAACTTGTGTCAGTATACAGCCCATGGCCTTTTGCAAGATGGGGGATGGACATCATTGGTCCTTTCCCGGCTGGAGTTGGAAATGTTCGATTCGCCGTCGTGGCAGTCGATTATTACACAAAGTGGGCGGAAGCAGAGGCTATGGTGAATATAACACAGCAGAAGATGATCAACTTTATTTGGAAGAACATTGTCTGTCGTTTCGGAGTTCCACAGGCAATTGTGACAGACAATGGTCCACAGTTTGATGGACAAGAGTTGAGAGAATTCTGTACGAAGTGGGGGATCAAGAAACATTACTCCACACCTTATCACCCCCAGTCGAATGGACAAGTTGAAGCCGTAAATAAAATCATAAAGCATACATTAAAAGTGCGACTGGCGGAGAGTAAAAGCAGTTGGTCTACAGAACTTCCGGAAGTCTTATGGGCATACAGAGTTTCTCCCAGGTCGAGCACCGGAGAAACACCCTTTGCAATGGCTTTCGGAACAGAGGCTGTAATACCAATTGAGTTAGAGGCCACTACATTCAGGACGACCAACTTTGATGAACAGGCGAACAACTCTGCTCTAAATGCTGAATTGGATTTGCTCGAAGAAAAAAGATTGAATGCCGAGCTAAAGAATGCCACATACAAGCAGCGAGCAGAACGTTACTATAATTCCCATGTAAAAGTTAGGGAATTCAGAGTTGGAGATTTGGTTCTAAGAAAGTTGCTCGCCCAACCTCCAGGCGTATTGGGACCAACTTGGGAGGGCCCGTATCGTATAACAGAAAAATACGTCAATGGCGTGTACGATATTGAAGACATGGAAGGCAAGCTGGCCCAATACTCCTGGAATGCTGTGCATCTAAAGAAGTACTATCAATAAAGTTGGGCGAACAAATGTCTTGGGGGGCAAGGGATGCGTATGAGTTGAAGGAAGGCCAAGAAGGCAGCTAAAAACTTGCCTAATTTTTTAAAATTTTCTTAAGTATAGATTCAAAAGTTGCTCGGCACGTTGTATAGTCTGGTGCTAGTGCTTTTGATTTTATAGATAGAGTTGCTCGGCAAAATATTATAAGCGAGCAAGTTTTAGTTTGTGTTTAAAGTTGTTCGTCAGATTGTATATGATAGTGATGGACAGTCTTATAACACTTGTAATTATTTTGCAATGTAAATATAATAGTTGTTCGCCAAAAGAGGAAAAATCCAAAAGCTCGAGGTACAAGTCCATTCAAAGGTTGTTCGTTTTACAAATGAACAGAACCTAAGGACCAAAGCCACTTAAAGGTTGTTTGTTTTTTAAAATGAACAGAACCTAAGGCTAAACCCTGATTCCACTAAAGGCAATGTTCAATTCGAACAAAAGCCCAATACTATATGTCATAATTGTAAAAGCATTGACAGAAATGTAAAGGCAATTGACATATATAAGAAAATGAGCGAACATGAGAAAGACATTTTCCATTAAAGAAAGGCATTAAGCCCCAAAAATAGTACAAGCTGGAAGCAGCCATTACAAGTACTACAAAAAAGGAGCGAGCAACTACTACAAAAGAAGAAAAGAAAAAAGCTAAGTCCTAAAAACTACTGCTGTTTGGCGGGAGGAGGATCTTGAGGTTGCTCGGCAGAGGGGTCGACAATCATGTCCCGAGCAAGGTCTTCAGCCGCCTTATCCTCCGCTTCTTTAGCACTTTGCTCGTCCGCGGCAGCCGGTTCATCTTCTTGCTCGCCATCATCAACAATTGGTGGAGGATGAGTGATGGTGATGCTGGGGTCGAGTTTATCCAGTTTAACCCCCAGCACAGCCAAATCCGCCAATTGGATTTTGACGTTGTTCGGCGGAGGATAGTTCTCGAGGAACTCATTCAAATCCTTAGCCATCTCCTCCACCATCTCCTTGTAGTCATAGGCATCAGCCGTACGGATGCTGTCCGCGTAGGCACAAATATATCCAAGGTTGGAGATGGGGCCGGTGCGAGTTTGAACCTCCTCTTCAAGTTGCTCACGGGTAAAGAGGTTGGCTTCTGCTTCCCGGAGACGAGCATTCTCCGCCTCAAGCTCAGCAATTCTTTGTTCGGCCGAAGTCAATCTCTTCTCCCCTTCACCGAGCAAATTCTCCTTATCCTTCAGCTCTTTGGACATGGCCTGAATCTCTTCAAGGCGCTTGTGCTCAGCATCAATGTAAACATTGATCTGGTTGTTAAGGCGAGCAATCTTGGCCTCATATTGGCTCACCAGGCCATCTTTTTCTTCAGAGAGTTGCCGAGCTGTACTAGCATAGTGGCGAGCAGACTCTTCCTGCTTGGCAACTTGGGCGATTGCCCTTTGGGCAGTGACGAGGCCGTTGGCGACGAGCATCATCGAGAGATGGAGATTGTCCATCTGCCCCTGCTGAAGGATGGCCTTGTCCAGAGGACGCGTCCAGGCCCGGGCGACCAACTCCGTCGCCTTGCGAACATGTTCGCCGGGAATCTCCCTTATGTTTACGGGAGTCTTCGAGCAAGCGTACTGATGTACAACACTTGCTCGGCCGGGATAATCATCGGCACGGTATCTGCAAACAAAAAAGCAATTGATACTTAGAAAAATAAAAAAAAATGGATGAAAGTTGTTCGGCAAGAGAGGATAGATACTTACTCGGCAAACTTCCGATCGTCCCATCCAAGGAACGTAAGATCTTCTGGGCCACGGAGCGAGCCTACATCTTTGCTCGCCTTCCCCGACCTTTCCGTGGGCTCCCCAGAACGCCTTATAGCATCCTCTTCGTGGCGAGCATGGCTTTCGCCCACCTTTTCTTTCCCCTTGCCGGGGACGTCTCCGGCCAGTGGGGTCCCATCAGCCTTCTTAAGGCGCTTGCCACCACGAGGTGGGGAGACGGGAGGAGACCGAATCTGAACTGGGGGGGCAGCCGGTCTTGGAACTTTAGCCCCCTCAGGCCTGTTCGACATGGCGAGCACGGCTTGTGGAGGGTCCCCTCTCCTTTTCTTCCCTCTTGGTGGCCCCATTTCAAGGACCCTCTGTTCAAGAAGAGCGTAGCTTGGGGGAACGGCGACTGTTACTTGCTCGGCTAAAAAAAAAAAAAAAAAAAAGGCGAATTAGGAAGTTAAAATTAGACGAGCAAGTTAAACATGTTAACGACGAACAAAACTTGAGCAGGGAGTTAGGAATTTCCATACCAGGGGGCACCTCAGCTTGAGCCTCCAAATGATGTGGGTAAGTCAAAAGGCGAGCAGCTTTTTGACACCTTGATCGGCAGAGATAGTCTATAGTTCTATCTGCTTTATTGCGGAGGCCGACCAAGCACGAAGTAAACAGGAACTCGGAGTTCAACTCCTCTTCTTTCGAATCCCACTTGGGTAGACGAGGGCCTGCGAACAAACAAAAAAAGTTAAATTAGAACAACTGTCCAAAGGCGAGCAAGAATTGAACTTACGTTTCAGTTTTCCATAGGCTGCTGGAGAATTTATTCGTCCAGGGCCGCCGTGTGGACCAGAAGATGCTCGCCAGTCACCCCCAATCCAGAAGAAGTGCTGTTTCCAATCACGAATCTTGTTCGGCACCTCTTCCACCATTTTCAACCCAGTCCTGGCCTTGAGGTAGTGATAGCCATCTTCTCCTCGGGGGCAACTTGTGATTGTCATCAGGTAGTTGATCTCTTCCGCAGTGATCCGATCAACGTACCCCTCCAAAGCGAACAGGCACATGGAGCCCAAAAGGTTCATCCACCCAATTGGAGTAATTTGGGTGATGGCCAAGTTGGTCGCCTCCAGGAATCGACCAACAACAGGTGGAAGAGGTAACTTCAACCCAGCAATCAAGGTGTGGATGTTGATCGCCGTGCATCCGGGAGGTGGGCGATCAGCTCTTTCCTTTCTCCGAGGAGCCCACATGTAGATATCATATGGGATCTTATAGTCTTTCCGGATGGAGTCCAGTTCATCTTCGCGAACAACACTCTTGATCTTGCTCGCCTGGTAATCAGTCTTCACCTTGTCCATTATTTGTCTTTGTGGACGAGGAAAGCTATTCGCATACCTTTCAGCATATGCTCGCCATTCGAATAGGCGAGCAACCCCAGCCGGGATCTCACTTTCCCGCATCCTTGGGGATGGAAAATTGATACCCTCCAAAAATTCACGAGTGAGCTCGTTGAGATCTGGATCTTCAGATTCAGCAGAAGACGAAGAATTTTCGTCCCGATTTTTGTTCGCCACAACCGTTAGTTCTCTCCCAGATGGGCCCACACCGGTGTCCTCCACAGAGCGAACCACAGAATCCACGTGAAGATCCGACGCCGAGGAAATCTCGAAGGGAGGTTGATCGACGGGGATCGCGACTGGAAAGAGTGGGTCTAAGGTCTCCTCAGTCTTATTGCTCGAGTGCGAAGACATAGAAGAGGAAGAAAATTCCAGGCGGCGGTAGAAAGAGTTGCAGACGGCGGCGTTGTCCCGGAGAAGACGATGGCGCTCTAACCCACACGGCGGCGATGGCGTTTTCGAGAGAAAAAGTAAAGAAAAGAAAAGAAATAAGAGGATAACTACCTTGTTTCAAAGATTGGAGGCCAAACACTGGAAGAATAGATGCCGGAGAAGCTTGGAATCGCCGGAGGAAGGAAGGATTCGCCGGAGCACTGTTGCAAGAGGGGGAAAAGTGGGAAAAATTTCAGTTTTCCCACTATTTATACCCCAAGCAAAAACGGGGTCCCAGGCGTAATTTTCCGAAAGTTCTGGGGCTCAACTGGAAGAAGGCGGGGTAAATTCCGAGCTAAACTAGAAGATGAAGGACCTATAAACAATTATAGGGGCGCGTCGCCTTGGGGCTGCTCGCGCGTGAGCGGCGTGCAATCATTGCGCTGGCGTCATCTTCGTGATCTCCCCAGATCATGGGAAGACGAAACGGTTATTCCAACATTGCTCGTCACAGAGATGCTGTTCGTCCAAATCTTGGCCAAGACGATATCCTAACTACAGTTGCTCGCCGCAAAATTACTCGTCTGATGCAACATCTAGTCAGGATAGGGGGCAATTGTTGATAGGCGAACATCATCTAAATATGGAGCGAACAATTATTGAAGTCTAAAACAAAGAAAATCACTATTTGGGCGCATTAACCAACCTGGGAGGTGTATGAAGTGACGAACAACTCTCCCGACGAACAACTAATGGGCGAACAGGTATTAAGGCCCGGGACCAAGAATGAGCCAACTGTGGAGTCATCCATGACGAACAACTTGGTCAGAATATGATACAACAAATAGCCAAGGAGGTGTGTACAAGTGAATAAAGGACAAAGATCCCAAAGTCAAGCTAAACAAAGGCATAAGGCGAACAACTTCCCAAGTACAACCTCAAGAGGCGAACAACTTTCGGTTGGAGAATCAACAAGATCCATCAAGCCGACCTAGGCGAACAACAATGAGTCCGAGATAAGACCAAAGAAGACTTTGTAACTAAGATTTAGCTTAGATAAGGTCAAACTAGAGTCAAAGGACACATGTCAAGCATGCAGGCTAGGGAGACCAAGAGTCAGAGACACCTCCTGCTTGCTCGTCTCTATAAATAGTTGCTCTCCAGCTTATGAAATACAAGAAAAAATTCATAAACACTCCCAAACACACACAAGTACACCTTAACGCGCACGCATACGAAATTATTTCAATTTCGATTTTCATATATCCGAATTCGATAACCTAAACCCCGATTTACCATTTACGGTGGTAATCAATCACACGTTATTGATTGGTAACGTAAAAACGGATTAAAACAGCCACTAATCCTCACGATTAGATTCGTTCACCAACAGATTGTATCCCTGTTGACCACATCGGGAACCCCTCAATAGAACGGTGTGGCGGAACGAAGGAGCCAGACTCTTTTAGAAATAGTCAGATCCATGATGAGTTATTCAGATTTACCCAAGTCGTTATGGGGTAACGCCTTGGAAACAATGACTTATATTCTGAACTTGGTGCCATCCAAATCGGTTCCTAAAACCCCAATGGAATTGTGGACCGGGGCGCAAGCCCAGTCTAAGACACTTGCAGATTTGGGGTTGTCCGACATACGTGCTAGATAAGGAAGCCGGTAAATTGGATCCATGTTCGGAATTAAGGTTGTTTATAGGATATCCCATGGGAACGAAAGGGTGTATGTTCTATAGTCTCAAGGATTAAAAGACCGTGATTAGTTCGCACTTTAAATTCTTGGAGAAAGACTATATGAACAAAAGAAAGCCCAGAAGTGAGATTACCTTAGACGAGTTAAGAGGGCAAACTCCTATACCAAGTATACAAGATGATATACCACACGTCATACCTTCACAACCGGAACCCCGTCGTAGTGGGAGGATTGCAAGGCAACCCGAGAGATTCATGGGAATTGGAGAATCTTCGAATTTGATTCCCGGCGATGAATCAGACCCATGAACGTACGACGAGGCAATCCAAGACAAAGACGCGGAAGTGTGGCAAACCGCAATGGAAACCGAGGTGGGTTCAATGGATTATAATCAAGTGTGGGAGTTGGTTGATCCACCTAATGGGGTAGAACCTATTGGATGCAAGTGGGTGTACAAGAGGAAAAGAGGACCGGACGGAAGGGTAGAGACCTTCAAAGCAAGGCTTGTGGCCTGTGGCCTGTAGCTATGCTTAAGTCCATCCGTATTCTCTTGTCGATCGCTGCGCACTTAGATTACGAGATCTGGCAAATGGATGTCAAGACAGCTTTCCTTAACGGAAGTCTTGATGGGATCTATATGCAACAACCCAAAGGTTTCGTTGAAAAAGGCCAAGAGCACCTCGTATGCAAGCTTAAGAAATCCATTTTATGGACTTAAGCAAGCGTCGCGTACTTGGAACCAGTGTTTTGATCAAGTTATTAAGTCTTATGGGTTTGTGATCAAAACAAGTTCGAAAGTTGTGTGTATAAAAGGTGTGACGGAACTGCGGTGGTATTCTTAGTATTATACGTAGACGGTATTCTGCTCATTGGAAACAATGTAAAGGTATTGTCAGACGTAAGGGTATGGCTGTCAAATCAGTTTGATATGAAGGACTTAGGGAAAAGCCAGTCACATCCTTGGGATCAACTTCACTCGAGATCGCAAGAGGAAGATGTTGGGCTTATCGCAAGTTTCATACAAAGCCACTGTTTTGAAGCATATCAGCGTGCATGATTCCAAGAAAGGTTTTGTACCTTGTAGGCACGGAATCCATCTATCGAAAGAAATGAGCCCTAAGACGCAAGCGGCGATAGATGACATGAAAGGTGTTCCGTACGCTTCGGCCGTAGGAAGCCTTATGTATGCAATGCTGTGTACGAGACCGGATATCTGCTTTGCCGTGGGCATGGTGGCAAGATATCAAAGTAATCCCGGGAAAGACCATTGGACTGCCGTAAAGTGCATCTTGAGGTATCTGAAAAGAACTCGAGAGCGGATGCTGATTTACCAGTCGGATAGTCTAGTTCCCGTAGGATACACGGACTCGGATTTCCAATCAGACATAGACTCCAAAATATCTACCTCGGGTAGTGTGTTTTACATGGGAGAAGGAGCCATGATATGGAGAAGCGATTTGCAGAAATGCATCGCCGATTCGACCATGGAAGCCGAATATGTAGTTGCTTGTGAAGTAGCGAAAGAAGCGGTTTGGCTCAAGTACTTCTTAGTGGACTTGGACGTAGTTCCGAATTTGCCCGACAAGATAACTGTCTTTTGTGACAATGCCGGAGCAGTTGCAAATTCAAGGGAACCGAGAGCCCACAAGGCCAGCAAACACATTGAAAGAAAACACCATCTTATGCGAGAAATCGTTAAGAGAGGAGATAAAGAGGTGGCAAAGATAAACGTCGGAGGACAACCTAGTATATCCATTCACAAAGGGTCTGCCTCTGAGTACATTCGAGAGACATGTGGATGGAATGGGAGTTAAGACTATTGCCAATCTGCTTTAAGTATAAGTGGGAGGAATTATTAGGTTAGTGTAGGTTGACATGAGATGTCACGTAGAGCTACTACACTAAGACATGCATGATGTATACTAAAAGCAGACTTTAAGTATAAGTGGGAGATTGTTGGAGTTATACGTGAAAGTATGCTTTTACTTTGTATAACTCGTGTATCAAACACTTGGTTATGAGAATAATTCTTTTATCGCATATGCTTTAGATATGATTGAATGTTGAATATCTATTGCAAACCGTTCAATATATAGTACATGTTACAATGTAGTTAATGTGGTGATACCCGATCACGGAAGACAACATTAACAGTTTACTTGTAACTAAACGTACATTTCACGACCTAGGTGGAATTGAACAATCCGCCGTGAAAGGTCGATGTTGACTAAGAGATTGCACTAGCACATTTAGTATGTGTTGAAGAGGTCCTACAGCGAGGAGAAATTCTTCTGTTCTGAAAGGTGAAGAATTAGACCTCAGTGGTTGTTGATTTCTTAATCTCCGTCCCTTAAATAGGACCGTGTGTGCTTAGTAGTTACTGCTTTGATTCATGTTGGGTGAGAATCATTGCGACTTCGAACTTTGTGTCTTGGGCAGTAATATTAATCATACGACGGTTGCTAAGATTTAATACGGAGAAACGCGTGCGAGTACGGCTCGTTTGATTAGTCCCCTTGGTGGGCTCAGAAGTTTTATTGTACCAAATCTTGCAAGTGAAGAATTAGTTTCTTCGGTACGAATAATAATGTTGAGCCGTCTTTACTCCAAGGTGAAATATATTAATTAATTTAGAGCTATTCAGAAGCTTAATTAATTAATGGACTTGATAATCTTAAACGCGGGAAATAATAACCGGGAGCCCATATTATCGTAATATGGATTAAGATGGATAGTGCAATATTAATTTATTAGTGGTAATAATTAATATTAATGGGCTGAATTATATTGGGGCTCAATATTGAAATTCAGAAGTCCATTAGGAGGTTCAATCTTAATTCTCCTTAAGGCCCCTCAAGTAGCCCATTAAGTAGCTCAATAATGATAAGGTGATTAAAATAAAAAGAAAATAATATTGCTGATTTTTCTCTCTTAATTTTCGAAAAATGCATGTGTAGGAGAAATTAGATTTTGTTGATTTTCTTGAAAAGATATTATGGAAGATATGTATTCTAGGAATACAAGAATATCTCATATATTCAAGAAGATCCAAATCTTGGATTTCATCTATGAAGTTTTCGAAAATTGCATATTTATTTAGGGGTGTGAGATTTTTGTGGAATATTTTATTTTGGAGAAAAGAATATATGAGATATATTCAAGATTTCTTAGAGATTAAGAAAAGATTTTCTCCAAGCCCATTAATCTCTAAATTTTCGATCAATACCTCTTATAAATAGGAGATGATTATTTCATCTCCAAGAACATAATTCCATGTGTTGGAAAAATCAAGAAGCATAGATATTTTTCTTTTTCCTTAGTTATTAAATTACTTGAAAGCGTCTCCCACCGGCGATCAAGTGAGGTGAAAAGGGAAATACTTGAGAAGGCTTTGGGTTGATAGAACGTGATTACAAGTGTCCCGTATATCCAAAGGCCATTACTACGAGAGGTACGTTAATCGCATATTTACTTGTTTAATTCCGCCTAGTTAAATATGTGAAATTAATTTAGCATGCATGATGATAATTAGTTGTTGGAATTATTATTTGAATTAATTAGGATTAATTCATGCTAGTAATAATTGTATTTAAATTCGTATTTAAAATTCATCCCGAATAGATTCCGGGCACCCCTATTTCCCCAACAGGTACTTCGAGATTAGGAACAGAATACTTCAAACATGTTCAATCAACACCCTTTCAATTCCAATTCTCTCAACACTTCAATTTTGTTTTCTTTCTCACTCTTTCACTTTTTTGTTTCAATCACTTCACTTTTTTTTCTTTTTTCGCACAAACTTATGAGCTCATTTTTTCTTTTGCTCATTCTCAATTTTTCTCTTTTTCCCACATCTCATAACTTCATCACTCCTTCTTCTCCTATTCACTCAACAAACAACCTTTTCCTTTTTCAACTCAATTCACTCCCTTCACATTCACACTTTCCTATTCTCCACTCAAATTGGGACAAAAAGGCTTAGGAATTGGAATAGTGTTCATATGTGCTAGCAAATAAAATAGGCTTTAGGCTCAAAGGGGCTAACAAGGGATCAATGTCATTGGTAAGGAAAATTTTGGCTAAGTGACTCAATTAAATCAAAGATGGCCTAAGATCACATTCGGCATATCAAACTAGACACAATCAAGGAGCAAGAGCACACACAAGTTCTAGCATCCTCTAAGGTGACGATCCACTCACAAACGAAGAGATCAATTAATGCATCAAAATCAAAATCTCATAAGGCTCAAATCTCACGGCTTTCGCATCCATGCTAGTCCTAGTGAATTCTCACTCTTATCACACAAGTACTCAAAAGAAAAATTCACAAGCATACAAGTTCTTTCTCAAATCAGCTCAAACTTAAACACTCACACAAAAGAATTTCTAACTCACCCTTACAACTCACTCTACTCATCAAATCATACTCAAAGATAGCAATCAACAAGCATAAGATGATTGATAGACATTAAATGTGCAATAGCGAGTCAACTCAAAATCACCCCAATGAGTATCTCAACAAACCAATAATCAATCAAACTCAACTCAAAGATAAGGGCGTGCATGCATGTGCAATGTAATCATAAAACAAAGAAAAAAACTCCACCCCCCAAACTTTGACCTTGCTAGAGGTCTAAGTTTGGGGTTGTGGGTTACCTCAACCAAATAATTCAATTTCTCTCAATAGCTTTGCACACTCCCTTATCTCAAGTTGGTTCCTTCAATCTCCACTTCTTTGGCACTCCATCGAGACAAGCCTACAAAATAATATTGGGAAAATAGGGGTGCCCGGAATCTATTCGGGATGAACTTTAAATACGAATTTAAATACAATTATTACTAGCATGAATTAATCCTAATTAATTCAAATAATAATTCCAACAACTAATTATCATCATGCATGCTAAATTAATTTCACATATTTAACTAGGCGGAATTAAACAAGTAAATATGTGATTAACGTACCTCTCGTAGTAATGGTCTTTGGATATACGGGACACTTGTAATCACGTTCTATCAACCCAAAGCCTTCTCAAGTATTTCCCTTTTCACCTCACTTGATCGCCGGTGGGAGACGCTTTCAAGTAATTTAATAACTAAGGAAAAAGAAAAATATCTATGCTTCTTGATTTTTCCAACACATGGAATTATGTATTTGGGGATGAAATAATCATCCCCTATTTATAGAGGGTAGGGCCGAAAATTTGAGGAGATATGGGCTTGGAAAAAAATCTTTTCTTAGTCTCTAAGAAATCTTGAATATATCTCATATATTCTTTTCTCCATAATAAAATATTCCACAAAAATCTCACTCTTATTTTCAAGCTTATAATTTTCAAAAACTTCAAGGATAAAATCTAAGATTTGGATCTTCTTGAATATATGAGATATTCTTGTATTCCTAGAATACATATCTTGCATAATATCTTTCCAAGAAAATCAACAAAATCTTATTTCTTTTTTATTCCTAATTTTCGAAAATTATCATGAAAAAATCAGCATTGATATATTCTTTATTTTAATCACCTTATCATTATTGGGCTACTTAATTGGGCTACTTGAGGGGCCTTAAGGAGAATTAAGATTGGACCTCCTAATGGACTTTTGAATTTCAATATTGAGTCCCAATATAATTCAGCCCATTAATATTAATTATTACCACTAATAAATTAATATTGCACTATCCATCTTAATCCATATTACGATAATATGGGCTCCCGGTTATTATTTCCCGCGTTTAAGATTATCAAGTCCATTAATTAATTAAGCTTCTGAATAGCTCTAAATTAATTAACATCTTTCACCTTGGAGTAAAGACAGCTCAACATTATTATTCGTACCGAAGAAACTAATTCTTCACTTGCAAGATTTGGTACAATAAAACTTCTGAGCCCACCAAGGGGACTAATCACACGAGCCGTACTCGCACGCGTTTCTCCGTATTAAATCTTAGCAACCGTCGTATGATTAATATTACTGCCCAAGACACAAAGTTCGAAGTCACAATGATTCTCACCCAACATGAATCAAAGCAGTAACTACTAAGCACACACGGTCCTATTTAAGTGACGGAGATTAAGAAATCAACAACCACTGAGGTCTAATTCTTCACCTTTCAGAACAGAAGAATTTCTCCTCGCTGTAGGACCTCTTCAACACATACTAAATGTGCTAGTGCAATCTCTTGGTCAAGACAGACCAATCTGAGCCTTACACATCGACCTTTCACGGCGGATTGTTCAATTCCACCTGGGTCGTGAAAATGTACGTTTAGTTACAAGTAAACTGTTAATGTCGTCTTCCGTGATCGGGTATCACCACATTAACTACAATGTAACACGTAATATATATTGAACGGTTTGCAATAGAAATTCAACATTCAATCATAACTAAAGCAAATGCGATAAAAGAATTATTCTCATAAAACGAGTGTTTGATACACGAGTTATACAAAGTAAAAGCATACTTTCACGTATAACTCCAACAATCTCCCACTTATACTTAAAGTCTGCTTTTAGTATACATCACGCATGTCTTAGTGTAGTAGCTCTACGTGACATCTCATGTCAACCTACACTAACCTAATAATTCCTCCCACTTATACTTAAAGCAGATTGGCAATAGTCTTGACTCCCATTCCATCCACATGTCTCTCGAATGTAGTCTGAGGCAGACCCTTTGTGAATGGATCCGCTAGGTTGTCACCCGACGCTATCTTTGCCACCTCTATATCTCCTCTCTTAACGATTTCTCGTATCAGATGGTATTTTCTTTCTATGTGTTTGCTGGCCTTGTGGGCTCTCGGTTCCTTTGAATTTGCAACTGCTCCGGCATTGTCACAAAAGACAGTTATCTTGTCGGGCAAATTCGGAACAACGTCCAAGTCCACTAAGAAGTTCTTAAGCCAAACTGCCTCTTTCGCTGCTTCACAAGCAGCTACATACTCGGCTTCCATGGTCGAATCGGCGATGCATTTCTTCTTAACGCTTCTCCATGAAATGGCTCCTCCTCCCATGCAAAACACACTACCCGAGGTTGACTTTCTTGAGTCTATGTCTGATTGGAAATTCGAGTCCGTGTATCCTACGGGAACTAGACTATCCGACTGGTAAATCAGCATCCGCTCCCGAGTTCTTTTCAGATACCTCAAGATGCACTTTACGGCAGTCCAATGGTCTTTCCCGGGATTACTTTGATATCTTGCCACCATGCCCACGGCAAAGCAGATATCCGGTCTCGTACACAGCATTGCATACATAAGGCTTCCTACGGCCGAAGCGTACGGAACACCTTTCATGTCATCTATCGCCGCTTGCGTCTTAGGGCTCATTTCTTTCGATAGATGGATTTCGTGCCTAAAAGGTATAAAACCTTTCTTGGAATCTTGCATGCTGAAACGCTTCAAAACAGTGTCAATGTATGAAGCTTGCGATAAGCCCAACATCCTTTTCTTGCGATCGCGAGTGATTTTGATCCCAAGGATGTGACTGGCTTCCCCTAAGTCCTTCATATCAAATTGTTTTGACAGCCATACCTTTACGTCTGACAATACCTTTACATTGTTTCCAATGAGCAGAATATCGTCTACGTATAATACTAAGAATACCACCGCAGTTCCGTCACGCTTCTTATACACACAACTTTCGAACTCGTTTTGATCAAACCCATAAGACTTTATCACTTGATCAAAACACTGGTTCCAAGTACGCGATGCTTGCTTAAGTCCGTAAATGGATCTCTTGAGCTTGCATATGAGATTCTCTTGGCCTTTTTCAATGAAACCTTTGGGCTGTTGCATATAGATATCTATGCCGTCAAGACTTCCGTTAAGGAAAGCCGTCTTGACATCCATTTGCCAGATCTCGTAATCTAGGTGCGCAGCGATCGACAAGAGAATACGGATGGACTTAAGCATAGCTACAGGCGAAAAGGTTTCCTCATAATCGATCCCTTCTTTCTGAGTATACCCTTTGGCCACAAGCCTTGCTTTGAAGGTTTCAACCCTTCCGTCCGGTCCTCTTTTCCTCTTGTACACCCACTTGCATCCAATGGGTTCTACCCCACTGGGTGGCTCGACCAACTCCCACACTTGATTATGATCCATCGAACCCATCTCGGCTTCCATTGCCGTTTGCCATGACTCCGCGTCTTTATCTTGGATTGCCTCATCGTACGTCCATGGGTCTGATTCAACACCGGGAACCAAATCCGAAGATTCTCCTATCCCCATGAATCTCTCGGGTTGTCTAGGAACCCTCCCACAACGACGGGGTTCCGGTTGTGAAGATGTGACGTGTGGTACATCATCTTGTATACTTGGTATCGAGGTTTGACCTCTAAATTCTTCTAAGGTAATTTCACTTTTAGGCTTCCGATTGTTCATATAGTCTTCCTCCAAGAATTTAAAGTGTGTACTAATCACGGTCTTTTGATCCTTGGGACTATAGAACATGCACCCTTTCGTTCCGGCCGGGTATCCTATAAACAGCCTTAATTCCGAACGTGGATCCAACTTACCGGCTTCCTTGTCTAGCACGTATGCCGGACAACCCCAAATCCGCAAATGCCTTAGACTGGGCTTGCGCCCGATCCACAATTCCATTGGGGTTTTAGGAACCGATTTGGATGGCACCAAGTTTAGAATATAAGCCGCCGTTTCCAAGGCATTACCCCAAAACGACTTGGGTAAATCCGAATAACTCATCATGGATCTGACCATCTCTAAAAGAGTCCGGTTCCTTCGTTCCGCCACACCGTTCTGTTGAGGGGTTCCCGGTGCGGTCAACTGGGATACAATCCCTTCGTCCGATAGGTAGTTCAAGAATTCATCGCTGAGGTATTCGCCTCCACGATCTGATCGTAGAAACTTGATACTCTTTTCCCTATGTTTCTCGGCTTCGGCCTTAAACTCTTTAAACTTTTCAAAAGTTTCAGACTTATGCCGCATAAGGTAAATGTACCCATATCTTGAGTAATCGTCAATGAAGGTAACGAAATACTCATACCCCATTCTCGCTTTGTTCGTCATTGGACCACACACATCGGTATGAACGAGTTCTAACACTTCCATGGCTCTATTCCCCTTGGCTCCAAATGCCCTCTTGGTCATCTTACCCTCTAAACAGGATTCACAAGTTGGAAACGGCTCGACTTGGAGCGATTCCAAGGATCCGTCTTTCACCAATCTCTCTATCCGCTTTAGATTAATATGACCTAGTCTAAGATGCCATAGAAGTGTTTCGTTCATCTCCGAAGAACGCTTTCTTTTATTGCTCGAAATGATCGACGTGTTATTAGATTCATTATTTGAGTGGTGTGCACACTTAATCGTATAGAGATTGTTTACCAACGTTCCATGACAGATAATATCATTCTTAAAAGAAACAGTAACAACTTTATTAAAAGTAACTGAATATCCATCAAAAAACAACTTAGAAACCGAAATTAAATTCTTTCTAAAGTTCGGAACGTATAAAACATCTCTTAAAATTAAAACTCTATCTTCAAAAGATAGGTGCACGACTCCCACTGCTTCGGCTGCCACTCTCGTAGCATCGCCCAAAGTGATGGTGATCTCATTCTTGCTAAGTCGCCGGGTTAGCTGGAACCCCTGAAGAGTGAAACAAATATGATCAGTTGCCCCGGTATCCACTACCCAAACGTGGGCAGCATACGCCGCAACATATGTTTCAACGACTAAAGCATGAGACTTACCTTTCTTTACCGCCTTCTTAGGCTTAGAACAGGTAGACCTCCAATGTCCTCTTTCCCCGCAATTGAAGCACTTACTCTTACCGGGTATCCTCACGCCGTACGGCTTGAAAGCTCTTTTCTTGCCTCCCAAAGTGAGTCTACTGGTTTGGTTCCGATCAACTACCTCCTTCTCAATCTTACCTTCCATTGGCCTAGATTTCGAGAAAAGGTTCTTGATCACCAAAGCCTCGTCCTTACTCCCCAAGTATGACTCTACCGTTATCAGAGCTTTGAGCAGGGTATCCAAAGTGAACTTGTGTTCAGATAACACGTATTCCCAAAAGAACCCATCAAAACTACTCGACAGCTTTAGGAGTATGGAATCGATCTGACTTTCTTCACTTTGTTCGGCACCAAGAAACTCGAGTTTCTCAAACTCGCGCCTAAAATTGAGAACATGATCCCTTACGGGTGTTCCCTTCACCATTTCCTTCGTGAGCTTCTCACGAATGGTGAACAGATTCGCCATGGGGTTCTGATGTTGAAACATCTCTTCAAGGCTATTCATGATGTCAACAGCCGCTTCAATGCCTTCATGAATGCGCCTCAAATCCTCAGACATAAATGTCAAGATGATGTGCTTCAGGTGCTCATTGGAATGCTTCCAATCATCGAATATCGCCTTTTCCCCATTACTTGACTTATCATTAGGTTTCTTGGGTACGTCAACGCTAAATATCCAATAGTGTTCTTGCGCAGGAAGGACCATGTTTATATTACGTTTCCAATCAACATAGTTTTCACCAACAAGTTTGTTATCTTTAAGTATACTAAACAGTGGATTAAAAGGTTGCGACATGATGAACTGAGAATAAAACATACATTCATATCAATATCTAGAAAAATACGAAATTATCACATAAATTTGATCACATCAATTATATTGAAACCTTAAAACAATATAATCATGCATCAGCCAACATCTCGAAACAATTTAAATGCGCCACGAGGGGTGGTCTATACATTTAAATACATTCAAGCGGATCACAAACTTAAAAGTTACAAATCCTTAATTCATAATTAATAGTTGGCTCCCACTTTGACCACATAGAAATTGACAGGGACTCCGAGGGGAGTAAGTTAATATCAATTTCCTATGCCTAAGTAATAACCATAATTAAATACAGGATTATTATTTCGCTTTGAGCAAGCCACTCGTGGTGAGGGTCAATACCGCCACTAGTAATAATCCACAATCATCCTTTCGGAATTTATTCATGTGAAATCCGTTCTTTTGGCCGATCCGAGGGGGAAATGTATTCCAAAAGAACTTCACAAATAAATAAATTATGGAGGCCAAAATAATCCAATTTTAATATCCGGAATAAAATTGCGATTATAAAAACATACTTAGTAATTTTCGAAAGTAAGGTTTTTCCTGGACAATTAAATTCATGCAAACACATATTAACAAATAATAATAAGTGCACGAAATAAAACATCCATCAAAACAAAATTAAACACATTGGAGCACTCGAATCCAATTGTCACGGTTTAATTTCTTCACGTCTTGATGCGAAAAAATCGTCCTTGTTGCTTTCCGACGTTCGTCTCGACGTGCTCCCACTCGAACAGCAACACTTCTTCAAAACAGCATCGTTTGGGGTTCGGGACGACGTTTAAAATCACACGGAAAAAAACACGAACCGAAAAAATTCCACGGCCCGAGATACAGCGCGCGTCGGCCCACGAAGTGGGCTCGCGCGCTTCCCGGCCTGAGAAGCGCTGGAAAAACGCCCGAGGCGCGCCGAAGCGCGGCCCCGAGGCGCACCCGAGGCGCTGCACAGAAGCGCGCCGAGGCGCTGCCTGGGGCGCCCCGAGGCACTGCAGCGGCCTGCCGAGGCGCGCGCGTGCCGTGCGCGCGGCGCCGTGCGCCCGTTGCGCACGGTGTGCACCGTGCACCCCCGTGCGTCGTTTTTTTTGCCGTTCGTCCTCGTTTTCTTCACCCCTTGTATGATTTTACCTCCATACACGCGCGACGCATGTATGCGTCGTCCGGGTACGCCGTTTTTAATTCTTCGTTCTTCGTCACGATCCGGTTACAATTTATTTTTACAAAAAAATAAATACTAGATCTAGACTAGTCTATTACAATGATCGAATCAAAATAAAAACAACTAATCTACTCGTGGATTTTCTCACGAGAAAAACGAATTCGAACGAATCGAATTAAAAACAATTAATTTACACGCATGAAATTAACAACATTAAAAACCATGACAATTGGATACCTGCAAAAAAGATCTAACAATTCTACTATCCAATTTCAAATTTAATGTTCAACAATTTAAATTCCAATTTAAAATTCAGAGCCCGAAACCGTGGCTCTGATACCAGTTGTTGGGAAAATAGGGGTGCCCGGAATCTATTCGGGATGAACTTTAAATACGAATTTAAATACAATTATTACTAGCATGAATTAATCCTAATTAATTCAAATAATAATTCCAACAACTAATTATCATCATGCATGCTAAATTAATTTCACATATTTAACTAGGCGGAATTAAACAAGTAAATATGCGATTAACGTACCTCTCGTAGTAATGGCCTTTGGATATACGGGACACTTGTAATCACGTTCTATCAACCCAAAGCCTTCTCAAGTATTTCCCTTTTCACCTCACTTGATCGCCGGTGGGAGACGCTTTCAAGTAATTTAATAACTAAGGAAAAAGAAAAATATCTATGCTTCTTGATTTTTCCAACACATGGAATTATGTATATGGGCTTGGAAAAAAATCTTTTCTTAGTCTCTAAGAAATCTTGAATATATCTCATATATTCTTTTCTCCATAATAAAATATTCCACAAAAATCTCACTCTTATTTTCAAGCTTATAATTTTCAAAAACTTCAAGGATAAAATCTAAGATTTGGATCTTCTTGAATATATGAGATATTCTTGTATTCCTAGAATACATATCTTGCATAATATCTTTCCAAGAAAATCAACAAAATCTTATTTCTTTTTTATTCCTAATTTTCGAAAATTATCATGAAAAAATCAGCATTGATATATTCTTTATTTTAATCACCTTATCATTATTGGACTACTTAATTGGGCTACTTGAGGGGCCTTAAGGAGAATTAAGATTGGACCTCCTAATGGACTTCTGAATTTCAATATTGAGCCCCAATATAATTCAGCCCATTAATATTAATTATTACCACTAATAAATTAATATTGCACTATCCATCTTAATCCATATTACGATAATATGGGCTCCCGGTTATTATTTCCCGCGTTTAAGATTATCAAGTCCATTAATTAATTAAGCTTCTGAATAGCTCTAAATTAATTAACATCTTTCACCTTGGAGTAAAGACAGCTCAACATTATTATTCGTACCGAAGAAACTAATTCTTCACTTGCAAGATTTGGTACAATAAAACTTCTGAGCCCACCAAGGGGACTAATCACACGAGCCGTACTCGCACGCGTTTCTCCGTATTAAATCTTAGCAACCGTCGTATGATTAATATTACTGCTCAAGACACAAAGTTCGAAGTCACAATGATTCTCACCCAACATGAATCAAAGCAGTAACTACTAAGCACACACGGTCCTATTTAAGTGACGGAGATTAAGAAATCAACAACCACTGAGGTCTAATTCTTCACCTTTCAGAACAGAAGAATTTCTCCTCGCTGTAGGACCTCTTCAACACATACTAAATGTGCTAGTGCAATCTCTTGGTCAAGACAGACCAATCTGAGCCTTACACATCGACCTTTCACGGCGGATTGTTCAATTCCACCTGGGTCGTGAAAATGTACGTTTAGTTACAAGTAAACTGTTAATGTCGTCTTCCGTGATCGGGTATCACCACATTAACTACAATGTAACACGTACTATATATTGAACGGTTTGCAATAGAAATTCAACATTCAATCATAACTAAAGCAAATGCGATAAAAGAATTATTCTCATAAAACGAGTGTTTGATACACGAGTTATACAAAGTAAAAGCATACTTTCACGTATAACTCCAACAAATAAAACTCTCAAGTACAAGGTTAAACATACGACTCAACAACATCCTAGTAACATAAAAGGAAAAATAACTAAAAACACTCAAAAGCAAATAAAAATGGGTTGCCTCCCATTCAGCGCTATTTTTAAGGTCCTCATGCCGGACCAAGCTCAAAGGAGCTTAAGAAACATCATACTCAAATTTACCTCCCTTACTCTCATAAGAGTGGTGTTTGAACTCCTTTCCTTGATGCCCTTCCATCATGAGTTCCTTTGCTTCCTTCCCCACCTCAAGTGGTATAGGTCTCAACTCCTTCTCACCTTTATCTGGAGGAGTCTTACTCAACAACTTCTTGAATTTGGACTTCTTCTTCTTAACTCCTCCTTTCCCTTCTAACTGGACCACGTCCACTTTCTTCACCTCTTCATCCTTCAACTTCTTCACTTTATCCCTATCAAAATAATCAAGATCATAATGCTCATGGATTAAATAATCAAGTGAAGGACTAACAAAATCATGAATATGAGAAGGAATAGGGATAGAAGGTGTGTCTTCAACACGAGGATCAATTGCATCCATGCAATACAAACTCTCATCCTCCTTCGGGTGCTTCATGGCTTCATATAGGGAAATCTTCACTTCTTGATCATCAACCTTCAACGTAATCTTCCCATTTGCCACGTCTAGCACCATCCCCGCCGTAGCTAAGAACGGTCTTCCCAAGATCAATGGAACATGCTCATCTTCCTCCATCTCTAGGACTACAAAGTCGGCTGGAAAAATGTGATCTCCAACTCTCACGAGGACGTCTTCAACCACACCTTGAGGTCTCGTGATGGACCGATCGGCAAGTTGAAGCATCATCATTGTGGGTTGAAGTTCTCCACCTTCCAACTTCTTGAAAAGCGACAAGGGCATGTGATTGATGCTCGCCCCTAAATCACATAGCGCTCATTTCTTGATCCCGTTCCCAATGTCACATAGGATCGTGAAGCTCCCGGGATCCTTTAGCTTTGGTGGAAGCGCCTTGTGCACTAATGCACTCACCTCGTGGTTCAGCTGCACCAACTTCGGCTCATCCACTCGCCGTCTTTTCGCAATCAAGTCCTTCAGAAACTTTGCATAATGCGGCATATGTTCCAAAGCATCATAAAAAGGAATGTTAATGTGAAGTTGTTTAAAAACATCAAGAAATTTTGTAAATTTTTCATCAAGCTTCTTTTTCATGAAGCGTTGTGGATATGGGACTGGTATCACAGATTTGGGTACCCCACATTCATCTCTTTCTGTTTCTTTCACTTTATCCCTTGCTTCCTTTGTCTTCTTCCACTTTGGAACCCTCTCTATCTCCTCAAAGTCTTTCCCCTTCTGGGACTCATTGTTCTCTTTACTCATATCATCAACTTTCATCTTAACTCCTTCCTTCTCAACCTCAACTCCATCACCTTGAGACGTTATCCCTTCTGTCTCAACTTCTTCTTTGAGCGTCTCAGAATCAACAGGCATCTCGGGACCTTCATAGTTGGTTCCACTTCTAAGCTGGATCGCCTTGCAATGCTCTTTCGGGTTCCTCTCTGGCATGGAAGGATATTTTCCCGGCTCCCTATTCACCATCTTTGCAATCTGGCTCATCTGGAACTCTATAAAAGTGAACCACCTATTGTTCTCTTGTTGAGTTCTAGTCCACTCAACGTTCATCTTTTGGAGCTCTTGATCATGTTGATCACCCTTTTTATGCAACTCCTTCACATCGTACTCCAAGGATGACAACCTCTTACTTCCTTCCTCCACCTTCTGAAGAATAGCTCTCAACATCTCCTCGGTTGATGCTCCGCCTTCTCCACCAGGAGGTTTAGACCCCGGATCAACTCCTGCAGGAACAGTAACACCAGCTTTTGGGTTAGCATAAGAAAAGTTCTCATTCTTCCTCCATGTGTTTTGAGGAGGCTGCTGGCCTCCTTGAACTCCTTGTGTGTTCCTCCATTGATTTTGAGGCGGCTGTGGCCCTGGAGGTGCAAATGGTTGGCCATAAGGAGGCCTTCCAAACTGGTTTCCACCTTGGTAGCCATTCTGATTGTAATACAGACCTCCCATGTAATTAGCTACCTCTTGCTGACTCGTGGGTGGTTCCACTTTCTCACTCGCTGCTACATTCCCTCCAACCAAGTTCTGCCCCATCTTAAGGTTGTTAATCTTCTCCATCATGGCCATCAACAGCCTTCTCGTTCCTTCACCCTCTTCAACCTGATGCACTCTATGAAAATCTGCATCCACACCCCATACACCGACATTCGTGACAATGTTGTCCACGATCTCTCTACACCTCTCTATGCCTTGATTCAGGAATGCTCCACCCGCACAGGCGTCTAAATGGTCTTGCCCCGCCTTGTTGGCACCACTGTAGAAGAATGCCATAATATCTCCCTCATTGTACCCGTGCTGCGGGCACTCTATCAGCATGTTTGAGTATCTCTCTCACGCTTGGCGTAAATCCTCTCCAGACTTATGGCGAAAGGACGAGATCTCAATTCTAGCCTTGATCGTCCTAGATGGAGGGTAGAATCGCTCGAGGAACAGACGCTCAAGCTCGGCCCAAGTGGTAATACTTCCCCGCAGGAGCGTATTATCGTACCACTCTTTAGCTATTCCCGTCAGTGAGAATGGGAACAGTCTAAGCCTCTTGGCATCTTCAGACATGCCATTGTAATTGAAAGTAGAAGCTATCATGAGGAAATTCCTCAGATGTGTGTGAGGATTCTCCTTCCCGATCACCCCCTTGAACTGATTCTCGGTAAGTAGCTTAAGAATTCCTGGGGAAATCGAGAAGTTATTTGCCTCAACAGGAGGCAATGCCACTCCATCATAGTACCGTTGTGGCTGCGCTGCAAACCTCCCTCGAATGGCAATATTGTGATCTGCGTTCTGGGGCACAGGCTGAGGAGCAACAGGTGGTGCTGGTACTTGTTGAACTGGAGGTGGTTGGTACACAGGTGGTTGGTTGTAAACAGGAGGTGGATGATATGGGTATGGTGGGTATGGGTAATGTTGGTATACTGGGTTGTTGAAAGGGTTATTTGGGTTTTGTGGGTAAGCAGGGTTGTTCAGAGGATTATGGATAAAATTCTGAGCTGGATTGATAATGTTTTGTGCACCCGGGTTTTGGCTCTGACTATCCCCTAACGGATCTTGGTTCTTACTGGTGTTGCCATCAGTGCCGTCAACCCGGTTCAACCCCTGGTTAAACTCATTCTCGGCATCTTCCAACTCATTAGTGATGTCCATCGGTTCTTTTCCTAAGTCGGCAGCGTTCATCCTTCTCAAGAAGGCTCGGTTCCTTCTAGCTATTGTCTCAGGATCTGCAGGTAACCTCTCTTCGCTCGTATTGCCTTGTGAGCGTATTTTCATAAACCTGACACACTAGCAGAAGGATCAAAACGCAACAGCCGAATAAATAAAAATAAAAAAATAAAACAGAAAAGAAAGCACTCACTACTAACTACTAAGCTATCTACAAGTCCTATTCAAAAAGCATACAACGCCATCCCCGGCAACGGCGCCATTGACTTGAATCGAAAATACCAGCTTCTACTAGTAGCTTCCCCGCAAGAGTACGGGTTCACTGTAGTATGGGCAAGTATAGGGACCAAGTATTATCGAACCCACGGGATGGAGTGTATACGAATAGATCCCTGAAGATCTACGCGTCGTAGTTAATATGAGTGTGTTGTTTTTGGATTTTTGGAAGATTAATTAAAAGACTGAATTAAACTAAGTAAACTAAAATACTAAAGAAATCAAATTAACTAAGGGTTGTGTTCTAATGAGAGATGGTGATGCTTAGGATAGGAATCCCTACGTATACTAACGGGGCAGGTACATAATCAAAATAATCGTGACGCGCAAGAATTAACCTAAGTAAAAGAATGCAAGATGAAAGCTCAAGATTTTATACTCTAATACTTTACCCTAACACTCAACTTCACTAATCTACTAACAAGTTAATAGATTGTGCTTAATTAATGAGACCCTAATTTAAGTAAGGTGATGCGGTCATCCTCCTTCGCTAAACTGGTAAATGAATTAACCCTTTCTAAACCTTCTCGTCAAGACTACTAATTGTTATTGAGTGATGCGGTCGTCCTCTCTCTAACACTTTCGTACGAAATTCAAAGGTAAAGTTAAGATTAATTATAAGAATTCATTGACTAAGAGAATTAAAACTAACGTCACAAATTACCCTAATTACGTACCCACATCCTACTTCTACGAGTTCATCCTACCCTAAGCATACAAGGGTTTTAGCCGAACATGGCTTTAACAAATATAAAAGCAATAGAAGAAACAACGAACATAAACATAATGAATTGAAAGAAGAAAATAGGAAACATGAACTAGGGTTTTTAAAAGAAAATAAATCTGAGAACTGAAATTTAATTAACTCAAACGAAGTTTCAAAGTGTTTAAAGAAATCAAACTAACGAAAAGAAACTAATAAACGAAAAGAAACTAAGAATTCGTACGAAAAACCTCAACAAAACGTAAACGTAAACTTGCTTCTCTCCTTCCTCTCCAAAAACTAAGTCTAAACGTTATTTCTAAAGTTCGGGGATCTTTCAAAACGTGTTTGGAAGAGGTATATATAGGCAACGGGTCGAAACGGGATCTCATGGGCCAAAATTCTCGTCGAGCTCGAGTAGAGCTCGAGTAAAAGTGCTCGAGCAATGCAAGCTCGAGTGTTGAAATTATCCAGAACGTGAAAAGTACTCGAGCACTTGAGCTCGAGTAGTCTACTCGACCGGGCCCTGCTCGAGTAGTCTACTCGAGTGCCCGCGTACTGCCTACTCGACCGGCTTCTGCTCGAGTGCACTACTCGAGTGCCTGAGTATTGGCTACTCGACCAAAGCTGGCTCGAGTAGTCTACTCGAGTGCTTGAGTAGTGTTTACTCGAGCACCTTCATCTTGAGTACTTCAATGACACTTTTGCTCGCTCGAACTAATACTTCTCGTATTTCTTCCATATCTTCTCATCCGGGTATCCGTTTGAGTCGATTCGAAGTCCTACGAACTCCTCTTTTTGCCCTCTATCCATCTATAAGCATCAAAGAAACAAGTTTGTTAGTTTGTGAAAATAATACTCAAATGACTCTAAATACTTATATGAATCCATCAAAACATAGGCATTTCGAGCGACGAATCATGACAATTTCACGCCTAATCAATAATCACCAAATAATCACTTCTTCGCGGCACATCCTTGTCGCTGTTCTTTCGTCGTCGTGAAACTCTAGATCTAGGGCTGGGCGGTTCTTGCTCGAGGTGCCAAGCGGCGGATCGCGATTCTAGGGTTTAACCTCGACGGTTGTTCGTCGTGCGGCTACGATGTGAATTTTGCTCACAACACACTTCTTGCTCGCGATGGATCCCTGATTGTTGTGCATCGTGCGGCGCTGGTGCAATTCTTGCTCACGACGCACTTCTTCCTTGCAGTGACGGTCCGTATCTTGCTCACGATGGATATCGGATAGCGATTCCGGTGACAGATCTAGATTTTTTAGGGAGAGTGAGACGGCAAGCAGATTTGGTTGTTTTTTTTAAGAGAGAGAAAGAGAGTTGGAGAAGAGAGAGGCGGTGGTATTTTAATTGAAATGGAAGATAAAATTTTATCAATAAAAATAGAGAAGAGGGATAGAGTGAGAGACAATAATCTGATATGTGGGCTCCACGCCTGACACCCAAATTGTATTACTTTGCTACAAAGTGTAGGTTTTTGTTACATAGGGAAAATTGTAGGGAATTTTGCAATTAAGGGTTTAGAAGTAGGGGGATGTGCAATTTTTCCTTTGTTTCCTTCTTTTTTGGCCTCAATTATTGATCTTATCCCCTTAGATATCCATTCACACGCATATACACAATATAACATATACATACACCAAAATATATATACATATTGGTCCATTAATGGTGCGACTCTCCAGTTCCCACCGCTGTCCGCCACGCCACCTCTTTCTTTTTCTCCGGTTCGCCCACGACCGCTGCCGTTCGCCGCCGACATTGCTCGGCCAAGAGAATAGCAAGGACCAGTGGAAGAAATTGATCGCCGTTTGCGAAAAACTCCGTCATATCGCCGCTGGAATATCATACTCCCTCCCTTTTTTAATAAATATTTTTTGAAATAAAACAACAAATTAAGGTTATAAAATTTTACCAATATTGCCCTTAAAATTCTTAAATTATGCGAAAATAAATTCTTAAAATATGATTGAACGGTTAAAAATCATATCCCGCCAAAATTATTTATAGTAAGGTTAGTCCTATATAGATTATTTAGATTTAGATTTAGATTTAGATCGAGAATATTTGGAGCAAAATGTGTGCCGAATATTTATTGAAGTCCATTAATGGAAGAATTCCACGAAGAAAATGAGTTCCACTATATACCCCTCCATATTTATTAGATACACCCACTCTATTTTTTATTTATTATTATAATATATTATATAATTGATTTTTATATTCTTATAATTAAAAAAAAATAGATACACCCACTAAAATACCAAAAGACACAAGATAGTACACAAACACAAGAAGAGAATCGGTGAAGATACGGGAAGAGAAGAGAAAATTCATCTTGTCCATCATTTTATCATCTTTATAATGGTGATGACCTTAGTTTCTTGTTCCATTACAATGGTGAAGCAAGCATGTGCAGGTAATTGAGTAAAACAACACGCAACCAAGATTACTTTGTCGTGGACACCATCAAATCACCTCAACCTAAGCCTCATTATTTGACCAATATTTGAGTAAAGCATATAACTGAGATTTAATTCTTCAAGGGCAATTGCTATATTTTTCTGGAAAAAAATCCCGATTCTAATTTTTCGAACCTGGTTTTTCGAAAAATGGTTAAGATTTCAGCAAAAACTTGTCGAAATATGGTTAGGATTTCGACAAAATCTTGTCGAAATATAGATTTTCGAAAATATTTTGCCGAAATATTTGTCATTTTTCGACAAGTCTTTTTCGAAACCCTAACTTTTTTTCGAAAAACCAGGTTCGAAAATTTTAAACCAATTTTTTTTTTTTGAAATCATTGTTTGCGAAATCTCGTTGTTGTCGGTATTTTGCCGCCGTGAGTCATGGGTCAACGCTTCATCTCGTCGTGCAGAAGCGCTTGGTTTGTGTCGACGTACAGAAGGACAAAAAAATAACGATAGAGAAGTGTTTAATTTGATTTTGTGGGGCATTGTCGGCGGCTCGTTGTTGGTGGTGGCTCATCGGTTTGTCGACGCTAAAATGGATATCAAAAGCAGTGTAAATATTATGACAGGAAAAAGTTTGTGGGGGTGTATCAATTCTTTAAACAAATAAGTAAGAGCGGTATTAGGAGTAAGTGTAATATAATATAGATATATTAATGGGGGTATATTTAATATTTATTTAAAATAGAGTGGGTAATTAAGTGGGTGGGGGTATCTAATAAATATGGAGGGGTATATAGTTCAACCCGAAGAAAATTTGAGTTGAGAAAATGGAAATGGGCCATTTAATTTTCAAAGTAATTTTTGAGGCCCAATGAATTAACCCATTTCTTGAGCCCAGTAGAAAAAAGTAAGGTGACCCATTTGCCATATGTTGCTTTAGTACATGAAATTAAAAAGAAAAGCACTGAACACATTTGAAAAGAGTGAGAGCAACCGTTGAATTGACCGATCAACAAAGAAAAGGAAGCATGGGCCATTTTCATTTAATTTGAGCCCATTCAATATTTTTTTTTTTTAAACGCTCAATTAAATGAAAAACCTTTTCTAAGAGTTGAAACGAGCAGCGTAAGAAACAGGGCAGCAGCGTTTCTAAGGGGGAAAAGGGTCAAACAAGCCCCCGAGCTTATGCACCAGGATCAAATAAGCCCTTGATCTATTTTTTTAATCATCCAACCCCCCTTTTTTTTTTGATTTGGATCAAATAAGCTCCTAAATTTATGTATTTGGATCAAATAAGCCCTTCATCTATTCTTTTGATCACTCAAACCCTTTTCTTTTTCAATTTGGATCAAATAGACCCATATTCTTCTTAAATTCAACATGTAGACTACTTTGCTCAATGCTTTTAGTTTAAATTTTGAGTAAATGATACTCCTCCGTCCCAAACTCGTTTGCTACATTGCCAAAAAGATCCGTCCCATACTCATTTGCTACGTCTATTTTTGGCAAAAAAGTAACAATACTTTTTAATATTATATTCTCCATACAATAATAACCAAAACATCTACTTTATCACTTTAAATACTAATAAACAAATTTTTTCTTAATAACCGTGCAAACAGTAAACGGGAATTTGAGTTTGGGACGGAGGGAGTATCTTAAATATATAATTCATATATATGATATTGTTTTGAAATAAAAATAACCAATTTTTTAAATTAATAAAATAAAAGTTGGTAAAAATTAGGTATTGTCTATTTATTTAAATTAAAGTGATTAAAAGGTTTAGAAACAAAATTCGTTTGTTACTAACTCTATTGATTTTTAATTTGATTTTTTTGTTTAAATATCTTGAAGAAAATAAATTTAATTAATTGATTGAATTTAATTAAAATGTTTGACGAAATTAAAATTTTAATAAACATATACAAAGTAGAAAAAATAATTCTAAATTGTTTAGCAGACAGATTGAAGAAGGCAACATAATAATAAAAATTGTAAATTAGAATTAACACACTTATGACCAACAAAGATCTATTTATTTATGTTATTATTTTCGGTCAATTTTGTAAAAAAAAAAAAAAAAAAAATTTAAAAAACAATTCTTAAATTTTCTCTTCATGAAGCATCTAAAGAATATACAAAATATTTTTTAATAATATTATATGCATGAAATATTTAAAATATTATTTACTCGAATTATAAAAATAAAGAATTGAGAAAAGTAGTCTACATGTTGAATTTAAGAAGAATAGGGTCTATTTGATCCAAATTGAAAAGGAAAAGGGTTTGGATGACCAAAAGAATAGATGAAGGGCTTATTTGATCTAAATATATAAGTTTAGGGGCTTATTTGATCCAAATAAAAAAGAAAAAGGGGTTGGATGATAAAAAAAAATAGATCAAGGGCTTATTTGATCCTGGTGCATAAGCTCAGGGGCTTATGTGACCCTTTTCCCTTTCTAAGGGGATCGAATTCATTTTCACATATTTAGAGAGAGATTTTTTAGGAGAGAATTTAGCTTAGGATTGAAAGTCTGCTACATACGCCTTCACTCATTAGGTTAGGTGCGGTGCCTATTTGGAGATGAAGGAGTATTTTTGGCTTCAAGATTGAAGGGATTCAACTCAAGAATTCTAGGATTCAACTCAAGATGTCTTTCTAGGGTTCATTCTATCTTTTATTTAGGTTGTACACTAGTACTCTTGGTGATTTTTAGATGTTGAGATTATTGTGAATTTTGAATTTATGTGTTGATTTAATTATTTTAGTTTATTTTTTAGTAGTTAATGATTCTATTGATGGATTTTATTGTGTTTTATGTCATGACTTCTTTTAATCCATATTTTGTGGTATATTTAAGTGTAGACGAGAGTTACATGAACATGATCAGGATTATAGATGTAAGTTGCTAATGTTCAAATATGTCTATTATGTATTTAAGTCACCGAAAGAGTGTTATTTGTATTAGAACCACCATCATTAGACACTTGAGTTTAAGATATTAAGTATCGAAAAGTGGGAAATCGGGGGAGTTTTAGTATCAGGCTTGAGAACACCTTAGTGCAAGGCTATATTATCCGAAGGGATCCGGTTGCCTCTATAGCTTTTACTCTATCACACAATTGAGGAATGACTAGGGTAGTTTAATTAATTCATTTATTTGATTTTTTAATTTGATTATCACCTAAGTTCGCATTCTCTATCCTTGACTCTACCTAGTCGGGTGCCTTTTTGTCATTTATATATATATATTTTTTTTTTATTGCTTATATTTTTCAATCATCGCTTTGTGCAACATCTCTCTTCTACAATAACATGTCGACACATAGCACTAGAGCCACATTGTACTCCTAAACCTCATGCTTTGATATTACTTGGTCGATATACTCTGTATTCTACGGTGATCTTGTGCACTTGCAAGGGAGTAGCAAGAATTGCTACGAAAATTCCGATCAGGTCATCAGTCTGAGTGAGAAAGAGAGGTTAGGGAACAAGATTTTTGAGTGACTGTGAGATGTATTTAGTATCGATTTAGAGGAATAAGGTGGGTGGGTGGGGAAGAACATAGTGAGGAGATTGTGAAGGGGAAATGAAGTTAGGAGGCGCTTGACTAGCAACTCGTCAATGGTAATGGGAATGAAAATTATTTTTCATCTATACCCTCATAATAAAAATAATATGTTGGGGGAAGACTTGTTACAATTGTGACTCAATTGTAGTGTCATGTCCCAATTTTGGAATAGTAGTAGACAACAAATGATTGTTGGTAGAGGAAGGGGGGGGGGGGGGGGGGGGGGGAGGAATGATTGAGGAAGATGATTGTAGGAAGATAAGGGTAATCAAAATGGAGTAGTAATTACCTTATATAGGAGAGGAGGTGGTGATTTTGTTCTCATTAATCATCATAATTACACTAATTTTCAATCTCATTACCATTGAAGGGTTGCTAACCAAGTGGGCCCTTAGTTTTTTTGGGTGATAAATGGTGTGGGGGTGAGGTGCTAAGTGTTAAATTTACTACGCCTAATGTGTAGAGGATCGAGAAGTGGGCAATTTAATCTGGATGTAACAACTTTTGGACGATAGGGCGGTGGTTCTCTGACGATTTCTCTTTCTTTTTTCTTCCTCTATTTTCTCGCACTATTCATCGGAGCCACTGTTGTCGGTATGTTGCTAATCTGTCCACTTAAATGCAAAACGATCTCGGTTTTAGAGATTAGTGACAGACAGTTCGTCGTTAAAAATATGTGGGTCACATTAAAAGGCACTGCTTCCCCAAGGATCAGCAGTCAATGGGTCAATTTAACGATAGACATGTATCCGTTGCTAATATCAATTTTAAATTTAGCGACGATTTTTTCATCGTTAACCTTGGCGGTTCAGACGAATCAGAAAAGATGTGGATTAACGACGGTCGACACTAATTTTTCAAAAAGTGATAAACTGGTTCCGTTCTCAAATCTGTCACTAATCCCTCCATTTAGCTATGAATTTGGTGTCCATCCCAAAATTTTTGCCGGAGTATTTTTATAGTGATTTCACAATAAATAAATATCTATAGTTGGTTTGTATTCAACGTTACATCTATTGCCAAATTTGAAAAGTCAATTTCGATGGCAGAAGCGTTAAAAGTCCTCGCTCGTTTTGTGGAAGGAAAATAACATCATATCAATGGTTTTGGAAAGCAGCCTACTCTACTTGACAAATTATGAAACGATGGAGGTGGAACATTCAGCAAATTGAGTTATTTAGCGGGCAAGTGCAACTACAATATTACTGTTGAACCTTAAGCTACACAGCAAGAGAGAAATGTTTTGGAAGATGGAATGCATGAATTGGACAATCAGATTAAACTATAGCAACCTTAAAATCCTAGAATTGAGTCCCACCAAAACAATCATGAGTGTGGTTCAATTTTATGTTTATTTAGTTGGTCTTGTTATTTACTTGTCCATATGGTGGGCTCCATTTAAGTGATTATATTTATAATTATAATATCCGGTCCACACTTCAGCTAAAGTCAAGGTGACTACAATAGTATATATTTTCTTCACATAATTTCATAGCAGCTGACCTCTAATATTAATATTGAATCCTATGATGCATGTATAGTTTTCTATAAATGCAACCATACTCATCATCAAGCAACAAAAAATAACTACGCATATAAATAAAAAATGGAGATGATCACCTTCACTACTCTCCTGCTTCTCTCATCCTTCATCTTCCTCCTAATCAAGGCACTAAAAAACCCGAAAACCCCCAAAAACTTACCTCCAAGCCCTCCGAGACTTCCCCTGATCGGCCACCTCCACCACCTAGCTGGCGAACTAGGCCACCGCGCCCTCAACAAAATCGCCCACAATTACGGCCCCATTGTGAGCCTAAAACTCGGACAAATCGACGCGGTCGTCATTTCCTCGAAAGAGGCGAGCAAAGAGGTCCTCAAGACCCACGACCCCGCTTTCGCCGACCGGCCCGGAAGCATCGCAATCAAGATCCTATGGTACAACCAAACCGACCTCGCCTTCTGCGCCTACGACGACTACTGGCGCCAAATGCGCAAAATATGCATCCTCGAAATGCTCAGCGCCAAGAACGTCAAATCCTTCGGGTACATCAGGCAGGACGAGATCTCCCGCCTCGTCGACTCTTTGAACTCATCCTCAGGACAACCTATAAATTTCTCCCAAAGGATTTCCGCCTTCATGAGCACCATCACGTGCAGGGCCGCGTTCGGGAAGGTGTTGGGGGACCGGGACGAACTGATTGCGCTGGTCAATACGGCGTCGTCCATGGCTGGGGGGTTTGAGCTGGCGGATTTTTACCCGTCTTTCACTCTTCTGCACCTCTTCAGCCGGAGGAAGTTCACTCTGCTCAGAATGCGGCGGAGGATCGACGCCATTTTGGATCGGATTGTGGAGGAGCATAGGTTGAAGAAGAGCGGCGAGTACGACGGTGAAGATATTGTTGATGTTTTTCTTAGGGTGCAGGAAAATGGAGAACTCAAATTTCCCATCACTATTGACAACATCAAAGCTATCATTCTGGTATGTTATATATATATATATATAAGTAATTTGTATCTTGTGCTGTACAGATCACCCCTTGCAGTAAAAATCTGAGCCCTTACGCTATAAGAAAACATATAATTGCTTACGTAATTTGTCAATATGACTACAAAATTTTCATACGAATTTGCCTACAAAATGTCTAATTATATAAGCATTTTTATTCTCTACCTATAAAAAAATTTGTCTGCAAAATTTTATAAGAAAATTGTTTGTGAGTAATTAATGTCTAGAAATTTCATTTCGTAGGCAAATTGATTTCGTAAATAAATCGTAGGTAATTCTACTGTGAAAATTTTTATAGGAAAATTTCGTAGGCAAGTTTTTATTTTCTTATAGTGTTAGTTCAAAACGGGATTCAAATCCATATATAAGTGGGTTTTATTTTTTTCAATTATCTCTGTTTGATCATCCCCTGTTCATGTATAACTACAGGACATGTTTGCGGCTGGAACAGAAACGTCATCTATAACTGTGGGCTGGATAATGAGTGAACTAATGAGAAATCCGCGGGTGATGGCGAAACTACAGTCAGAAATAAGAGGGGTACTAAAGGGAAAGATTAGATTGGAGGAGAGCGATGTGCAGGGGCTAAAATACATGAAATTAGTGATTAAAGAAAGCATGAGGTTTCATCCTCCGGTGCCGTTGATCCCGAGGCAATGCAAAGACGAATGCGAGGTTCAGGGATATACGATCCCGGTCAAAACTAGAGTGATGGTCAACGTGTGGGCCATGGGAAGGAATCCCGAGTACTGGAAAGATCCGGAAAGCTTTTACCCGGAGAGGTTCGAGAATGTTTCCACGGAGTTACTGGGGAATGACTTTGAACTCACCCCGTTCGGGGCGGGGCGGAGGATTTGCCCCGGTTTGAATTTCGGGTTGGCGAATGTTGAGTTCCCGTTGGCTCAACTTCTTTACCACTTTGATTGGAAATTGCCGGAAGGAATGAGTCCTGGTGATGTGGACACGTTAGAGGTAGAGGCGCTTACTGTTGGAAGGAAGAATCCACTTATATTGGTTCCCACTCTGTATAATCCAACTCACAACTCATGAATTTTCACTGCTAATTCGACTTCCACTTTATGTAGAATCTAAATAAACCACTTCATTCATCTTGTCTTGTTTTGTGTATCTACTCTTCCTTCTGTTTTTAATTTTTATGAGACTCCAACATTTCTAATTTAGTGGTGATGACCAAAATCACTTTTTTATTTCTTTTTAAATTGAAAATATGCATGCTGCTTACTCAGTAGAAACTACCCCTCATCCCACCAAAAATATATTTTTCCGTTTTATTCATCCGTCCACATATATACATTCATTTTATTATCACTCTAAAAAACAATTATTTTATAAATAAATCTTACCATATCCATCCCAAAACCTTTTTCTTTTAAAACTCATGTCCAACTCCATAAACAGAGTTTTAATGGTAGAGGAAGTAATAGTTAATCATGTTGTTTGGAATTATTATTAAAAACACATGAACCAGATGATCATATTTTAAAGATGTGTAAGTAATAGAAATTGAATGCTAAATATTTTTTGAAATCAAGTAAAGAATTGGAGACTTAGACCCAAATATAAAGATTACCAAAAAAAAAAAATTCGAAAAGTTCTTGCTAAAGTGTATATCACAATACTGACATCCCGAAAAGAAGAATTATGTGTTAAAAATACTTGCAAATTTGAATCATATTCTCAAAACTTGAGTCATCAGGAGACTATTAAAGCATCTAAAACCACATTTGCATTAATCTCAAATATTACACTATTTTATTCCATAATATTCAAAAAATAAAAATCGAAAAAATTGACAATTTTGTACTTAAATTAAGTCATGGCTACTATTAAAATCCTTAATTTAATAAACTTCAGTTGACATCCTCACCCTTTGATTTGTAAGCTTCGATTGGAGTAAAATAATACTTGATGCGACTATTAAAATCCAATATTTAATAAGCTTTTGTCGGCATGGATAATTATAAAATAAAAGACAAAATTTTATATATGTTAATTGTAATGTGTAATTTATATCATTTTAATTAATTTTAATAGGTTATAGAGTCCGCACAAAAAAGATAGTATTAGTTTATATAAATATAAATTTTACTTTGTAGGGTTAAATAGTAGGATATTTTTTTAGTACTAGTGACTCGACCACCCGTGCGTTGCACAGAAGCTAGTTTTATCGGTATATTATAGAAATTTTAGTCATTTATTGTATTGTATTAACTGAACTATATAAGTATTTTTTCTTATATTTTTCAATAAAAATTCTCACAATATATCATAATTCTATGGACAAATTACTATGCATAATATAAAAAAAAAATTCGTTCATCCTAGTTTTACAATTTCTAACTTATTTTTCTTTTAGAAATAATTTTTAGATTAGATAGCAATTTGAGAAAAAGTTGTGATTTTATATGCAATTAATCCTATTATAAAATATATATTTATAAAGAATAACAAATTATTACCATCAACTCATCTTATCAAATAGTGTATTTGATAAAAATCTTATATATAATCAAAACATGTACAATTTAAAATTAATTATATAATACTGGATTACCACCGAAGACATTTGAACATGTCTTTTCTATAATCATATTTTCTAAGATGCTGGAGTAGAGAACTATTGGAGAATGGTATACATTGGAAAATACAGGATGTCAAGTCAATCAATATTTACCAAAATAATTGGTTAAAAGGACTCTGTGATAGTCGTCTCAAATCAAGGATGGAAAATTAAATTGAGAACAAATCTCCAGTTCATAATAACCTGAGTTCATTTAACTTTTCACTCGATACTTGTATGTACTAAAAAAAGAAAAAAAAATATATATTTAACTTACAATTTCAGTAAGAAGTCTAGAAAAACTCAGTTCTTACCAGACAATGTTTAAATGCATTATTATTACATTTTACAGAAAATTCAATTACTTCACCAACCATCACTGGTTCTAATTTTCCTTCAATAAAAATCTTCAAATGATCAATTTGACTTTAAGTTGATACATTTGGAGAAAAATTTAAATTTTCTATAAATGGTTCAATAACATTCTTCACTGATCAAACAGAAAGTAATAAGAAATAGAATATAATAAAAATGAAACAAAGACAATTTCATTAAATTTGAAAAATAAAAGTCTTGCGACTGAATAAATCGTTTTTCTTTATTGGATTATTTCACATCCAATTTTAAGGTTTTCTGACTTACAGACTCTCTTGTACAATGATACTAATAATGTTTCTCACCGATGATTTGAAGAGGGAGGGGACTTGATATGTTTGATGGCATTGCAAAATGAATGAGATTGACTTCAGAAAAAACATTTTGAAAAGAAAAACTTAAATTGCTTATACATGATCCAATATAATTTTTCATCATTGTTCAAGCAGAAAGTAATAAAAATGTTATGAATTGAGGCCAAACCAGCCCAAGTCAATCCAAATCGGGATATGCTACATGACTTAGTTTGGGGCTGAATTCAACCAATTTGCCCTGAATGCAAACTATGTTCAATCCTAATTTAGGTTTATTATGGTTGACTGTATGTAAATTCACGACTCTTAAAAATTATAGTCACTAAATTGTCATCCCAAAAAGTAACAATCCTCATTATTTTTGTGCTAAAAAAGTTACGGTCCTTTCGTTGCCAGCCCCAAAGTTACTATCTGAAAATTATTTTTAAAAAACCAAATTTATATTAATAAGGGAACAAACACACAAAAAAATTAAAAAATCAAATATTTAAGTAAAATATGAATAAAAAAATTTCACTATATTCAAATCTTTGTAACCCGACAGTAAACTATTTTTAAACATTAATATCCACATAAAATAATAAATCTTCGATATAAAGATATTATATTGATGTTAAAATACTGCAATACAAATAAATGAATAAACAAATGAACTTATTGAAAAAATCAATATAATATTCTAACTTTGTACACAAACAATGGAAATCAATTTTGCTCTAACATCAATACCATTATATTTCTTAACTTTTTTTTTTTTTTTTTGGAATCCAATATTTCTAATAAATTTATACCAAACATTGGCTAGACAAAGAATGTTGTATCACCAATAAACTTGAATTCATACTAAAATGGGAACAAATTTTAAGTTTTAACATACTTAAATATAATATAACTTAAGTCCATATAAATTTTCACCCAACACTGGTACTACGAAATCAATAAAAAGATAAAATAAAAACATATTAACTTTACAATTTCAGTAAGAAATTAAAAAAATGCATCCAAAGAAATATAACTCTCACCAAACGACATTTAAATTCAGCATTATTGCATTTCACAGGAAACTCAATTACTTCACCAACATTCACTGATTTTATTTTCCTTCAAAACAATTTTTAAAATGATCAATTTGACTTTCAACTGAAGCACTTGGAGGAAAACTTGCATTACCTTTAAACTGTTCAACAACATTCTTCACTGTTCAAACAAAAGTCACAAAAAAAAAAAAAGATTATAATACAATTGAAAAAAAGACAATTACATTAACTTAAAAAAATACGTCTGAACAAATTACTTTTCTTTGTTGGTTTCTTTCACACCTAATTATATGTCTCTTGGACTTATAAACACTCTTGTACAATGACGTGAATCATATTTTCCACCGTTAGTTTTTAAGAGGTGGGAGAGTCGATATGTTTGATTATATTGTAATTGAATGAGATTGATTTCAACAAAAACGTTTAAAGAAAAATTTTAATTGCTTATAGATAATTCAATTGGATTTTTCCTCACCGTTCCAATTAAATGATAACATATTATTCAATTTAAGTGCACGGAATAAAATGAAGATATTTTTCTTGGTAATTATTAGTGGATGAGATGTAATTTAGAAGTGTTTGAAGGATGGTGAATAGTGGAATGGAAAAACAAAACTGGGACAAGGGGAGTGTAATACATTGAACAAAAATTTATTACTTTAACATTAGAAACACATAATACATATCAACAAATTACCTTGTTTTGTTGGTACCTATCATACCAAATTCTCAATTCATTTATCTAATAACAATAGATAGTCTTGGGCAAAGAAGCTAATCATTTCCTTTTTCCCTTTAGAGACGTGAGTGAGTGCAAATATTATATGTTGGATAAAATTATAATATTAAAGTAATACATTTACTTAAAAAAAGTGGAGATTGAGTTAAGAAGTGGGTAAACTTATTAAAATAGTATGAAAAGATATCTACATTATATATAATAAAAATTATCTATAAAAAATATTGTATTTAATTTGATTAATAATTAATAATTTTCATATTTGTTTTGTGATATATAAAACAAAAACAATGTCATTTATTTTTAAAATCTATAAATAATAATAAATTTAATATTATTTATAAGCAAAAATCAATTTTACAATATAATCCTAAAAAAGACAAAATTAAAAAAAAACAAATGATCAAGACAAATATAACAAAAATAAGTATCTCAGGTCATGAGAAAAAATATTTTTTAAGGACTGTAACTTAGTGGATAGAAAAATGGGGAACATAACTTTTGAGATTGCAATTAAGGACAATAATTTTTAAAAGTCGCAAGTTGAGGCCAATCCATCACAAGTAAATTCAAATCAGACTATGTTACATGACTCGATTGAGCTGAATTCGATCTGAATTTTGGGCTATTTGGCCTGACTGGGGCCTGAATTCGAGCTCAATTTGAGTTTATTAGGGCTAATTGTGCTATATTTGCAATTCTTAAAAATTATTGTCCTTAAATTGCTAGCCCCAATGTACGGTCCTTAAAAAAATTCAAAATATTAACTCTCACCTTGAGGATTGAATGATATACATTAACTCTTCGGGTTGATAGCTTATTTAGTTTGGGGTGGGGGTGCAAAATGAAGATTGTAACTCTTCAGACTGGAAAAATAAGGATCGTAACTCTCCGAGCTCGCAATTTAAGGAAAATAACTTTAAAAATAGTGAATCTATGTCATATCAACCCAAATCAGTTAAAATTGGGTCCAAATTCAACCAGAGTTCAAGCCAAATCATGTCGATAAGCCAAAATTTTAGGTCAAGTTGGGCCAATTAGTCCTTAAATTTATTGTCCTTAAATTGTTCTTAAAGCTGATTTGACCTCAAATCTCGATTTTTTAAAGTTATTGTCTTAAATTGTCTGCTCAGAGACTGAAAGTCCTAATTTTCCTAATCACTCCTAAGTTATCCTTACGGAAACCATTCTTGCTCCGACATGAATACGAATATAGTTCTTTAAAAAATGAACCATTTTTATAGAATACAACAATTATAACAAATTTAAATCAAGTTTTAGTGAGACAAATTATGCGACAATCTGTGCCACCAATAAACTTGTATTCATACTAATTAAATCGTAAATACTTTTTTGTTCTGAAATACTTCAAATATGATAAAATTTGATTCTTCTCCCAAAAAAGTTTTCACCGAACACTATTATTCGCTAAAAGAAAAAAACAATCTGAATATCATTTAGGGTGTAAATAATTATATGACTTTCCTCATAAATATAACTAAATCTAAAATTAAATTGTTTACACATGGTCAGTTAATATTTTGGAGGAAAATTTAAATTGTTTATATATGGTCACTTATAATTTTTTTATCACTGTCAAACAAAAAATTATATAAGATTATGTATAAAGTGAAATTGTTTCATACATGAACTATTTTGCAACAAATTTTTAGTGTAACCAATTAATACTCTTTAATGTAATAAACTAATATTCTTTAGTAAAAAAAAAGGTGAGTGAGTTGAATTAAGAAGTGGGTGAACTTATTAAAATAGTATGAGAATGTAGCTACATTCTATAAAAAAAAAAAAATGTATTTAATTTAATTAATAATTTTCATATTTGATTTTTGATATATAAAACAAAAACAATGTTACTTATTTTTATAACATATAAATAATACAAAATTTAATGTTATTTATAAGCAAAGTTTAATTTTACGATATAATCATAGAAACACACAGACAAAAGTAAAATATAAATTATTAAGACAAATATGACAAAAATAAGTATCTCAAGTCATAAGAAAATATATTTTTCAAGGATTATAACTTAGTAGGTGGCAAAATGGGAACATAACTTTTGAGGTTGTAATTAAGGACCATAATTTTTAAAATTTGCAAATTGAGGTCAAACAATCCCATATAAAATCAAATCAGACTATGTTGTACATGACACGATTGGGTTGATTTCGATATGAAATTTGGGTCAATTGACACGATTTGACCTGATTGGGGACTGAATCCGGGCCCAATTTGGGTCTATTAGGGCTAATTGTGCTTAAATTCACAATTCTTAAAAATTACAGTCATTAAATTGTCAACCCCAAAGTTACGGCTCTAAAAAATTAATTTCAGAATATTAACTCTCACCTTGAGGAATGAGTAATAGATATTAACTCTTCGGGCTGATATTTATGTAGTTGGGGGAAAGAGCAAAATAAGGATATCGGAGCTGCAATTTAAGGACAATAACTTTTAAAAGTAGCATATCTATGTCATATCAGCCAAATTATTTCGAATTAAAAATCCAAAAAAATAATAACACATGAAACAACAAATACTTACACATTGTCCTCAATTGTTAATTCCAACAACTTTTTAGTTCCAGCACCAACCGGTCTATCAATAATATCGCCAATATATAAGACCCTCCCCATAACATCTTCATAAATAGAAAAATCAAATGAATAAAATAAATATATATATATATATTATTGAAACTAACAAATTACCCCCCGGTTAACAAATTCTAATCAATTTCACAATCGATACTAAGGCGAGATAAATCGGTATGAAGAAACATATTATATGGAAAATCCACATCAACAACAGGAACCAGCCTAGTATTAGCAATAAATTGGATCTTCAAATTATTGGATGTTGTCCTAAAGGAAGACCTATAAGCGGTAACTATAAAAAATTTCACAGTGTAAATCGAAACCTCAAGTATCTTATTCTTGTATTTCTCACCATGTTCAAAAAAAATTAATAATCTACACAATCGGAAAACAAAAACGTAAAAAAAAAAGGACATAACACATTATTATGGAAACAAAATAAACAAACATATCTATGAAAGAACATCTCCATATCATGAAACACACATTTAAAGCTTCGCAAGGGACTATTCGGACCATAAGCGGGAGCGTCAAACACACGAATACAACGTAATTTTAACATCCACGTTATTTTAGACATGTTAACATGCTTTATTAGTGACAACGTAGAAGACGTTGCAAAATGAAACCCGCAAATTACAAAAGAAAAGGATGAAATCAGTGTTTTAATTTTTAAGAGGAACTAAAATATTCCTATCAAAAAAAGAAAAGTAATAATAACATTAAGGATCACCAACTGCTGCAAACTAATGTACACCAAAAGTGAAAAACCACATATTTATAACACCAATGTCAAAAGAACACATTTAGAAAGTGTCAAAACACAAAGACAATAAATTACACATTAACATTAAGCACTAATAAAATAAACACAAAAGACCCAAATTAGATGTCATGATAGATGCATCAACGTATGATAACTAAACACCAGCCACAATTAACAAAAACATAATCTCATCCAATCCCGATAAATACCACCATACTATACATTAGGAACAGACACACCTACGTATCCATGTATATATTAACAATAAACGTGAATTCCAACATTGGAAATTTAAAAGACATTCGAAAATATTTTGTAAGAAAAAAAAATCCAATTCATCATTCTCAATTATAGAGAATTAATTATTTAATATGCAAAGGGTAACAAATATTTTTCTTAACAGTATCACACGACATACAACGATGTAGCACAAAATAGATATTTCTCAACTATAAAATACATCATAAAAATGGAATTTGAAAAGTAAAAATTGATTTGAAACTGGACTCAAAATTCAAGTACACATTATGCACCGGACAACATAAAAAAAACAATTTAACTCTATCTGTACGAATAATACGAAACAAAATTTATTATTAGAAACAGCAGGGCATAAAAAGTGCTCGAACAAAAGATTACACCAAGAGCAACTACCAATCTACACAAATCTTAGGCTGCCTAATCCAATCATTAAATGTATACAAAGAAGAAATTTTACCATAAGTTTTAAGCCATTCCCATGTATTAATCACAATTCTAAAGGCCAAACCCTGAATACTTTTGACTTTTCCTAGCTAAGATTCCATGTGGTCCTAAAATAATGATGTTAATACATAAGGTCAACTGAAATAAGTTGGCACCACTAATATGGCGCCATTAAACAATAAATTACCCATAATAAAAATAAAAAAAATTGGACTCAAAATTCAAGTGCATATTATACGCCTGACAACATTAAAAAAAATCCAATTCAATTTTATTTTTGTGAATAATATGAATTGTGTATATATTAATATTTGTTAATGAAAACATACATTGGTTGCAACAACACTATTTAATAAAAATTGTTTCGATATAATTTATTCACCTAGTTAGTAACCCAATAATTAGGCACTCAATTTATATAAATTCGAACACAATTAAATCAATCTTCTCAAGTACTCAGTCAACTTCTGAATCCAAACGTATATCGTCCATTGCAATAATAATAAGATACTTGACCTATAATTAACCAAGATACTAAGAAGGAATGGTTCTAAATTCAATTTGAATTTCATAATCTAAACTTAATATTTATCAATCCCAATAGAAATTTAAGGATGCAAATATAGAATATAAAATGTGATATATAATCACCCTATATTACAAAATTAATGTCACAATTCAATTCTCAATTAGAGTTATTCACAAAAGGAATACAAAAAAATTAAAGATGCAATGGCCTGGACTATAAAAAAAAATAAACTACAATGGTCTGGACTTTATAGTGCATTCAAATCTCAATCGACTATCAATTATCATCATTCCCTTTTTTTCGATTTCACAAGAAAACAGAAAATGTCAAATACGAATTTATTCCATGATTAATATCAACGATTGACCGAGTCATTACGGCAACTGGTTACAACAACGGATGTGTGAAAATAAAAAAAAGGACAAAGGATCACCATATAATTATTTCCACTATAAAAATAAAATAAAAAATACATCATCAAAATTAATAATGAGTGAAATCTATAATCCTAACATTATACATTTCGCTCAAAAACTTAATTTCACGATAACCAACATCATTCCCAACCTCCTGAGCGCACCCGGAGAGTTCACCATAAACAATATGAACACATCTATATCATTAGAGTAAATAGTTGACCTAAAAATGGGCACGCAATCGGCCCCCAGGTCATGAGTTTCATAAAAACCCGATAAGAGCCTCAACCTGAGAATCAAATCACCAAGAAGAGTTTTAAAATTTAGAGTAAAAACGAATCGATCCATTAACCACGACTCAAGCTTGAAAAACCGGAATACTGCCCATCAACCAACATACAATACCAAAATTTATAGGTACAACCATCTAGACAGAAAATATAGAAAAACCACAAAATTAATTCGTAATTAACTGTAATATCACCATCAACTCGCAATGCACACAATAATACCGAAACATTCCATGCTATATTTGTTAAAAAAAATTGAATCACGCCACCAAAAAATTCCACCGACAACAAAGGACAAAAAAGGGAAAAAAAAAACACGCACCTATCACATTTAATTGCCAACCTTTCCAAATACTCCTACAACATAAAAAAACCAAAGAACGGCCATGATGTAAGAGGAAAAACGATCGGATGGTTAAAATGCACATCCCGCCAAAACCAATTTTGGTAAGGGGAGTGCTATTATATTATTTAGATTTAGATTTAGATTTAGATTTAGATTTAGATTAGATTTAGATTTAGATTTAGATTTAGATTAGATTAGATACAAATTGATTTCGTTAATAAAATAAAATAAAATAAAAATTTGAGTGCCAAAAATTGCAAGGGCTTTATTATGTAACTGGTGTGCCGCAATATTACTCTGTAAAGAAATTAAATAGTACAACACGTCCATTATATATCAAAAACTTTTAAATTTGTATGCATTCAAACTGTATGGTTAGAATTAGTTTTTGTAATTATAATATATACTGCAGTTGTTGCGTCTATATTGTAGTTTATGAAAGCAATAATTTTCAATGGTGCCGATAGCTATTGAAACCAATAGTCAATTTAAATCATAAATAATAGAAAGAAATTTATATTAGTTTGAAAATGAGGTGATGACTAATGAGTAACGAACACTTATATATTGTTGATCCAGCAGGAAAAAGATTCCAAAAAGAATTGAAAGAAAAAGTAAATGCTAGTAATAATAAAATATAGTACCATTTTGTTGATTCAATTAGTTGACTGAGGAAGTTATTAATACAATAGTCTTATGATTTCGTCTCACATAACTAAATCCGTAAGACCATCGTTATTCTCAATTTGAATTGCATTTAACTTCATAAGAGCACTCTACGTTTATTGTAATTCTTAATTTATGGTTACTATACTATGATTTACAAAATATGTGCACATAAAAAATAGAGAATCCTGCACAAGAGTATGTATAGAGTGAAATTGGTTTATATATGAATCACTGAAGGGTATTAGTTGTTTTCACTGAAGGGTATTAGTTGTTTTCACTGAAGGGTATTAGTTGTTTTTACTGAACAACTAAGACTCTTCAGTATAAATCAGTAATACTCTTCAGTAAATACAACTAATACCCTTCAGTGAAAACAACTAATACCCTTTGATGATTCATGTATAAACTAGTTTCACTCTATACTTGGTCCCTGCACAATTATAAAAAAGGCCACTCCAAATTTATTTTTAAATTTGATGGATATATAAAGAAATTGATGCTTATATTAGCGGGTAAATTGATAATTTTATATAATACATTTTTATCTATTTCATAAATTATTCATATAATACTACTTAGAGTAACCCCTATCTTGTTTAGTTTCATAATTTGATGGAGTATCTTGTTTAATACTATATCAATGTTTACTAAATAAATAATACTCCCTCCGATTCAAAATAAGTGTCGTTTTAGAGGTTAAAGTTTGTTTCAAATTAAGTGTCGTTTTAGCTATTTTTTTCACTTTTTTTCCTGATTTACCCCGAATACAAAATCAAAATATAAAAGATATTTTAGGGATTATATTAAAATATAACGGATCTGTTAGAAATTATCAAAATATAATAGATTTTTTAGAGATTTGGGTGGGGTATATATGTCAAAATTATAATTCTTATTTTGATACGAAATTTCTAGAAAGACACTTATTTTGAAATAGAGTGAGTATTTAATATACATAGTTACTTTATACTTAGAGTAACCCGTATGTTGATTGGACATACATGGTAGTCAGTCCAAAATTTTAAATTTACAATACAATGGAAAAAAATTCTAAATATAACAAACTGTCGCGGACACAACATGAAGATTTTGTGTTGTTATCACGTTGATACGATAAGTCTAAATATTAATTCTTAATTCGTGTATCGTTTTTGTATCATATTATCGTGTAGTAGTCGAATTGCCACTGTTGATGATCTTGTTCTAATTAAATAATTTAGTGGTTGTTTATACTAATGAAGATCATCAAACAAACATGAAAAGAAAAGATCATCAAACAAACATAGTGATTGTTAGGGGAGGAAATTTGGCAGCATATATGTATAATTTGTAATAGTGGACTTGTGATTTATATTCATGAAATTGGGCATTTATACATACTTAAGCAAGCATGAGGTGTTATCACCTTAATCACCCTATCTTATATAATGACAAGTGTTAAGACACTTGTTTATTCCTAAACTATTGCATATTTACCAATGACAAGTGTTAAGACACTTGTTTGTTTCTAATGCAATGCTTAATGATGAAGTTTTCTTAGGTGTTCTTCGTGGTGATCACGAGTTGTTAACATGTAGGCTTTCTTATTGGAGATTTGAACCCTTTCTTCCTCTATTGCTCGCTCAGTATGCTTGATTGTTGTCCAATTGTTCGTCCATATAGACAGACTGTTTCAACTTTGTCAGTTGTGCGTTGACTGTTCAATTGCTCGCTCCTTGACTTCTTGCCTTGATTACCTTTTCTTTTTGTTAAATTTTGCGCAGTTGTTCGCCTATCAACAGACACACCTTGAAAGTGAAGGTCATCTTTTTCTCTTATCACTTTCACGTGTTAGGACGGACTTTAGGCCTCGGAGAAATCATGCCGCTTTTTCAAAGTTTGGTCTATGCTACACAGCAGTGCACTATCCAAAACTACAAACACAATTTCTTTCCACTTTCAAAAGTATCCAGGAAACCAGGCACGGAGCCAGCATAGGTACAGGGGGGCACTGGGACCCTGATTAGGCGTGAAATTGTCATGATTCGTCGTTTGAAATACCCTAGTTTTGGTCGATTTGTCGAGTATTTAGAGTCAATTGAGCATTATTTCTATACATTGATGAATTTGTCTCTTTGATGCTCATAGGTGAATCGAGGATGAAAAACGGAGTTCGTAGGACTTTGAATCGACTCAAACGGATGCCCGGATGAGAAGATATCGAAGAAATACGATTGGTATTAGTGTGGAAGAAGAAAAGTGTTACTTTGGGAAATTTTGGAGTCACTCGAGTGGCTCAGGTCGAGCACTAGCGCTCGAGCACATTGCTTGAACACCAAAAACTTACAGAAGAATTCTCGCGCTCGAGCAGCTCGAGCGCCCCAAAATTGCACCATTCGAGCTACATTGCTCGAGCGCTACCGCTCGAGCATGTGTGCTCGAGCGCTTCCAACTTTCATGCTTCCGGATGCATTTTTCGGCCCACGAGTTCCCGATTCGGCCCAAGGCTTATATATACTCGTCCCGAGCTCGTTTTTAGAACCACCACTTACCACTTGATAGATTATTACTTTTAGAGTTCGTTTTTGGAGAGGAGAAGAGGAGCAAGCTTTACTTTACGTTTAATCGAGGTTTTAGCACGAATTCTTAGTTTATTTTCGTTTCGCTGTTTCTTTTCATTAGTTCGATTACGTTAAACACTTTAAACTTCATTTTATTTATTAAATTTCAGTTCTTTGCAAGTATTTCTTTAAACTCTAGTTTATGTTTGATATTTTATTCGTTCAAATCACCATGTTCATGTTTGTTTCGTCTTCAATTGTTCTTGTTTATGTAAAAACCATGTCTAACTAAAACCCTTGCATGCTTAGGGTAGGATGAACTCGTAGAAGTAGGTTGTGGGTATGTAATTAGGGTAATTCGTGACGTTAGGGTTTTAATTCTCTTAATTAATGAATTCTTAAAATTAGTCTTAACTTTATTCTTGAATTTTGTTCGAAAAGTGTTAGAGAGAGGACGACCGTATCACTCTTTAACAACGAATAGACTTAATGATAGGGTTTAGAAAGGGTTAATTAATCTACCAGTTTATCTAAGGAGGACGACCGCATCACCTTAGTTTAAATTAGGGTCTCGTTAGTTAAGCACTATCTATTAACTTGTTCGTAGATTAGTGAAGTCGGTTGCTAGGATAAAGTATTAGGGTATTAAGTCTTGAGCTTTCATCTTACAATCTTTAACTTAGGTTATTTCTTGCGCGTCACAATTATTTTGATTATGTACCTGCTCCGTCAGTATACGTAGGGATTCCTATCCTGAGCATCACCATCACTCATTTGAATACAACCCTTAGTTAATTCGTCTTCTTTAGTATTTTAGTTTAATTAGTTTATTTTAGTTTTAATTAATTCTTCCAAAAAAATCCAAAAACATCCACTCATATTAACTACGACGCGTAGATCTTCAGGGATATATTCGCATACACTTCATCCTTTGGGTTCGATATACTTGGTCATTATACTTACTTAAACTACAGTGAACCCGTATGCTTGTGGGGAATCGACTAGTAAAAGTTGGTATATTCGCTTCAAGTCAATGGCGCCGTTGTCGGGTATGGCGTTGTATGTCTTTTGAATAGGACTTGTAGATAGCTTAGTAGTTAGTAGTGAGTGATTTACTTTTCTATTTTATTTCGTAGTATTTTCGGCAGTTGCATTTTTATTCTTTTGTTAGTGTTTCAAGTTTATGAAAACACGCTCACAAGGCAATACAAGCGAAGAGAGATTACCGCTGGATCCTGAGACAATAGCAAGAAGAAACCGAGCCTTCTTGAGAAGGATGAACGCTGTCGTAGGGAAACAACCAATGGACATTACTAATGAGTTGGACGATGTCGAGAATGAGTTTAATCAGACATTGAACCGGGCTGACGGCACTGAAGGCAATTCCAGTAAGAACCAAGACCCATCAGGGGACAGTCAGAGCCAGAACTCGGGTACACAACACGTGAACAATCCAACTCATAATCTAGTCCAACATCCTCAGAACAACCCTGCTTACCCACATCCTAACTTTCCACAAAATAACTTATCTTATCCACCTTACCCATACCCACCTTATCCATATCCACCATACCCGTATCCTCCACCTCCTGTTTACAACCAACCACCAGCTTATCAACCATCACCACCCCAAAAAGTACCTATACCAGCTGCTAATCCTCAACACGTTCCTCAGAACGCAGATCAGAATATGGCTATTAGAGGAAGGTTCGCGGCTCAACCGCAAAGGTACTATGATGGAGTGGCATTGCCCCCTGTAGAGGCAAATAACTTCTCGATTTCCCCAGAAATTCTTAAGCTGCTGACCGAGAATCAATTCAAGGGGGAGGTTGGGAAGGAGAATCCTCATACTCACCTGAGGAGTTTCCTGATGGTAGCCTCCACATTCAATTATAATGGCATGTCTGAAGATGCCAAGAGGCTCAGGCTGTTCCCATTCTCTTTGACGGGAATAGCTAAGGAGTGGTACGATAACACGCTCCCACGGGGAGGTGTAACCACTTGGGCCGAGCTCGAGCGTCTGTTCCTCGAGCGATTCTACCCTCAATCTAGAACGATTAAAGCGAGGATAGAGATCTCTTCCTTCCGCCAGAAGCCAGGAGAGGATTTACGACATGTGTGGGAGAGATACTCGAACATGTTGATTGAGTGCCCGCAGCACGGGTATAATGAGGGAGATATCATGGCATTCTTCTACAGTGGAGCTAGCAAGGCTGGTCAAGCCCATCTAGATGCATGTGCCAGTGGAGCTTTTCTGAACCAAGGGATTGCGAGATGTAGAGAAATCGTTGACAACATTGTCACGAATGCCGGGGCATGGAATGAGGATCCACAATTTCAGCGAGCTTGCAAGTTAGAGGAGAATGAGGGTACGAGGAAGTTGTTGATGGCTATGATGGAGAAGATCAGCAACCTTGAGATGGGGCAGAATCTGGTTGGAGGGAATGTAGCAGTGAGCGAGAAAGTGGACCCACCCATGAATCAGCAAGAAGAGGCCAACTATATGGGAAGGCCTAACTATCCACAAGGGGGGTATCCACAAGGTGGAAATCAGTTTGGAAGGTCTTCTTATGGCCAACCATTTGTACCTTCAGGTCCTCAGTCGCCTCAAAATCAATGGAGGAACACACAAGGATATCAAGGAGGACAGCAGCCTCCTCAGAATACATGGAGGTCGTGAGAATTTCTCATATGCTAATCCTAAGGCTGGAATTACAGTTCCTCCAGGTGTTGATCCAGGTTCGAAACCACCGGGTGGAGAAGGCAGTGCCTCAACCGAGGAGATGTTGAGAGCTATCCTTCAGAAGGTGGAGGAAGGAAGCAAGAGATTGTCCTCTTTGGAGTACGATGTGAAGGAGTTGCACAAGAAAGGTGATCAGCGTGATCAAAAACTCCAAAAGAGAGACATTGAGTGGAATCGAGCTCAACAAGAGAACAACCGTAGGTTCACTTCTATTGAGTATCAAATTGGTCAAATTGCAAAGTCTCAGACGAGAGAGCCGGGCAAGTATCCTTCAATGCCCGAGGGTAACCCAAAGGAACATTGCAAAGCTATTGGGTTGAGAAGTGGGACCAAATATGATGGTCCTGAGATGCCTGCTGATTCTGAGACGCCCCAAGAAGAGATTGAGATGGGGGAACAAGAACACAAGAAAGATGGAGGTGTTACTGTTGAGAAAGGGGTTGAGAGTGAAGGCATTCAGAAGAGTAAAGATGTGGATGAGTCCCATGAGAGCAAAGAGCCTGAAGAGGAGGGCATTGAGGAGATTGAGAGAGTTCCAAAGTGGAAGAAGGCAAAGGAAGCAAGGAAGAATATAAAAGAGACTGAGAAAGACGGATGGGGGGTACCCAAATCTGTGATACCTGTCCCATATCCACAGCGCTTCATGAAAAAGAAGCTTGATGAGAAGTTTGCTAAATTCCTTGATGTTTTTAAAAAGTTACATATTAACTTTCCTTTCTATGATACTTTGGAACAGATGCCTAACTATGCCAAGTTCCTGAAGGACTTGATAGCAAAGAGACGGAGAGTGAATGGACCTGAGCTAGTGCACTTAAACCACAAGGTGAGTGCAATGGTGCGCAAGGCGCTTTCGCCAAAGTTGAAGGATCCCGGGAGCTTCACCATTCTTTGTGATATCGGGAATGGGATCAAGAAAGGAGCTTTGTGTGATCTCGGGGTGAGCATTAATTTGATGCCTCTTTCGTTGTTTAATAAGTTAGAGGGGGTGAACTTCAACCCACAATGATGACGCTTCAGCTTGCTGATAGGTCTATCACGAGACCTCAAGGAGTAGTGGAGGACATTCTAGTGACGGTGGAGAATCACGTTTTTCCTGCCGACTTCGTCGTACTCGATATGGAGGAGGATGAGCATGTCCCACTGATTTTAGGGAGACTGTTCCTAGCTACAACCGGGATGGTACTTGATGTAGCGAATGCGAAGATTGCGGTCAAAGTTGATGATCAAGAAGTGAAGATAGCTATTTATGAAGCTATGAAATACCCCATGGGAGATGAGAGCTGCCACTTCATTGACATCACGGATACTTGTGTTGAAGACACACTTCTAGACCCTTGATCTTTCTATGTTCATCAGTTTGATTATCCTATTCTTGACGATCTTTCTTATGATTCTTATGATCTTGATTATTTTGACAGCTTGAAAGACAATGAAGATGTCAAGTTCTTGGAGATGAAGAGAATTGAGGATGAGGACGACTTGGAAGCCGAGGAGTCAACTTTTGAGAAGATGTTCGATAAGGCACCACCATTGGAGGTGAAAAAGGAGCTAAAACCACTTCCCGACCACCTCAAGTACGCCTACTTGGATGAGACCGACAAGTATCCGGTAATTGTATCTGCCCTTTTATCTGATGATCAGCTTGAGAGACTTTTAGTGGTGCTTCGTAAGCACAAATCTGCTATAGGATGTTCGATCGCGGATATTAAGGGAATTAGCCCTTCGATTTGCATGCATAGGATTAGATTAGAAGAGGGTAGGAAACCGATAGTGCAAAACCAACGTAGAGTTAATCCGGTGATTCAAGAGGTGATACATAAGGAAGTTTTGAAGTTATTAGATAGCAATATGATTTTTGCGATTTCTGATAGTCCATGGGTGAGTCTGTTACACGTAGTTGCTAAGAAGGGGGGTACCACGGTGATTAAGACTGGGTCTAATGAATTGGTAGCCACTAGATTAGTGACCGGATGGCGTGTGTGTGTTGATTATAGGGAGTTAAACAAGGCAACGTGTAAGGATCACTTTCCTCTACCGTTCCTTGATCAGATGATTGATAGATTAGGTGGTTTTGAGTATTACTGTTTCTTAGATGGGTACTCGGGGTATAATCAGATCATGATAGCCCCAGAGGATCAAGAGAAAACCACTTTCACTTGCTATTATGGGACTTTTGCTTTTAGGAGGATGCCGTTTGGGTTGTGTAATGCACCCGCCACCTTTTAAAGGTGTATGATGGCTATTTTTCATGGTTTGATTGAGAAGATTATGGAGGTTTTCATGGACGACTTCTCCATCTACGGGGAGTCGTTTGATAAATGTCTAATCAATCTTGAAGTTGTGTTGAGCAGGTGTGAAGAGACGGACTTAGTGCTTAATTGGGAGAAATGTCACTTCATGGTGAGAGAGGGTATTGTTCTTGGACATCATGTGTCCTCGAAAGGTATCCAAGTTGACAAGGCGAAAGTGATTGCTATTGAGAAGCTTCCACCACCTTCGACCGAGAAGGGGATTCGGTCATTTTTAGGACATGCGGGGTTTTATAGACGTTTCATCAAAGACTTTTCACAAATAGCTAAACCCCTTTCGCGGCTTCTTGAAAAGGAAGTTGCCTTTGAGTTTACTAATGAGGTTTAGTGGCTTTTAACAGGTTGAAAGAAGCGTTGGTGAATGCCCCAATACTTGTGACACCGGATTGGTCTAACCCGTTCATGCTGATGTGTGATGCTAGTGATTATGCGATGGGGGTTGCTTTAGGGCAAATTCGTGAGAAGCGTTTTCACGCTATTTACTATGCCTCGAAGATGCTGAATTCTGCTCAAGTGAATTACACTACAACCGAAAAGGAGCTGTTAGCGGTCGTGTATGCCTTTGATAAATTTCGACCCTACCTAGTAGGGACGAAACAATTATATATACGGACCACGCAGCGATTCGGTATCTTATGAGTAAGAAGGATGCAAAGCCCCGTCTCATTCGATGGAATGAGCGATTGGAAGAGACCCCAATTCCTCGGTCGAATGAGCGACTTGGCTTAAATCAAGGAGTTCTCGGGTTAGTTCGTATTTTTGTTGAGTTTTATGATGTTCGAGTTTGGTTCGTACGTAAATTTTGGGTTTTGGACGTCGAAATCACATGTGCAAGGAGGAGCTGCTCGAGTGGCACCACTCGAGCGCCTCCGCTCGAGCGCATTGCTCGAATGCCCAAATTATGAAGAAGATTTTCGCCGCGCGAGCGACTGTATCATTCGAGCTCCATGCTCGAGCGGGTCACGGGTTTCGCTCAGTTTTGTGCTTCCTCTATAAATACCCCTCCCCACACACACACACACATATACACACACTAAAAGGGGCGATTTTGGGGGCATTTTTTCAGAGATTTCGAGCGATTCTTCGTAATTTCTTTCGATTTCACTTGAAATTCATCTCAATCTTCCTTAATTCTTCGAACAAGGTATGTAATTCCTAACCTTTGTCATTAAATTCGTTGCTTGAGGATGAATTAGACATGAGAAGCATATGAACTAGGGTTCATGATAGGTTCGAATTTTTTGGGATTTTTGTGCAAAAACTTGTTGATTCTTAATTCCTTTTGTATGAATGTTGATAATTTGCTATGGGTTTGCTTGTTTCACTCTCATTTTTGGAATTGCATGAGTAGAATAGGTGAATTTCTAGAGTGCGAAAGTAGGAATTTGAGAAAAGGAGATGGGTTTTGCATGTTGAGAAGGAATTATTGTGAATTGAGATTGAATTGAGCATGAATAGGTTTGAATTGAGTCTTGAGCATGTAAATTACACAATTGGGGGTAATGTTACTTCATGATAGACATGATAGACTTGAATGTGGGCATTTGTGAGTTGAGATTGATGAATTGGTTGTTAACTACCTGAGAATTTGGGAAATCCTGCTACATGAGACTTGGAATTGACTCATTGAACTCAAGTTGAGATTGAAAGTGAAGGAATTGAAATTGTTACTACTTGAGATGTTTGGAATTGATTTGAATTGCCTAGAGTGTTATGAATGAAACTGAGTTGCTTTGTGTTTTGCCAGGTACAATGGCTCCTAAAAAGAATGAGGACAGAGTGTTGAGCATTGCTGAATTGGAGGAATTGACGAACGGTCTTAGGAGGAGGAGTCTGTTGCCCTCAAGATGGAATAATCTGGACTATCAGGAAAGTTGGAGGTACATTGCGTACCGATGGAGCTTGATCACCGGGAAGGTGGAAAAGACCCGGAGACCCGTCGTTAGCTTCATGAGAGACTTGGGAATCGAAGAGGAGATTAGAAGAATTTTCAGAAGGAATAACATGACGGAGTTCTTCGAGATGTTGCTGTACATGGAGACGAATGCCGACTTGGTTGAACAGTTTCTCGCAACTGTTGAGAAGACGGATGAGAATTCGTTTAAGTTCAAGTACCAGAATGATTGGCAGTATTGTGAGATTGAAGCTGTCAACCTCGCGCTTGGACTTCCAGCTTTGCCCAGACCAAACCGTGTGTCAAAATCGTACAAGGCGAACGCGTTCTGGAAAGACATCACGGGCGGAATGGCCGAGGACTACAAAGGCCAGAATGCACGAGCATCAGCAATCAGAAATCCCGTGATTCGGTACCTAGAGCGGATCCTAGGAAACACCATATACGCCCGTTCTGAGACGGGAACTGTCACAAGTAAACAACTCTATGGTATTTGGTGTCTTCTGTACATGAAGGAGCACGACTTCAGAAGAGACTTCGTGGAGCACCACTACGAGGCTCCATTCAAGCTAGGCACGAAGACTTCCAAAGTTTGAGGGGTGGACTGATCTCTGTATTTGTGAAGAGCCTCGGATTTGTGCTATGTTCGGGTCCTTGCCCAGGGATGGATTTAGGGTACGATCAGATGAGCAACACGCTGATGTTCGAGCATTGGATGGGGAGTTATTATATTCGATTTAAGGATGATAGCCTTTTCCCACTACCGAACGACAAGTTGGTGATGTTGAAGGGAAAGAAGAAGCAAAACTTGGGCATGAACGGAGAGCAGCACTTGGCTATAAGTGCTAAGTATACGTCTGAGGTTGATAGTAGAGGACTCCGAGAGGTGAGGCCCTGAAGCGGAACCGTGGAGAGGGTTCAGGCGGTGCCGGGACGAACGGAGCAGGATCGAGTGGAGTCCAAGATCTGCAAGAAGAAGAAGAGCAAGAATACGAAGAGGGGCACGACGGAGAAGGTGAAGCAGCGGGTGAGGACCCGCAAGAGATGGAGGTAGAGTCACCCGGGATGCAGTCGCCCGGGCAGTGATATCCATCGTACGAGGATTGGACTCAGATGGGCAACCAGATTCAGACGCTCCAGACTGACGTGACCTACTTGCGTGAGACGCAAACTAGGTTAGACACGAGGACAGCCCGTATGGAGGATCAGTTCTCGGACATGCACCGCTGGATGGAGTCGATGTTCGTGTCGCACCTGGGAGCTGACCATCCAAACTACCACCCACCGCCGCCTTCGGATGCTTGAGAGTCATGGGATTCCCCCGATTTCTAGTTCTTTTTTTTTCTTCTTTTCTCTTCTTATTTATTTCGGCTTTTGAGTGTGAACTTTATTGTCTGAGTGGTGTGCATTTCTTGTGGGATTGTATTGGATGTATTTCGGATTATGGGGTTGATTTGTTTTGAATTGATTGATGATTGAGTTATTTCACGCTTATTAACTTTTCTAATTTGCTGATTGCTGATTTTCGAGTATGACTTAGTGAGAAAAGTTGAGTTGTGAGGGTGAGTTAGGAATTCTCTTGTGTGAGTGTTTGAGTTAGAGATGATTTGAGAGAGAACTAGTATACTTACAAGTTTTCCTTTTGAGTACTTGTGTGATGAGAGTGAGAATGCACTAGGACTAGCATGGATGTGAAAGCTGTGAGATTTGAGCCTTTTGAGATTTGATGCATAAAATAATCTCTTCGTTTGTGAGTGGATCGTCACCTTAGAGGATGCTAGAACTTGTGTGTGCTCTTGCTTCTTGATTGTGTCTAGTTTGATATGCCGAATATAATCTTTGGCAATCTTTGCTTTGAATGAGTCACTTGGCCTAAATTTCCCTACCATGGATATTTGTCCCTCGTTAGCCCTTTTGAGCCTTAAGCTTATTTCATTGGCTAGCACATATGAACATTATCCCAGTTCCTAAGCCTTTTTGTCCCAATTTGAGTGGAGAATAGGAAAAGTGTGAATGTGAAGGGATTGAATTGAGTTGAAAAAGTGAAATGTTGTTTGTTGAGTGAGTATGAGAAGAAGGTGTAATGAAGTTTTGAGTTGTGGGAAAAAGAAAAAAAAAGTTGAGAATGAAAAAAAAAGGAGTGATTGACAAAAGTGAGAAAAAAAAAAGTTGAAGTGTTGAGAGTGTTGGAATTGAAAGTGTGCTTATTGAATATGTTGAAGTAGTCTGTTCCTAATCTTGAAGTACCGAAGTGTGATTTTTCTATTCTCCATTCGCTTTAGTCACTTACCCATATTGATATCCCACCTGTCCAAAGAGCCTACATTACAACCTTGAGAAAAGTCCTTTTTGATTCGGCATTGATTTCTAGAGTATGGTCGGAGTTGAGAGTGCTTACAAGTCTATGGCTGCCGATATAGGTGATTGATTTTTTGAGTAAGTCCATTTATCATTGATATACACTTGTGAGGGAGTGAAACACATCGTTGAGTGCACATCCATGTTTGATTTTGGTGATTCTTGTTGTTGTTGCATGAGTATGATGAGGGAAGGTGAGTGAATACACTTGTGATTGATCTTTGAAGCCCGAGTTCATTCGCTTACATGAATTGATTTTTTGACTCATTCCTAACAATTTCACTTGACTTATTATTTCATTGCTTGAGGACAAGCAATATGGTAAGTTTGGGGGGGTTGATTAGGCGTGAAATTGTCATGATTCGTCGTTTGAAATACCCTAGTTTTGGTCGGTTTTATCGAGTATTTAGAGTCAATTGAGCATTATTTCTATACATTGATGAATTTGTCTCTTTGATGCTCATAGGTGAATCGAGGATGAAAAATGGAGTTCGTAGGACTTTGAATCGACTCAAACGGATGCCCGGATGAGAAGATATCGAAGAAATACGATTGGTATTAGTGTGGAAGAAGAAAAGTGTTACTTTGGGAAAATTTTGGAGTCACTCGAGTGGCTCAGGTCGAGCACTAGCGCTCGAGCACGTTGCTCGAACGCCAAAAACTTACAGAAGAATTCTCGCGCTCGAGCAGCTCGAGCGCCACCGCTCGAGAGTGTTGCTCGAGCGCCCCAAAATTCCACCATTCGACCAGCTCGAGCAGAGGCGCTCGAGCGATTGCACCATTCGAACTACACTGCTCGAGCGCCACCGCTCGAGCATGTGTGCTCGAGCGCTTCCAACTTTCATGCTTCCGGATGCATTTTTCGGCCCACGAGTTCCCGATTCGGCCCAAGGCTTATATATACTCGTCCCGAGCTCATTTTTAGAACCACCACTTACCACTTGATAGATTATTACTTTTAGAGTTCGTTTTTTTAGAGGAGAAGAGGAGAAAGCTTTACTTTACGTTTAATCGAGGTTTTAGCACAAATTCTTAGTTTATTTTCGTTTCGCTGTTTCTTTTCATTAGTTCGATTACGTTAAACACTTTAAACTTCGTTTTATTTATTAAATTTCAGTTCTTTGCAAGTATTTCTTTAAACTCTAGTTTATGTTTGATCTTTTATTCGTTCAAATCACCATGTTCATGTTTGTTTCGTCTTTAATTGTTCTTGTTTATGTAAAAACCATGTCTAGCTAAAACCCTTGCATGCTTAGGGTAGGATGAACTCGTAGAAGTAGGTTGTGGGTATGTAATTAGGGTAATTCGTGACGTTAGGGTTTTAATTCTCTTAATTAATGAATTCTTAAAATTAGTCTTAACTTTATTCTTGAATTTCGTTCGAAAAGTGTTAGAGAGAGGACGACCGTATCACTCTTTAACAACGAGTAGACTTAATGATAGGGTTTAGAAAGGGTTAATTAATCTACCAGTTTATCTAATGAGGACGACCGCATCACCTTAGTTTAAATTAGGGTCTCGTTAGTTAAGCACTATCTATTAACTTGTTCGTAGATTAGTGAAGTCGGTTGCTAGGATAAAGTATTAGGGTATTAAGTCTTGAGCTTTCATCTTACAATCTTTAACTTAGGTTATTTCTTGTGCGTCACAATTATTTTGATTATGTACCTGCTCCGTCAGTATACGTAGGGATTCCTATCCTGAGCATCACCATCACTCATTTGAATACAACCCTTAGTTAATTCGTCTTCTTTAGTATTTTAGTTTAATTAGTTTATTTTAGTTTTAATTAATTCTTCCAAAAAAATCCAAAAACATCCACTCATATTAACTACGACGCGTAGATCTTCAGGGATCTATTCGCATACACTTCATCCTTTGGGTTCAATATACTTAGTCATTATAATTACTTAAACTACAGTGAACCCGTACGCTTGCGGGGAATCGACTAGTAAAAGTTGGTATATTCGCTTCAAGTCAGGCCCCCTGAAATTTCGTAAAAAAACCAGTATATACTTTGTATTACAATATTAATTCATATTTGAAGCTTTGTCCCCGTGGTTAACCACATGATTGGAAGTTGTTTTTTTGGTTTAAAGACCAGGGTTCAAAACCTGAGAGTGTATGTATTATCCGAAACCCACTTTCCTTTCTCAATTAAGGTGCGCACTCAGTCATATTTTTTCTCATTTTTAGTTTATCTTAATTAGTTGTTTATGCATTATACATGACTAGTTGTAGACGCGAAAGCTTGGAATTTTTTTTTAGATTTATTTGTTGAACTACACGATAGAAATATGTTCATGAAAATGTAGTTGTTTTAATTTTAATTATTCTGTCAAGTAAAATGCACAAATATCTCCGTAAAAGGTTTATTTAGTCATCCACAACAAAAAGCTAAAAATCAGTTCAATTCATCAAAGATTTCTAAAAATCTCTCTAAAAATAACATTCGTAGTATACTTCGTTAGCTTCCCTTCGAAGTCAAGGCACAGTATTTTCAAACCATCCCTGCTTTTAACCCTCGAAACCGCAACATAAAGTTGTCCGTGTGTGAAAACTGGCTTATGCAATTAAAGACCGACGGTCGACAGCGATTGACCTTGACTTTTATTAATAGTCATTGCAAAACACAACAATATAGGAAACTGCCTCCTAGTAAATTTCACGGGCATAGTTGCATCCGAGTTGCTCAAATTCATTATTGGAACGAAAACTTTTTTCCAATATTTCTCCTAGAAATAATTTCAGCTTCAATCACATGGTTTCCTAACCTAGTAACAATCATCCTCGTCCCATTGCACAACCCAGATTTTTGGTCGATATTTCTCAAAAGAACAATAGAAACTCCTTCCTTCAATACCAGTCGATGGCAAGGCATCCCACAGCACTTAACAGAGTTCAAAAAATCCACGGAAACCAGCTCTCATTTGCCTCCAGGATGGAACTCCGACTTACAGACACTATCATAGCTCAAATAGACCTTCGATTCCCCAGGAATAATCGATAGTATCTTCTCATTGATGCAATCAACGTCCCGATACGTGGGAGCAAGTATGGCTCTGTCTTCAAAATATTTATGTGTACGTAGATTGTTCTCGATGGACGGATAAATACTATGAATAATGGACATAATTGGATCAACCTCATCAGTGATAAGGTTTTCAGGTGGAATCTCAAATATCCGCAAAACCACTCCTAACGCGACCAATTTTACCATCCCCAACCTTCAGTATCCAATTTGAAAATTCAGCAATTTCACTGTTACAAGAATTAGAAGATGAACTTCCAGCCTCCAACCTCATATTTCTCGTTAACTTGAGTACCTAGATATAGCGCCAAGGATTAAAAAATTACAATTAACAAATTAATGGCGAAATATTTAAAAAAATAATGAATGTCTAAAGCACAATCTAAAGAAATAAAAATTACCTTACAATATCCCAGAGGTACGATGAATTTATTGTAGAGTGAATAACATTATCCCTACTGCCGTTTGGTATAAGCGGAAGTATTTGACAAAAGTCTCCACCAAGAACAATTGTTTTTCCGCTAAACGGTAATTCACTCACAGATCCATCCGGACAACATATGGACGGTAGTCTATGTAATATACATTGAATTACATGTGGTATGTGGCATAATGTAGGACATTAATTATGGGAATATAAAAAAAAATATGGCTACACAATAGTCAATTATCGTGCATATATAAATTACAAATTAGAATCATATTTATGAGGAGACAAATACCACATAAAAATGGTCAACACCTAAGACACATCCAAAATATAAGTGGCATGTGATATAATGTAACACAAAAAAAATTTGAAAATACAAAAAAATGTGGCTATACAATAGCAAATTATTGTTCAACACAATAACAAAATAGAATCATATTCATGAGAAGATTTATAACTCATAAAAAATGGAATCATATTGTTATAATTATGCATTGTTAAAAAGATAGAGGATTATAGTTATTATGTAGCCACAACCAATGGATTAACCTTATAAATATAGGAGAAATTGCATCTTCGTACCCACAACAATAGGCGGTCAGCAAACACGACCCTTCGTGGATATTTTAGATAAAGTAATTTTATTACAATATTTTTTATCAAAAAAAAAAGTACACCTATTAGTACGTATTTATGTATAATTTGCAATGTTAGCCACAGTAAAATTACATCCCTAGCAACAATGATTAACCGAGAGGACCGAATTGAAAAATATGTGACCAAAAAATGGAATTTGGGTTTAAAAATCGAAAAGGATATATTCAATGGACCAAACCTGCAATTACTCCTAAATATATAGTCATGCATCACATATATTTGTTATTTAGTACACTTTTTTTTCAAAGTTGATCCCTACTAATATAACATTTTGTAAAACACACTCACACCGCCACAAAAAAATACAGGATGAGTTTCTAAATTAAAAGAATTAAAATTCGAAAGTAATTTCAAGGTAGTTAATCTTGTAAAGATTGGAAAGAATTGCTCAAAACTATGTAATAAGTAAACAATCAAGAAATATTATTTCTAAAATTCTTAGACTGTAAAAAATAATTGAATTCTTATACAGTAATCTCCCTTAAATAAGTAACAATTTTTTTCTAGAAACAAAAAAACATCGAAGAGCAACAATAGGATGGCAATTGGAAATGGCTGAAACATAGTGGAAAGAAATAAAACAATCGAATTTGGCGAGACGAAGGTTGCAAAGTTAGTATCTAATTTTTTTAATTAAATCGGCATACAAAAACAAATATAAAAAAGACTGATAATTGTCTCATTAAAGAATAATGTCATTTTTTTCTAAATAGTATAATTGTTTTTATTTGAAAATTTTACACGATAAAAAAAGCCCTCCACGACACATTGCACATGAGAATATGACATGTCATCACACAATGTAGCATACCTCTGTTGGCAATTTACTAAAGATGCGATATTTTGATATTGGTCCATTAGCTCATGGAACACAACATAACATTTCATTAAACAAACTCAAATGCAGTATTGGTCCAATATCTTTCGTGTGGTTAAAATCTCACCACAAATTACGCACATTAGAAAATATCTTTACAAAAAAAACACGGCTACACTTCAAATTATGAAAAAAGGTCCTATTAAAATTTTAAAAATATAACACTGGATCAATATCGCATTGCCATTTTTCAATAAGTTTTTAGTGTACAGACAACACGCAGCCGTGAATATATTTAGGCGCATGTATTTATTTTTGGCATGAAAAAATTGATACCAATATTATTGTGAAGCAATCAAATGAACATGTATACGTAAATTTATATTTTTAGAAGATTGAGATGCACAGTGTGCAACACTCTGCATCTTATATTCAACAATATTTATACATCGCGGGCTCGTGAGGTAAAAAAAATAAAAATTAATACACACATTAAGAATAAATAAATAAAATTTATCTGTATAAAAAATTACAAAAATATAAGTAAATAAGACAACATATTATTCAATTCAAACTCACGGCAAGTGGTACAAATTTTTAAGATCTTCAGTGCCGCAAAGCACTTATTAAGTGGCTATAACATAAGGTACTTTAGCGATACAAATGCACCATGGCCATAAATACATTTAAAAAAAGGACCACTATTAACTCAAATTGTAAAGAGACTATCACGATGAAAAATATCAGCTTCCAAATAAATGTTGAAGTAAACTTTTGTTGCTTGTCCAACAATTCCCACGACTTTTTCTATAGAAAAATAAACAGGGTTTACAAAGTCAAACAACATTTTTTATATATAGTCTACTATGAATAATGTTCATACAATAGGTAGCAAAATTAAAAATTAATTGGTTAAAGTAAAGTATATCTAAAAAATAATTATCTCGCGGTTCATATATGAAACAATTTAATTCTAAAACATACTCTCAATAGTAATATTTTATTATTAAAGTATGTAATACCACAATGAGGTTAATTATATTTTTAATCTATCACCAATATTGTCTTAACTACGAATTGCTATGTATACAATAAGTCATTTTATCACTAAATTAACTCATATACGTAAGAATTTTATTTTTTTAGGATATTATCTTATGTGTGATTACAAATTTTGGATATTGTCTTTTAGGGCTTACAAATACAGGAAACTATTTTTATGGGCTTATAAAATTAGAACATTATCTTTTCAATCTTGCAAAATGAAGACATTATCTTTTATGTTGAGCAAATTTAGGTCAGATTCAATAAAATGTGGGTCAAATAAAGCTAGATTATGATATGTTTAGTTGGTCGTATTTTATAAAATTTGGTCTAATTGGCATAAATTAAGAAATAGTACCCTAGTTTTGTAAGTTTAAAAAGATAATGTCCTAATTTTGCAAGTTCGTAAAGATATTGTCTCAATTTTGCAAGTCTGTAAAGATAGTGTCCTAATTTTATAAACACTCATAAGTTAGTGTCCTAAAATAAAAAAAAATTCCTTATAACCAATATATTTAAGAAACGCAAGATTGAGAAACAAAAAAATAAGGTCAATTTCAATGGAGAAAAGTATGAAACTTTTTCAAAAAAATATATTCTTATGATAACCGCTTCAGAAAAGAGTTGAGAGAGTTGACTCGACCTTTAGTTGTTGTTTTCTTATAGAATCAAAACCATAATTAATAAATCTATAAGACATTTTAGTACCATTCATTTTTTTAAATAAACTTTTAACATTTGAAAACAATCTTCAAGTTAATTATCTATTTAATTGTAGAAGTTGTTATTTATGACCACTTCTTCCGCTTAAATGAAATTTATGCCAAATTTTATAAAATGTGGGTCAAACGAAGCCCTATTATGATATGTTCAGTTGGCTATAATATATAACTTTTTGACTAAATTGTCCAAAATTAAAAGATAGTGTCCTAGTTTTGAAAGTTTGTAAAGATCCTAATTTTGCAAGTTGGTAAAGATTTTGTCTCAATTTTGCAAGACAGTAAAAGTAACTTTACAAACACTAATAATGTGGTGTCCTAAAATAATAAATCTTCCCTTACAACCAATTTAGTTAATGGTAACAAAGAGTATTAGTTGTTTATTTAAAAAACATTAATTGGTTAAAGCAAAGTGCATCTAAAAATAATTATAAAGTGGTTCATACATGAAACAATTTAATTCTAGAACACACTTTCAATAATAATATTTTATGATTAAAACATGTAATACCACATTCAGGTTACTTATGTTTCTAATCCATCACCAATATTATCTGAACTACGAATTGATATGTATACAATAATTTATCATTAAATTAACTCATATACACAAAGAAAAATTATTTTTTTATGACATTATCTTACTGGTGTTTGCAAAATTAGGACACTATATTTTGGGGCCTACGAATTTAGATAACTATCTTTATGAGCTTATAAAATTAGAATATTATATTTTGTGTTTGGCAAATTTAGGCCAACCTTTATAAAATGTGGGTTTAAATAAAGCCCGATTATGAAATGCCCATTTGGAAGTATTTTAAAAAAGAATAGCCCTAAATTGGTCAAAATTAAATTTTGGCCTAAAGATAATGTCCTAATTTTACAAGTTTGTAAAGATATTGTCTCAATTTTGCAAGTTCGTAAAGACAGTGTCCTAATTTTACAAACACTCATAAGATAGTATTCGAAAATGATATTTTTCCCTTATAAACAATATATTTAAGAAAAGCAAGATTGAGAACCCAAAAAATAAAGTCAATTTTAATGGAGAAAAGTATGGAACGTTTTTTTTTTTTAATTTATTATGATAACCGCTTCAGAGAACAGTTGAGCGAATTGACTCGATCTCTAGTTGTTTCCTTGTATAATCAAAATCATAATTAATTAATCTATTAGACATTATATTTTCATTTATTTTTAATTTTAAATAAACTTTTTAATATGTGAAAGCTATCTTCAAGTTAATTATCTACGTAATTGTAGAAGTTGTTACCATGTTTTCCGCTTAAATAAAATCTAGGATAAATTTTACAATATGTGGGTCAAAAAAGTCCGATTATGGTATGCCCATATAACTGTATTTTATAAAAATGGTCAAAAATTAAAAGATAGTGTCCTAATTGTGCAAGTTTGTAAATATATTATCCTTATTTTGTAAGTTCATAAAGATATTGTCTCAATTTTGCAAGCCCGTAAATACAGTATCCTAATTCTACAAACACTCATAAGACAGTGTCCTAAAATAATAATTTTACCCTTATAACCAATTTAGTTAATGGTAACTTAAAGTATTATTTGTTCATTTAAAGAACATTATTTGGTTAAGATAAAGTTTATCTAAAAAAAATTGTAAAGTGGTTCATATATGTAATAATTAAATGGGTTAATTACAAATAAAATTACGACATTTTCTCTAACTGTAATTTAATCTAAACTTTTGAATCGTTACAAATAAAGCTTCAGCTTTACATTTTTTAGCAATTCTAACAAAAAAGCAGATTTCAATTTGCCCGAAAATGATTATTAATTATGTGTTGTCATGCGAATCAATCTAAACATATTAATACAATTAATTATTCATTGTCGACTAAGTGAAACATCATTTTCGGACAATAAAAAATTTATTAGTTGGTTCGAATTGCAACCAAATGTTAAGTTGGAATTTTGTTTGCAAAGATTCAAAAGTTTATATTAGATTGCAATTTGCGAAAAGGTTGTGATTTTATTTGCAATTAACCCTAATTAAATTCTAAAACATACTTTTAATAGTAATATTTTATGTTAAAGTATATAACACCACATTGAGATTAATTATGTTTCTAATCTATCACCAATATTGTCTGAACTGCGAATTGATATGTAAATAAGTCACACTTTATAATTTATCACTAAATTAACTCATATAAGTAAGAAAAAATTATACTTTTTGGACATTATCTTATTGGTGTTCACAAAATTAGGACACTATCTTATTAAACATAAGTGGGATGTAATGGTCAAACTTTGTTAATATACATGGGTGGGAATTAAAAGTGTATTAATACATTTTTTTTAAGTTTTGCAAAATTTAACTATTTGATTTTGAGGCCAAAGCACAATTGATCAAGCTTAATCAACCCCATTCATATTAAATGCTAATCATCTCCTTTCCATCGTACCCTTTATACTCCATTTTTTCAATACAATTGTTATTTGCTGTTATAAAATAGTATATATATAATCAAACAAACCGACAAAAAGTACACAACTCTTCCATATATAGTGAATTGATCAATTCTCTATCACTTTCATCAGTTCCCACTTCCCAGTGGAAAAACTACGAAAAACGGGAACCAAAAAAAGGCCACTCTTTCTCGAAACAGCAATTCCTTCAGCCTCAGTCATATCTATATCATCACGACTCATGCCACGTGGAATTTCCCAGTCAAAATGATAAAGAAGTTGCCCCAATTGATACCCAACGTTTGCCAGTCCAAAACTTATACCAGGGCAAATCCTCCTCCCCGCCCCAAACGGAATGTACTCAAAGTTGTTCCCCGTGAAATCTACCGAACTCTCCTCGAATCGTTCAGGTCGAAAGGCTTCGGGTTCGATCCAGTACTCGGGGTCCCGACCCATGGACCAGATGTTGATCATCACTTTAGATTTGACCGGGATTGTGTACCCATCGACTGTGCATTCGTCTCTGCACGCTCGTGGCAGCAACGGGATTGGGGGGTGTAGCCTTAGGGTCTCCTTGATCACTAATTTTAGGTATTTTAGACCTTGCATATCGCTCTCTTCTACCGTCGATTTTCCCTTGAGACCGTCTCGTATTTCTCGCTGCGCTTTCGCCAACACGTCTGGATTTCGCATGAGCTCCGCCATTGCCCAGTCGATAGTGGACGACGTCGTTTCAGTTCCCGCGGAGAACATGTCCTGTTAAAGTTTCAAATCAAATAATCATTACCTAATACCGATTAACGTTTAATCATTTATCTTCCATGCAACCAACAATTGTTACACTAACTATAATTTTCATTATAATTTAGAGTTAATTCCAAGTAAAATTATAATCTAATTTTAACTTTTGAACCGTTGTAAATAAAACCTCACTCTAAAATTTGTTAGTAATTCTAACCAAATGACCGATTTCAATATGGCCGAACACTGTGATTAAATATGTGTTATCATTGGAACAAATCTAAACATATTAATATGATTATCTATTCATTGCCAGGCAAGTAAAAAAATTATTTGTTGGTTCAAATTGCAAACAAGTATTAAAAATTCAGTTTTAAATTATATTGGACTTTGCAAAAAGGTTGTAAATTTATTTGCAATTAATCCTATAATTTATTATTTTATACTTTACATTACCATTTCTATTGAAAAAAATGTAAAGAAACGCCCATTAATTTCAAAAGCATTGCAAAAGATGTGAAAAACTTGTTGATAAATAGATTACTTACGAAAACGACGGCTTTGACGTTATGATTAGTAATGGGGAACTCGAGTTCCCGATTCCTCTGCATCCTGAGCAGAACATCCACAATATCTTCACCATCAAATTCCCCACTCTGCTTCAACCTATGCTCCTCCACAATTTCATCAATAATCACGTCCAACTTACGTCTCATCCGCAGCAATTTATACTTGTTCCACGTGAGCAGATTGAGCAGTTTGGAAGAAGGAAACAGGTCAGCCAACTCAAACCCGCCGGCCATCGTCACCGCCGTGCTCAGCATCTCTACCAAAGCATCACTCTGCTTCACCACCTTCCCGAACGCCGATCTGCAAGTGATGGAGCTCGTCACACCGAACACCTTCTTCCGCAGATCGACAGCTTCTCCAGAGCACAGCCTCAGAGATTCGACCAGACGAGAAACCTCGTCTTGCCGAATATCTCCGAAAGATTTGACATTCCTGGCGCTGAGGAGCTCCAGAATGCAAATCTTCCGCATTTGCTTCCAGTACTCGTTGTACGGGCTGAATGCGATGTCCGCGTGATCGTACCACATGATTTTAGTGCCTGTGAGTAAAATTAATAAAATTTAATTAATTTCACACCGAATATAAGATGAGATAAATTCTTTTATGATATTACACTCGGATGAGATGAAATTAATTTATTTATATTAATTCTCTTAATGTACTTATTAGAGAATTATACACATTAATTAAATTATATAAGAATTCGATAGATTTGATCAAATACTCGAACATATCTAATTGATCATGAGGGGGGGAATGCCTTTAGCTTAAAAAAAAAAAAAAAAAAAAAAACCTCAACTAAAGTTTTCAATATTCTCAACTTACATGTGAAGAATTGAGAAGACCAAACAAGTATATACTAGAAGCTTCGATACTATGAAGAATACATATGATTTGAAGAATGTCTATTTTATTGAGTACAATTAGTACTCCATAAGTCCACAAATTTTTTACCAATTTATTGTTCAACACAAAGTTTAATGAAATTTAGTATTTTATTGAAAAAAAAAGATAAAATAAAAGTATTGTGTGAGATCATTTATTTGTTTGTTAATGTAGTTTATTTCCAAAAATGGAATGAATAAAAGACCAGTGGACAACAAAAAAAAAAAAAAATGGGTAAAAGAGTATTTCTTAAAATACAATAGGTCTTCATTGTTAAGCTTAGACCAATAGAATAGGACATATATCAAACAATACATATAATTTAAAGGAATTAAATGAATGCTCGTAATAGTACCGATGCTATCAGGCCTGTCCGCACAAGCGGGGTCCTGAACTTTCACCGCCTCTTTAGCCGCCTCCCGCGACGAAATCACCACCGCCGAAACTTGCCCGAGCTGCAGATGCAGGACGGGGCCGTACTTCTTGGCTACTCTCGTGAGTGCGTGGTGCGGCAGCTCCCCCACCAGGTGGTGGAGGTGGCCGATCACCGGCAGCTTCGGCGGCGACGGAGGAAGGTTTTTGTGTTTGGGAGGGGATGTTGGTTTTTGGCATGTCTTGATTAGTAAGAAGATGAAGGATGAAAAGAGCAGGAGAGTGGGGAGGGTGAAGGGAAGCTGGATTTCCATGGGGTAATATATTTTTGAAATTCAAATGATTATCTTATCTATATGTTAAGGCTCTGGATTTGTCATTTCCAGGAGGAATTGGTGAGTGGAAGAAGGAATTATTATTGACTTATTGAGTGTGACTACAAAGACTATATATTTGTAGTTGTCGGCCACGCCATCAAATTAGACTAACCTAGTGCCAAAATTATGTGATTTAGAAAGTATTCAAAATTATGTGATTAAATTTACGTAGAGGTATGGTCTAATCGAGTTGGATCAAATTTGAGTGTGTTTGAACTTAGTTTATGTATTATCAAATTTAATTATTAGATATATTAATAATAGAGTAAGTTTTATATGAAAATGACTCTTGATAAATTTAGGGAAAATTGAGTTTTTTGTCCTCTAAGTTTGGTCAACTTTGTTTTTCGTCCTCTAACTTTTGACTTTATTTTTTAGTCCGATAACTTTCAAAAAATTAGCATTTTCGTCCTAAAACATAAGTTATCGGACTAAAATGTTAATTTTAGGACTAAAAAATTATCGGTTTTAGGACGAAAATGTTAATTTTTTAAAAGTTATCGGACTAAAAAATAAAGTCAAAAGTTAGAGGACGAAAAACAAAATTGACCAAACTTAAAGGACAAAAAAACCAATTTTCCCATAAATTTATCATGAAATTGTTTTAGAGTATCGAATATTTAACCAGGAGTATTATTAATTTGGGTCAGAAAATTTACAACAATTACAATATAATATCACCTACCCAAATTAATAATACTTCTGGTGAGATTATCGATATTTCTGGTTAAATATTCAATGTTTTAATATAGTTTCATGATAAGTTTATCATTAATTGTTGTTATATCACACTTTGCCTTAATATTATTGATTCCCGATTTTTTTTCAAATTTAATTAGACTTATACGAATCTAATCGAGCTTAATAGTATTAATTTTAAATTAGATTATTCATCAATTAAAAATTACTATTAAATTTTATAATTTCATTTAATAAGTTTCTTTACATATTTTTATATTTATCATTAACCGTGAAAAACATAAATTAAAATATCAGACTTTTCATAATTTAGGTGAGCTAGTGAATATCATTGAAGTTGAATTTATTTATTTATATTGATGAATTTTATAAAATGAATCCAAACATATATTTTCGACTAGGACATCGAATAATGCACGGATGACTGGATTTAATTACAACCTTAAGTCTAATCCCAAACAACCAACGGTGCTGCTAGGAAATTTTGGATTTTATCGCCAAGGAACACGCAAATTTCTAATCGTGACTGCGAACTTGCTTCAAGATTTCTGCCTAAAAATCCAAAATACAAAGAAGAAAAGTCTACTGAAGAAGAAACCAGGAAAGAGTATATATACGGTGAATTGAAAAAATGTCACACTTCACACTATATATATATAGTGAACAGAAAAGGGTTTGATGTCATTTACTGGGTCCCTGATAATATTAAATGACTACTACTGAACGACTTATTTTCCAAGGTCTTTTCGTTTTCAATGACTAAGACTCACGTAACTATTCTAATGAAATTACTTATTTATTAAAAAGAAGACAAAAAATTAAAAAAACCTATTCACATAATTGAAGTCCTTTATCTGTAACCATAAATTAGCAAAATATGTCCATTAAATTAAGGGTAGGTCTCTTGTGTATGGGTGTAATTGGGTCAAATAATGATCCATTTACATCAGGGCGCGCTACATATATTAAATATTTGAACTTTTAATTGTATTTTGCTCATAGCCTAGTAGAAATTGAAGTCTCTATCTTGCGCAAGGACCAGGGTTTGATTCCCCTCTTCCACTAGGTTTTACATTGTTTTGCCTCATTAATACCAAAAATTATGGCGCACCGAAAATTACCCTAAAATTAAGGTGCTAAATTTTTGGGGGAACTTTTTAGCTTTGCTTGGGGCAACTTTTTAATATTTCGTGTGAATACATTTTCAATGTTGATCGAAGTAACTTTTTACCAAACAAATGCATATCCATCTAAAACTGTTTGGTTAATAGAGTCCACATTTTTCTGCTATAGGGTGGTTAACTTTTCAACTTTAGTTGGGGTAACTTTTCTGTTTTATCTTGGAAAACTTTTCTTTGTAACGCACAATTACTTTTGTTTTATATGAAAACCAACTTTTCAGTGTTACGTGAGAATATTTTTTAATGTTGAGTGGAGTAACTTTTTACAAAACTAATGTATAATCATCTAAAATTGTTTGGTAAGTAGAACTCACACTTTTTCTGTTATATGAAGGTTACTTTTTAACTTTACTTGGGTTAACTTTTCATTTTTATCTTGGGGTAAATTTTCTCTATAATACACAACTTTTGTGCTATATGAAGACCTATGTTGCACAGGTGCGGATGCGGGAGTGCGGGGGTGATACGATACGAGTGCAGACATACGAATTTTCAAAAAACTTAGTGTGCGATTAGTCAAGAATACGTCTATTTATTTATATTTTATTATGGGTAAATTGTTTTTTAAGGACCGTAACTTTGGGGGTGGCAAAACAAGGACCGTAACTTTTCGGGCTGGCAAAACAAGGACCGTAACTTTTAAAAGTGACAATTTAAGGACCGTAACTTTAAAAATTTGCAATTTAAGGACCGCAACTTTTAAAAATAGCAATTTGAGGACAAATTAGTCCGGATTACTCTCTTTCGGGCTAATTAGAGCGGATTTGGGGCTCAAATCGCCAACATGAATATTATTTTGAATAAAAATATTTAAAAAAAAATCCACTTTATTTTTTCTTTTATTTTTTGAAATAATTTCCAACTCATTCATTATACTCAAAATACTCTAAGAAAAAAAAATGAAATGAATATTTTTTGAAATAATGAAAGTATTTTATTTTTTGAGTATAATGAAATTGTTGGTGAACGAATCTAATCGTAAGGATTAGTGGCTGTTTTAATCCGTTTTTACGTCACCAATCAATAACGTGTGATTGATTACCACCGTAAATGGTAAATCGGGATATGAATTTATCGAATTTGTAAATTCGGTAGTCGAAATTGGACTTATTTCGTGTATGTGTGAGTTTGGGTGTGTTTGTGTGTATTTTTGTCTGAAATTCGAAATTATTTCAATAAGCTGGAGAACAACTATTTATAGAGGCTAGCAAGCATGAGGTGCTATTGACTCTTGGTCTCCCTAGCTTGCATGCCTGACATATGTCCTTTGACCTTAGTTTGACCTTATCTAAGCTGAATCTCAGTTACAAAGTCTTCTTTTGGGCCTTATCTCGGACTCATTGTTGTTCGCCTAGGTCGGCTTGAATGATCTTGATGACCCTTCAACTGAAAGTTGTTCGCCTCTTGAGGGTGTACTTTGGAAGTTGTTCGCCTTATGGCTTTGTTCAGCTTGGCTTTGGGATCTTTGTCCTTTGTTCACTTGTACACACTTCTTTGGCTGTTTGTTATATCATAATTTGACCAAGTTGTTCGTCATTGATGACTTCACAGTTGGCTCATTCTTGGTCTCGGATCTAAATACCTGTTCGCCCATTAGTTGTTCGTCGGGGAGTTGTTCGTCACTTTATACACCTCTAAAATTGGTAGATGCGCCCCAACTTGATTTTCTTTGTTGATCACCCTTGATTTGAGGTTGGCTCTTCATAATCCTTGATGTAGCTTTAATCCTTGTTCGCCATTTATTGACTTATGTTCGCCTATCAACAATTGCCCCCTATCCTGGCTATATGTTGCCCCAGACGAGCAACTTTGTGGCGAGCAACTATAGTTAGGATATCAAAATGATGAGGGTTGGGGTGAACATCATTGGCTTGGGCGAGCAACATATGGTCTGTCGTTTCGTCTTCCCAAGGTCTGGGGGTTGTACGAAGATGACGTGGGCGGCATGGTTGTGCGCCGCCCACGCGCGAGCAATCCCGAGGCCACGCGCCCCTACATTTGCATGTAGGCCCTTCGATTCTTATACTTGCTCGGAAATTACCCCGTTTTCTCTCAATTTGGCCCCGGGGCTTTTGGGAAATTACGTCTGGGACCCCGTTTTTATTTGGGGTATAAGTAGTGGGAAAACTGAAATTTTTCCCACTTCTTCTTCTCCTACTACAGTGCTCCGGCGACTTCCTCCTCCCTCCGGCGATACCAAGCTTTCCGACGTCCGTCTTTCCGCTTTTGGTTTCAAACTTCAATTCCCAGGTAGTTACTCTTTTTTCTCTCTATCTTTTTCTCTCGAAAATCCTTTCTGCCGCCGTGTGGACCCGAGCGCCACCGTCTTCTCCGGGATAGCACCGCCGTCTGCAACTCTTTCTACCGCCGCTTGGATTTTTCTTCCTCTTCTATGTCTTCGCACTTGAGCAATAAAACTGAGGAGACCCTAGATCCCCTTTTTCCCATTGTTGCTCGCGATCTGGAACCATTTGAGGTTTCCTCAGCGTCGAACACTCACGTGGACTCAGTTGTTCGCTCTGTGGAAAACACTGGTGCGGGCCCATCTGGGAGAGAATTAACAGTTGTGGCGAACAACAATTTGGACGATAGCTCTTCGTCTTCTGCCGAATCTGGAGATCCAGATCTTAACGATCTCACTCACGAGTTCCTGGAGAGTATTAACTTTCCATCCCCAAAGATGCGGGAAAATGAGATCCCAGCTGGGGTTGCTCGACTATTCGAATGGCGAGCATATGCTGAAAGGTATGCGAACAGCTTTCCCCGTCCCCAGAGACAAATAATGGATAAGGTGAAAACTGAGTACCAGGCGAGCAAGATAAAAAGTGTTGTTCGCGAAGATGAACTGGACTCTATCCGGAAGGACTACAAAATCCCATACGATATTTACCTGTGGGCCCCTCGGAGAAAGGAAAGGGCTGATCGCCCACCCCCAGGATGCACGGCGATCAACCTTCACACCTTGATTGCCGGACTAAAGCTGCCTCTTCCACCCGTTGTTGGTCGATTCCTGGAGGCGACCAACTTGGCCATCACCCAAATTACTCCAATTGGGTGGATGAACCTTCTAGGCTCTATGTGCTTGTTCGCCTTGGAGGGGTATGTTGATCGGATCACTGCGGAAGAGATCAACTACTTGATGACAATTACAAGCTGCCCCTTAGGAGAAGAAGGCTATCATTATCTCAAGGCAAGAACTGGGTTGAAAATGGTGGAAGAGGTGCCGAACAAGATTCGTGACTGGAAGCAACACTTCTTCTGGATTGGGGGTGATTGGCGAGCATCTTCTGGTCCACACGGCGGCCCTGGACGAATAAATTCTCCAGCAGCCTATGGAAAACTGAAACGTAAGTTTGTTTCTTGCTCGCCTTTGGGCTAAGTAGTTCTAATTTAACTTTTCTTGTTTGTTCGCAGGCCCTCGTCTACCCAAGTGGGATTCGAAAGAGGAGGAGTTGAGCTCTGAGTTTCTGTTTACTTCGTGCTTGGTTGGCCTCCGAAATAGGGCAGATAGGACTATTGACTATCTTTGCCGAGCAAGGTGTCAAAGAGCTGCTCGCCTCTTGACTTACCCTCACCACCTGGAGGCTCAAGCTGAGGTGCCCCCAGGTATGACAATTTATAACTTTTGATTCCAGTCTTGTTCGTCATTGATTTGTTTAACTTGCTTGCCTAAATAAATTTTTTTTTTTTTTTAGCCGAGCAAGTAACAGTTGCTGTTCCCCCCAGTTACGCCCTCCTCAAGCGTAGGGTATCTGAAATGGGGCCCCCAAAAGGGAAGAAGAGGAAAGGTGACCCCCCCCTCCCATGTGCTTGCAATGACGAACAAACCTGAGGGGGCTAGAGTTCCCAGACAGGCGCCCCCCCCCCCCCCCCCCCCCCCCCGTTCAAATCCGTTCCCCTCCTGTTTCCCCACCTCGTGGTGGGAAATGCCTTAAGAAGGCAGACGGGACCCCATTGGCCGAAGATGTCCTCGGCAAGGGGAAGGAAAAAATGGGCCAAAGTCATGCTCGCCACGAAGGGGATGTCATTAGGCGTTCTTCCGCGGAGCCTACGGAAAGGTCGGGAAAGGCGAGCAAAGATGTGGGCTCATCCCGTGGCCCAGAAGACCTCACGTTCCTTGGATGGGATGAACGGAAGTTTGCCGAGTAAGTATCTACCCCCTTCTGCCGAACAACTTTCATTTTTAATTTTTCTAAGTATCAATTTCTTTTCTTGTTCGCAGATATCGGGCTGATGATTATCCCGGTCGAGCAAGTGTTGTACATCAGTACGCTTGCTCGAAAACTCCCGTTAACATAAGGGAGATTCCTGGCGAACATGTTCGCAAGGCGACGGAGTTGGTCACCCGAGCCTGGACGCGTCCCTTGGACAAAGCCATCCTCCAACAGGGGCAAATGGACAATCTCCACCTCTCGATGATGCTCGTCGCCAACGGCCTCGTCACCGCCCAAAGGGCAATCGCCCAAGTTGCCGAGCAAGAAGAGTCTGCTCGCCATTATGCGAGTACTGCTCGGCAACTCTCAGAGGAAAAAGACAAACTGGCGAACAACTTGCATGGCCAGATTGCTCGGCTCAATGACCAGCTTTCCCTCTATATCGACGGCGAGAAAAAGCACCTTGAAGACATTCAAGGCTTATCTGCCGAGCTGAAGAGTAAAGAGACCTTGCTTGGTGAGGAGAAGAACAAACTGTCAGCGGCCGAGCAGAAAATTGTCGATCTCGAGGCGGAGGTTGCTCGTCTCCGGGAGTCTGAAGTCAACCTCTTCACACGCGAACAACTTGAAGCGGAGGTTCAGGCTCGGTCTGCTCCCATTTCCAACCTTGGGTATATCTGTGCCTACGCGGACAGCATCCGCTCGGCCGATGCTTATGACTACAAGGACTTGGTGGAGGAGATGAGTAAAGACTTGAATGAATTCATCGAGCATTATCCGCCGCCGAACAACATTGAAATACAGCTGGCGGACCTGATTGAATTAGGGGTCAAGATTGATAAGCTTGACTCTAGCATCACTGTTACCCACCCTCCTCACCATGCTATTGGAGACGAGCAAGAGGGAGAGCCGCTTATGCAAGTTTTTGATCCTTGATCCATTCCATTTGCTTGATTCACTTCATCCGCCATACTTGCCCCCGTTCGCCCATTTATTGATAGTACTTCTTGAGATGTACGGCATTCCAGGAGTATGAGGCCGGCTTGCCTTCCATATCTTCGAGATCGTATACGCCATTTACGAATTTTTCCGTTATACGATATGGGCCCTCCCAAGCTGGTCCCAGTACTCCTGAAGATTGGGCGAGCAATTTTCTTAGAACCAAATCTCCAACTTTGAATTCCCGGACTTTTACACGGGAATTATAATAACGTTCCGCTCTTTGCTTGTATGTTGCATTTTTTAACTCAGCATTGAGTCTTTTTTCTTCGAGTAAATCCATTTCAGCACTTAGAGCAGAATTATTTGCTTGTTCATCAAAGTTGGTCGTCCTAATCGTACTGGTCCTTAACTCAATAGGTATTACTGCTTCTGTTCCGAAAGCCATAGCAAAGGGTGTTTCTCCGGTGCTAGACCTGGGAGAAACTCTGTATGCCCACAAGACTTCCGGGAGTTCGATAGACCAACCACTTTTACTCTCCGCCAGTCTTACTTTTAATGTATGCTTGATTATCTTGTTCACAGCTTCAACTTGTCCGTTTGACTGGGGATGATAAGGTGTGGAGTAATGTTTTTTGATCCCCCACTTCGCACAGAATTCTCTCAACTCTTGTCCATCAAACTGTGGACCATTGTCTGTCACAATTGCCTGTGGAACTCCGAAACGGCAGACAATGTTCTTCCAAATAAAGTTGATCATCTTCTGTTGCGTGATGTTCACCATGGCCTCTGCTTCTGCCCATTTAGTGTAATAATCGACTGCCACAACGGCAAATCGAACATTTCCGACTCCAGCTGGGAAAGGACCAATAATGTCCATTCCCCATCTAGCAAAAGGCCATGGGCTATAAACCGATACGAGTTGTTGAGCCGGGGTATGAATGTTTGGTGCAAAGATTTGGCATTGGTGGCAAGTCTTTGCTTTTTTGATTGCATCTTGGCGTAAAGTTGGCCAGTAATAGCCTTGTCTGATAGTTTTGTATGCCAAGGCTTGCCCCCCAGTGTGATTTCCACATACCCCGGCATGTATTTCTTCGAGTACTGCTTGCCCTTGCCCCCTAGGCAAACACTTGAGAAGTGGGACTGATATTCCCCTTTTGAAGAGTTGCTCGCCCACCAGAGTATATCTGGCGGCTCGCTTTACTAGCTTGGCAGCTTCAAAAGGATTGTTTGGTTTTTCCCCACTTTTCAAGTATTTGTCTATACTTGTTCTCCAGTCTTCTTCACTGGTTTGATCGTCGAGTTGGTTGACATTATAGCTTACTGTTGATGGATCTTTCATCTTTATAACTATAATACCTGCCAACTCTACGGGGCCTTCACTTGTTGCTAGTCGAGCAAGCGCATCTGCTTGAGTGTTGCTCGTCCTTGGAATTTGCTGTATGAAAACTTGCTGCAACATGGACATTAGGTGAGCAACAATCCGTTGATACTCGATCATGTGATTATCTTTTGCTTCGTATTCACCTCGGACTTGGTTCACGATCAATTGTGAATCGCCAAATATTTGCAAGCGTCTGACACCAACTGCGAGAGATAGGTGGAGACCAGCAATAAGAGCTTCATACTCAGCTTCGTTGTTGGTTGCCATGAAACCAAATCTGATTGCCGAGGTGAATACTTGTCTATCTGGGCTGATTAAAACTACTCCTGCCCCCGAGGCTATATTGGTTGATGATCCGTCCACATAGAGATGCCAAGGATGATCAAGTCCTCTCGTCGGATCTGGTGGGAAAGTTAGTTCGACTATAAAGTCGGCTAATGCTTGCCCTTTGATCGCTGTTCGAGGAGCATAGGTCACCCCGAATTGGCTAATCTCCAGTGACCATCTTAAGAGACGACCTGCAGTGTCGGGGCGATGGAGAATTTGCCTGAGTGGGAAAGTTGTTAGAACTTTGACTTGATGGTCAAAGAAGTATGGTCGTAACTTTCTCACGCTCATAACCAAAGCATACGCCAGCTTTTCGGTTGGAGCATATTTGATCTCTGCTTCGTGTAAAGCCTGGCTGACGTAATATATAGGTTGGTGAAATTTGCCGTCTTCGCGCACCAAAACAGAGCTGGTGGCAACTTCTGATGCGGCTAAGTATAGAAAGAGCTTTTCTCCTGGGATTGGTTTTGATAGGATTTTAACATCTCCCAGGTAGTCTTTAAGTTGATCGAAGGCCGCTTGGCAGTTGTTAGTCCATGCAAACTTTCCCTTTTTGACGGCCTCGAAGAATGGATGGCACTTATCCCCTGGCCTGGATATGAACCGGTTCAATGCTGCTAGGCACCCGGTGAGTCTTTGTACTTCTTTCACCGAACGTGGTGGTTGCATATCCATGATGGCTTTAACCTTTGAAGGGTTGGCCTCAATTCCCCGCTGGCTAACAAGATGGCCCAAGAATTTCCCTGAGTGAACTCCAAAGCTGCTCTTCTTTGGATTCAACTTCATGTTATAGTGTCGAAGAATTTCGAACACTTGAGTCAGATGTCGAAGATGGTCTTCCTTCTTGGGACTTTTGACTACGATATCGTCTACATAGACTTCAACCGTGTCTCCAATTTGTTAATTAAACATCTTGTTCACCAGTCTTTGATATGTTGCTCCGGCATTTATGAGGCCAAACGGCATTCTTTTCCAACACAGCAAGTTTTTGTTTGTATAAAATGCTGTGTTCTCCTGATCATCTGGATGCATAGGAATTTGATGATATCCGGCGAAAGCATCCATAAACGTCAACATCTCGTGACCTGCAGTGCTGTCCACCAATTGATCGATATGTGGGAGAGGAAAATTGTCCTTCGGGCATGCTGCATTCAGATCTGTAAAGTCTATGCATAGCCTCCAGGTTCCGTTTGATTTCCTCACCAGCACAGGGTTTGCTACCCATTGTGGACAAAGTGCCTGTCGAATGAGATCGTTGTCTAGCAACTTCTTAACTTCCTCATTCAAGGCTTGGTATTTGTCTGGGCCGTACTTCCTTCGTTTTTGATGGACGGGCTTTCTTGCTTGATTTATGTTCAGCTTGTGGCAAGCATGTTTCGGGTCTATCCCCACCATATCTGCGTGAGACCAAGCAAAGACATCTAGATTCTTGGTGAGGAACTCTTTCATTCGGGATCTGTAAGGCTCTGGGAGCTCAGATCCTATGAATAATTCAAGATCTTCGTTATCGGGATTAACTTTGAACGCCTCCAGCTCTTCGACTGGAGTCGCTCGTCGTTTTTGTCCCTTCCAACGGGGATCAAGTATGGGTTCCTCAGGGTTGGAATCATTTTCGATGTTCATGGGCTCTGCCCCCAGGCGGGGTTCTAGATCATCAGTTGGCTCCGTCCCATTGTTGTTCGTTTGTACTTGGCCCTCCAAGTCCTCCACTGAGGGTTGTTCGTCATCACCCATTTGTTGTTCGTCAGATGGAGGTTCCTCGCGGGTGGTAACGAGTTGTTCGTCCAACACTTGCTCGTTCAAGTGTTGTTCGTCTGTATCCTTGTGGTCGTCCATGTCCATCATATTGTTCAGTATTGATGGTTCGTCGACGGGATGACTTGTTGCTTCCATCATGGATATTTGTATAAATTTTGCTCGTAGTTGTTGAATGCATTCTCGTGCTCTCCGTTGGTCTCCTTTAATTGTGCCTGCTCCACTGGCTGTTGGAAATTTCAAACAATAGTGGTAAGTGGAACATGCAGCTTTAAATTCATTGAGAAAAGGTCGGCCAAGAAACCCGTTATAGGTCGACTCCTGGTCTACAACCAAGAAATCTACCATTCTTGTTATATTTCTTTCGGGTTCATTAGCCGTTACAAGTTGTACTGCTAATGTTACAATTCCCAACGGTGTTGTCACAGCGTTCCCGAAGCCTATGATTCTATGTGTTGTATTCCGAACATAACCCGAATAATCTCCCAGATTATCGAGGGTCTTCTTAAATAAGATATTGGTGTAGGCTCCGGTATCCACCAACAGTCTGTGGACTCTGGTCCCCATAATCTTTGCGCAGATTACGAGTGAATCATTGTACGGAGTTAAGACATCTTCAAGGTCTTTTTCGGTGAAAGTTAATTCTGCCGTTTGCATGATAGACGGCTTAACTCCCATTTCTTGCACTTGGCCAATCGCTCGTAGCTCCGCTTTCCTCTTTCGATTAGAGTCGGGTGGTTGTCCATCAAAACACCCTCCCGCGGGACCTGCGGGGTCCATCATGAAAAGATCTTCTAAAGGTTGAGCTGGTATACTGGGAACTGGTCGCCCGGGTCTGTTGTTTCTCTGAGGTTGACCATCCTCTTCGTCTTCTGAGTTGTTTTCCCGGGTTCTCTTCCCAGGTTGCCTTTTAACGAAATCGGAGAGCTTTCCCTCCTCATAAAATCGCCAGAGTTGCTTAAGCAAATCTCTACACTCACTCGTAAAATGCCCCACACTTTGATGGTAGGCACAATACTTGTTTGGGTTGAGTTTGCCAGTATCCTGACGGATTTTACGTGGTGGGGAAAGCAACTCTTTCTCCTTTACGCTCTCATACACAGTATCAACTGATACTGTCAATACTTGGTTCAATTTTTCCTTCAAATCCGATCCTTCGGTGAATGCTTTCATATTTTTTGGGACCCTGTAGCTTGTCCCGACGGGCTTTTTGTTATTCTCCTTAGTATCAGCTTTATTCTCCCCCAAATTTGTTTGTAGGGCCTCGTGCATGGAAACGAAAATGCCAGCTTGATTTCTAAACTCGGCATAAGTCTTTGGGCACTTTAGACGTACCTCCTTCCATAACTTCGACCCTTTTTTCAATCCGGCCATCACAGCGACGATCTTTGTATCTTCGCTCACCGGTTCTCCTTCTAGCAAAACTTTATCGAATCTTTCCATAAACGCCCGGTCAGTTTCATCATTATTTTGCCTCAAATCTGACAGTCGGTGTTTTTGGGAAAGATACGACCCCGCCGTTGAAAAGTGAGAAAGAAATTCTCGACTTAGTTGGACGAACGAGTGGATTGATGCCGGCGGCATTGATGAAAACCACTTATGAACCCGATCGCCCAATGTTAAAGGAAAATTTCGGAATTGGGTGGCATCGCTGGCCCCCACGGAGACCATGTAGTCCGTATACTTCGTTAAGTGGACCCGGGGGTCGGCGATGCCTTCATATTGAATGCTAGCCGGAAATTTAATCTTTTTTTGTATCGGGGCCTTCAAAATGTGAGCTGCCAAAGGTGAGGATGGCATGCTGGTCGTTCCCATCCCCCTCTGTTGGTCTAGTTGCCCCTGCATGTTCTCCACAGCCCTCCTTAGGCTTGATAATTCATCAAGAGGTGCCCCCTGACTTGGAGGCTGTTCGGCGAGCAAAGGCATTAGCCTTTCTGCTCGTCGCAGTCCCTCGCTTGGAGTGGGCACTTCCTGGGCTTGCCTCCTAAGGTTGTTCGCCGCATTTGGCCCTAGGCGCCTGAAGGCTGACTGGGAGAGTCTTTCATGGACGGATGGGCGAGGCTGTTCAAAAGTTGCTCGCCCATCTTCTGCTCCCCGGCGAGCAGCTTCCCGTTGGGGTTGGCTAAGCCTGTCTTGGGCACTGGAACGTGTTGTTCCATGGCTAGACATAGTTGTTCGTCCGCGACCAGACTCAGCCTGTACTTCTCTTTGGTCGACCACCTTGGCCTTTCCCTTATTCTGTCTGACTTGGGCACTATCAACCTCTCGCTGTTCGCCCCTAGTAGTCCTGGGTCTAACAACCTCTAGGGACTTGTCCCATGGCCTTGCTTGTGTTGGCCTAACCTGCTCTTGTTGCCTCTGGAGGGCCTGGAGAGCAGCTATGGTTTTGGCCAACTCGTTGGGGTTGTTCGCCAAAGCCTCCATCTCAGGGGGGAGGTTATGTGTTATGGCTGTATGTTGCGACCTGTTCGCCTATCAACAGAAAGTATTTTATTTTTAAAAATAATTTCCAACTCATTCATTAAATGTATAGTAAGTATTAATTTACCTAGATTAAACATTTAACACTAAGTATTATTTTATTGCAATGTGTGTTGTTGGTAGGCGAACATTTAAGGATTAAGGATGTAACAAGGATAATTAAGATTGGGGTGTATAATCTAATCCAGGTAGTGTATAAAATGACGAACAATTATTTCGACGAACAGCTATATCGACGAACAACACATCGGCGAGCAGGTTTTAAGACCCGAGACCAGATATGAACCCTCCTCCAAAACACTAATGACGAACAACGTTGACAAAGGGTGGTGTAACTACCGGCCTAAGAGGTGTATGAAGACGAACACAGAACCAAGATTCCCAAAGCTCATCTCAACACGAAGTCTAGGCGAACAACTTTGGTTGGAGGATCTTTCTGGACAAATCAAACCGACCTGGACGAACAATAATGAGTCCGAGATAAGATCAAAGAAGACTTTGTAACTAAGATTCAGCTTAGATAAGGTCAAACAAAGGTCAAAGGACACATGTCTAGCATATAAGCTAGGAAGTCCAAGAGTCTTGGACACCTCCTACTTGCTATCCTCTATAAATAGTTGTTCTCCAGCTAAGAAATACAAGTTCAAATTCACAAATACTCTTAAAACACTCACTAACACACCTAAACATACACACATATGAAATTAATACGATTTCGACTTTCGTATTTACAATTTCACATCCCGGATCTTCGATTTACCATTTACGGTGGTAATCAATCACACGTAATTGATTGGTGGTCTTAAACCGAACTAAAACAGTCACTAATCCTACCGATTAAATTTGATCACCAGTAAATTGGCGCTAGAAGGAGGGTTCGAACCTCCGATTTAGTGTGATTAGTCAAGAACTTCAAGTCAAAAACTTGAAGATTTGAAGAAAACCTCAAGAAACATTTGAAGATTCAAGCAAAAGTGTTCTTGGTGTTCTTGGTGTTCTTCATCATAAAAATTAAAAGAATTTAATTTGAAATACCTCAATCCAAAGAAACACAAGGTACACGCTTATCAAGGAGAGCATCTCCTACCCGAGCTTCGTCGGCTGACCACCAGGATCGTAATCCTAGGCATGCGAATAGATCGCAACATACAGCAATAACTCATAATCTCCCACCTGAAATGGAGGCCCTGGCGAACAACCCTAACGAACTGGCCAAGACCATTGCTGCTCTCCAAGCTCTTCAGAGACAGCAAGAACAGAATGGGTCTTCACAAGCAAGGCCTAAGAAGTTGTTAGGGCCAGATCAGTTAGGGGCGAACAACACGAGGTGAACAGTGCCCAGGTCAGGCGGGATAAGGGTAAAGCTATGTTGGTCGAGCCAAGAGAGGGCCAGGCTGAGTCTGCCCGCGGGCGAACAACAATGTCAAGTCATGGAACAACTCGTTCCAGTGCCCAAGACAGACTCGGCCAACCCCAGCAACAGGAAAAAGTTGCTCGCCAGGAAGCAGAGCGTGGGCGAGCAACATTTGAACAACCTCGTCCATCGGTTCATGAGAGACTTTCCCAATCTGCCTTCAGGCTTCTAGGGCCAAATACGGCGAGCAACCCTAGAAAGCAGCTCCAGGACATGCCCACTCCAAGTGAGGGACTGCGACGAGCAGAAAGGCTTGTGCCTTTGCTTGCCGAACAACCTCCGAGCCAGGGGGCATCTTTGGATGAGTTGTCAAGCTTGAGGAGGGCTGTAGAGAGCATGCAGGGACAATTGGACCAGCAAAGAGGAGTGGGGAGGACCAGCTTACCATCCTCACCCCTGTCATCTATCATTCTGAAGGCCCCGATTCAGAAAAAGGTCAAATTCCTAGCAAGCATACAATATGATGGTCTTGCTGATCCCAGAGTTCATCTGACAAAGTACTCGAATTATATGGTCTCAGTGGGAGCCAGCGATGCCACCCAATGCCGAAACTTCCCATTAACTTTGGGGGATCGGGTGCACAAGTGGTTTTTCGGCAATGCCACCAGCATCTATCCACTCGTTCATTCAACTGAGTCGAGAGTTCCTTTCTCATTTCTCAACGGCGGGATCATATTTGTCCCAAAAACACCAGTTATCGGACCTAAAGCAAAATGACGACGAGTCGGATCGGGCGTTTATTAAGAGGTTCGATAAAGTGTTGTTGGAAGGGGAGCCCGTTAGCGAAGATACAAAAATCATCGCTGTTATGGCCGGGTTGAAGAAAGGATCAAAACTATGGAAAGAGGTACGTCTGAAGTGCCCAAGGAGCTATGCCGAATTCAGAAATCAAGCCGACATATTCGTTTCCATGCATGAAGCTTTGCAATCAAACTTGGGGGAGAACAAAGCTGATCCCAAGGAGAACAACAAGAAACCTGGCGGGACAGGCTACCGGGTCCCAAAGAACATGAAGGCATTCAATGAAGGGACGGAGCTTAAAGAGAAATTGAACCAGGTGCTAACAGTGTCAGTCGATACTGTATATGAAAATGTTAAAGAGAAAGAGTTGCTCTCCCCTCCACAGAAAATCCGTCAGGACACTGGCAAACTCAACCCTAACAAGTACTGTGCCTACCATCAAAGCGTGGGGCACTTTACAAGCGAGTGTAGAGATTTGCTCAAGCAGCTTTGGCGGTTCTACGAGGAGGGGAAACTCTCCGACTTTGTTAAGAGACAAACTGGAAAGAGAGTCCGGGAGAGCAACTCTGAAGATGAGGATGATCAACCTCAGAAGAACAATAAATCAGGACGACCAGTTTCGGCTGTTACTGCTCGTCCACTTGAAGACCTATACATGATGAAACCCGTAGAACCAGAGGGGGGATGTTCTGATGGACGACCGTCGATCTCCAACCGAAAAAGAAAAGTCGAACTGCGGGTGATCGATCAAGTACAAGGAATGGGGGTTAAGCCATCCATCATGCAAACAGCAGAATTGACCTTTACCGAGAAGGATTTGGAGGGGATCTTGACCCTCCGTAATGATTCGCTCGTAATCTGTGCCAAGATTATGGAAACCAGAGTACACAGATTGTTGGTGGACACCGGAGCCTACACCAATATTCTTTTTAAAAAGACGCTTGATCAACTTGGAGACTACTCGGGCTACATCCGACCTTCAAATCACATAATTTTAGGCTTCGGAAATGCTGTAACAGTCCCGTTAGGGGAAATTAGGTTGTCCATTCGGCTTGTAACGGTCGAGGAACCCGAGAAAAACATAACAAGAATGGTTGATTTCTTGGTCGTCGATCAGGAATCAACTTACAACGGGTTTCTTGGTCGACCTTTCCTAAATGAATTTAAAGCTGCATGTTCAACTTACCATTATTATCTGAAGTTCCCAACAGTGAGTGGAGCAGGCACAGTAAAGGGAGATCAGAGAAAGGCCCGGGAATGTCTCCTGCAGTTGCAGGCCAAGCATGCATTAGTATCCATGATGGAGGCCACAACTAGCTATCCTGCTGATGAACCTTCAATACTAGAAAATATGATGGACATGGAGGAGGACCACATGGATACTGATGAGCAACACATTAACGAACAAGTGTTGGACGAACAACTCATCACCACCCATGAGGAACTTCCATCTGACGAACAACAAAGGGGTGGTGACGAGCAACATTCATCAGATAACTTGGAGGGCCAGGTGTTGACTAACAACAATGAATCAGGACCAACAGATGATCTAGATCCCCGTCTGGGAGCAGAGCCCATGAGCATCGAAAATGATTTCAACCCTGAGGGACCAATACTTGATCCTCGTTGGAAAGGACAGAAACGACGAGCAACTCCAGTTGAAGAATTGGAGGCGTTCAAAGTTAATCCTAAAAACAAGGATCTTGAATTGTACATAGGATCTGAGCTCCCTGAGCCTTACAGATCCCAAATGAAAGAGTTTCTCAGCAAGAATCTAGATGTTTTTGCTTGGTCTCATGCAGACATGGTGGGGATAGATCCAAAACATGCTTGCCATAAGCTCAACATTAATCAAGCAAAAAGGCCCGTCCATCAAAAACGAAGAAAATATGGTCCAGACAAGTATCAGGCTTTGAATGAAGAAGTAAAGAAGTTGTTAGACAACGACCTAATCTGACAAGCACTCTGTCCACAATGGGTAGCAAACCCAGTCCTTGTGAGGAAACCAAACGGGACCTAGAGGCTATGCATAGACTTTACAGATCTGAATGCAGCATGCCCGAAGGACAACTTTCCTCTCCCTCATATTGACCAATTGGTGGACAGCACTGCAGGTCACGAAATGCTAACATTCATGGATGCTTTTGCCGGATATCATCAAATCCCAATGCATCCAGACGATCAAGAGAACACAACATTTTATATGAACAAAAACTTGTTGTGTTGGAAGATAATGCCCTTCGGCCTCATCAACGCCGGAGCAACATACCAGAGGTTGGTGAACAAGATGTTCGATGAACAAATTGGAGATAGGGTAGAAGTCTATATAGACGATATCGTAGTCAAGAGCCCCCGAAAGGAAGACCATCTTCAATATTTGACCCAGGTGTTCGATATTCTTCGACGTTACAATATGAAGCTGAACCCGAAGAAGAGCAGTTTTGGAGTCCATTCCGGAAAACTCCTGGGCCATCTTGTTAGTCAACGAGGGATTGAAGCCAATCCAACAAAAGTCAAAGCTATCGTGGATATGCAACCGCCACGTTCGATAAAAGAAGTACAACGGCTTACAGGATGCCTAGCAGCATTGAATCGGTTCATATCCAGATCGGGGGACAAATGCCGTCCATTCTTTGAAGCCATCAAGAAAGGACAGTTCACATGGACTAACAACTGTCAAAAGGAATTCGACCAACTTAAGGACTACCTGGGAGATGTTAAGATTCTATCAAAACCCGTCCCAGGAGAAAAGCTATACTTGTACTTAGCTGCGTCAGAGGTGGCAATCAGCTCTGTTCTAGTATGGGAAGAAGGCAAATTCCATCAACCTATTTACTACGTCAGCCAAGCTTTGCACGAAGCGGAGATCAAATACTCTCCAACCGAGAAACTGATGTACGCACTTGTCATGAGTGTGAGGAAGTTACGACCATACTTCTTTGACCATCAAGTTGAAGTGCTAACAACTTTCCCACTCAGACAAATTCTCCATCGCCCCGACACAGCTGGTCGTCTACTAAAATGGTCACTAGAGATTAGCCAATTCGGGTGACCTATGCTCCTCGAACAGCGATCAAAGGGCAAGCGTTAGCCGACTTTATAGTCGAACTAACCTTCCCGCCAGATCCGACGAGAGGACTTGATCACCCCTGGCATCTTTATATTGACGGATCTTCAACCAACATAGCCTCGGGGGCAGAAGTGGTTCTGATCAGTCCAGACAGACAGGTATTCACCTCAGCGATCAGATTTGGTTTCATGGCAACCAACAACGAAGCTGAGTATGAACTGGTCTCCACCTATCTCTTGCAGTAGGTGTTAGACGGTTACAAATATTCAGCGACTCTCAATTAATTGTGAACCAAGTTCGAGGTGAATACGAGGTGAAAGACGATCATATAATCGAGTATCAGCGAATTGTTGCTTACCTGATGTCCTTATTAGAACAAGTCTTCATTGAACAAATTCCGAGGACAAGCAACACGCAAGCAGATGCGTTGGCCCGACTAGCAACAAGCGAAGGACCTACAGAGTTGGCAGACATTATAATAACAAAGATGAATGACCCATCAACAAGAAGTTACAATGTCAATCAACTCGACGAACAAGCAGGTGAAGAAAAGGACTGGAGAACAAGTATAGTCAAATACTTGAAAAGTGGGGAAAAACCAAATAACCCTTTTGAAGCTGTCAAGTTAACAAAGCAAGCCGCCAGATACACTCTAGTGGGCGAGCAGCTTTACAAAAGGGGAATCTCAATCCCACTTCTCAAATGTTTGCCTAGGGGGCAAGGACGAGCAATACTCGAAGAAATACATGCCGGAGTATGTGGAAATCACACTTGGGGGCAAGCCTTGGCGTACAAAACTATCAGACAAGGCTACTATTGGCCGGCTTTACGCCAGGATGCAATCAAGAAAGCAAAGACTTGCCATCAATGCTAAATTTTTGCCCCAAACATTCATACCCCGGCCCAACAACTCGTATCAGTTTATAGCCCATGGCCATTTGCAAGGTGGGGGATGGACATTATTGGTCCCTTCCCGGCAAGTGTTGGAAATGTTCGATTTGCCATCGTGGCAGTCGACTATTATACGAAACGGGCGGAGGCAGAGGCCATGGTGAAGATTACGCAACAGAAAATGATCAACTTCATTTGGAAGAACATTATTTATTGCTTTGGGGTTCCACAAACCATTGTGACAGACAATGGTCCGCAGTTTGATGGGAAAGAGTTGAGAGACTTCTGTGCGAAGTGGGGGATCAAGAAACATTACTCCACACCCTATCATCCCCAATCAAATGGATAAGTCGAAGCCGTGAACAAGATAATAAAGCATACACTAAAAGTACTGCTAGCGGAAAGCAAAAGCAGTTGGTCTGAAGAACTCCCAGAAGTCCTGTGGGCATATAGGGTTTCTCCCAGGTCAAGCACCGGAGAAACACATTTTGCAATGGCTTTCGGAACAGAAGTTGTAATACCAATCGAGTTAAAGACCAACACATACAGAACGACCAACTTTGATGAGCAGGCGAACAACTCTGCTCTAGCTACTGAAATGGACTTGCTCGAAGAAAAAAGACTAAGTGCCGAGCTAAAAAATGCTACTTATAAGCAGCGAGCAGAACGCTACTACAATTCCCATGTTAAAATTAGGGAATTCAGAGTTAGAGATTTGGTTCTAAGAAAGTTGCTCGCCCAACCTCCAGGTGTATTAGGACCAACTTAGGAGGGCCCGTATCGTATAACGGAAAAATTCGTTAATGGTGTATACGATATCGAGGATATGGAAGGCAAGCCGGCCCAATACTCCTGGAATGTTGTACATTTGAAGAAGTACTATCAATGAGGCGAACAACTTCTTGATTGGGCGAACAAATGTCTTGGGGGGCAAGTGAACCAGATAGGGCAAACCAAAAACTTGCCTAATATTTTGGAAATTTTGCTAAGTATAGAATGAAAAGTTGTTCGGCACATTGTATAGTTTAGGGCTGTTTCATCTTTTTTAGTTTAGACAAGGTTGCTCGGCAAAAAATACTATAAGCGAGCATGATTGTGGTTAGTGTTCAAAGTTGTTCGTCAGGTTGTATATGTTAGTGACGAGCAGTCTTACAACACTTGTAAATTTTTTACATTATGTATACATAGTTGTTCGTTGAAAGAAAAGTCCAAAAGCTCGAGGTACAAGTCCATTTTGAGGACCAAAGCCAATTAAAGGTTGTTCGTCTTTTAAGATGAGCAGAACCTAAGGCTAAACCCAAATTTCATTAAAAGGCAAAGTTCAAATCGAACAAAGCGCAAAATTATATGTTATAATTGCGAAAGCATTGACAAAAATGTAAAGGCAATTAACATATAAAGAAAATGAGCAAACAAAAGAAAGACATTTCATTAAATAAAGGCATTGAGCCTCAAAAATAACACAAGAGTTCTAGAGGAAGTGTACTACAAAAAACGAACAGCTATTACAAAATAAAGTCTAATCTAAGTCCTAAATCTATGGCTGCTCGGCAGGGGGAGGGCCTTGAGTCTGATCGGCGGAAGGGTTAACGATCATATCTCTAGCCATATCCTCGGCTGCTTTCTGTTCCCTCTCTCTAGCAGCTTGCTCGTCTGCGGCAGCTGGCTCCTCTTCTTGCTCACCCTCATCGATCATAGGTGGAGGGCGAGTAATGGTGATACTGGGTTCAAGGCTGTCAATATTGACCCCCAGTTCGGCAATATCCCCTAACTGGATTTCAATGTTGTTCGGTGGGGGATAGTGCTCTAGAAACTCTTGCCCATCTCTTACACCATATCTTTAAAATCGTACGCATCAGCCATGCGAATGCAATCGGCATAGGCGCAAATATATCCCAAGTTTGAGATAGGGGCGGACCGGGCTTGGAGCTCAGCCTCGAGCTGTTCGCGGGTGAAGTTGCTGGCCTCCACATCCCTAAGGCGAGCAACTTCCGCTTCGAGCTCGGCAATCTTCTGCTCGGCCGTGGACAGTCTTTTCTTCTCTTCGCCGAGCAAGGCATCTTTGCCTCCCAATTCACTAGATAAACCTTGAATTTCTTCAAGGTATTTCTTCTCATTATCAATGTAGATGGTAAGCTGGTTATTGAGCTGAGCAATCTGGCCATTGAAGTTGTTCGCCATCGTGTCTTTTTCCTCGGTAAGTTGGCGAACAGTGGCAGCATGATGGCGAGCAGCTTCTTCCAGTTCCACCACCTGAGCCATTCCCCGTTGAGCAGACATGAGGGAGTTGGCAGCTTGCACCATTGGCATATGGAAGTTATCAATGGCCCCTTGGGCAAGGACGGCTTTGTTCAATTGCTTTGACCAGGCGCGAGCAACTATTTCAGTCGCCCGACGAACATGATCATCAGGGATGTCACGAATGTTCACCGGGGTCTTCGAGCATGCGTATTGGTGGATCACATCTACTCGCCCTGGGTGGTCATTGGCCCGATACCTGTGAACAAAAAAGTTTCGAGACTTAGTGAATCTTCAACTTATTCAGTTCTCGGAAGAGTTTAAGGGAGAATCCTTACTCGGCAAATTTGGCTCCGTCCCACCCGAGATAGGTAATGTCCTCAGGTCCGCGAGGAGGAGTGTGCCTATCCTTGCTCGATTTTCCTCCTCTCTCATCAGTAGGAGAATGGCGAGCAACCTCGACGGAAGGCAGGCGACCAGAAGACCCTCCCACCTTGGATTTCCCCTTGAGGAGAGGAGGCAGGGGCCATCACTTTTCCTCAGCCTTTTAGAACCGTGAGGAGAGGAGGCAGGGGCCGGGGTGGGTGATGAGCTCGGCGGAAGAGTTGTCTGTTGGGTTTGCTCGGCAGTAGAGGCCTTGTTGGTCATCGCCAACACCTTAGAAGGCGGATCACCCTTCTTTCTTCGTCCTTTTGGTGGCGCCATTTCGAATACCCTCTGTTCTAGGAGAGCAAAGTTAGGAGGGACGGCAACAGTCACCTGCTCGGCTAAAAAAAATATTAGACGAGCAGTTATATCCTTAAGGGTGAGCAAGAATGGGGGCAAAGCTTAAAACCTTACCAGGAGGAACTTCGGCTCGGGCTTCTAAGTGATGAGGATAAGTGTAAAGACGAGCAGCTTTTTTACACTTATCCTGATTCAGATATTCAACCGTCCTCTCAGAGATATTGCAGAGAGAAATGAGGCAAGACGTGAAAAGAAACTCAGAGTTGATCTCCTCTTCTTGGCTCGCCCACTTCAAAAGTCGAGAACCTGCATAAAAGAAAAGACAAGTTAAAATTAGTCCCATTTGTATTATTTAAAAAATACATTTGGGGCTCACGATGAAGTGCTCCATAGGAATCCGGAGTCTGAATCCGTATTCTATCCCCCTGCTCGTTCGCAGCTGCTCGCTAGTCGCCCCCAATGAAGAAAAACTGGTGTTTCCAATCCTTAATCTTGTTCGGCACCCCCTCGATGATTTTTAATCCAGGCGAGCCTTCAAGTAATAATAACCATCCTCGCCAGCTGCGCATTTGGATATGGTCATCATATAATTCACCTCATCTGGGGTAATCCGATCAACATACCCCTCGAGGGCGAACAGACTCATCACACCTAGAAGGTTCATCCATCCAATAGGAGTGATTTGAGTAATGGCCAGATTGGTCGTCTCCAAGAAGCGACCAACAATGGGTGGAAGTGGAATTCTTAGCCCCGCCATGAGAGTATGAATGCTGATCGCCGTGCACCCTGGAGGTGGCCGATCTGCTCGCTCTTTTCTATGGGGAGCCCACATAAAAATGTCCAGAGGAATCTGATACGTCTCCCGTATGCCCGCCAGATCCTCTGGGAGAACAGAGCTCCTAATCCCGGATGCTTGAAAACTAGTCCTAGGAGACTTAAATTTACGCCTCTGAGGGGTCGGAAAGTTGCTCGCGTATTGATCCACATATGCTCGCCACTCAAATGGGCGAGCAACTCCTACAGGGATTTCGTTCTCCATATACCTAGGGTTTGGGAATTCGATCCCTTCAAAAAATTCCCTTGTGAGCTCGTCAAATTCAGGATCCTCCTCTTCCTCCTCGGAATCAGAGCTAGACGATTCAGATCCACTCACCTCATGAGAAGGACTGTTCGTTTCCTCCTCGCCCGGTTGATTCCCAGAATCAACAACGGCTCCTTGTACGCCAATCTCCTGCCGGATTTCGGAAGATACTTCGAAAGAAGGTTGGTCTCCGTACGGGATTACCCTTAGGGGGTCAACTTCAAGAGCTCGGGAGGGGGTTTTACTGCTAGAGTGGGAGGACATTGGTTCTTGAGACGGAGGATGGGTGATGAAGATTTTGCCGGCGAAGTTTTTGAAGGTGTCGATGGATTTCTCCCAGGAGAATTACGAATATAATGTTTAAAAAAAGAGAAGAAAAGAAGAGTTAGAAGTGATGAAAAATTAAGATTAAATACCTTAAAATCGCAATAAGTGTCGCCGGAATAAATTCAGAGGTCACCGGAAAAAGAAGGAATTTGCTGGAGACTCAAGGAAGGAAGGAAAAAGTGGAAAATAATTCAATTCCCACCTGTATTTATACTAAGGCCAAAAACGGGATAAAATTTGTAATTTCCCCCAAGATTTGGATTGAATTGAAGAAAAATGGGGTAATTTTCGAGCACAATCGAAAATCCAGGGACCTGCGTGCAAACATGAAGGCGCGTGGCTTGGGGATTACCCACGCGTGGGCGGCGCGTAATTATGTCGTCCACGTCATCCTGGGATACTCCCCCGGATCTTGGGAAGACTAAGCGTCGACCCTGAAGTTGTTCGTCAGAGTTAGGGATATTCACCCAAATCTCTGCCAATTAGATATCCTAACTATTGTTTCTCGCCCAAAGATGCTCGTCTATAGCAACACCCAGTCAGGATAGGGGGAAATTATTGGTAGGCGAACATCGACCATTGTTTTGCGAACAAGGATTAAGGATGTAACAAGGATAATCGAGATTGGGGTGTATAAACTAATCCAGGTGCTGTATAAAATAACGAACAACTATTTCGACGAACAACTATATCGACGAACAATACATCGGCGAGCAGGTTTTAAGACCCGAGACTAGATATGAACCCTCCTCCAAAACACTAATGACGAACAACGTTGACAAAGGGTGGTGTAACTACCGGCCTAAGAGGTGTATGAAGACGAACACGGAACCAAGATTCCCAAAGCTCATCTCAACACGAAGTCTAGGCGAACAACTTTGGTTGGAGGATCTTTCTGGACAAATCAAGCCGACCTGGACGAACAACAATGAGTCCGAGATAAGACCAAAGAAGACTTTTGTAACTAAGATTCAGCTTAGATAAGGTCAAACAAAGGTCAAAGGACACATGTCTAGCATACAAGCTAGGAAGTCCAAGAGTCTTGGACACCTCCTACTTGCTATCCTCTATAAATAGTTGTTCTCCAGCTAAGAAATACAAGTTCAAATTCACAAATGCTCCTAAAACACTCACTAACACACCTAAACATACACACATATGAAATTAATACGATTTTGACTTTCGTATTTACAATTTCACATCCCGAATCTTCGATTTACCATTTACGGTGGTAATCAATCACACGTAATTGATTGGTGGTCTTAAACCGAACTAAAACAGTCACTAATCCTACCGATTAAATTTGATCGTCAACATGTGTGATGTACTAAACGTATAGTAAATGAAATAATATTTAAAAAAAATTCCACTTTATTTTTTTAAGTATAATGAAATGAGTTGGAAATTAAAAAAATGGAAAGAAAAAATAGAGGTAGAATTTAAAAATTCGGGCTACTTTGTCTTCAAATTGTTATTTTTAAAAGTTGCGGTCCTTAATTTGCCACCTTTTAAAGTTATTGTCCCTGTTTTGCCAGCCCGAAAAGTTACGGTCCTTATTTTGCCACCCCCCCAAAGTTACAGTCCTTAAAAAAAATTTACCCATTTTATTATATATAATACCTAAACAAACAAATATATTTTAAAATTTTGTAAATCGAATGTATATAATTCACATTTTCTCTGGCCCAAAACTTAAACATATTCAATAATTTAATATAATTAAGTAACCAAAAATTAATTCAAGTTCCATTAGCCTAATACATACATCATAACAGTGATTTCAATATAAAACAAATGTCACATTGTCAATTTAAATTATACTATATAATAAATTTCAATTGAAATAACATATTTAATGCTTAATAAGTAGGATTCGCGAGGAGGATTCGAGTATCTGTTAGTGGATTCGTCATGTGGCAGCCAGATTCGCCAAGTGGAGAATCTGGTTCGCGGATTCAAGAATCGCACCCTTTTAGGGGGTGGGTGTGAATCCAATACTGCATCGTGATATTTTTAGAAGAATTTGTGGATCATAGATGAAGACCAATTTTTCAGTGTTTAGTGAAAATACTTTTCAATGTAGAGTGAAGTAACTTTTTACAAAACAAATGTATATTCATCTTAAACCATTTGGTAAGTAATGCCCACACTTTTCTGTTATAGGATTGTTAACTTTTCAACTTTACTTGGGGTAACTATTCAATTTTATCTTGGTAACTTTTCTTTGTAATGCACAATTACTTTTCTCATTTACATTTTCACAAACGCCTTCGGTGCACATGTTAATATTACTTTCAACATCAAAATTTTCTTTTCCTCTTCTCTAAAAAAAAAAATATCAACAAGAATTCACCACTCCTCCTACAAAGACTGTCACCTATTGTGACATAGTTTATTGTTTTTCAAGAATGAAATAAATTTGTTGCTTCAAAATAAAGTACTAAACTTTATTCAAACAAGAAATATGTGATATCCAAAGTTATATCGTTTCATACTCTTCTTTATCTAACCAAGTTTGGAAACCATGGCTTAAAATATAAGCCAAAGAAGGATGAATTCAAAAAAAAAACATGTCACTCCATGAAAGGATTTTTAAGATCGACCAGGCATAAGAAATTCCACCTCAGAGATTGAATGGAGTTTGGATTTTGGCCTAAAAAGGGGAGAAGGAGATATGTGTTGTGTTTGTCGTTCACTCTCTGTGGAATTGTGTGTGATCTGGGAATGACGGCGGTATTGCGGGAGAGGGGAGAGATCTAGGAATGACGGCGATGCAGTGAAAAGAAACGTAAAAAAAAGAAAAAAAAAGGTTGATTAATATAGGATCCGAATACAATATATGGATAGGAGCGGGGCGAGTGTATAAGTGCACATGTTGCATATGAGACTTGACCTTAAATTAAAGGTATAAGTCATAGTACCAAGCAATATATAAATAGGAGATACTCCCATCATTACGTAATTATTTTTCACATTATTTTTTTCAGACGTCTCAAAATAACTTGTGCACTTCAAATAGAATTTTTTGTTTATAAACTTAACTCGTACAATATTCATAATTTTACGCAAAGACCATTAAATATTCAAAATCCAATCAATTTTTTTTATCATATACATATTTTTTTTATAATATTGTCCTTCAAAACTCTATGAGTAATTCTTGTATGAGACTGTCTCATAGTATGAGACCAATAATATTTGATCCACTTTTAATTTAAAATGTGTCACTTATTAATTAAAAAGTTGTCACTTTTAAAAAGTAATAAAGTTTAAACAAAAAGTGATAATATTTTTGTTAAAAGTGACTTATCACTTTTCTTTAAAAATATTATCACATTTTATGATAATCCTATCACTTTTTTTAATTTGATAGGTCTCATATTATGAGACGGTCTCACACAAATTTTTACCAAACTCTATTCATTAATCTGTTTTTTCTTTTTCTTTTTGGTTTGTCCGTATACATATAAAAGCAATTCCGGGACGGGATATGATAGGCATGTTTTGCAAAAAAAAAAAATCAAAATATTATATTCCTCATTTTACTAATAGCGTGTATAGAATTATGATATCATACTATACTTCTATTTTTATTTTGATAATAAACTATAAGAGAAAACATATAAAGAAAAAAGACAAAGTATAGAGTAAAACTGGTTTATACATATGAAGGGTATTAATTGTTTTTATTGAAGAGTATTAGTTGTATTTACTGAAGAGTATTACTGATTTACACTAAAAAGTCTTAGTTGTTCAGTGAAAATAAACTAAGACTCTTCAGTGTAAACCAGTAATACTCTTTAGTAAAAACAACTAATATTTTTTAGTGAAAACAACTAATACCCTTCAGTGATTCATATATAAATCAATTTACTCTATACATACTCAAGAAAAAAACTGAAGTTTTGAAAAATTGAGTGATTGTTTGCAAAAGAATTAATTTTATTTTCTTAAATAACTTCTACAATATTTGCTTTTATTATTTTAAGCAATTAAAATCAATTTGGCCAAAGCAGGTTTTACCTGCTTGATTCTCTAAAATTCATTTTAACATTAACTACTCCACTATCAATAAAAGTGTTTTTCTTCCTTTTTTTTTTTTTTTTTTTTTTTCAAATACATTACTTCTTATATCTAATTTAAAATTACTTTATTTTTAAATACTTAACACTTTTAATTTTACCACAAAAGTCAATTGATATAACTTCTTCAAAATAAGAGTTTCAAAACACACCATGAATATAACACTAATGGGCTTTTTTGTTAAAGAGCAAACAGGCTCTAAGGGCCAAGGTTAAGTACAGTCCCATGTTTAGTGAATACAACCCCACCCAAAAAATTGTTCGGAAATTTTTTCCGAAAAATGTAACAATTTTCGGAAAAAAAATTCGAAAAATCATAAGTTCAGTGTTTCTTTTTCTTAATTTTCGGAAAAAAATTCCGAAAATTGTCAAAATTTTAGGATTTTTTTTCCGAACATTTTTTGGTGGGTGGTATTTACAAAAGATAGGACTGTATATGACCTTAAGTTGGTGGACTATTGAACATACTGTCGCTATCCAAACCCAATAGACAACGATATAGTCCATGGGCTATTATATCGGAGATTAACGATTTCAGCGAGGCCCATGTTAAATAAAGTCCCATGTTTTGTGAATACATTCCACCTAAAAAAATGTTCGGAAATTTTTTCCGAAAAATGTAACAATTTTCGGAAAAAAATTTCCGAAAATTTATATGTTTAGTGTTTTTTTTTTTTTTTTTGTATTTCCGAAAATTATCAAAATTTTTTAATTTTTTTTCCAAACACTTTTTGGTCGGGTTGTATTAACAAAAGATAGGACTGTATATAACCTTGGCCTTTCGGCGGTAGAAATTAGAATAGAACACGCAAAAACTCAACCAGAACAGTCTTGGGCACAGGTTATTTGCACTTTCCTCTTTGTTAAATACACTAACAGACTGAATACACTACTTGTTGTTCGAAAAAAAAAATGAAATTTTTCCAACTTTTTCAATACCTTTTTCGAACATACTGAAATTTAAGGAAAAAAATGGAATTTTACTTTTAAATGTTGCAAATTTTCGGAAAAAAAAAATTGATAGTGTATTCATCCGAAAAGTATTTTTAACAAAGAGGCTAGTGAAGTTACCTTCGCCCTTGGAAAAATGAAAGATGAAATATTTTCTGAGAGGAAACAGAACACTTCACACACATCAAAATGGACAAACTCTTTTTCTTTTTTCTTTTTTTATACTCGGATATTCAAGGACCAACTAACTAATTGGACCTTATGGATTTTGAAAATTAAATTGCAAAATTATGACTTCAGGCAATTAGAAATTAATTGATTTAAATTATTAATATAATAATCAAATTTCTCATTTTTAATAAAAATTCTATAATAGATTGACGCGTGGAAAAGACATCATACTATAGACACGTGTAACTCATCAACCAATGCTCTCATTACAAACTAGGTTTTCATAAAAAAATTGAACGCATTCAAATTAAAACACATGTAATTACATCTATTTTATAAATGACACATCATCATTATAAATGCATTCAAATGACACATCTATATGTAAGGTGATATGTACGAAGCAATATGCATTAGGTACAATTTGCAACAGTTTGAGATTTATATGATCAAAGTCGTAGAAGAAAGGATTACTTAGAAGACACCATAATCATAATTTCATCTAAAGTAAAGCCTTGTTCGCTGCTAAATCACAATCCCCTGCATTTTTTAATTATGTTTAATCTATTATTTATATCAATTTTAAATTGGATATTTATTAATGATCCCACAATTGTGTACGTTTGAAATCATGGAACGTGTAATAATTTGGTTCTCTAATTTCTATTTTTAGCAGTGAATAATTTGAATTAATTAATTAATACTATCACAATTTCTAAATTGGATATTTATTAATGATCCACAATTGTGTACGTTTGAAAACATGGAACGTGTTGATTCTCTAATTTCTATTTTTAGCAGTGAATAATTTGAATTAATTAATTAATTAATATTATCACAATTTCCTAATTAGTAATCTGACGTGATGTTCGGCCGTGCAAGTTACACTTGACATATAAGTTATCGATGTTTATATTTTAATACGATAGTGTATTATCAGAAAATGAGAATATTTAAATCAAATCACAGCTATAGATATGTATCACCGAAGATAATTTTTATGAAATAATTCACGGTTATCAAGATTCTCAATATTCCCCTTTTTTTCTTTTTCATGTCTTTTTGTGTGAAGATATATATACGGATCTCCAATTTAATATTCATGTCATACTTTATTTTGGAACATAATCTTTTGAAGGTTTTTTTTCAACATGACTGTGTTGGTTCACATCATACCAATTCTGAATTTTGTCTTTTATGTAACGTCTTCGGAATTAAATTAGTATTAGAATGTTTATCGGCTAAATTACCTAAATATAAGGTATAATAAGTTGTGCAGGTTACTATATATTAAATTTTATTTTTTAGCCGCGCTTATTAATTTTTTTTTTTATTCGACACTTATTACTATATATTGTTAAGGGTTCCATTTTTAAATAAATTGTTTTTTTTATTGTTTATTGCACGTTGTGTATTAAGAAAATATCATATTAAATAGTTAATTATAATATTACCATTGAGATAGGTTATGGGATAGTTTCTTATATCATTTTCTAAAATCAAGCCAGTACTAATTTCATTTTATAGGATGAGTATGCCTCTTGCGTAGAATTTTAAAAAGTTGTCTCTATTATTACTGAAATGTTATCTTTGTTTATACTGAAATATTAATTTCACAAGAAATGACTTTTCCATATAAATTTCAATAATAATATGGTAATTTTTCAAAAATACACTTGAATTTTACTAAATACATAAAAGACAATGAGTAAAAGAAACAACATTGAATTAACTATGAGTGCGTGGGATAGTTAATGTACGATCGAAACAAACACTGTTTTTAAAGCGAACCGTATTACTTTTTTTAAAACTAACACATTTTTTTCTGTAGGAAGGTTATACAGGTGTGTGTGTGTGAGTATATGTGTGTTATTTTTAAATAAAGGTGGAGTAAGTTAGATGCCCACCATTTCAATATTTAACGGAGGGACAGCAAGTAGCTTTCAGTTACAAAAGATAAAGGATAAAAGTATTCGACGAAAAACAGAACAATAAATCCATTTCATGTAAAATTTTATTGGAATTTAAATCCACTATAATATGATAGAATTTGATAAGACAAAAGTGCATGTGAACACGGGGTTCATTGGAATTCGACTTCTTCAAATATTGTAATGTATTTGTTATCACTTTTATATATATATTGTTATGCATATTCAAATCAATCATTTTTTTAAATAATAATAATTGATTTGTATAATAGTAATAGTGTGTATGCATAACAATTATACTTGAAAATAGAGTTTACGTGAATTTGAGTTTATAAATAGTAAAGAACATATTTGAATTTTGAAAATGTTATTGTGTGAATTTTGTAGGATTTGCTAGGATTTAATTTAAAAAATAGTGTGATAAACAATTGATTGTATATCGAAAATTGTACAGAGTGGAGTCAGTATGAAGAGTAAACATGAAAAGGAAAAGGTGTTGAATTGGTTAAATAATAAATAATTAAAAATTTGGTGAATGATTGATAGTGTATCATAATTGTGTTTGAAAAAATATAAAATTTTGTAGGTATTACAAGTAGAATTTTAGTGAATTTAATATCCGATATCAACATTTGGATAAACAAATGAAAATTTAAGTTCGACGTAAGAAAAGTGCAAGGGGAGATGTAAATAAGTATACATGTATGTTTCTAAATTAGCAAATACAAGATTTTACTCTCAAAATCCATATGTATATTTGTTCGGTGGATTAATTTAGTTAGATTTCTAAATCCACCAAAATCCTAATTATAGTATCTACATTAAAATATACCAAAATCTTAATTATAATATCTACAACATTTACTATTTCACTAATTTTTTTCTCAATCACACCCTACTATATACATTTTATCAACCAAACATATACAAAAGTCAAATTCACATTATTTTTACTATTGCATGATTTCTCAACCAGGATTTTATAAATTCTGACATGGTGTTTTTCAAACAATAATATAATACCATCATACCATTATTATTATACACTTGACTTGACTTGATATGAAATTTTTAACAATAATATAATAACATAACATCGTCTACTCTTACATAGGGTGGACACATAAATTTTGTTCAATCAAGGTACAAAATAAATATTTACTCCCTCTATCTACCAAAAGTGTATCTATTATATTTTTATCAACGATTTTTTATAAATTAATCATTTTACATATCATTGACTTCACTCGAAAATAATCAATTAATTTATAAATGAATTATACAATACCCCAAAATACTCTTACTTTATTTACATTTTCTTAAAATTTATTCAAAACAAAAGAGGCACAACTTTTGTGGGTAAAGAGTATAAAACAAACTATAACTTGTAATTAATTAAAGTTTCGAATTACGCTTGACTACGACAGTTTGCCATACTTTAAAATCTATGAATGATCATTTCATTTGATACACAATTAAATACTCTTCCTATTCAATATACACTACTAAATTATTATTCATTCAAATCATGCACCCATTCAATTGCAATCGTAGCAAAGGAATGATCTTCCCACTGTAACAATTGCAACCGGCACAATCAAGACTAATTTTATAAGCTTGTAAATTGATAAGTATGCTCCATTTTTTTTAGTTTCGTTAATTTTTTAAGCTACCTCGTCGTGTCTTTAACACTCAAAATGTCAATATTTGAACATATGTCTATTTAAACTATGTTATCTTATATAGAAAAAGTGAGATGGGGCACTTTATCCAGTTAAGTTAGGTGTGTGTTCGTCCCTGCACTTACGCGCTTGATTTGACATTAAGTTACATTTAATACTATTCAAAATTTGAAAACAAACACATATTATTTTATTAAAATTTTAAATTTTTTGTATTTTTTCATTTAGATCACGTAACAAACATAGTGTAATTGTATTTGATTTGGGATGTGCCCATGCAAATGGAGATGAATTTTCCCTCATCCTGGTCACCACCATTCACCCAAAGACACATCTACCACTAATACACACATATATTCTTATTATTGTTGTTTCACTACTTTTCTCTCACTCCTCATTCTTTAATCTATATTTTTTAAAGGTTAAATGATGACTCAAATCTATGACCTCGCGGCATAGGTAATGGCTCTTTAATCACTTAAGTTGTTTCATTTTATCCATTATTTCTACTGTTTTTCTTACTTCGATACATTATTGCTCCTAATTTTATTTTACCTAATCATTACACAACTAATTAAAAATAATACATCGTCATTTAAAAGTATTGATTTAGCACAAAGTTGCATTCACTCATACAACATCAAAAACAAATCAAACTCATATTTACTATTAATAGAATTTGTCTTATCTACATTTTTCTCCATCTGGATGTGTTTTATCCACTTGCTATCGAAATCAAACACAGTACATGTTAATTTTTTAATGGATGACTTGCGTTTGGATACCCACCCCCCCCCCCCGTCATTTAAAAGTATTGATTTAGCACAAAGTTGCATTCACTCATACAACATCAAAAACAAATCAAACTCATATTTACTATTAATAGAATTTGTCTTATCTACATTTTTCTCCATCTGGATGTGTTTTATCCACTTGCGATCGAAATCAAACACAGTACATGTTAATTTTTTAATGGATGACTTGCGTTTGGATAGCCCCCCCTCCCCCCCGTTGAGAAGTACAAGTTACATTATGATTTGTTAAATTTTATTTTAGGCAAAATTTTGTATGGGACGGTCGCATGGCATGAGACAACACAAATTAACACTCACCCCTATCAAAGTGTTAATAAGTTAATGCTCTAATTATAATCATCCCGATTATCTCATACCATGAGACGGTCTCATATAAGACCTACTCTTTATTTTATCATGTTGTCAAATTTAAAAGGATAAGATTGTGTCGAACTGTTTCATGAAAAGATGTCATTAAATAGAGAGTTTCATTTAATGACTGATCCCTCCATCTCCGTTTCGATTGTCCTTTTATTTTTTATATTGATTTTAATGTGATGGTTGTTTATTATTATTTATAGCGATAAATTATGATTTAGTGACATTGTGGTAAATAAAAAAAAATATGATAATTTTTTTAGGTTTTTTGGTAAATAAAAATGGTCTATTTATAGAAATGGGCAATCGAGATTGAGACATACATTCAAGGTAAAGGGACAATCGAGATGGGCATGGAGGGAGTATTATTAAGGAAAGAAATTAGTTAGATTAGATTGGGTTTTATGTGGAATACATTTACATTTGTCTTACAAAATAAAATCTGTGAGACGGTATCGCGCTAAACCACTCAATTTAAAAGACAAACATTTGTATTAGGTGATTTATAAATTAACAAAAATTAAAACAAATCTCTTCCAAAATACTCCCTCTGTTTCAAAATAAGTGCCGCTTTATAGATTTTCTATCAAATTAATAATCATAAAATTTTAATATATATACCACACATAATCTCTAAAAGATTTATATATTTTTATAATCCTTAACATATCTGTTATATTTTAATATAATCTCTAAAAAAAATCTCTTATATTTTGAATTCAAATTCGGAGTAAATTATAAAAAAAAAAAGTGAAAAAAATAATTAAAACAAAAGGAGATGATATCATGCAAGACTTGCTCATTAATTTTTTTTGTTTTTTTTTTAGCCATGGCTTTTATTATAGTGGGTTGATTTTTAAGGTGAGTACACGAATGAAATAGGCGCGTGATCCAATAATATTTTGTCCATCTCCAACACAAATTAGGTGATCTCGTACAACCAAAGTGCGTGCATTACGCACCCCTCACTTCATTTTTATGGTTTTGATTAATTTTTTTTAAATCAATATTTTTATTATATCCATAATAGCTGACACCCTTTGTCGGATATAAATTTTCGGATTTTTTAATAAATTTATTTTTCTAACTCAAATTTAATTTTCACCAAGCAAAGGAAGAAAACCCTAGTGAAAATCAAACATTTGTTTTAGAGAAACAGAGAGATTCCGAGGTATATATTACCTATTCACAACTCCTCACCTCGGGAATTCTCTTTAATTTGGCGAAAAGGTTAGTGATTTTTGAGTTCTAGGGTTTTCAATTTTGGATGTTTGAATCGCAAAATTGATCAGCATTTACTTGTTTGATTTTGGGGCTTTTATCAAATTTTGAGTCCTTGAAAAGATCAAGATCTAATTTCTTGATCATTTTGTTTAGATTTAATTTTATGTTGATGTTCTCAGCAGCCTTACAGTTTGTGTATATATCCTTTTTTGTTGCGGCTTAGTTTGTGATTTTATTTTTTTCCATGTTAGTTTAGCTGTAAAATTTATGTTTGAAAGCTTGGCAAATTATTCATGATTTAATTTTGTTAAATATAAATTAGGTGTTATTGTTATTATTTATATTAGATGATTTTATTCTAGGACTAATTTTTACAAAGACCATCTTCATGTTACTAATTAATGTTGCCAGATTAATTCAAGATCTTCAGCACTATGGAAATCAGGAGCTTTCCTTGTGTGTTTTTTAACCCTGATGTTGCAGAGTAACATTAATAATAATAGGTCAAGCAAAACTCTATTTACAAATAATTTTAGCAATGAATACATTATACTCTTTTTCTATGAGATGTGGTTAAATATTTTCTGAAGATAGTAGTATTTTCTATGAACAATTCTGTTTTACATACTCTCCAGTTAGATTTATGTTTTTCTGGATAAATGAATTTGGCGATTTAGGAACCAAATTACGTTTAGTCCACATTAACATTATGTTGTAAATCATAGACTTGGTTCTTTGGGAACTGTTGATGATATCGTTTTGTTCGACAGGCTCTGATATATGCTGATTTGCATTTGCTTATAATGAGATTGAAAAGGGGGGACAAGGTGGAGGTGTTTTATGATTATACCTGGAGGGCTGCTAATATCTTGAAGGTTTGGGAAGGCAAAAGCGGAATCAAAAGCAAGAAGATTTTTGTCCAGGGGGCCGTTGACCACAAGCAATATTTGGTAAGGCTACATGGGTGCTCACAGGAATTAATTGTTCATGAGTCGAACATTAGGACGAAGGAAACATGGTGTGATGACAAATGGAATCTTTCCGGAAAGGTAGTTATTCTTTTCTTTCCCCCATTCTCTGAGATTTCTGCAACATTTTCTACGTTTCTGTTGTTAAATCTTTTTGAGCAGTATATAATCTTATGTTTGCCTCACCTAAATGTCGTGTGTAATGGTAGATACGGAGATGACTTATAATTTGCACCAAATTCCCTGGTTTTCTGTTATATAAGAATTATTTATTTATTTATTGTCAAAATATTGCATAACATTGTACTTTGTTTTCCAAGAATTCAACATATTCGAATAGTTTCAAAGTTTTCCATTACTGATCTCCTCATTTCTCTTATTTGCAGAGTTCCCGTGGAATCAAGGATGTTACAGCGAACAAGCCGTCAACTTCAATTTGTTACCAGAAAAGGAACTTCCAGATCCCACAGTTCAACCCAAGGGTGAAGAATCAACCTCGAAAGAACATTCCGGATGAAACTATATATCCGGAATCTCACAACTATTCAAGGTCGCTAAAGAGGATGCGCACTTCTTTCAATGAAGAACACAATGGGCATACCCGGAAGTTAAGAGCAATTGAGAACGATGGCAGGAAACAGAGATTTGCCATTGGCCCAGTTCTTGAAAAGGTAGATGCTGTTGCTTACCCAGGAGAAATTTTGGGTGACAAAAACATGCATGCTTCCGTTAATTTATTATCAACTGGATACAATCAAAAGGAGAGGGTAAAAGTAAATAATGTTCTTGGATGTCCTGTGATCAGAAAGTCTCGGTTAAATAGGTCAGATAGTGATGCATGTTCTGTTGGTAGTTGTAGTGTTGCTGATTTTCTTCCAAACAACCTTGATATTCCTTTCGTGCCCCTACTTTACCATGAGACAGATACTCTTTGTAGTGATGCCGAATCCTGTAATGGTTCAATCTCTGAGGGAAAATGTTCTTCTCTTCCTCTAGAGGAGGAAATAGAAGTAAGTATCCATAGGTTAGAGTTGCATGCTTATCGCAGAACTCTAGAAGCTCTGTATGCTTCTGGTCCGTTAAGTTGGGAACAGGAAGCAATGCTGACAAATCTACGTATAATGCTCAATATTTCAAATGATGAACATTTGATGGAGCTGAAGAACCTAATTTCTGCTAAAACTTCTCTAAGTGTTGGATGATGGTAGAACAAAGGCTCCTCTTATCATTATTCTGTTGTAGCGTGAACAACTTTTTTCTTTCTACTTTGCCAGTGTAACAAGAAACATTTTAGTTGCTTTGTAGCTTCTTCCTTAGGTCGTCTACGTCTACATCTGTTTAGAATTTGTCGTTTTGGTACTATGACATCTGTATCAAATTCTCATTTGTCAAATACTGTAGATTCTTACCTGTCAAAAACTACTGTAGATTCTTCTTCCAAATAATAAATTTTATCCCATTCTTTTTGGATTGATAAGCTTTCTTTTATTTGTTTTAATTTCCATTTCCTTTTCCACTTATTAAAGATGTTCTCTGAAGGCAAAGGGGTATGTGTGGTATTCAACAGGTTTTTAAAGATCTGCACAAGTGTTGTATGTAATTAACGATGGGACAATATCAAATGTCCATCCATGGATACCTGAATAAAAGCATGATCAGAGTTGCATATTTCATTTCTAATTGTGCAGACATTTATGCAGAATCCGTACATGAATTCTTCAAGTTGGCTTCTGATTTGGGATTTGCATATATGATAAAAGTTGGCGATAGAAGCTATCGAAACTCTCTGCTACTTCCTTCAGCTCACAGAGTAATAGCATTCTTGAATGCATATCTCTCATATTTTCATGCTGCTTATCTGTTATTACCAAGAAAATGGTTTAGTATACATATCAATATCTCCCTAAATTTACCAAGAAAATGGTTTACTGATCGATCTTCGATCCCCTGTATTTCCAGGGCCACAGTTGGAGGCATATGCTTCATTTGCTTCCAAGGCTTAGAGATGATCCCTAGGGGTTTGCTGCCTTTATCGTGGACGATACAGTATCGTCTACTTATCAGATTGATGCACCAATTAGTCCTTCGTATTCAGAAAATTAGTATATACGATTAGGAAAAACACAAAGAGCTGAAGTGTAACAGGTTTCTTCGTATTTCACACCTTATTTTTTATGCTATGTTTGTGAGATCTTATAGAAATTTGGATGATTTTAATCTTCTCTTCACATGTACAGAAATAGATATACTGATGCAGTGAAACATCGCTGTGTAAATTTATTGTATTCCAACAAATTTATATTAATAAATTTTATGAAGGAAAAAATTCAAACAAATATTTTATGAGTGGTTTTTGTGTGTACTCAAGTGCATAATGCTTCGATTTTGAGTCTAATTTTAAATCAATTATGACTTTTCAAAGTTCAATTTACTTAATGAGTTTTGAAAAGTTAAAATTTATTTAAAGTTGGACTCAAAATTCAAGTGCATTATACACTTGGGTGCATACAAGAATTTGTGATATTTTATAGGACAAATTGTAAAAATAGGACTTAATTTGCCATTAATTGCACTTCAAGGATCAAACTGTCAAATTTCATAGCACAAGTACCGAACTATCGAATTGTTGCAAAAAAAATAGAAGGACCCTGAGTAATTTTAAGTAAGACCCCAAAACTTATGTAGTATGCCCTGATTTCGTCCAAAAAATTTTAACAATTATAATTACATATCGTAAATTATTTGATTGTTCAATTTTAATTTTATTTTTATTTTAAAAATAAAAATGATATCGTTTTGAATTACATAAAAGTTACATGTTGGCTGAATTGGAGGATTTTCCAATACTTTGTGTAGACACCCAACCCATGTATTATTTTTTATAAAATTTTCCATTTATTTTGAATTAGAAAATCCACTCTTGTTCCAGTTAATTTTTTCAATTAGTTTCCCTCAAACCCCCAAGTCCCCAACTCAACCCTCCCAGGTCTTCTTTCCCCAAAAGTCCCAGCCGCCATTCCCCCTCTATTTTTTTTCACCAAAAATTCTATTCCAATCCCCACTCCTGTTCTTTTATTATCTTTTAGAATTTTTGTTTGATTTTAGACTTTAATTATTGTTAAATAATTTTTTAAATATTTATTGGTTTTGAATTTCAATTTTTAAACCAAAATGTCATACTACCTCCGTCTCAAATCTGTTTTCACAGTTGACTTTTTTAGACTTTATTATAAGAGTTGATTTGTAATGTTTAAATGGATAAAGTAATTTTTTGATGATGGAATATTGTTAATATAAGTGGATGAAACAAAGAAAACATATTTTTGTACGTAATTATTAGTGCAATGAGATGTAATTTAGAGGTCTTCTCAAGGGATGAATAGTGCACTGTGAAAACTGATTTGGGACGGATGGAGTATTATTTTTAAAAAATATATTATAAAGAAAACCAATTAAAAATGTACACATTTACTACATGTCAATAACTCATCCGAAAGCAGCAAATTCAGTTGACTTTCGCGTGATCCAAAAAAACGTCAAAATTGGACAATCTAATAAATTTATGGTGTGTAATTAGAATTGTTCGATTTTTTGAGGTGAAAATCGAAACATTATATAAGTTGTGAGACCAAAAATATTTTTTCACTTATATAATGTAGTTAAAATAGCTCGATGCTTGGTCTACAAAAGTCTAAAGTTTGATCCTGAAAATGCAATAAATAGCGCACAGGTAAATCTTATATTTTCAATTTGTCCTATTTTATAAGTCAATCTTGTCTCCAGTACTTACCTCCGAATTTGAGTTCTGATTCGAACACTATTGTCCAAGGTGTTAATTGTCGCACATATTGACCACATTATATATATCAAGAATATACATTGTCAAAAGTGTATCATTACAAAATCTTAGGGAGGGTATGGTAGAAAAGGTTTGAAATTACTAGAGTACCACAATAAAATGATAGAGGGGTTTGATTAGAGTATGATTTCTTGAATAGTTATTTGATATATAAAAACTACATAATCAAAACCATAAATCGATTATTCCAACATTAAAATTGATTCCGGATTAAGAATTCCTAAAACACATTAACTATATCTTTATTTTATTTTTGAAAACGAATACGAACAAGTGGATAAACTAGGGGAGTATTTACAATCCAACAGAACAAATACTAGCACATATTTGGTAGCAACATAAAGATCCGCAAATAGCTCAATTGAGAAAAGGCCAAGTAGAGGCACGCAAATAATACCACAACATTTAGAAGATAAATCATCTTCCAATTACCAAATCAAAAATCACAACTCAAGCATCTTTAAAATTCCCTAACGCATATCATTAGATCCTCTCAACATACTTCAAGATCCCAACAAATTTTCTAAAAATCCCACTAGGCATGCAAGAAAATTTGGGACACAATCACATGATACACAGGGAGTGAACCATAAAAACGTCTAAGCCTCTTAGTCAAATGCCTCATCATCATCATCAGGGAGGGGCTGACTAGCTGCTGCAATTAGCTCTGCCTCGTGCCTACAAAGAATAACAAAGGTTATGATTTGACATCAAAAAATAGGAGTATAGTGAAGTTAACTATGAAATTCCTTTAAAGCTAAAAAGATGGAGAATTTTGAGGTTCATGTTATGTGTGTGGGAAAAGGCGTCTTACTGTTGCTGTGCCGCCAGATCAATTTGCACTTCAGGTGGGGCAAGAGCAGGAGACTCGACAAAGTGCAAGTTAACATCACTGCAACAAAAAAGATTGACGTCAGCCAACTCAATTTAAACATCAGGAGTTTAATTTATGAAAAATGTTGGTAACTTAAATGTTCGTACCCAGCAAGTTTTCTGGCAAGATACAGGAAAGGCTTCTCGAAGTTGTAGTTGCTCTTGGCTGATATTTCATAGTACTGCAAGTTCTTTTTCCTGTGGAAAGTAACCTGCTTAGCCTTCACCTGCCTGTTTTTGACATCAACCTTGTTCCCACAAAGCACAATTGGGATATTCTCACAGACCCTGGAATTTTGTTGAGGAAATATAAAGATAGGTATAGAATAGCAAGTATTCAGACTACAAAAGCAAGACAAAGATCAGATTAACTGCACATACCGGCAAAGATCACGATGCCATGTTGGAACATTCTTGTAAGTTAACCGAGCAGTGACATCAAACATAATGATCGCACATTGTCCATGGATGCTGCAGCAGTTTAGAATCAGTATCAACACAAAAATATTCAAAGAAAGCATACAAATGCCTTATCTCTGCCATAATGTAAAGACAATCACAACTCAAATCAAGCTAGATAGTATGTGTTTTATCCAAAATATGAATGCAAGAGATGGATCTATTAAGAATAATAGTTTTGACACGGATTTTCAAATAATAGATATCTATGCAATTGACTTACTAGTATCCATCCCTAAGCCCACCAAACTTCTCCTGACCGGCTGTGTCCCAGCAATAGAATCTGATCTTCCCACAATTAGTGAAGAAATCGAGGGGGTGAACTTCCACACCAATAGTAGCTGTTCAATCAAAGATTCACTTTAACACAAGAATAAAAGGAATATTCTCACTACAGCAAAGGCATCATAGAAAACAGTCTTACGCTCATATTTCTTCTCAAATTCACCAGTGAGATGTCTCTTCACAAATGTTGTTTTTCCTGTCATGAAATCAAAACAAACATAAATTACAACCAGCTAATTTTTTCTGCCCCCCGGTTCTATTAATTATGCATGTAAGATGCACATCCCCCACGTTTATGCCAAAATGAAATCACATTTACAATGTTAACTTACAAATCATAATCCACAGAACATAAACCCTAAAACCAAGAAATTTTTATCTGTCTCCAATCGCAAATCAGAAGTAAAAACAATTGTTTCCAATACATAACTCGTACAAAAACTACTAAGATACATAAAATGCCAATAAAAGATAGAATGAAAGCAGACAACCATAACAATTCACAATTACCAGCAGATCATAACCGTAATTAACATGAACATACGATAAAAAAATAATTCCCAAAAATAAGAAACCATCGATCATGAACAGAAAACATCAAATCCCAATAAAATAGCGAAAAAAAATATCAAGATTCAAGATTTAAACGAAAGTGAAATACCTGTCCCACCATCACCGACAATTACAAGCTTGAAGCTTGGATAATCCACAGTTTGTTGGTTCGGCAACGCCTAAAAGTCCCAAAACAAAAAAAGAACGAACAATAAACACAAAACAATTAAATCGAACTGTTAAAGAGCTAAAAACGGAGAAGAAATCCAATAGACAAATCGAATCGAAAATTCAAGCAAACTCACCATTTCGATAACTGGTCGGTAAGAGAGAGGGGGATACGGATTTGGAGGTAGAGAGACAGAGACGAGATATTATGCGGAACTCAGCGGTGAGTAGAGTGTATATATATTGAGAAGCCCTAATAAAAGTAGCGTAGGTTTGACGGGAAGGAGATCTTATTAGTTTGTGCTTTCGGTGAAATTGGAATTTGAATGTGAACACATCATCATTTTGTTCTAGAATAATCGGAGTGATATAGTGGGCCTCCACTTTGGGCTTCTCCCCACTTAGTAATGGGCCATCAGTTAAGCCCAAGTTTACCTGTAAAAATAAAGGGTTGGACTATATACCCTCCATGTTTATTAGATACCCTCGTCCACTTAATTATTCACCCTATTTTAAATAAATATTAAATATACCCTCATTAATATATCTACATTATATTACTCTCACTCCTATTACCTCTCTTACTTATTTGTTCAAAGAGTTGATACACCTCCACAAACTTTTTCCTGTCATAATATTTTACACTGCTTTTGATATCCATTTTAGCGTCGACAAACCAATGAGCCACCACCAACAACGAGCCGCCGACAATGCCCCACAAAATCAAATTAAACTCTTCCCTATCGTTATTTTTTTGTCCTTCTGTACGTCGACACGAACAAAGCGCTTCTGAACGACGAGATGAAGCGTTGACCCATGACTCACGGCGGCAAAACACCGACAACGACGAGATTTCCCAAACAACGATTTCAAAAAAAAATTGGTTTAAAATTTTCGAACCTAGTTTTTCGAAAAAAGGTTAGGGTTTCGAAAAAGACTTGTCGAAAAATGACAAATATTTCGGTAAAATATTTTCAAAAATCTATATTTCGACAAGATTTTGTCGAAATCCTAACCATATTTCGACAAGTTTTTGTCGAAATCTTGACCTTTTTTCGAAATACCAGGTTCGAAAAATTAGAATCGGGATTTTTTTCCAGAAAAATATAGCAATTGCCCTTAAAGAATTAAATCTCTGTTATATGTTTTACTCAAATATTGGTCAAATGGTGAGGCTTAGGTTGCGGTGATTAGATGGTGTCCGCGACAAAGTAATCCTGGTTGCGTGTTGTTTTACTCAATTACCTGCACATGCTTGCTTCACCATTGTAATGGAACAAGAAACTAAGGTTACATCACCATTGTAAAGATGATAAAATGGTGGATAAGATGAATTTTATCTTCTCTTCCCGTATCTTCGCCAATTCTCTTTTTGTGTTTGTGTACTATCTTGTGTCTTTTGGTATTCTAGTGGGTGTGTCTATTTTTTTTAATTATAAGGATATAAAAATTATTTATATAATATATTATAATAAATAAAAAATAGAGTGGGGGTATCTAATAAATATGGATGGGTATATAGTAGAACCCAAAAATAAAATAGGGTTACATGTAAAAGGTCCAGGTTAAATACAGTCCCATGTATTGGAATACACTCCACCCAAAAAAAAATCGGAATTTTTTTCGAAAAATATAATGATTTTCGAAAAAGCTAAATCGAAAATTCATATGTTTAGTGTGTTTTTTTTTTTTCGGAATATTTTTCCGAAAACTGTCAAAGTTTTCGAAAAAAAATTCCGAACACTTTTTCGGTGGAGTGTATTAACAAAGGATAGGACTATATACAACCTTGGCCCATGTAAAAAAAAAAAACTAAGAGAATTGAAGTATATTTGTTATTAGATAAATGTTAAAATTTTAAATAATAAAATATGTAAATTTGATTCAAGAAAAACATCAAAAATCAATTTATATGTATGAAGAATTAATTAAATATAAACACAAAAAAAATTATTTTATTTTTAATGCAGAGACCTATATATGTATAATGCACCGTACAATATTCCATTAATATAGGAAACTCAAATATTATGGGGTTAAAATAAGATTGAATCGGATTATATGTGTTACAGCAGGAAATATTCTCGCCTGACAGGAGGTCAGATTCCCGAAGATACACTGACCCGACAAGATCAAATTTCTACATCAGACAAGAGCATTTAATGTACTATAGATCTACTCTTGATCGTTAGATTAATAATTGTAATAAATTTCTAAATAAAGGGTTAAGACGAGTTTATGACCACTTTTGGGCCTTTGAGGGTGAACCTCTATAAATAGGAGGTTATCCCCTCATTGTAAGGGTGCACAATCTTCCCCCATTCATCATCTACAGAAAAGCTCCCATATTCGAGGGAAGAACGAAAGTTTTTCCCCAACCACTCATGTACGTTCATATTTATTATTTGTCGGGCATAACCCAAATAGCCACAACACATCTTTCCATACGAAAATGTCTGTCAACAATTTGGCGCTAGAAGAAGGGTGAATTCGTGTTCATCTCAATGGATGAACACGAAGATCTTCTCCTCAAAAATCAAAAAATAAAAAACCAAAGGGAGAACCAACAATCTGGTTCAACCATTATCATCAGGAAAAGTTCAACAAACCCATTTCCTTGTTATAGAAAGGAGGGCACGCAGCTAGCCAAGAAAAGAAAAAAAAAATGTTTCAAAAATTCCATTTTTCTCATAGCAGAGGCTCACGCAGCCAACCATAAGAAAAAATAAGCATAAAAAGGATTTGGGCCTTCCTCTCCAGTTTTCGGCCGCCGAGCTTTCCACCGCCACGAAGCTCAGCCGCCGGAATCGCCTCTGCCAAACTCGTCATGGTCTCTCCCTCGCTGCCAGACCCCGCCAGGGTCCGCCACTCCACCATCCCAACAGTCCTCTTCCAAAAATTCCGTCAAAATACCATCTTTTCCGGCCACCTCCATTGCCCGCCGGAGTACAGCCTGGTGCCGTTCAAACGTTCAAGCAAAATCAAAATAGAGGGGCTACTATTTTCGTTTTCAGATCCTCCAACCACCGCTTCGATTGATGTGCCGATTTTTCTATGGTCAGTCTTCTTTTGTCACGCTTCTCAACGTGCGTTGAAAAGTCAAACGATTCCCTGCCTCGATCCACGCACCGACAAGGTCGCACCCGTCTACCCGTAGGGAGCGGTCTCCGACCGTCGCTCACCGCCCGAGCCTGGTGTCTCCCCGCAGCCGCACAGCCAGATTCGCTCCCCGACTGCCCTTGTAGCATGGGCCTGCCCATAGGGATGTAAACGATCCGAGCCGAATACCATCAAGCTCGAGCTCGGCTCATTTGGGTTTTTATAGACTCGAGCTCGGCTCATTTGCAAATTTTTAGGCTCGCGAATAGCTCGAGCTCAGCTCGTGAAATATTCGTTAACCAAGTAAACGAGCTTGGCTCGAGCTCGGCTCGAAAAAAACTTGTTTTCAAATTAATCAAGCATAATTCGAGCTTGAGTTCGAATAATTTGGTTCAAAAAGCTCGGCTCAAAAAATTAATTAATATTTTAAAAAATTATACAAAAATAACACATCTAAACTATGTCTACTTAAAAACATAATAGTCCATACTCCATAATAATAAATTTATCCCTAATAACACATAATAATACTAATATCATAATAAATTTGTCTCTACATTACATTCTTATGGATATATTTTTTAAAATATTTATATAAAAAGAAAAAATTAATTAAACGAGCCTGCTCACGAGCCTATTCGCGAGCTCAGTAAATGAGCCTGCTCACGAGCCTATTCATGAGCTTTCGAGCCGAATACCGTCAGGCTCAAGCTCGGCTCGATAAAATAATCGAGCTCGAAATCGGGCTCGAGCTCGGCTCGTGAAACTTAACAAACGAACTCCAACGAATATTTTTTGAGCCGAGCCCCGAATAGCTTGCAAACGGTTTGGTTTGATTCAGTGCTGCTACTGCGGCCTAGTCGCCCCGTATCGCATGTCCCCGCAGCAATCACCCCAATTCGACAGCAACCTCCCCGCCAGCCGCCGCGTAGTGCGGCCAAACTCCCAGCATCGCCGTCGCCTGTGGCCGCCCAACATCGTCGCTGCCCGACCTCACCGCCATGCCTCCCCGCTCACCGCACGGCCTCCCTGCCAAGAGCCACCCATCGCGCTGCCGCCCCGCGCGGCCACTTTTCGAAGCCTCCCTGCTCGCCGGCCAGGCCTCTCTGTTTGCCGATTCTCCACCCGTGCCTCCCCGGGTCGCGAGCAGCCACCGCTTGCCACCAACCCGGTGAGCGACTTCGTTCTTCCCGCATCGCCAAAGGCACTGGCCAAATCTAGTCCTTTTCTGCAATTTGGGTGCCCACATCTGGTAGCGTAGAGTTGGGTCAAATTTTAATCAGATTATTATTGGGCCAAGGATTATTGGGCCAGTTTTCAAGTTATATTAGTAGGCTAGGATTAATTAAACTGTTGGACCTCCTTTTTCTTTAATGGAAGAGAGGGCCCAGATTTAATTAAACTAAAAATAATAATTAATTACAACAGCTCCCGGACGAACATTCGAAGCCTCTTCATCAACGAAAAATCTACGGGCAGACCTTTGCCCACTCGCATCAGGTTTATTTCGATAACCTCCTTTTAATATATATCACAACTCGCAAGTTTTCATATAAATTAAAAGCGGGGGCATATATTCATATTTTGAAATTATTTTGGGAATTATAAACCAAAAGGTAAAAAATGATTCCGATAAATTAAAAAGTTGATGTGTATATACTCGTATTTCAAAAATTCAAAGTGGGGGCAATTTTTGAAATACAATTTTCATTTGATATTTCCTTTTAATATATATCGCAACTCGTAAGTTTTCATATACATTAAAAGGCGGGGGCATGGATATACATATCTAAGCTCATTTTGTGATATCAGAAAATAAATTATTTAACACTGAGTATTATTAAATACAGTCAGTTATTTAAAAATTCAAGTATAATTTCATAAACTTATCGAGGTTGATCACTGAACACATAACTCAATATATAAGAATGGTCACACCTTTCGACTACAAACATGTGTCCGCCTTCATAGGCGTTGACCGGTCCGTCTTTTAGCCATTGACGTTCCGCCTGGAGTGGCGAAGTAATCCGCCTTTTAGGCGTTGATTAGGCCGCCGTTTTAGGCGTTGATGTATAGATTAGTTCGCCTTCACCAGCGTCAACTAATCTACTTCTCGAGTTAATCCGTCTTTCTGGCATTGATTAGTCCGCCTTTTAGGAGTTGACGTTCCGCCTGGAGTGGCGAAGTAATCCGTTTTTTTGGCGTTGATTAGTCTGCCGTTTAGGCGTTGATGTATCGATTAGTTCTCCTTCACCGGCATCAACTAATCTACTTCTCAAGTTAATCCATCTTCCTGGCGTTGATTAGTCCGCCTTTTAGGCATTGACGTTCCGCCTGGAGTGGTGAAGTAATCCGTTTTAGGCATTGATTAGCCCGTCATTTTAGGCGTTGACGTATCGATTAGTTCGCCTTCACCGACATCAACTAATCTACTTCTCGAGTTAATCCGCCTTCCTGGTGTTGATTAGTCCGCCTTTTAGGTATTGACGTTCCGTCTGGAGTGGCAAAGTAATCCGTCTTTTAGGCGTTGATTAGTCCGTCGTTTTAGGCGTTGACGTATCGATTAGTTCACCTTCACCGGCGTCAACTAATCTACTTCTCGAGTTAATCCGCCTCTCTGGCATTGATTAGTCTGTCTTTTAAGCATTGACGTTCCGCCTTGAGTGGCGAAGTAATCCACTTTTTAGGCGTTGATTAGTCCGCCGTTTTAGGCGTTGACATATCGATTAGTTCGCCTTCACCGGTGTCAACTAATCCACTTCTCGAGTTAATCCTTCTTTCTGGCGTTGATTAGTCCACCTGAAGTGGCAAAGTAATCTGTCTTTTAGGCGTTGATTAGTCCATCTTTTTAGGCGTTGACATTTTGATCAGTTCGCTTTCACCGGCGTCAACTAATCTGTTTCTCGAGTTAATCCGCCTTCTCGGCATCGACATTCCGCTTGGATTGGTGAAGTAATCCGTCTTCTCGGCGTTGATTAATCCACCTTTTCAGCATCGACATTCTGCCTAGATTGGCGAAGTAATCCGTCTTCTCGGTATTGATTAATCCGCCTGTTAGGCGTCGACTTTCCGCCTGGATTGGCGAAATAATCTGTCTTTTCGGCGTTGATTAATCCATCTTTTAGGCGTCGACTTTCCGCCTGGATTGACAAAATAATCTTCCTTTTCGGCGTTGATTAATCCGCATTTTAGGCATCGACTTTCCGCCCGGATTGGCGAAGTAATCCGCCTTCTCGGCGTTGATTAATCCGTCCTCTCGGCGTTGATTAATCCGCCTTCTCGGTGTTGACATTATGCCTGGATTGGCGAAGTAATCTGTCTTCTCGGTGTTGATTAATCTGCCTTTTAGGCGTCGACTTTCCGCCCGGATTGACGAAGTAATCCGCCTTCTCGGTGTTGAGTAATCTGTCTGTTAGGTATCGGCATTCCGTCTGGATTGGCGAAGTAATCCGCCTTCTTGGCATTGATTAATCCACCTGTTAGGCATCGACATTCTACCTGGATTGGCGAAGTAATCCGCCTTCTCGGCGTTGATTAATCCGTCTATTAGGCGTCGACATTCCGCCTGGATTGGCGAAGTAATTTGTCTTATCAGCATTGATTAATCCACTTATTAGGCGTCGACTTTCCGCCCGGATCGGCGAAGTAATCCGTCTTCTCGGCATTGATTAATTCGTCTATTAGACGTTGACATTCCGCCTAGATTGGCGAAGTAATTCGCCTTCTCGGTGTTGATTAGTCCGTCTTTTATGCGTTGACATATTGATTAGTTCGCCTTCACCGGCGTCAACTAATTTATTTCTCGAGTTAATCCGCCTTCTCAGCGTTGATTAGTCCACCTTTTATGTGTTGACATATTGACTAGTTCGCCTTCACCGGCATCAACTAATCTGTCTCTCAAGTCGATCCATCACTCGGACTTAATTAGTTCGCCTTCACCGGCGTCAACTAATCCGCCTCTCGGCGTGGATCCAGTCCGCATTTTAAGCGTTGACTTTCCGCCTTAATGGGCGAGGTGTTGCTTAGTTCGCCTTCACCGGCGTTAATTTGTCCATCTTAACGACATCAACCAGTCCGCCTTCACCGGTATCGACTAACCTGCATCACTTTTGCCCGCTTGTGGCTATGATATATCGCATCCTGAACGCTTTATTTAATCACTCATCGATTGTTAATTCAATCGCGTATTCGTGAAGTCGCTGCCCGTCAATCGGCTAAAGCACTTCACTATTTTTATCATTGATTAATCAATTCATCGATTGTTAGTTCAATCACGTATTTGTGAAGTCGCTGCCCGTCATTCGGCTAAAACACTTCACTATTTTTATCATTGATTGTTAATTCAATCACGTATTCGTGAAGTCGCTGCCCATCAATCGGCTAAAGCACTTCACTATTTTTATCATTGATTAATCAATTCATCGATTATTAGTTCAATCACGTATTCGTGAAGTTGCTGCCCATCAATCTGCTAAAGCACTTCACTATTTTTGTCATTGATTAATCAATTCATCTATTGTTAAGTCAATCTCGTATTCGTGAAGTCGCTGCTCGTCAATCGGCTAAAGCACTTTACTATTTTTTATCATTGATTAATAAATTCATCGATTGTTAATTCAATCACATATTCGTAAAGCCACTGCCCGTCAATCGGCTAAAGCACTTCACTATTTTTATCATTAATCAGTTAATCGATTGTTAAGTCAATCTCGTATTCGTGAAGTCGTTGTCCGTCAATCGGCTAAAGCACTTCACTATTTTTATCATTAATTAATCAGTTAATCGATTGTTAAGTCAATCTCGTATTCGTGAAGTCGCTGGCCGTCATCGGCTAAAGCACTTCACTAGTTTTTCATTTGTCAAGTCAATTAAAATGTTAAATCAATATTTTGTTCGTGAAGTCGCTGCCCGCAAGCGGCCAAAGCACTTCGTTAATTTATCATCGCGGTTCTTGCCGCCCTATTACTAAAAATCGTTGCCCCATGTGGCTATAACACTTTATTAATTAATCAACGCGACTAATATCGCTGAATTATTAAAACCGCTACCCGTCAGTGACAAGAACTCTTTGTAAATTGAACATCACGGTTCTCGACTCGAGGGCATGATTAGGCATGAAATTGTTATGTTTTGGTGCCCGATTTACCCATGTTTTGAGTGTTTTTTATGAGTGTTTGGAGTTATTTGAGTATTATTTTTATAAACTGATGAATTTATATCTTTGATGCTCATATATGGATAGAGAGCGAAAAGAGGAGTTCGTAGGACTTTGAATCGGCCAAAACGGACTCCCGGTTGAGAAGTTATGAAGGTTTTACGAACATGTGTACAGCCAGCGGTCGAGCGCCACCGCTCGACCGGAAGAACCACTCGACCACCATAGCTCGAGCGCTAGCGCTCGAGCTGCACCAGCACTCGAGCGTTTTTGCATGTTTTTGGCCCAAAATCGCCCAAATTCATCCCAAAGCCTATATATACCCCTTCCAAGCATATTTTCAGAGAAGAAGACATATCTACACATATTTACACTCGTTTTTCGAATGAGAAAGCTTGGGAAGGAGTTTTGAAGAATTTTATACGTTGTAATCGAGGTTTTAATTTACGAATTCTTAGTTTTAGTATTTCTTTTGAATGTATTAGATTAATTCTTTCTTTCTTTACTCTTTGAGACGATTAAACCTAGTTTTTCAGATTTATATAGATTTCTTTGGAGACTTTAATTTGTTCTTTCGTTTATGTTCTTGATTTTATTAGTTAATTAAATTATGCATATGTTTATTGTTCTTGTGATTGCTTTGATTATTCAAACCACCATGTTAGGCTAGAACCCTTGCATGCTTGGGGTAGGATGAACTTGTAGAAGTAGGATGTGGGTACGTAATTAGGGTAATTCGTGACGTTAGGTTTTAATTCTCTTAATTAATGAATTCTTAAAATTAGTCTTAACTTTGCCTTTGAATTTCATACGAAAGTGTTAGGGAGAGGACAACCGCATCACTCTTTAACAATGAGTAGACTTAACGAGAGGGTTTAGAAATGGTTAATTCATCTACTGGTTTAGCTATGGAGGACGGCCGCATCACCATTAGTTAAATTAGAGTCTCATTAATTAAGCACAATCTATTAACTTGTTAGTGGATTAGTGAAGTCGATTGTTAGGATAAAGTATTAGGGTTTAAAATCTTGAGCTTTCATCTTGCATTCTTTTACTTAGGTTATTTCTTGCGCGTCACGGTTATTTTGATTATGTACCTGCTCCGTTAGTATACGTAGGGATTCCTATCCTAAGCATCACCATCACATACTTGCATACAAACCTTAGATACTTAGTTTAATTTTCCTTTTGCATTCGTAGAGTAATTTAGTTTAGATTATTTTCTCTTTTAAAAAATAAAAAATATTTCACTCATATTAACTACGACGCGTAGATCTTCAGGGATCTATTTGCATACACACTTTCCCTTGGGTTCGATAATACTTGGTCCCTATACTTGCCAATACTACAGTGAACCCATACTCTTGCGGGGAAGCTACTAGTAAAAGCTAGTATTTTCGGTTCAAGTCAATGGCGCCGTTGCCGGGGATGGCGTTGTATGTCTTTTGAATAGGACTTGTCAACAGCTTAGTAGTTAGTAGTGAGTGCTTTACTTTTCTGTTTTATTTCGTACGTATTCGGCAGTTGCATTTTGATTCTTTTGTTAGTGTTTCAGGTTTATGAAAACACGCTCGCAAGGAAATACAAGCGAGAGAGATTACAGTCAGATCCTGAGATAATAGCAAGAAGAAACCGAGCCTTCTTAAGAAGGATGAACGCTGCCGGAGGGAAAGAGCCAATGGACATTACTAATGAGTTGGATGATGTCGAGAATGAGTTTAATCAGACATTGAACCGGGTTGACGGCACTAAAGGGAATACCAGTAAGAACCAAGATCCGTCAGGAGAAAGCCAAAGCCAAAACCCGGGGACACGGAATCAAAATAGTCCAGCTCATAACATTGTCCAAAAACCTTCATAACAACCCTGCTTACCCACATCCTAACTTACCACAAAACAACTTACCTTACCCATACCCACCTTATCTGTATCCACCATACCCGTATCCTCTACCTCCTGTTTACAACCAACCACCAGCTTATCAACCACCACCACCCCAACAAGTACATGTACCAGCTGCTAATCCTCAGCACATTCCTCAGAACGCGGATCAGAATATGTCTATTCGAGGAGGGTTTGCGGCGCAGCCGCAACGGTACTATGATGGAGTGGCATTACCTCCAGTAGAGGCAAATAACTTCTCGATTTCCCCGGGAATTCTAAAGCTGCTTACCGAGAACCAGTTCAAGGGGGTGATCGGGAAGGAGAATCCTCATACTCATCTGAGGAGTTTTCTAATGATAGCCTCTACTTTCAATTACAATGGCATGTCTGAAGATGCCAAGAGGCTTAGGTTGTTCCCATTCTCATTGACGGGAATAGCTAAAGAGTGGTACGATAATACGCTTCCACGGGGAGGTATTACCACTTGGGCCGAGCTCGAGCGTCTGTTGCTTGAGCGATTCTACCCTCCATCCAGAACGATCAAAGCAAGGATTGAGATCTCTTCCTTCCGCCAGAAGCAAGGAGAGGACCTACGTCAAGCGTGGGAGAGATACTCAAACATGTTGATAGAGTGTCCGCAACACGGGTACAATGAGGGAGATGTCATGGCATTTTTCTATAGTGGTGCCAACAAGGCTGGGCAAGACCATCTAGACGCATGTGCTAGTGGATCATTCCTGAATCAAGGGATAGTGAGGTGTAGAGAGATCATGGACAACATTGTCATGAATGCCGGGGCTTGGAATGTGGACGCAGATTTCCAGAGAGTTCATCAGGTTGAGGAAGGTGAAGGAACGAGAAGGTTGTTGATGGCCATGATGGAAAAGATTAACAACCTTGAGTTGGGGAAGAATATGGTTGGAGGGAATGCAGCAGAGAATGAGCAAGAGGACAAGTCCACAATTCAGCAAGAAGTAGTAAATTATATGGGAGGTCCTTATTACAATCAGAATGGGTATCCACAAGGTGGAAATTTTCAAGGAAGGTCTTCTTATGGCCAACCATTTGTACCTCCAGGTCCACAGCCGCCTCAAAATCATTGGAGGAACACACAAGGGTACCAAGGAGGCCAGCAGGTTCCTCAGAACCAATAGAGGAAGAACGAGAATTTTTCATATGCTAACCCGAAGGCGGGTATTACAGTTCCTCCAGGTGTTGATCCGGGTTCTAAACCTTCGGGTGGAGAAGGCGGTGCCTCAACTCAGAAGATGTTGAGAGCTATCCTACAGAAGGTGGAGGAAGGAAGCAAACATTTATCATCTTTGGAGTACGATGTGAAAGATCTGCATAAGAAAGTTGATCAGCGTGATCAAGACCTCCAGAAAAGATATGTAGAGTTGAATCGAATTCAGCAAGAGAACAACCGAAGGTTCACTTCTATAGAGTTCCAGATGAGCCAGATTGCAAAGTCATTGAATAGAGAGCCTGTCAAATACCCATCAATGCCTGAGGGTAATCCTAAAGAGCATTGTAAGGCTATCCAGCTTAGAAGTGGGACCAATTATGATGGTCCTGAGATGCCTGCTGATTCTGAGACGCCCAAAGGAGAGGGTGGGATAGAAGGAAAAGAACCTGAGGCAGATAGAGATGAGATTGAGGGGATAGGAGTTGAGAAGAAGGTTGAGGGTGAAAGCACTCAAGCGAGCAAAGAGCTTGAAGAGGAAGGCATTGAGAAGGTTGAGAGATTTCCTAAGTGGAAGAAGGCAAAGAAAGCAAGGGAGAAAGTGAAAGAGACCGAGCGTGATGAATGGGGGGTACCCAAATCGATGATACCCGTACCATATCCATAGCGCTTCATGAAGAAAAAGCTTGATGAGATGTTTGCTAAATTCCTTGATATTTTTAAAAAGATGCATATTAACATTCCTTTTTATGATGCTTTGAAACAGATGCCCAACTATGCAAAGTTTTTTAAGGACTTGATCGCGAAAAGACGGCGAGTGGATGAGCCGAAGTTGGTGCAGTTGAACCATGAGGTGAGTGCATTAGTGCACAAGGCGCTTCCTCCAAAGCTGAAGGATCCCGGGAGCTTTACCATCTTATGTGACATTGGGAACGGGATCAAGAAAGGAGCACTGTGTGACCTTGGAGCGAGCATCAATCTTATGTCGTTCTCGCTATTCAAGAAGTTAGAGGTGGGTGAACTTCAACCCACAATGATGACGCTTCAACTAGCCGATCGGTCTATTACTCGACCTCAAGGTGTGGTTGAAGACGTCCTCATGAAAGTTGGAGATCATATTTTTCCAGCCGATTTCGTGGTCCTAGAGATGGATAAAGACGAGCACGTGCCTTTGATCTTGGGAAGACCTTTCTTAGCTACGGCCGGGATGGTGTTAGATGTGGCAAATGGGAAGATCACGTTGAAAGTTGATGATCAAGAGATAAAGATTTCCCTATATGAAGCCATGAAGCACCCGAAGGAGGATGAGAGTTGTTATGTCATGGATGACATTGATCCTTGTGTTGAAGTCACACCTTCTATCCCTAATCTTTCTTTTACGCATGATTTTGATAGTCCTTCACTTGCTAATTTAACCCATGAGCATTATGATCTTGATTATTTTGATAGGGATAAAGGGAAGAAGTTGAAGGATGAAGAGGTGAAAAATGAAGACATGGTCCAGTTGGAGAGGAAAGGAGGAGTTAAGAAGAAAAAGTTCAAGCGCAAGAAATTGCTTAGTAAGACTCCTCCAGATAAAGGTGAGAAGGAGTTGAGACCCATACCACTTGGGGATGAGAAGGAAGCAAAGGAGCTCATGATGGAGGGGCATCAAGGAAAGGAATTCAACCACCACTCTTATGAGAGTAAGGGAGGTAATTTTGAGTATCATGTCCCATAAGCTCCTTTGAGCTTGGTGTGGCATTAGGACCTTAAAAATAGCGCTGAATGGGAGGCAACCCATTTTTATTCGCTTTTGAGTGTTTTTAGTTATTTGAGTTTTATGTTATTAGGGTGTTATTGAATCGTAAGTTTTAACCTCGTACTTGAGAGTTTTATTTTGTAGGTTTTTCTCGAGAGAATAGAGGAATCATGGAGTTACTCAAAAGGGAGGAACTCAAGCAAGGGAGTGTGCTACGTTGTTGAGAAACATGAATTATTTGGATGAGGTAACCCACAACCCCAAACTTAGACCTCTTCACAAGGTCGAAGTTTGGGGGGTGGAGTTTTTTATTTGTTTTATTGTTACATTGCACAGGCGCACACGTCTCTGTGAGTTGAGTTTGGTTATTTGATATCTTGAGATGTTCCTTGGGCTGTTAGTGTTTTGATTTGCTACTACATATTTTATGCCTATCAATCATCTTATGCTTGTTGATTGCTATCTTTGAGTGTGAGTATGAGTTGGTGATTTGTGGATTTGAGTTAGGGACTATATTGTGTGAGTATGGGAATGAAAGTTGATTTGAGAGAGAACTAGTATACTTACAAGTTTTCTTTTTGAGTACTTGTGTGATGAGAGTGAGAATTCACTAGGACTAGCATGGATGTGAAAGCCGTGAGATTTGAGCCTTGTGAGATTTTGATGCATAAATTAATCTCTTCGTTTGTGAGTGGATCGTCACCTTAGAGGATGCTAGAACTTGTGTGTGCTATCGCTTCTTGATTGTGTCTAGTTGATATGCCGAAGGTGATCTTAGGCCATCTTTGTTTTGATTGAGTCACTTAGCCTAAATTTTCCCTTACCATTGATATTTGTCCCTTGTTAGCCCCTTTGAGCCTAAAGCTTATTTCATTTGCTAGCACATTTAAACACTATTTCAAGTTCCTAAGCCTTTTTGTCCCAATTTGAGTGGAGAATAGAAAAAGTGTAAATGTGAAGGGATTGATTTGAGTTGAGAAAAGGATTTATGATGGTTGAGAAGTGATAAAAGAAGGGTGTGATCAAGTTTTGAGTTGTGGGAAAAAAAATGGAGAATGAGCAAAAGAAAAAAAAAAGCTCATGTGTTTGTGAAAAAAAAAAGTGAAGTGATTGAGAAAAGTGAAAAAAAATAAGAAAGAAAAAAATTGAAGTGTTGAGAGTGCTGGAATTGAAAGTGTGTTTATTGAATATGTTGAAGAAGTCTGTTCCTAATCTCGAAGTGCGAAAGTTTGATGTTCTATTCTCCATTCACTTGAGTCACTTACCCAAATTGATATCCCACCTGTCCAAAGAGCCTACATTACAACCTTGAGAAAAGTCCTTTTTGATTCGGCATTGATTTCTAGAGTATGGTCGGAGTTAAGAGTGCTTACAAGCCTATGGCTGCCAATATGAGTGATTGATTGTTTGAGTGGGTCCCTTTATCATTGATATACACTTGTGAGGGAGTAAAACACATCGTTGAGAGCACATCCATGTTTGATCTTGGTGTTTCTTGTTGTTGTTGCATGAGTATGATGAAGGAATGTGAGTGAGTATACTTGTGATTGATCTTTGAAGCTCGAGTTCATTTGCTTGCATGATTTGATTCTTTGACTCATTCCTAACAATTTCACTTGACTTATTATTTCATTGCTTGAGGACAAGCAATATGGTAAGTTTGGGGGGGTTGATTAGGCGTGAAATTGTTATGCTTTGGTGCCCGATTTGCCCATGTTTTGAGTATTTTTATGAGTGTTTGGAGTCATTTGAGTATCATTTTTATAAACTGATGAATTTATCTCTTAGATGCTCATAGATGGATAGAGGGCGAAAAGAGGAGTTCGTAGGACTTTGAATCGGCTAAAACGGACTCCCGGTTGAGAAGTTATGAAGGTTTTACGAACATGTGTACAGCCAGTGGTCGAGCGCCACCGCTCGACCGGAAGAACCACTCGACTGCACCAGCACTCGAACATTTTTGCATGTTTTTGGCCCAAAATCGCTCAAATTCATCCCAAAGCCTATATATACCCCTTCCAAGCATATTTTCAGAGAAGAAGACATATCTACACATATTTACACTCGTTTTTCGAAGGAGAAAGCTTGGGAAGGAGTTTTGAAGAATTTTATACGTTGTAATCGAGGTTTTAATTTACGAATTCTTAGTTTTAGTATTTCTTTTGAACGTATTAGATTAATTCTTTCTTTCTTTACTCTTTGAGACGATTAAACCTAGTTTTTCAGTTTTATATAGATTTCTTTGGAGACTTTAATTTGTTCTTTCGTTTATGTTCTTGATTTTATTAGTTAATTAAATTATCCATATGTTTATTGTTCTTGTGATTGCTTTGATTATTCAAACCACCATGTTAGGCTAGAACTCTTGCATGCTTGGGGTAGGATGAACTTGTAGAAGTAGGATGTGGGTACGTAATTAGGGTAATTCGTGACGTTAGGTTTTAATTCTCTTAATTAATGAATTCTTAAAATTAGTCTTAACTTTGCCTTTGAATTTCATACGAAAGTGTTAGGGAGAGGACGACCGCATCACTCTTTAACAATGAGTAGACTTAACGAGAGGGTTTAGAAAGGGTTAATTCATCTACTGGTTTAGCTATGGAGGACGGCCGTATCACCATTAGTTAAATTAGGGTCTCATTAATTAAGCACAATCTATTAACTTGTTAGTGGATTAGTGAAGTCGATTGTTAGGATAAAGTATTAGGGTTTAAAATCTTGAGCTTTCATCTTGCATTCTTTTACTTTAGGTTATTTCTTGCGCGTCACGGTTATTTTGATTATGTACCTGCTCCGTTAGTATACGTAGGGATTCCTATCCTAAGCATCACCATCACATACTTGCATACAAACCTTAGATACTTAGTTTAATTTTCCTTTTGCATTCGTAGAGTAATTTAGTTTAGATTATTTTCTCTTTTCAAAAACCAAAAACATTTCACTCATATTAACTACGACGCGTAGATCTTCAGGATCTATTTGCATACATACTTTCCCTTGGGTTCGATAATACTTGGTCCCTATACTTGCCAATACTACAGTGAACCCGTACTCTTGCGGGGAAGCTACTAGTAAAAGCTAGTATTTTCGGTTCAAGTCAAGGCACGACAGAAGATCGTACCTCACCTAACCCCACTAGTTCCAAAAGTTTGACAATTCGAAGATGACTCGAAAGATTCGCCCATCAAGGACCCTGTCGTCGAAGTTTCCACTGGGGCATCCGAGCTATCCTGTTTTCAGGCTAGGGGGCAAAACCTATTTGAAGCACAGAATCAAGATCGAACTCTGGCCGTAATCAGAGCCCAATCTTGGGGGAAATTGTTACAACAAGAAATATTCTCACCTGACAGGAGGTCAGATTCCCGAAGATACACTGACCAGACAAGATCGAGGGTCTACATCAAACAAGAGCATTTAATGTACTATAGATCTACTGTTGATCGTTAGATTAATAATTGTAATAAATTCCTAAATAAAGGGTTAAGACGAGTTTATGGCCACTTTTGGGCCTTTGAGGGTGAACCTCTATAAATAGGAGGTCATCCCCTCATTGTAGGGGTGCACATTCTTCCCCCATTCATCATCTATAGAAAAGCTCCCATATTCGAAGGAAGAACGAAAGTTCTTCCCCAACCACTCGTGTTCATTCATATTTATTGTTTGTCGGGCATAACCCAGCCACAACACATCTTTCCATACGAAAATGCCTGTCAATAATATGGACAGTATTTAAAGACACTCTTGTATGAGTTAGTCTTGTATGAGAAACGGTGCTCCACTTAAGTATGTGGTTCATATTCACCTTTAAAATATAATTGGTTTAGAAGTTCCATGTATAGACCATGTAATATAGATATATAGGATTTGTCTAACATGAGACCTTTTCACATAAACTTTTGTGACATGTGTGTGGTAAATAGGTAATTCACCCATAATAAACAGCCATTAGCATATTGAAGTGAGTTAATATGAAAAAGTATATGATTACTAAACCGGAAATTTTGATACATAAAAATGCTATTAAAATTTCAGTACAGCAAATTTATGAATGATATCAATATATATTATTACCAAAATTATACTCCCTTTGTCTCATAGAGTTTTCATACTATTTTTATTCTCGCATTTTAGCGAGCAAGTTGTTTATTAATATTTGAAATTAAAAAAATAATTTTTAAAAAGAAGTATGATAGATCTATCTCTCATCTATTATTATATGTTTCCTTAATTTTTTTTATCATTTTAAATACTAATAAAAAGTTGTTCGCTAAAACACGAGAAAATAGTAAGTGTGAAGCGTTCTCCAGGACGGAGGGAGTAATACTCTCTCCGTTGACCAAAAGTACACTCACTCGCCTTGTTTGTTCGTTCATAAAAGTATGCACATTTATTTTATAGACAATCATTTTATTATCACCCTCCAATCATCACTTATTTACTCATATATCATTAACTTTTCATTGATATACAATTACTTTATTTATAAATGGAAAAATTTTTTAGTTTTATTTTATTTACTTTATCTATTTTTTTAATTCGTTCTAAGTGAGCATAGTTTCATAGACGGAGGAGAATATTATTTCATATCGAAATTTAGGGGGCGCTTGGTATGTTGCAAGGAATGGGAAAGAGAATGGTAATGATAATAGTGGAGAATGGAATGAATATACTCCTTAAATTTGTGTTGTTTGGTTGATAATGGAAATCTCTTTCATTACCATTAATTTTGTTTGGTTTGTCAAAATTCTTTATAATTGGAATCAACCTAATTTTTTTCAATTATATTTTTTATGACATTTTTAAATGAAAATAGAGTATAAAGAGGGTAGGTGGACTTCAATTTTATAATGGGTCACATCATTCATTTATTTGGTCTGATCATCATACTATTTTATTTAATGAGAAAAATCTATAATGGATGAACAATGGACAGAGGAGTGAAAGTCATGGAATAAATGAGTAAAGAAAATAAAGAAATGGAGGAAAATGATATTTTTTTTTTTGGGGAATAGAGTTGTGGAATGAAAGTAATTCCTTAGACCATCTCCAATGCTATGAGGCAAATTGCCACAAAAAATCATCAATTTGCCACCAAATTTGCCTCAAACAGTAAAGTCATCTCTAATCATTAAACTCAACTTCTAACTCAAATGAGAATATTCTTAACTTTAATTTTTAATTTTACATTTTATCCAATATTTGTTTATAATTAAACATATTTCACCATATTTACCACTAAAATAAAATGAATTAAACAAACTAAAAAAACAAGATTTAATAAAATAAAACATCGTGATTTCAATAATAGAAAAAAGTAAAATTCAATTGCTTAATACAACACAATTACATATTAAACTAGATGAGTGCCCACGTATAACGCAGAATTTTTGTAAAAATTAATTATATATATTATAAATACTTAAATAAATTTGTTCACCATAAAATAATATAATTATATTATATAGTAAATATATTCAAACAATATGTATGTATTAAATTATAGGATAACTTACTAATTCACGACTTTTAGACTCAATCTCAATTTAATTACTATTTTCAATATTCTTATGAAAAGTCACATTTTTTTTTTTGTTTTAATTTGGTATACAATTTTAAATTATGACATAATTTTCTCAACTACATGCAAGATACTTCTCTTTGCCTCCCTAAAAGGATTTCCTCGATATAGGGAGATTTTCAATTCAAGCACTAATGCACTCTCATGCATCGATTTTTTTTCTTCTAAAAGTGCAAGTCATATATCGGATTGAAACAACTAAAAATGTAATGAATTTTCATAAGATTATTGAAAGTTGTGATTAAATTTAGCCTAAATAACATAAATTAATATAGAATTAACCCTAAACTTGTTAATATTTTTGTGATGTTATATTTTAAAGTTTTATTTATTTGAAATTATTTAAATAATATAATATACAATATAAATATGCATTTATTTGCACATGTATAAAATATATAATTTATACATATGTCATTTAAATTATATAATATATAAAATAAATTATTAAGCATTTCAAAATAAAAATAACATTAATATAAATCATAGTGGGTTTTCAATTTGTAATACGGCTTTCGAATTACTAACACATTAAGACTTTTTTTAAATATAGGATATCCTTAAATATAGTTAAATAAAATATAAATTGCTATAATTACAAAAAAATTAATATTATATTATATTATACACTCAGTTATATACAATAGTATTCAAATTTCATAGACATTCATAACATGACTTAATTGGTAAATATCATAAATATTATTTAAGAGGTATGAGGTTCAAATCCATATGAGTGCAATCTTTCTTTTTTATTAGACAAAAAATGCCACATAGATGACACATAGGATTCATAAATTGGTAGATATGACTTCCACAATCATACCACATAGACAAAATTAACCTCAGAACGACACATAAGCGAAATTAACCACACGATGACACGTAAGCAATAAAAACTCACTATTAGTATACTAGGGGATACTAATTATTAAAACACAATACAATATTAAATTACATATTGATGGTCATTAATTTTCATCATTACTATATTTTTCCCAAAGATGTTCAATCAATGCATTTCGAAGTTCGAAATGAGCATCTGCATCTCTGAGTTTTTTATGTCGACGAAGAAAATTTTGAAATCGAGAAGTTTCATTATTTGTCATTTCGACCTCTGGAGTTGTCACTACTCTCTCTTCTACAATAGGGGCACTGAGATCTCGTTCATTCTCAATTATCATATTATGCATAATTATGCATGTAGTCATTATGTCTTCCAAATCACTTTTCATCCAAAAAATGAGCAGGATTTGCTACAACTGCAAATCGACTTTGAAGAACTCCAAATGCACGTTCTACATCTTTTATGCACACTTCTTGCATTAATGCAAAATGTTGTTTTTTTGGACCTCGTGGATCACGGATAGTTTGCACAAGAATTGACCATTTGAGATAAATATCATTTGTTAAATAATACCCTATGTTACATTCTTTTCCTTGGATAACATATTGCGCGGGAGGAGCAATACCTTTAGTAAGATTAGAGAAAAGATGAGATCTCTCCAACACATTGATATCATTATTAGTTCCCGGCATACCAAAATATGCATGCATATCCAAATATCATAATCAGCTTCAGCTTCCAGAATGATGGTTGGAGAACCACTGCGGCCTGTATATTGTCTAGCCCATGATGTAGGACAATTTTTCCACATCCAATGTATACAATCAAGGCTACTTAACATTCCGGGGAACCCACGTTGCTCACCAATATGAAGTAGTCTAGCAACATCATCAGCAGTCGTTGATCTTAAATATTGCTCTGAGTAAATCTCCACAATAGCACGACAAAATTGTTTAACACACTCAATTGTCGTAGACTCTCCAATTTTTATGTATTCATCAGTTGCATCTGCTGCCACTGCATATGCAAGAATCCGAATCGCCGATGTTACTTTTTGAAGTCTAGACAAACCAAATCTACCAACTGCATCTTTTCGTTGTACAATGATCATGATTTTTAACAGCATCAACAATACGAAGAAATAAACTTCGAGACATGCGAAATCGCCGACGAAACATTGATTCATTATACGTTGGACTTTCAGCAAAGTAATCATTAAAAAGATTATGATCTGCAACTTCTCGATCACGGTAAATCGTTCTATGACCAACAATTGAGCCTCCATGAGTACGCTCAACATTTGAATGATTGAGCCACTCATAAAGAAAATTATTGTTGGACATTGCAGTCTGATAAAAAAATTGATTTTGTTGCTGCATTTCGGGTATGATCTGTTCATACTCTTCATTAGAAGAATAAGAAGAATAAGAAGAGCTAGCGAAATTGGAATTCATCTTTTGAAAACTTAAGTGAAGAAAATAAAATATTTGAGAAAAATAATAGAGAGAGAAAATTTGAAGTGTAGATTTTAAAAGAATGGTGCTCATTTTATAATAGCAAATATGTAACACATTATACCATTTAAATTATTAGATGAAAATATTTAAGAGCTGGTGGAAAGTTGATGGAACAATACATATATGATGTAAGAGTTATCACGTGATTGTGTTATCTCTACATACAATACATATATCACATACCATTAAATTATTAGATGACAAGAATTTAAAAGTTGATGGAACAATACATGTGATGGTGTTATCTATGCATACACTACATTATTTATTTTTGAAAGTTGATTGCAATTTGATGGAACTATACAAATATGGTGTAAGAAACACCACGTGATAGTGTCCAGATAGTTTCTACATTATTTAGTTGCAGATGATGTAAGAAGCCCATGCTCCCATGTGATGTTGCAGATGGTGTAAGAAGCCAATGCTCTGATGGAACCATAAGTATTTTATGTTGTATAAATACCACCTCATGTTTGTGTAAATATCAACACTTCCACCAAATGTGTTCGCATAATTCATTACTTTCACATTCATTTTTTCTAGCTCCTCTAATATATAATGAACTTCTGAAGTTCATCTTATTCTATTAATGAAGATATACATCTTTGTAACATTTATGTTGATGTCTCTCAAGATCCAATCGTGGGAGCAAGTCAATCTATGTCCGGATTATGATCCCGGGTAGAGACCAACTACAATAACACTCTACCAAACACCATCGCTGAAAATAGAAACGCAAAGTCATTGCGTGATCGATGGAGTGTTATCAAAAGTGCAGTTTCTAAATTGCTTGCATGCATTGACCAAGTTGAACGTGATAATCCAAGTGGAGCTTCAATTGAAGATATTGTAAGTTGATATTGTTATTTTATTAAAATGAAAAAACTTTATATATGTTTTTTAATATTAACTTTCATATTATAAATTATGCAAATGAATCGAGCAAATATCTTGATGATGCAAGATCCAAAGTATTCTAAGAAGGTATTTACGTTTGATCATGTGTTTAATATTTTAAAAGATTATGTGAATGTGGGAAATAAAGCTAAAAGGCGGAATAATAATCCTCCTTCATCACAATCAAATGCTTCAGTGCCTGATTCTCCTATTTTCTCTTCTCCAGGAATATCTCCATTCAACATTAGTTTAAGTGATGACAATGATATTGGTACATCATCAATGCGTCCAGAAGGGGTGAAAAAAGCTAAGCTGAAAAGAAAAATGAGAGAAGATATGTCTCGTGTTATAAAAACATGTGGAAGAAGCAAATAAAAGGATTGGAGATTTGTGGGCTAAATCAAACATAAAACATGACAGGGTCATAGACGAAATTGCAAAAAAAAAAAAAAAGAGAGTGCAAAAAGTAGGGAAGAGAATGCACAAAGAATGGATGATAGCATTATGTTCGTAGATTTGGAGACTATTCCTGATCCGGCTCGACGTGAATGGTTTCGGAATGAACAACTCAAAATTATGCAAAAAAGTTGTCATCAATATCAACCTTAAAATTCCTCCAACACTTTTGGACATTTTTATGATATGGGAGGATCTGTGAGTCGTCTACCAGAATCCTAGATTTCATAGTATTCATGTTTAATTTATATTTTATTTGTGTCGTTAAGTTCATGTGTGTTGTAGTGAATTTATCATGCTTTGTTGTGTTTCCTTAGTTTAATTTTTGTATTTTTTTTTTTATGTTATCATGTTTTAATTCTCATTGTATTGTGTAATTTAAATTATTTAATGTTGTCTTATTATATTTATGTTAGTTATAATTTGTGTTCGTATTGATAAAATATTAAGTTGTATATTTTTTATTTTTAAATAATCATAATATTAATGCCACATAAAATAAAAATTACACTTAATATTACATAATATTCTCACAATGTCAACTATTAATCTATATAAAAGGAAAAAATAAAATAAAAGAAGGCATTTGCGTTTCCAACAGTATGTGACAAAAGAGTATACATTTGCCAAAAAAAAATGGGTGACTATTTGCTCAGCTTTGGAGATGGTCTTAGGAAAACCCGAGGAATGTTTCATTCCTCAGTATTAGGGTTTAAAACAACTGCAGTAGAAATCAAAGGTATGTACCAAACACTCTTCATTTACTTTCTTTCTATTCCTTAGCTTCAAAACCAAGCATACCCTTAGAGTTGAACTTCAACAACTTATTTGTTATCTTAACAAGAAGTTTCAATCGGTTGTGGAAATCAATCCTGTGACTTTTCTCTAACACAAATTCTCGAGGCCAGGGTTTTACCAAGATGTTTTATTGGGTCATAATTTTTTATTCAGATATATAATTCAGAAGAATAAGAACAAGAAGTAAAAATGTATTTTTATACAGACATCTAATTAAGAACAATATAGAATGCGGTTAAATAAATCTCCAAATTTATTATACATATCCCAAAAATATTTTGAACAAAAAATCCCTAAGTTAACTTAAATGTCTATATTGTCCATGTATAAATATTTTTGGAATTATGAATTAAAATTTACTTTTTTTCCTCTTATTTACTTTTCTCATCATCTTCTTCGCTATTTAAAACCCAGATTTTTATTGTCATTGAAATAAGAGTAACTCTCATATGCACCAAGTGCACGGTGCACTCACTAAACAATTAACATTATTTACACTGAAAAGTTTGTTTCAATTACACTGAAAATTAATTTATAGTGTAAACTTTTCAGTATAATCCAACCACACTTTTCATCATAATTGGAACAATTTTTTTAATGTAAACAATATCAACTGTTGAGTAAGTGCATCGTGCACTTAGTGCATATGAGAGCTTGCACTCGAAATAAACACAAGAATCAATTCAATTAAGTTAATAAATCTATATAATATAAGGTAAAGTCTCATATGCACCAAGTGCACGGTGCACTCACTCAACAGTTGATACTGTATACACTGAAAAGTTAGTCTCAATTACACTGAAAAGTTTACATTGAAAATCAGTTTTCAGTGTAATTGAGACTAACTTTTCAGTGTATACATTATCAACTGTTGAGTGAGTGCATTATACACCAAATGCACAATAGACTTACTCTATATATATATATATAAAGTTTACCAACTTGACGTCTACTCATTTTTCAATTTGCTTCACTACAAAATTCATAATCCAAATAATCCCTATACAAACACAATGAAAAGGTTATGGAAGTCTCTCGCACATTAGTTTCAACTACTTTGGAAATCTGATATGAAGACAACTTCACTCTCATCCAGAAGATGAATATTCATTGAACATGTCTTTTCTTAATTTTTTTATAATCAAAATATCTCTTAAAATACACTGTGTGTTAAACTGCTGATCAACGATGGCGTGGAACTTGAAGACTTTTTCTTCTTCTTCTCCTTCTTTTTATTTTTTTTAGAAGAATATTTTTTCTTTGTTTGTGTTAGTTTTGTTTTTTTATTTTTATTGTTAACAATAAGGATATAGTGTATACAATAACTTCATATATATATATATATATATATATATATATATATATATATTTTAAATGAGATATAAATAATAATTGGAGTATGTATATTGAAATCGGGGCTTACTTAACCACAACCTAAAATATATCTCTCATGATTCAACTTTAAATCTTATGGGTGTTCTTTTTTTTTGTTTTTTGAGTGATTTTTAAAAACCAATTTTAAAATTTAGGGGACTTTGGAATCCTTATAAATAATGTTTGATTTTTTTTTTTTTTTGATGATTTTTTTATGACGGACCCTGGGGCTCTCATTAGTTGAATTTTAAAGGCCAAATACTTCCCATATTGTGATTTCCTTTCAGCAAATTTGGGAAACAATCACAAGTTTACTTGGAGGAGCAACACATTTGGACTTGGAGAGCTATACTTGGAGAGCTATTAAAAAAACCGCTCTCCAAAACAAAGCTTGGAGAGCGGTTTAACATAATTATATTAAAAAAAAAAAAAAATGGCTAAGACAGCGGTTATTAACCGCTCTCCTAGTGTTAGGCTAAGAGAGCGGTTAAAAACCGCTGTGTAAGATGTCAGGTGCAAGAAAGCGGTTAAAAACCGCTATCTAAGAAGGGGCTTACAGAGCGGTTTTAAACCGCTCTCCAAGTGGTACTTGGAAAGCGGTTTTTAACCGCTATCTTAGTTTATTACTTGGAAAGCGGTTTATAACCGCTATCTAAGAGTTTGACCCCAATTTTACCCCTTTTGACCACCAATTAACCTAATTACGCGTATTTTTCCTCCCCCACACTGGTCCCTCCACCCCCACCGCCGCGAGAAGCTTCCTCCCCCCCCACTCCACCGCCTTGACGCATCCCAGCCACCGCCCAGCACTGCTGTGACGCCGCCCAGCCACCGCCGTCCAGCCACCGCCGCTGCTAGTCCGCCGTTCGGCCTCCCCCGACGCGGCATTGCACTGCCGCCGCCCCTCCACCGCCGCCCCTCCACCGCCGCCTTCTCCGCCGTCTTCTACTGGTATGTATATAATATGTATTTTAAATGTATTAAAATGTATATGTATGTATATATATGTGTATATATATATATATATATATATGAATATGTATATATATGAAAATGTAGTGAATATGAATATGCATGTATATATATGTATATATATATATATAATGTATGAATATGTATATATATATGTATGTTATTGGTGAAACATTAAATGCTTTTTGATTAATTTTAGATGAAATTTTTGTAAATTAGGTTGTTAAAATTATTTTAGATGAAATTTGTTAGAATTTTAGATTGACATATTATAATTTTTTAGAATTTTAGATGTATATATCTTAATTAGTAGTATTAAAATGTTAGAATTTTTTTTAAGATGTTTATAGATGAGAAATAATATTGAAGGCTTTAGGAATAATTTAAATGGAATTGTTAGAATGCATGTTAGGATATATGTTAGAATTTTAGATAAAATTGTTTTAGTGTGCATGTTAATTAGTGTTAAAATGTTAGAATTTGTTTCAAGAGGTTTATAGATGGGAAATATTGAAGGCTTTAGGAATATTTTTAGATGAAATTGTTAGAATGCGCGCATGTTATGATTCATATGTTGAAATTTTAGATGAAATTGTTTTAGGGTGCATGTTAATTAGTATTAAAATGTTAGAATTTATTTCAAAAGGTTTATAGATGGGAAATATTGAAGGCTTTAGGAATATCTTTAGATGGAATTGTTAGAATGCATATTAGGATTCATATGTTAAAATTTTAGATGAAATTATTTTAGGGTGCATGTTAGGATTAATATGTTAGACTCAACACGTGTGCTTTTCGGTTAATCTATATAGGCATCTCTAGTTCTATATGGATCGAAAGTGGGTTCGGGCAGATAGATTATCAGAGGAGTATAGGAATGGGGTGGAAGAGTTTTGTAATCATGCAATTAGACACTGCACCGACCATCGATACATTCTATGTCCGTGTTGGAAATGTATGAATGGAAAAACTGTTAGTGGTCGAGAAAGTTTGTTTGACCACTTGATGTGTCACGGTATTGATAAAACATATACCGTTTGGACATTTCATGGTGAGAGAAGAGATGGATGTAGCTCTAGCAACATAAGAACTGACTTTAGGTTTGAAGATACAGTGGATGGGGATAGTTTCAGAGATGTACCAAATGTTGATACATCGAGTGGAGATGACACAAATCTGCGAGATCACCCTTATATGTCTGAAAAATTAAGGGATGACGCTGGATTGCCCCTTTGGCCCGGGTGTAAGAAGGCACAAAAGTGTCAGCTGTGTTGATATTGTTCAACCTAAAAGCAGCACACGAGTTATCCGATGTGTGCTTCTCAAGTATGCTGGAAGCAATTAGTGGTCTATTGCCCGATGGAAATGTACTGCCTACGAAAGCATATGAGGCTAAGCAAATGCTTAAGTCCATCGGGTTAACACATCAGAAAATTCATGCTTGTCCGGGTGATTGTATCTTATTTCGGAAGGAGTATGAAGACCTCGATGAATGTCCCAAGTGTGGGAAGAAGAGATATCTGAAGAATAAATCTCCAGCGAAGGTGATGTGGTACTTCCCAATAATACCAAGATTCAGGAGAATGTATAGTAGCGGTGTGGATGCTAGAAATTTAACTTGGCATCATGATGATAGGATCGATGATGGAATGCTAAGACACCCTGCTGATTCACCCCAGTGGAAGACATTCGATGTCAGACATCCAGAATTTGGTGACGAGCCACGACACTTGCGTCTTGCACTCTCAACTGACGGAATGAATCCGTTCGGTATCCAAAGTACCAACCACAGTACATGGCCAGTGATTCTGATGGTTTATAATCTTTCACCGGAGTTGTGCATGAAGCGCACTTATATGATGTTGTCTATATTGATATCAGGACCCAAACAACCTGGTAACGACATAGATGTATATCTGGCTCCTCTGATAGAGGACTTGAAGCTCCTGTGGGATGAGGGCGTCGATGTGTATGATGCTTATAGAAAGGAGAATTTCAAGTTGAAGGCCATGTTATTTGGGACTATCAATGACTTCCCCGCTTATGGGAATGTATCTGGATATAGTGTGAAGGGGGCCGATGCATGTCCTTGGTGTACCACGAACACAGATCACATTCGTTTATGTCATTGTAGGAAGACTGTTTATATGGGGCATAGAAGGTGGTTGGAGCCAACACATGAGTACAGAAGAATGGCCGATGCATTCGATGGCACAATCGAGACACGTGGAGCACCACGTTTATTGTCAGGTACAGATGTATTGAACGAGATGAAGAATGTCAACACACAATACGGAAAACACTTTGCAAAGAGTCTCCCAACTAGAGGCTGGAAGAAGGAATCAATTTTCTTTCAATTGCCCTATTGGAAAGAGTTGTATGTTAGACACTTCATTGATCTAATGCACGTTGAGAAGAATGTTTGTGCTAGTTTGCTCAATACTCTGCTAGCTGATAACAAGTCTAAGGATGGTTACAATGCAAGAATGGATATGGTTGATATGGGTATAAGAGCTGAACTGGCACCTGTGTATGAAGAAGGTAAACCACCGAAATTACCTCCTGCTGCACACACCTTGTCCAAGAGTGAGAGAAAAATTCTTCTTCAAACACTAAAGGATGTGAAAGTACCAGAGGGTTATTCGTCCAACATACAGAGACTTGTTTCAGATGATGGCGTGAAGTTGATGAATCTGAAATCGCATGACTATCATGTCATCATGGAGAATTTCTTGCCCATTGCAATACGTTCTATCTTGCCTGAAAATGTGCGCATAACCATAACAAAACTTTGTTGGTTCTTCAAGGCAATGAGTAGCAAAGTTATTGATCCTAGAAAATTGCTTGGTTTTCAGAGACAGATTGTGGGGACGCTTTGTGAGCTTGAAATGTATTTTCCTCCTTCATTTTTTGATATAATGATTCACTTAACCGTTCATTTGGTTCACGAGACAAGGATGTGTGGTCCTGCTCGTATGCGATGGATGTATGGTGTAGAGAGATATATGAAAGTGTTGAAAGGGTATGTGATGAATATGTACAGGCCGGAGGGATGCATTGCAGAACGCTATTTAGTAGAAGAAGCAGTCGAGTACTGGTCTGAATTTATTCCGAATGTAGATGCAATTGGACTTCCAAGTACCCGATACACCAATAGAATGGATGGTGAAGGCATTACCGGTGGCCAACCTGTAAGTGTTAGTATGAAGGAGCTAACACGGATGCACTTGTGTGTACTTCACAACACGGTCGACGTGCTTCCTTTTATTGACTTGCACATGCAGGCACTTTCTGAGTCCTTTCCCACCAGAGCTAGATCATGGATTGAAACTGAGCACAATCGCACGTTTGTTGACTGGTTCAATGGTTATGTTGCAAATATGTTGTCACAGGATAAAGAATCAGTGAAAGAAAGAGTTAAGTGGTTATCCAGATTGCCTGATAGACATGTGTATTCATACAAGTGTTATCTTATTAATGGATACATGTTTTATACCCGAGATCATGATGCCACAAGTACAATGCAGAATAGTGGGGTGTCTATTACTGCAACTGCATGGAATCAGTCGAATACCACTTACTTTGGACAGATTGTCAACATTTGGGAAAGTCACCCTCACTGTACCTGAAATTGGACAAGAGACTTCACTGTTGCCAAAACCAGTAGATGTGGCCATCACAGTCGGAGACGCGGTCGGGCACTTCCTCGAATGGCCGCAACACTTGGTTTCTCTCACCAAAAAGGTAAAATACATGTTATTAAAGTAATTAATAAGTCGATTTATTTTAAATAATATTACAAATATTGATTGTAGATACTCCCGACTCCACAAAAGACTACACAGAGGGAGAGACCAGGGGAACCAACTGTTGGTGTGCGCAGACGGCGATTAGGGTACCCCATGTCCGGAGACGTACCCCACGATGTCACTGTAATGAGTACGGTGCACTACATGGTAACGTCCTCCAGCTTCGAAACAGTCACAGTGCCCATTAATGCGTACTTTAACTATGTTGGATATGAGGAGTTCATCACACGAGATTATGTCGAAGAAGTCTTCGATGACAAGTGGTTGAGTGCAACTACCATGACTTTTTACCTCAGGTGTGTTTACTTAATTCTCAACATTTACTTCATTTATAGTTTAACTTACTTATTAAATATTAATATCAGCGTATGTTGGTTAAAGGTATTTGGGTGAGGTATATTTCACTGTAGATGTCGTTGCAAGTGCAAAATATTCCTTCATCTGCCCCCAAGTGTGTAGCATTTTTGGTGATAGGACACAGAATATGAACGACGTTGTTCAACATATGTTGAAATATAGAGCAAGAGACCATCTCATTTTTTGGCCAACAAATGTGGGGTAAGTATATAATAAATATTTCATAAAAAAATTTATTTATACGAACAAGCGATTAATTTTAATATTGTTAATATAATGTAGTGATCATTGGGTGATGTTGGCCATAAGAATGGAGGATCTTACTGTGTATTATTTGGATCCAGCTACGGATGGGGTGTATACACGTCGTCCCGATCTTATAGCATTTATGGAAGGGTACGTAAGTTAATTTTTAATATTCTCATATTATGATTTGTTTTACTTTTAAGATTATGAATATCTAATCTATATTTATTTTTTAAAATAATTATATAGTGTGATGGCAATGTATCAGACTAGCCTTCCAGGTAAAAAATCAGATACCACCAATATTAGTAAAGTGCTGTGGAAAAACATTAAGGTAAGTTACTTTAGAAAATTATAAAATCAATAGAAAATAATCATAGTTATAGTACATGATTGTAATTGTTAATCAATAGGTTCCGAGGCAGCAAGATGGCAATCACTGTGGACATTTTGTGTGTTGCTACATTGAAGATATAATCTTGACTTCTCGGACGACCATTCCTGAAGGAGTAAGTCGATTATCGATTTATTTTAAATATTATTGATTGAATAAAAAAAATTTATTATTTAATTAAATTTTCTATGTAATTTGCAGTTTGTGCATAGGCCTCGGATCCCTTTTTACAACAACACTCGAATTGAGAAATGGAAGATGGATTGGATTGGGTATCTTTACAATCGATTCTTGTAACATTATTATAACTTTTGGTAGCATGATGTAACTTATATATTAATTTGTGATGAATTAATATTTCATGTTATTGGATCTTATATTATATTTATTTGATGTTACGATTAAATATTAGTATATGTGTTTTGGTAATTTTGTATATATTAGCAGGTTTATTAAAAAAAAATATATATATATATATATATATATATATAATTGAAAAAAATATATATATATAATTCGGTTAAAAAAGCAGGTTTATTTATATATATATAAATAAAAAAAATAAAAAAAGAGCTTGGAGAGCGGTTAATAACCGCTGTCTAAACAAATAAAAATAAATAAAAAAGGCTCTTGGAGAGCGGTTATTAACCGCTATCTAAGAGTGAGGCTTGGATAGCGGTTATTAACCGCTCTCTTAGTGTGGCACTTGGAGAGCGGTTTTTAACCGCTCTTTTAGTTCATCCTCTTGGAGAGCGGTTCAAAACCGCTCTCTTAGTTCCTACCTTGCACAGCGGTTTCTTAACCGCTATCTTAGACTAACATAGCTGTTTCTTAGAAAGCGGTTTTAACCGCTTTCTAAGGGGAAAATCAACCGCTTTCTAAGTTCTATTTTGTACTAGTGATTTTTGCTAGTCAAGATCTCCTTGGAAGAGGAGTGCGATGGAAAATAGGGTCGGACTCAACGGTTAACGTTTGGAATGATCCGTGGCTTGAGGATAGGGAGAATTTTTTCATTCGAACCGACCCTCCGGAGCTCCTTACAGATATGAAAGTTGGTGAGTTGATGGAGGAAAACAGAAGGTATTCGAATATGGACGTTTTGCATGCTTTCTTCGATGATTATATTTCCAGAATTTTAAACACCCCGATCCCACCTCTTGGAGCTGAAGATAATATAATTTGGGAGTACGAAAGGAACGACAAATACAGCGTGAAAAACGGTTATAATTTGGCAGCTTCCATTTCTGCAGATCAGACCTTAGAAGTCGAAGGCAATTGGAGGTCTTTGTCAAAGATTTCCTATGGAGATTGGGAAGGGATTGTTTGCCAAGCAGATTCAATCTTTTTAGGAAACATCTCATTGCAGAAGCAACTTGTGTATTATGTGGAGAGGAAGCGGAAACACGATGACATCTTTTCGTGAATTGCAGCTATGCGAAAGACTGTTGGAGAGTTGCAGGTATGGAGAGAGCAATGGAAGCCACGATTGGAGAAGTGCAAGATTTTACAGGTCTTTTTTTCCGGATGTTAATTACAGCAGCAAGATGGAAGTTTAGTGGATAGTTGGGCTTTGATTCTATACCAAATATGGAAAGAGCGAAACTCACAACTTTGGGACTCAACATGTCGATCTACTCCTGAAGCTGTCCATGTTTCGGCTGCCACACTTCAGGAATGGCGAAGCGCCAACGCTGCTCGCTGGATGTCGAATGGGAGGGAGGAGGTGGGTGAACGACGATGCCTCGCTTGGCATAGCCCGGAAGAAGGATTTTGGAAGGTGAATGTAGATGCTGCGTTCTTTGAGGGACCGAAACAGACGGGTACAAGGATGATTCTACATGACGATCAAGGGACGTTCGTGGCGGCAAGATAGTTGGTTACTCCGGGGAGATTGGAGGTTGATGTCGGGGAGGCGATGGGGTTCTTTGAAGCCTTGTCATGGGCCAAAGGACTTGGGCTTTCAAAAGTGGTTGTTGAGGGGGATTCCAAAATTGTGGTGGATGCGTTGAAATCACATGTTGTTTGGGACGTCGGTGTTTGCGACTTTATTCGTGCGTCGAAGAGTATTTTAACTGATTTTTGTGATTATTCCATTCGTTTCGTTAAACGTAAGACCAATATAATGGCTCACAATATTGCGAGAGTTTCCCGTAATTTTGGAAACGTTCATTGTTGGGTTGACCCACCGGATTGTGTAGTTGGGCTCCCGTTTATTCCTTGCAGTTGCAATAATGAAAACTAGTCCTTTAAGTTTTCAAAAAAAAAAATTGAAATATGATTTTTTTTTAAAGAACATTTCCTAAATGCCAAGATGAAATCAATGATATGTAATTAAATGTTTGAGATAATTTTTGAACCATATGAAATTAAAAAATAACAAAAGTACAAACTCGGTTCAATTTCTCCAATGTTTGGTTTCAATTTCGGTTTTATATATACGTAATTTGGTTCCATTGTTTAAAAAAAGTAGCCAAAGTCAATTGAATGCTCACCCCTAAGCCATAATATCACATATTTGGAACTTAACCAATGCAACACTCAAAGAAGTTAGCACCAAAATAACCACAAGGCTTCGTTTGGATGAAGTCATTTAAAATGTAAGGATTTGAAAACAAATGAACTTAAAATTGACATGTTTTTACTAGATATTTAAATTTTCTCCAATTTGAACTAGAATCAAAACTAAAAATTTAAAATTCATCAATTAAATTATCTTACCCAAACAAATAGGGTGAATTTAGATTATGGATTTAAAATTCATAATCCAAATTCCTCAATCCAAACACAGCCTAAATGATCTTAATTGGAAATGTGGACTGTGGAGCATATGCATTACCATAATACCTCAACAATAATACCAAATCAAAATCACAATTAAGAGCCACTACACCAAATCATAAGATCCGCAATATACTTCAAGACCTGGGAAGCGGTATCAAAATCTTTAGAATCCCACCAAAAGGCAATGCAACAAAACTTAGGACACCATCACATCATACATGGGAGTATGCATCAGAAAAGTTCTAAGCATCAAATGCATCATCATCGTCGTCTGGTAGGGGCTGACTAGCTGCTGCTATAAGCTCCGCCTCATGTCTGCAAATATTAGTTGAGTTTACAGTTAAACTGTGGCGGAAAGAATTTAACTTAAGGGGTGTTTGGTTCAATTTTTCAATAGAAATGGAAATGATGACCATCTAATAGAGAATTACAATGAGAATGGTGGTTATATTGTTGGTGTATTTCTCTAATCTTAAATGACTGGGTCAAAAAAATATTGTTGATTGAGAAATAGTTGAATAATTGAGGAGAAGTGATCATAGATGAGGAGATGGTTAATCAAAATGGGGTAGTGATTTAACTTATTTTGAGTCGTGTTACCTCATACAAAGTATGATGAATTGATCATCTTCATATTAACCTCCACAATTACCCTATATTCATTTCCATTCCAATTAAATAATTATGAACCAAAAGTCTACTTATTGACATTGTATCTTTAAAGCAAAAGTAGGAAAAACATAGTGCATGTTGAGAAGTAGTGTGTGTGTATATATATATATATATATACAGAGAGAGAGAGAGAGAGAGAGAGAGAGAGAGAGAGAGAGAGTTACTGTTGCTGCGCCGCCATATCAATTTGCACTTCCGGTGGGGCGAGAGCAGGAGACTCAACAAAGTGCAAGTTAACATCACTACAAACCACAAAAGACATCAACATCAATTCAATATGCATGCCAGTATAACACGAGTCCAATGAAAATTACAATATTCAGGAGTTGAACTAATGGAAATGTTGATATCTCATGGATACATACCCTGCAAGCTTCCTGGCCAGATATAGGAAAGGCTTCTCAAAGTTGTAATTGCTCTTGGCCGATATCTCATAATACTGCAAGTTCTTTTTCCTGTGGAATGTAACCTGCTTAGCCTTCACCTGCCTGTTCTTGACATCCACCTTGTTCCCACAAAGCACAATAGGGATATTCTCACAGACCCTGAAATTTATCACATAAAAGATTAGAATAAAGTAAGAAACACCTTGTATTCAAACTCCACTACCAAGAAAAGATAAACTAAGTTGAATGGTGCATACCGGCAAAGATCACGATGCCATGTTGGAACATTCTTGTAAGTCAACCGAGCAGTTACATCAAACATAATGATTGCACACTGTCCATGGATGCTGCAGCAGTTTACAATCAGTACCATGTCAAAACCAGAGATATAAAAGAAAGCATAAAAGGACCTTATTGCCATTTGGCAGTATACACAAATACAATTGTGCATCACACATTTATAATATTACATATTCTCAAATAACATTATAAAAGATTATGCAATTTACTTACTAGTATCCATCCCTAAGCCCACCAAATTTCTCCTGGCCAGCTGTGTCCCAGCAATAAAATCTGATCTTACCGCAGTTAGTGAAGAAATCCAGGGGGTGAACTTCCACGCCAATAGTAGCTGTTTAATGAAAGAGATTATTTACAATCCATAAAGAAAAACAATGCTAGAGCAAAGGTCATGGTAACAGTCTTACGTTCGTATTTCTTCTCGAATTCACCAGTAAGATGCCTCTTCACAAACGTAGTTTTCCCTGTTGTGAAATGAATACAAAATCAATTACCACAAGCTCACCTTTCTGTCTTGTCTTATAATATGATTAATTCTATACCAAGATGGACAGATCAAAAATACATAAAGCACTTTCCTAGGACATGAAAAATTATTTATGATTGGATTTAATCGGATTAATTCTATATTTATGATTGATGCCAGCTACATCGCGCTATAATTGGATTTAAAAACTATTAACATTGCTAAGGAAACACAATCCGTGGCCCCTTAACCCTAAAACCCATACAAAGCTGATTGGGTCTACAATCCCAAATCAAAATTAACGGAGGCGGGTATGCATTCAAAAATATAACAAAGCAACCAATAAAAATGTACTGAAAGCATTCAACCTACCCTTACCATACCAACGAAACAATTAGCCCTAATTGAGATAAACAAACCAGAAAAGGCAGGCAACTAATAATAATATATCTCGAAACAAAAACTCGAAATCACATTGTCGAGGATAGACAACTTTTTTGAAAATAAACAAAGTAAAAATCCAAGATTCGAAACTAAAAAAAAAAAAAAAGTACCAGTTCCACCATCGCCGACAATTACGAGCTTGAAGTTCGGGTAATCCACAGTCTGTTGATTCGGCAACGCCTAAACCAAAAAAAAAAAAAAAAAATACATAAATCAGACAATAGGACCAAATATGGAGAAACAAATGATCTCAAAAACAAAATCGAGTTGAAATTCGAAGACGCTCACCATTAATATATTCGGTAATGTGAAAGAGAAAACAGATTTGAATGTAGAGAAACAGGGGTTTTCGAAAAGAGACTCGGAAATACTGCGCTAAAAGATCTGTTTTTGTGAGTATATATAGCCCTAATGTAGCGTCTTTTTACTGAGGGCCTTTTAAATTGGGCCCCACTTTGGCACTAATGTAGCGTAGTTTTTACTTTGTAGCAAAAGGCGAAGCCTTCGCCCCCCGGACCCCCACCCCCTGGCCCGACAGGATTGGGTGGAGGAGGTAAATCATGGTGACTCAGCGGCCCATTAGGTAGGAGGACCAGTGAGCGTAGTTTTTACTGAGGAACGTTTAAATTGTCAGCTGATAAAAAAGGGTAATTATGTCAATATTTCAGCTTTCTACCTACCAACCTAGCTTTTATTTATATAAATGTGCAACATAGGGACTTTGAATTGGGTGGTAGATTGGAGGATTTGAATTCAAATACTCCCTCCGTCCCACTATTCTGTTCCCCTTACTTTTGGGCACAACATTTAAGGTGGATATTAAAATATAGATATAGTACATGTGATGTGATGGAGAGAGAAGAGAATAAAGTGTAATGTGGTTAAAATGAGTGGATGTGAATAAAGAAGATGAATATAATATTATTAGTTGATTTCCAAATAAGGTATGGGAACATAATAGTGGGACGGACCAAAATGGCAAAACGGGAACAGAATAGCGGGACGGAGGGAGTATTTTTTAGCAGGTCTTGTATGACAATGAGAATGTGTGTAATTAGGAGATTGACTCATTAATATTTTGGTAGGGTGAGTGTAAATTTGTGTGGTCTCATGTCATGATACGATCTCATACAAGTTTTTGTCAATATTTTTACTAGTACAATCTCCGTCCAGATCTGTTTATATCGTTTATTTTTTTAGATTTTAGTATGAGAGTTGATTTCTAGTATTAATTGGATAAAATGATTTTTTAATGATTAAATAATATTTAATATAAATGGATAAAACAAAACAAACATATTTTTGGACGTAATTATTAGTGGAATGAGATATAATTTAAAGGTTTTTGCAAGGAATGATGTTGTAAATCTAGAAGATTTATTATTCCAAATTTAGAAGATTTGATGTGGACATTACTTATGGACCAAGAAACTCAACGGGCTTTTTATCTTAGACTAGGGTTTTATTCTTATAAATAGATCATTGTATTCATTATTGTAATCACTCATATACACAAGATCGTTAGTGAAACTCCTGGCTTGGATCGCCCCCAGATGTAGTCGTTCCCGACGAACTGGGTCAACAAACGTTGTCTCTTTAATTTACACACTTATTTACAACACGTTATCAGCACGAGTCTCTAACCGAGATTATACGGTACGCCCTTAATTTATTTTAATATGAATCACATGATTTGATGTGTACTTTAAATATGATTTCGTTTCTGAATATTCTTGCGCATAGTTGTATTACGTTAAAAATTATTTTGTGGATTGAATCAACGAGCAACGGCCACCGCCCCGTAGACGATCGACTGCCACTCGACCACAGCGGCCGACCAGCAGTCGCCGCGCACCCGCAGCCGCCGCCCCGTCGCGCCGCACGCTACCGCACCGCCGCGCCGCATGCCGCCGCCCCGTCGCGCCATGCGTAGCCGTCCCGCCTCGCAGCACGCTACCGTCCCTGACGCGCCGCGAGCCCGCCACCTCGTCGCGCGCGAGCTGTCGCCCTGTCGCACCGCGGCCGCCGCTCTGTCGAGCCACGAGCCGCCGCCCCGCAGCCATCGCGTCGTCGCGCGTGCAGCGCCGCCGCGCGCATGTGCCGCTGCTGCCTCTCGCCGCCACACGTCCTCATCACCCGTTCCCCATGCGCGACACTCGCGGTGTTTTTCCCGAATTTTTGTGATTTGAGATTTCGTTCTTGATATCGCAAAATCCGTATTAATTTATTTTTAATCCTGAAAATATTTCGTTAAATTGCGTTAATATACATGAAATAATTATTCTTATGATTATTCCCTCTGTCTATTAAATCGTATATTTTCTAGAAATTATTTTCATGTGATTATCTCCCTTACTTGTTTATGCATGTTTATGTGATTTAATTATCCTACGTGCATTACTATTTTCCGTACATAGTTTATTTCTTTATAGTCAGCATATTATGCCCGGGTAGGCGGCGCCCGGTATTTGTCGGACCGTAAATCTATGTTTTGGGTAGACGGCGCCCAATACGTGCATCTATGTGCTTTAGAATAATTAAATGAATCTTTGTTTTTCCCTCGTTGTCAATGAATTTTGTCATCCCCCTCACCATGTCACTTTTAATTAATTGTAGTGAATTATGTCTGACATCACTATGAAAGAATTCGATGAGCTTGCTCTCGATGGTAGCAACTACCCGACATGGATGCTAGATATAGAATTATATCTAGCATCAAATAGGTTGAGCGAAACCATCATGGAAGGTTCAAAATCTACCAACGCCCAGAAGGCGAAAGTGTTGATTTTTCTTAGGAGCCACATGAATGAAGGTCTGAAATTTCAATATATCACACAAAGGAACCCCGGAATATTGTGGAAGTCCCTGAAGGAACGTTTCCAACAACAAGATCATATACTCCTCCCTCCGTCACAATACGAGTGTGTATCAAAGTTCCACGCTAGCAAACCTGTACTCCAGCAGTAGTATAGGGCCAAACCCTCGTTTGGTCGCAACCGTGGAAGGGGGAGAGTGAGTAAGAAGTTCTGGACTAATGGCCGAAGTCATAGTTCATTCGGTGGTCACAAAACCCGATTTTACGCTCCACGAAAACCTAGCTCTCAAAGCATGATTGAGTAGTCATGCTTCAGATGCGGATGCAAAGGTCATTGGTCACGCACGTGTCGTACTCCCAAACACTTGGTCGAGGCTTACTTAATGATGCAGAAGGACGACAAGGGGAAGGCTCCAGTATATGAACCTGAAGATGACACTCTGCCTGAAGCAGAATTTGATCAAGACAACGATGATCTCTTGAGCCCGTAGCTCGAAATAGAGGAGACAACGAGTTGATTCGCGTATTTAGTTATTCCTAGTATTTTACTTTGTTTTCTGAATAAAACAATTTCATGTTATGTTTTGGGATCCTTTCTTTCGGATATTTTATTTTATGAATGAATTTATTATTTTTAGCTTTGATATGTTTACCTTAATAGTTGTCCATAGTATTTATTTGGATATTGTTGTTCTCATTTATAGCTTGTAAACAAATCAGCTACTAGGTTTGGACTATTTCCTCTTGCATGATGAACGCCCATAGTGATTTATGTTTGGTAGATAGCGCCACCACACATACGATCCTAAAAGATAGGAAGTATTTTCATAACTTGATAGAACGTAAGGGGAGTATAACTACAATAGCCAATGATAGTAGGTTGATAGTGGGCTCCGGGAGAGCTTCCATTGTCCTCCCCATGGGTACCGAACTCATAATTGATAATGCTTTATTGTTTCCACAATCTAATTTTACCCTACTCAGTTTTAGGGACATTAGGATAAACGGGTATCATATTGAAACTAAAACTGAGAATGATAGCGAATACCTTTTGATGACTATTACTCGAGGTAGTCGTAAACAAGTTATTGAGAAACTTTCTTCCTTCTCCTCCGGATTGTACTATTCCTACATCCGGCCGTCTAGTTCCCATCTAGCGATGAGTACGAAATTCCATGACCCAAATTCCTTTAAATTATGGCATCAGCGGTTAGGTCATCCGGGACAAACAATGATATGTAGGATTCTATCTAATTCAACTGGTCATAATATTACGAATAATAGAATTCCTCTTGTTGATGAATATTTTTGTGATGCATGTTCTAGAGGTAAGTTAATAGTGCACCCGTCGCGCACTAAGGTTGGACTAGAGTCTCCGATTTTCCTTGAGCGAATTCAAGGAGACATTTGCCGACCGATTCACCCAGCATCAAGACTGTTTCATTATTTCATGGTCCTTTTTGATGCCTCCACTAGGTGGACATTTGCATGTTTGCTGTCCACCCGCAATCAAGCTTTTGCAAAACTCATTGTGAAGACTATCGAGCTTAGAGCTCAATTCCCGGATTATCCAATCAAATCGATTCGCATGGATAATGCAGCTGAGTTCAACTCGAAGGCCTTTACAGATTATTGTATGGCCCTGGAAATTAAAGTGGAGCATTCGGTCCCCTAAGTCCATGCCCAAAATGGTCTTGCTGAGGCACTAATAAAACGTATCAAACTTATCGCGAGACCATTGCTTATGAACTCCAAACTACCCACTTCATGCTGGGGGCATGCAGTCCTACATGCATCGCACTTAATCCAAATCCGTCCAGCTGCATATAATGATCATCCCCCCTACAGTTAGTGTGTGGGAAAGAACCTAGCATTTTCCATCTGCGTATTTTTGGATGTGCGGTATATGTTCCAATAACGATACCAAAGCGGACCTCTCTGGGCCCACAAATGAAACTCGGTATTTACGTCGGATGCGACTCTCCATCCATCGTGAAATACCTCAAGCCTTTATCCGGGGATCAATTAACGGCCCAGTTCGCTGATTGCACATTCGATGAAGATTACTTCCCGGCATTAGTGGGAGATCTGAATTCAAAATTGAATGAATGTCGGGAACTTACGTGGAACGTAAGTAATCTTCAGTATCTAGATCCACGCACTAATCAATCTGAACTGGAAGTTCAGAAGATCATTAACTTGCAAAACTTAGCAAAGAATCTGCCAGACGCGTTCACTGACCATAGAGGTGTGACTAAATTGCATATACCTGCAGTAAATGCTCCCCAAAGGGTTGAGGTCCCAAACAAAACGAGTACTCATGCCCCCACATGCCAAAAGCGTAAGGGACCCTCAAGAGATAGTAACACACCTAAACGAAAGGCTAGCAAATCTGGTCAGTCAAATGGAAAATCTCTAGAAGAGATCTGTCTAGATAACTCTAAGTCTCTAGGAGACAAGAGTCCTAGTGATGAAGCACGTGCACAAAATATTCCATGCACTAGGACCGTGGAACGACCAGACCCAGATACAATGGGAAATGAGAAAGGTCTGGTTAACATAAACGTCGAAGTCTCTGTGAACTTCACAGATACGGGAGAAACATACAATAGAAATATTACTATCGTCGACGACACATTTGCAGCGTCAATCGCCCTTTCCATTATAAATGATCTAGATCCAGAACCCAAAACAATCGTCGAGTGCCGGAAGTGCTCCGATTGGGTTAAATGGAAAGAGGCAATTGATGCAGAGCTCGCATCGCTTAACAAAAAACAAGTATTTGGCTCTATCGTTCGTACACCCGCGCACGCTATCCCTGTAGGATATGAATGGGTATTTGTACGAAAACAAAATGAGAACAATACTGTGGAGAGGTATAAAGTGAGGCTTGTAGCACAAGGGTTTTCGCAGAGACCCGGGATTGATTTTGATTCAAGCCTATTCTCCCGTCATGGACTCAATAACGTTCTGCTACTTGATATCTTTGGCAGTTAAACTAAATCTCCAAATGAGATTAATAGACGTAGTAACCACGTACTTATACGGATCACTAGATGCCGACATTTACATGAAAATTCTCGATGGATTTAACATTCCTCAAATGAGGGATGGTGAAAACCGCAGTATGTATAGCATACAACTGCAAAAGTCGTTGTATGGCCTGAAGCAATCGGGCCTCATGTGGTACAACCGACTTAGTGAATTCCTTCAGAAGAAGGGATACACATTCGATAAAGCTTTCCCATGCCTATTCACGAAAAAATCGCAAGATGATTTCTGCATCATATCCATTTACGTTGATGACCTAAACATAATCGGAGCATGCAAAGAGATTGAAGAAGTCAGTTCAATCTTGAAAGCTGAATTCGAAATGAAGTCATTGGGTAAAACCAAGTACTGCCTCGGCTTGCAGATCAAGCACCTCCCAGAAGGAGTCCTTATTCATCAGTCGACCTACGTAAAGAATGTATTGGAGAGATTTCACATGGATAAATCTCATCCACTTAGCACCCCTATGGTTGTTCGATCCCTCGAAGTGGATAAGGACCCATTTAGACCAAGAGAAGATTCAGAAGAAATTCTGGGACTAGAAGTTCCTTATCTTAGCGTTGTTGGAGCTTTGCTCTATCTCGCAAATTGCACTCGGCCGGACATTGCATTTGCTGTCAATTTGCTTGCGAGATATAGCGCTTCTCCTACAAGGAGATATTGGAATGGTGTTAAGCACGTTTTACGATACCTCCAAGGGTCTCAAGATCTTGAACTGTTTTATCGTAAGAACCAAGACAAAACCTTAGTAGGTTATGCGGATGCTGGCTATTTGTCTGATCCCCACAACGCCATATCCCAGACTGGTTACGTTTTTCTCTGTGGTGGAACCGCAATCTCATGGAGGTCGGTTAAACAATCCATGGTTACCACGTCTTCAAACCACTCAGAGATCATAGCTTTATTTGAAGCCGCACGAGAATGTGTTTGGTTAAGGTCCTTGGTAAAACACATTGGTGACTCGTGTGGTATCGCCAAAGGCGATACACCTCCCACCATTATATTTGAAGACAACGCTGCTTGCATCGCACAAATGAGTAATGGGTACGTCAAGGGAAACCTGACGAAATATATTTCACCGAAGTTTCTCTACCCATACGAACTCCAGAAGAGTGACGTGATTACCATTCAAAAGGTGCAATCTAGTAACAATCTAGCAGATCTGTTACTAAATCATTACCTACGTCTACTTTTGAAAAGTACGTTCGCAGTATTGGGATGCAAAGACTTAAAGTGTTGTTGTCTTTAGGGGGAGCGGTAACCCCGAAATAAATCTAGAAGATTTAGATCTAGAAGATCAATAACATTCCTCCCTAACTTATTATTTGGCCGATACCTAGCATGTGGAGTTTTTATAACAAGACATTTATGTTATGTCGTAATGTCCAAGAGGGAGTGTTGTAAATCTAGAAGATTTGATGTGGACATTACTTATGGACCAAGAAACCCAAAGGACTTTATATCTTAGACTAGGGTTTTATTCTTATAAATAGATCATTGCATTCATTATTGTAATCACTCATATACACAAGATCGTTAGTGAAACTCCTGGCTTGGATCGCCCCCAGACGTAGTCGTTCCCGACGAACTGGGTCAACAAACGCTGTCTCTTTAATTTACGCACTTATTTACAACAAATAGTGCATTGTATAAATTTCAAATGTCTTTCAATTTTTATAAATTCAAATGTCATCTAAAAATAAAGTATACCGTGAATCGATTTCACCATAAAATTTATTTATATTTTGTATGTATTTTTAAAAATATTAATAATTTATTTTATAATGAAAATGATTAATTAATTTTGCACGATAAACTATGAATTTGTGTAATTTATAACTTTTTTTGAATTTATATGATTTCATATACTTTTGGCCCTAAAAATAATGCAAATTGTTATATAAAATATTATATGGATATAAAATCCGTAGAATAACTTATATTTAAAAATTTTATGGATCCTGGCTAGATCGGATCTGGCGAATTTTTTTCCAAAAACTCACGCAGGTCTATTTTTTATGATTTCCGCTCCCAGTTTGGGTTATTATATGACAAATGCATGTTATCGAATGACTAAATGTATGTTATTATCAAACTAAATGTTATTTCTTCACCAATTTTTTGTGTGTTTTTATTGAAACTAGGTTGAACCACGTGCGTTGCACGTCGGATATAATTTATTTTAAAAATAATTTGATCAATAATATTTGGTTCTCTTAGTTGATGTATCTAACCATCAAACAAGAAACTTGAATCATTGTCGGGGGAACGCTATTTAAAAACCAACGCACGTCGGATACAATTTATTTTAAAAATAATTTGATCAATAATATTGGATCTTTTAGTTGATGTATCTAACCATTAAACAAGAAACTTGAATCATTGTCGGGGGAACGCTATTTAAAAATTTAGATGATGTGTCTAACAAATAACAAAAAAGAAAATTAGAGTTATTGTCGAGTGAACGCTTTTTACGGAAAAAAGGATGAAACCAGAGGTCCAGAGGAGGTTTTCTGCAGAAATCCCTCCCACAAACAAGCGATTATACTCACGAACACTCCTTAAAACCTTAGTAATATCTGCTTGGTGTATGTGAGACAATGACGCCTCAGGGATCAACCTAGTTATGCGCTGCGAGCATATAGGACACTTGCACGGCTGCAATGCAGGACCGAAGTTCCAATACTGCAGAATGCAACTTCCTATAAAACAAAAAATTATATTAAAAACTGAAGTCATTGTTGGATCAATTAAAACAGCAGAACAGGATTCCTTTCTTCACGTCAAAATCAACAGATTTACCAAAGAAGCATTGAAAAAATGTCCAACAATTAACTCTTAGCAACCAAGAGATAATTTCATCAATTTATTGTTATTGTCGAACATAAAAAGGCTTGTGGATTAATCCAAACACAATGGCATAGACATGCTCACAAATTGTTTCCAATATTCAGCTTTTGGTTCATTTCCAAAACTACGGTTAAATATAATCAACACCCGAACATGGTCTTATGACCAGGAAAGACATTCTTCAAAAAAAAAAAATAAGCCAATGAGGCAAGACAACAAAGGCAGCTCTCCAAAAAGGCATTAGAATGATCGAACACAAACCCACTCCTATAAATCCCATTCAAGTTCATGGATAACTTCCATTATCTAGCCTGGGAGGAGAAGATATAAGGAATCTCCAATAAGGTGCATCTGATATCATAGTCTCAAAGTATGGTTAGAACCAATTTTACAATCATCTAACAATAATTCAGCACCTCAAGTCTTTCAACAAATTTCTCACAGATAATAAGGGCAACTACTGAAAAGAAGGGAAAAAAAATTATCACTACAAGTAGACTGCATTATAAACCAGAAAAAATAAAATTTTATTCATGCAGTTATATGAGCTCATTAACATCCAGAATATTCATGCAGTTATTGACTTTCATTTAAACCAGAATTTTACATCGCTTAATTCAGTATAATTTTTTATTGCCTGTATTAACCAGAATTTTTATTGGCTTCATAAGAATTTTTTATTGACTGTATTAACCAGAATTCAGGGAATATTTTTATTGACTTTCATAAAATTTTACATCGCTTAGTTCAGTAGACTGTATTATAAACCAGAGGAAAAACCCCCTAAGGTAACTTAATTCCTATCTATATTTTATGCTGCTGATGTTTAACTTCGAATCAACTTTCAACAAAGAGAGCTCATACACAAATGTTGACAGACATGTATGTTAACCTAGAATGATTCCCAAACCATTAACCTCCACGCTTGACTCACATGAAAGCACGAACAAAATGTTCATATTTCATTATCAACAATAATATAAAAGTGAAATAGTATTACAAGAAGAGACACGAAAAGGAGAAAAAATATAGGCAAAGCAGAAAATAAAATAGAAGTGTATTTACAGGATTAGGCAGGTAAGTTCCAGTCCCACTACGAAATCTGGGCATATCATCCATGTAGCTTTGATATATATTGGAATGTCTATTCGAAACCGACTGGAGTGGAGCTGTTACAGGAAACAGATGTTGGCCATAAACCACTACAAACAACCATCAGCCTCATCCAATAAGTCTATCATGTATTTATAAAGTAGAAATAGTATGAGGAGAGTGCATTCTAAGTTAGAATATTGTCCTTTTAATATTCTAAGTTATTAAGTTTCATCTTATTAGATGTGAGGAGTTGCACATGTATTCTCCAAATTTACCCCTGGAATGTAGAACAAAAGAACTCAGTATGGTTTTACAGTCTTTCCCCTCGTCTCACAATTATCAAGTAACCATCAGACCTACTTAAGCTTTATCCCGACAACCTAGATTTCCATATAATAGAGTTATTGATCAATCTAAATGGCAGTATGGAGTACAACTGATTGTAGTTAATATATCAACTTCATAAAGACTAACAGACGATGAATGAAGTGTGTCTTAAATCATGTAGGCCCCTATTATCTGAGGTAGATGCAGCACATTTTTGTTTACCAGAGCTAACACACCAAGTAGAATATACAAGATGTAATTTATACTAAATGGATCTGTCATTCCTCTTGGTAGTATTGTTACTACAAACAAGAAATTAACAGAAGTTCTAAGAAAAATACCATATTCATTTTGCACTGTACCAGCGAGAAATCCCAAGCAATGTACGAGTTTAATGACTCAACTGTCAGCGACACCTATAAAAACAGTAAGATCCATCAAGTCACGAAATGTACAAAAAACATCATGACTTGATTCATTTTGCACTGTTTAGTAGTTTCACTAATTAAATATGGCATGCTATTTAGTTACACTACTTAAAGATGATTTGATTCACTTTATGATAATATTGGATGCACATTACAGGACACCAAGTGCTGAAGATCTGACTCGTGTAGTAGAAAACAAACCTCGTGATTCTGTCCTGCTAGAACACTTATTTCCTTGAATTCGTCATTTGTCCTGCAAGCATCAAATTGTTGTTAACCATCCAAAGACAAGATTCAAGAAGGAAACAAACACGTAAATATATATATTAAGCAATAAACATTCTGCCCAGATGATACAAATTTAACAAAAGTGTGGTAGAGGACAAACCTGGCAGCTAATGCACCAGCATCTTTTGCAGAAATGAAAAAGGGGGAATTTGAGAAAACCTCCCTGTAAAACAGATATCAAGGTATCAACAAAGAGAACCAAATGCAGAAGAAACTTAAATCTTGAATATAAAACCCCTCCAATGACATCATATCTTTTCCCAGCATAAGACTAATTATATGCTCGCAGCCCAAATATGAAGGAAATTGAACTGGTCAATGGAAGCCTACAACACTTTTCTCAGGGCACTACAGGAAAAACCAAGAGGATAACACGGTATTGATCACCAAAAGCATGCCTCCCATTGCAAATAGGTAATGTCCATCCTGAATGCAGCCACAAAGAAAATAGCACAACTTGAATAATATAGTACAAAAATGGCCAAAACAAAATTTAAAGGAAAGTCGAGGAACATTTTGACAGTTCCTGCCATGGAAAGTGAATTATAAAAGGCCAGATTGATTAGAAATTTCAAAAAAGAAAAACATTATTCACTTACTAGAAAACCAACTGCCAGCTTAACTCACCATTCAAAATATTCCTAATTGTACCATTTGGACTCCTCCACATACTCTTCAAGCCCGAACTCCTTAACACGAACTTCGTCTGCAAGTATAGCTCTTCGTCGCTTGAAACTCCAAGGAAAAAAAAATAGTCCCAGAATAATTTGGCCAGTAAAGTAGCAATTGATAAAGTTATCACGATGATAAATTTTATATACCTCAGGTAGAGATCGTCGATACCAACCTGAGAACACAAAAGGCGGCTAGAGAAAAGGCCACCGCCGCCCATCAATTTCATGGTCCCGAGGCCGAATCTAACTTTCCACCGCCGGATCGGAGGGCGAAGACGATCGATGATTTCGACCCTGCCATTAAAATTTGCAGCCCACGCTGAGACGCCGCCGGCGATTTCCGATTCGAATCTTTTAGATATAAAAAAATAAAAAGACCAGGTTCGAGTGATATTTGACGGTTGATTATGCAACCGCAAAAGCGACGCAATCGGGGAGGGGAGGGGAGGAAGAGTAGAAAAAAAAACCGTCCATCGGGACGGGGAAGAAAATTGGAGAAAAGGAAGGGGAGGGGGTCGTTTAGGAAGGGGAAGAAAATGAATGAAATGGAAAAATAAGGGGAGGGAGAGAAATGCCAAAAACGAAATATGGCAAGGGTATAAAGGTCCAAAAATGATTTATATGGTCAAGCCACTTTTAAGTATATTATAGATAAATATTTTTCCATATAATACAAGGACAAAATGTGTGTTAATATCTATTCAAATATTAATTTTCACAAATATTTATTTCCTTTTACCAAAATAATTAATTTTTCATATAATAACACATGGGTTGTGAAAAGTGTATTGTTTCAATAACACAAATGTCTTACCCATTATATAAAAAATGTTTTTATGTGACGTCATTATTTACCCTTCAGTATAATTTAGCAAAAGAAAAATTGTCCAAACCTTGCAAACAAAACCAGAGGGATAGAAAGAGTTTTTTTAAAGTTGCTCACAACTAATTTTTCAAAAATATTTTAAATAGTTAGTTTGCAAACACCACTTTAATCTATATTTCTGTGTGTATTTTATGTACTTCTCATTACAAGGACTGAAATAGAAGGTAGAAAACAAATATATTTTGGGCATTGAAAAGAAAAACTGCAAAATGAATTTAAAAAATCAAGAGTAGCCCATCATTTCACTTACTTTGTTAGCTTCATTCACTCAAAGCTTAACCAAAACCAGATAATACCATATATATATATTGATGCATCAATCTCTGTCATTTTGAATCTATGACAAAAACAAGAAATACCCCTAATTTGCATCCCAATACTTTAAATATCTTCTCCCATACTTATTTGGGCATATAATATAACACATCTCACAATAAAATCAGGCCTCTCTCTATATACTTTCACAACTCAAAGTTACTTTGGCTGAGCATTAAAATATTATAGCAGAGCATCAAGTAAACTTGAAACATCAAAATATTCTTAGTAAACCTCAAACACACACCCCCTCTTCACCCCCTCCTCTCCTTAACCCAACCGCCTCGGGTTACGGACGCTGAGCAGCTTCACGTCGTCCACAACGGGCCCACAGAGCGAGGCGAAGTCGTCGCTCCTCATGTGGTAGAACGTGCTGTAGAACATGATTCGGGTTCGTGTGGCAGTTGCAACGAACTTCAAAACGGCCCGTTTGTAGCCACCTTTGCCCTTGGACTCGTACGGGACCTTGAGAGTGTCCCGACCAGCAAACGCCTCGACGATCATGGACCCCTCGCAGGAATTGCTGGCATCCCCGACCGCGAATGTGAGCTGATAAGTCTTGCCCACGATGGTTCGAGCCACTTGTGCGATGGCGCTTTCTTTCCCTCCCACGAGCTCGACTGCTCGCGTGGCGTGTGGGACCGAGAAGTGGTCGGAGTCGATGTATTTGACGGCTTTGAGGGACTCGATCATCCAGGCTGGCAGGGGAGAGTTGTCGTCCTCGATGTTGGGTGGGATTAGGACTCCCCAGCTTGTGTTGGGAAATATGTATGGACCTTCCTCAAAGTCCCCATTTTTCAGAAGGTTTTCTGCATTTTATAGAGATGGATGATGTTTATATGTATGCATAATTTAAGTGTCAATTGAATCATCTGAGTTAAAATATGGACCACAGGTGAAACAAAGTTCATTCATTGCAGCACATCCATTTTGAGCAATCTTAACCAATTTGAAGATAACATCCCATTCCCTTTCTCCTACATATGTGATATAAAATATGGTCCCTATGCCATGAGATTTAATGGGCACATGCAAATTGGTAAATAAATGTGACATAATAGTGATTGAATAAGTTCCAAATTATCAAAAGTACAAGGCTTCTCCAATCAATATCAGGGGAAACTTTTACTAATGAAGGTAAAGTTGATGAAAGATCAAGAATGTAACAGTTATGCTACATAGCTCTAATCTAGAAATTTTTTCCTATCAAAAGTCCCAACATAAGGAGAGAATCTCAAATTGCATCAAGTAGTTATTTCAGATAGTTAAGCATAGACTTTCAAACTATAAAAACCAGCAATTACTTAAACTATAAAGTGAACTTACGGCTAGTAGGTCTCGGGGGATATAAAGCACGAATCGCAATAGAATCGATGAGGGGTCCACAAGCCGGATCTTCTTCCACACCCGGGTTATGAATGAGGATCTCAGCCGTGGTATAGCTCGTCTTAAACGCCCATGCGTACGAGTCCCACCCGTTGCTACTATACAATGTCTGAATCGGGAGCACCCCAAAGTCCGGCGTAACGGACACGTTCACCACTTCCTCTTGAGCGCAAGTCCTCGCAGCACTAAACGTCAGCGAATAGTACATTCCCTTGGTCACGTTTATCACCTGCTTAATCGAGGCCTCATTTCCCAACCTAACTGCAGCGTACCCTTCCGGTACCACTAGCAGCATGTCACCTTGCTTTTGGCCAGCTTTGATGTACTCAACAAACCCGGAGATTCGCCAATTCGGTATAGCCTGAGGCTTAAGCACGATGGTCCCGTTCAGTTCGGACGCTTTCGGAGCTAGTTCGAAGTTTCCATTGTCTAATAAGCCTGCATTTTTATGCACATAATTTCAGAATATCATCAACTGATTGATAAACTTCAAGATTATACCATATTGGCAAATGTAACATTCTATAGGTATCATTTAATTTGATATGAATTTTATAAGCCTGCATTTTATGCACATAATAGTTAATCTTGAATGATGAACTTTATCATAATCAAAGAAAGGAACATTGTATAGGGATCATTTAATATTTGATAGAATGTGAAGTAACATGATAATGGGGACAAATGGATACATCTAAAAACAGGACCAGATGGTTCAATAAGCATGTGCAACCCCATGTGACAGCAATTAGGATGTGATTTCATAGAATAATCATCTAAAAACCTTTGGAAATGCCAGCTACTTGAAATATCAAATTCAAATATACCCATCATGATTAATATAATACACTTTACAGAGCAGTTTATGGAATATTTTTTATTCTAGTATGCAGCACCTGGAGTACAACACACATTTCATTATCTTAAATTACAATTTTTTTTCCAAAATCATGGTCTAATCAAAATTGTTCCTTTTTTTTTTTTATAATCTGGGTAAATTAAATAACAGAAACAACCCCAGATTCCAGAATACCAAATTAATGATGTGGAATGATAAATTGATTGGGCACCATTATTACAACCACTTTGAATGTTGTATGCTGCATAACTTAAATGTTATTGTTGCACTTACTAAATCATTAATTTATTTAAATAAAGCAAGGATCTTTAAACACTATCCTGTCACAAACCCTCAATAAGCAAAAAAAAAAAACAGCATCATTACACACAAATCTTGAAACCAAATTTTAATGCCGAAATCTGAGCCATTTTCAACTATCAAGACCAAATTTTGAACACTAAGAATTTCTTCCAAATACAAAAACAAAAGATAGAAACAAAACCAGATACTGAAGACATCAAAAACACACACAAACACGCAGAAAGAGGTGTTCTTGGCTTACCATCTCTGAAGGCAAAAGCAAGGTGGCAAGAGGCCACACACAAGAGCACCGACAACACAGAGAAGCCCCCCATTCTTGATTTACAACTACTATGCATTCCTTGGAACAGAGAGGGAACAAGTATTAGTATTATTGAGTTTTGTTGTTTGATTTCAATTTGACTCAAAGATGGCCTTTTTATGCATGCCCACAAGCGAAACTAGCCCCGGGTTTTGGAATAATAACAATGGTGCCCAAATCCTATGTTGGGGGGGTGGGGGTGGGGTGGGGTAGGATTTTTGGACCATTGCGTGATAGGTCTGTGGCATCACATGGGTTCATTTAGTAACCAGTTGAGCCCTCTTTCTTTTGAGTTTTTATATTGTATTTTTTGTTATTTTTTTTTGTATTCTATTTAGGGAAATCTATCTTGGGGGGAAGAATGAGGCGATGACACAGCACAAAACTGCTACCGAATGGATTTACTTCAAGATTTTGCAGAGCATCCATGGTGACCCTTGCTTTCACCTTTTTGCTATTGAATTTTTGAAAGGGACTTTTTTATTTGTGTCCGTTTTAATTAAACGTTCAAATTTGAGTATTTCATTTCGTTTTCAAATTGATTTTAGGGTTACAAATCTTACAATTTATGTAAGGACTCTTTTGCCCTTGGAACTTAGAAAGATGCATGTCATGTTCCCATTTTGTCATAGATCGAATTAACATGGTCCATCTTAGATTTGTTTTATAATGTATAATTATCTCATAATTATAATGGTACATATTGATGCGACCTAATTTTAAGATATCAGATCTTCTTATCCGTCGAGCTCGAGCACGATTCGAATTCGATTCATTGGACCTGCAAACAACATGACGGAGACTCGGATCTTCTTATCCGGCCACATTGCTAGGGTTGTATTATGTCCACTTTACCCAATTTATGTAAAGACTCTTTTGCCCTTGGAACTTAATAGGATGAATGTCATATTGTCGTGTTACTATTTTGTTATAGATTGAATTAGCATGGTCCATCTAGATTTGGTTTCTCATGTATAATTATCTCATAAATTATAATGATAATGGTAATGTTTCATATTGATGCGACCTCATTTTAAGATTTCGGATCTTCATCTTCTCCGTCGAGCTCGAGCACGATTTGAATTCGATTTATAAAACCTGAAAACAACACGTCGAAGACTCTGATACTCAAGCCAGTCTGGAATTTATTTGTTAATTATTTTGTAATATATTAACGTAGAGAAGATAGAGAAAAAATGAGTGTTTTTACGTATGAAACGAGTTCTTATGACATTTCTTGTAAAAATGAAGTATTTATATGGATACTATATCTGATAACATTATGATCATTTTGGGTATCATTAGAACACTTTTGAGGTTGACTTACCATGAATTACTTTTTCATTTGGTTTTGCACTACTTATAATAATTTATTTGGGGTGGACTTGATACTAATTTCCAAAATTGTTGAATGGACCTTCATCACGTATACTACCTCCTTTTTTTTTTTTTTTCATAACATACATAATAATAGAAATAATGTTTTTTCATAGTATCTTTGACTTATTTGACCAAAGGCGTGTTATAATTCTAAGTTCTAACAAGTTTACTAACATTGCATATGTGGGTCCATATTGATGGAGTTCAGCCTCAAAGTACCCCAACCATCTTATACTGACGAATTGGTACATTAACATACTTTTCCCATTTCCTTATAATAAAGTGTGGAGATTCAAATAAAAGTACAATAACGTAATGTGTGAAAGTTCCATGATTAATTACATGTGCTGTGAAATCTAAATAAAATCCATTGTGAATTCTACAAGAACAGTTGCGTGTATAGAAAATAAAAGCTAGAGAGAGATTTTGTACTAATACTCAAAAGAGCATTTCAAAGGAACTGCCTAGCTTATTTTGTATTAATACTCAAAAGTGCATTTCAAAGGAACTGCCTAACAACTAGCTAAAGAAGAAACGTGAGTTGTAGAGACTTAGGGAGTGATAATCAGATGCTACGCGGATAACTTGTGTAAACTTCTGCAACATGAACCACTCGTCCTATATGAGCAAATAATATTTGACAAAGTATAGAGTGGAAATGGTTCATACATGAATTATTGAAGTATATTAATTGTTTTCACTAAAGAGTATCAATTGTTTTTATTAAAGTGTATTAGTTGTTTTTACTGAAAAATATAAGTTATTTATTGAAAACAAACTAAGGGGACGCTTGGTTAACAACTCTTCAATGACAATGGGAATGAGATTGAAAATTAGTGTAATTAGCATAGATCATGAGAACAAAATCATTACGTACACTACAAAAAAAATATTTTTTAGTGACAAAATTTTTGTGACAAATATAAAAATTATCACTAAAGCCTATGTTTTCGTGACAATATTTAAATTCGTCACTTAATGTATATGTTGCGGTGACGATCGCATATATTGTCACGCAAAAGAGAGATCTATTGTGATGATTTGTCGAGTTATCACAGATGGCGTTGTGTACCAACGAAAGTCAATGTATTGTGACAAACCTTTTGTGACGAACGTCAAGTCGTCACATGAAGTCTATATTTATTGTGACGACTTTCATTTTCGTCATGAAAAATACACGTTGGAGTGACAACACATACTTCATCACGTAAAAAAAATAGATCTATTACGACAATCGTCATGCTGTCACAAAAAGTCAACATTTATGGTGACAACTTCAACCTTTGTCACATAAAAATGAGATTTATTGTGACGATCTGAAAGCCGTCACAAGAAGCCTCTGTTTGTGGTGATAACTTTCAACTTTGTCACGCAAAAATGATATTTGTTGTGACAAATTGCACGTTGTCACAAGAAGTATTGATTTTTAGTGGTGAATACCACCTTCATCACGTAAAAGACATGTTAGAGTGACAATCTCAAACTTCGTCACATAAAAGAAAAATCCATTGTGACGATATGAAAATCGTCACAAGAAGCCTCTATTTGCGGTGACGATTTCCATCTTCGTCACGTAAAAACAATATCTATTGTGACGAATTACAAGTCATCATAAGAAGACTCTATTTGTAGTGACAACTACGATCCTTGTCATGAAAAAGACATGTTGGAGTGACAATCTCATACTTCATCACATAAAACAGAAATCTATTATGATAATCTAAAAATCGTCACGATAAGCCACTGTTTGTAGTGACGACTTTTATCTTCATCACAAAAGAAAAGAGATTTATTGTGACGAATTGCAATTCACTACAAGAAACTGTACTTTTTGTAACGGATTTATTTGTAACCAACGTATAAATGGTTACAAAAAGATGACTTATTGTAACAATATTTTATTTTCGTTACAAAAAATTATACTTTAAATAACAATAAATAATAGTCGTTACAAATAGCAAAATATTGGTTACAAATAGTAAATGACTTCTTATTATATTTTATTTATATTTTAAAAATATTTGTAAATTAAAAATAATTTCCCTTATTTGCCTAAATGACTATGATGCTTTATTATATATTTTTCAATATATACGTAAATTGAATATGATTGATTGACCTTTTTTTTCTAATTATTTTAATTATATTTTAGTTATTATTATAATTTATTATTTGAGTGAGAATACGTAAATGTCCTATTATTTATCTATTAATTATACCACCAATTCGGGTAGACAAAGTATTATATGAAAATAGTTCATGGTAAGTCTACCATGAAATTGTTTTAAAGAATCGAATATTTAACCATGAGTATCGATAATTTCATGAGGAGTATCATTAATTTGGGTCAGTGATATTATATTATAATTGTTGTAAATTTTCTTGAACCTAAATTAATGATACCTCTGATTATATTATCAATACTCCTGGTCAAATATTTGATACTTTAAAACAGTTTCATGATAATCTTATCATAAATCATTTTCATATAAAACCTACTCTTCCAATAATCTAGCAATGCAAAAATAACTTGTATTTGATAAGAATACGAGGCTTTTATATATGAGTATGTATAGAGTAAATTTAGTTCATACATAAATTTTTGAAGGGTATTAGTTATTTTCACTAAAAAATAATAGTTATTTTTACTGAAAGGTATTAGTTATTTTCACTGAAGAGTCTTAGTTTGTTTTTACTGAACAACTAAGACTCTTCAGTGTAAATAAATAATACTCTTCAGTGAAAACAACTAATACTATTTAGTAAAAAACAATTAATACCCTTCAATGATTCATATATGAACCAGTTTCACTCTATACTTTGTCTTTATACATACATATATATATATATATATATGTATTAGACGGATTTAAATTAAAAATTAAAAAATGCGGGGGCCTAAAAAGTGTGGAGGGATTCTTAAATTTCTTATTCATAAAACTTACGCCTTTTCTAATTTAAATGAAAAAGAAAAATCTCTACTACTTCTCAAGCCCTAAGGAAAAAAAAAAAACTTCCCGCCCTCTCACCCCGTAAGGGAAGATCCATCTTTCCGGCCATATGACACCAATCAGGACGGGCCACCGGCTGCCACCATCGCGTCTTGTTCGGCCGTGGTTTGAAGGTCGGTGCAGGAGACCATTTTTTGACACTTTTTCTCGACATGGGATTTGATGTCGTTGATCAGTTCGAATCCCTGAAGGGATTTTCTTTCCTTTGAGTCTCGTTCGTTTCTTTTGTGGTTTAGAAGGATAGAAGTATCGCATCCCTATGCCAATTTGAGCCGTTCGATACCCCCAATTCTGTCGACACCCTGCCCTCTGCCTACACCCCTTGGGGTTGTGCCGCTGGGCTCTTGTTCTCTCAAATGCAGGCCCTCTCACTCCTTGTCATGGGGACACTGTCGGCCATTGTGCTATTCAAGCTTGAGTCTCAGTCCGTCTCTCCTCTCGGGTATCTGATTCTTCTTATTTTAAATTTAAGTAAGATTATTGTATGAGTTTTTAGTAATTCTTGGATTACAAATTTAATTAACATTTGTGAATTTTAAGCATGGTTGATTTTGAGAAGTGTAAGCATGGGTGATATATACCTTTGTGATTTTAAATTAAATTAAAGTTTCTGTTGATTTTGATGATTATATGATTTTGCTGAATACATTTATACACATGTGATTTATAGGTTTCTGCTGATTTATATGTTCGTTGTATATATGTACCCCAGTGGTCTAGAGGAAATAGAAATTTGAGCGTTGTAATACTCGAGAGATTTCAGTTGTTTGGAGAACCCCACCTTTCTAAGACATAGAGATATTGAATTGGATATACCACCTTAGCAGTATAATACGCTAAGGAATGACACTAGTTTTGTCTATTACTTTTTTGTGAAATCTGTTTAGCCTTAATGGGGTTTAATGTATGTATTATGGTATTATTCTTTCAAGAAATAGAGTTTACAAACTAGCTGATTTTTTCTTTCTTTTTTAGAAACTTATCTTTCGCCTAATAAATTCTATTGTTTTGGTGGTGTTTTATAGAGCTAAATTCCCTACAACGTTCCTAAAATTTTCTTTAGAACCCCTTGAGGAAGAGAATTTTGTTTCACCCTTACTTTAACTGGTCTTTAAAGTTCTTGGGCATACTTCTTGTCCTCTTGGCATCTCATTCTATTCTAACACTTAACGAGTTCCTAGGATTTTAGGTGATTGGGGACTGTAATTCTTTATTGTCTTGCTTATTGTTATGATGTCAATTGTCACTTAAACAAGTGTTTCCCATGAAACCTCTATGCACAAGTGATTTTAATGTAATACTTTTATATGTTTTTCTATTAAAAATGACATTGTGATGACTAATGATAGATCTGATGATTTGTATGATAATTTTATCGTACACTTAATACGTTAATATGATTTATTAATACCTGGTAAGTATGGTTAGGCCAAGTTTTTTGTTTTTATGAAAGAAATTCTCTTCTAATTTTTTGTCTTCATTAAAGGTAACTAAGGTTGTTGAAGTTCTTCTCATCTGTGTATTTGAGGTTGCAACCTTTTATTCAATGCTCAACAAAACAAAGGTTACTCATTATTCTCCAAAATAATGGTAGCAGCTAGCATGTAAGATGTGCTAGGTATGATGTGTAAGTTTCTCAATAATTCATTTGTAAGCTTGCAATTAAAGGTTAGTAGGTACCACCTTTTGGTATGTGGTGCTACTTGCAGGACACATGGTTCTAGAGAAATTGAAGAAGCATTGTCGAAACACTCAGGGGTAAAACACAATGGTAAAGTTATGCAATACATTTTTCATGTTATTTTATTTGAGATTAATGTGTGTTTGGAAAGTGAATTCTTGCAGAGCTCGTTCTAATTCTAATTTGAAACTTCTATATTACATTCTTTTGCAGAAATGACTAAGGATGGTTTATTTTCTGTTGGAGAAAGACAATGTATGGTGAGTTATTCTATGAGATTTTGATTCTTTATTCTGTTCGAGATTTTGAAGAGTACATAGTTTCTGGTTGTTATGAATTAGAGAGAGATGCTTTTGACATGCTTTTTTATTTTCTCCTCTCTGTAGAGTAGTTTGAGTAAATTTCAATACTGCACAAACACTTTTCTTTTCAGTTTAAGGCTTGCTATAATTTCTGGTTATCTTAGTTTATTTCGAGTTAGTAACTTAAACTAGCTTCTGGAGAGAGTCACATTTTGTTAAGTTCTAGGGCTTTTAAACTAAATTTATAAGTTGGGGATTTACAAGTTCCAACCCTTTTATCATGTCATTATTCAAGTCAATCTTAGGGCAACGTATATACGTTACTTTGGCTACACATAGAGGTCATGTTATCATTCTAAGCATTGTTGCTTTGTTTATTCAAGGAGTTAGTTCTAATTATATTTTATCATTTTCTATGTTGGATGATGAGCTTTCTCTTTGTGTGATGTTTTTTCCTTATAAATAAATTGTCAATAATTTACATTTTAGAACTTAAACGTTTAATGTTTTTGTTTTGCAGAATGGATCTTTGCTTTAATATAAGATTCATATGAAATAAAGAGGACTTCACAATTTGGTTTGGAGCTTTGGATTCACGAAGTATTAAATTATTATCTTAGTGCAAATACTTTTGTAACTTAAAGAAATTTTGACTTGAAATCTAATACTTTAGTAGTTTATGACTTTTTTATGGTGATGAATATTTTACACTTATTGATGTTTAATTTTTAAACCAATATTTTTTTATGTGTTTGAGTTAATTTATATTAGCATCTTCAGATGTAATTAAATTGGTGAATTGTATAGATATTCTAGTATTGATGTGTTTGTAGCGACAATTATTTTATATTGCAGTTTTTGGTTGACTATCACAAGTAAATATGACAAACATGAGCTTATATGGTGAATGTATGTTCTGTTGTGATAATAATTTCGTCATAAATTCTTACATGACAAATATAATTGTCACAACATGTAACCCACCTTCAGAATTTTTGTGACAAAAATAAATTTATGTGACGATAATACTCTAGTATTATGACAATATCTTTGTCACAAAAAATATTCTTTAGTGACAAATATATTTTGTCATGTGAAGTATTAAAGATGTACGGATATTGTGATGAAAAGCAATTTGGGTGATAAAAATATAGGATTATAATGACCATAATTTCGTCACGACAACTTTATCTGTTGTGACAAATAGATCTTGTTGCATGAAACAACAGAAATGTAAGAATGTTGTGACGAAAAATAATTTGGGTGACGAAAATATTGGGTTGTAGTGACGATAAATTCATCACGACACATATCTTTAATGACGAATAGGTTTTGTCACTAGCTGTTGTGACGACATCCTTTTGTTGTCACCACAAACCTCTCGCGACGGGCTTTTGGTGACAGCACTTGTGACAAAAAAAATTATCACTATAAGTTTTTAGTGACGAAAATTTATGTTCTAGTGACAAAATAATTTGCCATGAAAAGCTAATTTTTTTTGTAGTGTACCTCTCCTCCTAAATAAGGTAATCACTACTCCATTTTGATTACCTTATTCTCTTCCTACAATCATCCTCCTCAATCACTCCCCCATTCCTCCACCAACAACCATTTGTTGTCAACTTCTATTCCAAATTTGGGGCATGACACTAGCAATGATGTCACCATTGAAACACTTCTTCCCATAACATATTATTTTTCTTACGAGGGCATAGATGGAAATAAATATTCATTCCCATTAGCATTAGAGAATTGTTAACCAAGTGCCCCCTAAGACTTTTCATTGAAAATAACTAATACTCTCTAGTAAAAACAATTAATATTTTTTAGTGAAAACAACTAATACATTTCAGTGATCCATGCATAGACAGATTTCACTCTATACATACTCATAATATTTTATACGAACTTTGAAAAACGCTATTTTTCCTTTTTTACGAGAAACTTCACACTTTCTTTCTTCGTCCTTTTTATTATAATTTTTATACCCCTAAAATGAAAATAATATTCACTCATAATATCAATTTATGTTCAAATAAAATTCTTAGAAAACCATTTTTCAACAAATTTTCCTAAAAAAATATGATTAAGTACATGTGAAGTTTAATAGGGAACAAAGGGAGTAGTTATTTATGTATAAAGTAGATATCTTTGAGGGTATTGTTGAGTTCATAATGAATAAACTGGTTGTTTATGAGGGTGAAAATTAAGTAAAACTTTCTTTTTTTGTCTATGTCTACTTATATTGGACAAATAAAAAAAATTATGCCTACTTATATTGGATGAATGAGTAATTTTTTTTAAGACAAAGTATTGTCGTGAAACTTATCTGAAGGGTATTAGTTATTTTTATTAAAGACATTAGTTCGAAAATTATTAGTTATTTGCATTGAAGTTATTAGTTGTCTCATTAACGGATGTTAGTTGTTTTATTATAGAATATTAATAAATTGTTGTTCACAGTAATAGTAACCGTTAATGTCAGTTACATAATACCAATTAATTTTTTAAAATTATACAAATATATTAAATTTTCCTTTGAGAAGTAAAAACAAATTGTGGAAAATTTCTGTTTATGATCTTTTCTAATCAAAGTGATTAGTGGCTGTTTTCTCAAGTTAAGATCATCAAACAAAACTAAGAAATCATGAAATTTGGTCAAGTAATATGCAAGAAAGAAATTTGCAAGAGTTTTGTTATTTTTTGAATTATGGAAAATCCTCCTTCTTCATGCAAATGAAGGGGTATTTATAGATGTACAAGGAGGTCATGTGTCACCATTTTGGTGGTTTAACCATTGGATTTATGCCAAGTGTTGGGACACTTGTACAACATCTAAACTATTATCCTTTAGATGAGTGTCAAGTATTAAGACACTTGTATTACATCTAAACTAATGACTCTTGGGATTCCCAATGTTGTACTTGGTCTTCCAAACCACTTTGTTGCTCTTCTTGGTGACTTGTTGCTCGCTAGTATATCTATGCTGGGCGTCATGGACCTCTTGCTCGCCACGTGTTTGGGCTTGATGCACGCTTGCTCGCGTGGTTGCAAGGTTGTCCGCCTTTCGTCTTTATCTTTTGCTTTGGCTATGTATTTCTCTTGTCCTTTATCCTTCTGGTCGCGCAAAAATGCGCCTGACTGCAATCCTGCTCGCCGGTGGGGTTGATTCTCTTTAATACTCTGATGGTCGTCTGCTTTAACTTCTTAATCTTCGGTCCCTTTTGCTCGCCTGGTCGCCTATCAACAATTTCCAATCGCCACTTTTGCCCTTATTAATTGGGAAATAGTAAACCATTATGATGCAAGATTCCTAACCATCTTTTTAGTGGATAAAACCTAAATAGAATAAATTCAAGTTCATACAACTTAGAATTTGGACTCTCGATGAACCTATGTGTTGTGACTGTGACCAATAGTATAGATTAAATATAGATAATTCATAATTGTATTTAATTATGTATTTATTACATGTAACTGTATATAGCTATAAATCCTTAATTTGTTTCTGTACTTTGCTCTGGGTGCCAATTCGATGTTATTTTAAAGTTATACTCTTAACATGATATTAAATACGAATTACTACCAAAGATACCTAGTATTATTTGCCACTCAACACATTTGCACTCTGAGGACTATAGTATTATAAGTTCTAAGATTTGGATTTGATACAAGAGTCGTCCTCAAAATAAATAAATGGGACGGCAATCAACTAATTTAAAAAGTTGTCCCGATTGAACATCATGTGCTTGAGTGATTAAAAGTCGCAGATTTAGTCAGAAGCCTATCCTTGAATTCCTCTCCAAATGTCACATTTTCATGAAAATAAGGTGGACGATGATTGACTCTATTTTGTTACCATCTCATACATATTAAAATTGAACATTTATTAGGGTATTTTATTTTAACAAAATTCCAAAGAATTCAATCACGGCTTGCATGTAACCATGATGAAACCATCATTTTTATTTGCAATTGTTAACTACGATGGATATTAAATTGAACGCGATTCAATGACTAGAGATTAGATTTGACGAGAGGAGTCGGCGAGTCAGAGTGAAGCGAAATTGTGGTAAGCTGCAAAATCCAAACCACCTATCTATGCGACTATCACTATACCAAAATTAACATAAAATGTATCTCATAAATAAAGTTCATCATTCATTTAATTCTAATCATAGCTTCCAACACATATTGAACCTCAACATTCACTAACAATAATAATTTATTAATATAGTTTTTGCAGATTAAATTTTGTGAAGTGTCATATGTGAAGTATGTAATCTGCTGATCTTGAGTTTCAATAAGAAGCTATGTTGAGAAAGTGTTGACCGTGAGAGTTAGACAATTTGGGGATATCAGATAAGTTGGAACAGATGAGGCTGACCAGAGGAGTCTGACCAGAGTAGTCTGGCAGATGAGGTCTACCAGAGGAGTCTGGACCAGACTAGTCTGGTGTAAGTGACCAGAACCAAAGGAGGACAAGTCATCTGATCCAAAGTTCGTTATGCGCGATTTACACCAAATTGAAGCTAGCGCGATGACTGTTCTAACTGAATCAACTGAAGCGGTTATTGAAGTCGTTAGCCAACTTGATAACTACCTTACATTCGAGTTTGTTACAACTGAATCGATTCTAGGGTTCATCTCAATCTCTGTATCTATAAAAAGGGGTTTTCTCAGCTGAGAGAAAAATTAAGAGAGTATTATCATTGTTGAGTGCAAACACTGTGAGATTGAGCGAATTTTAACTTCCATTTTCTTACTTAGTGAAAAACTATCATCTCCGATCCCGTGGACGTAGGAGTATTCATCTTCGAACCACGTAATTTTGGTGTTCTTGTTTATTTCAATTTTGTTCTTACTGTTACCATAATTCTGATTCTCTGATTACAAGTTTTCTTGTGAATCTAAAACGTTTAACAAATTTATTATCCATAAATATGAACTTTTACAAAATATCCCCAAGAATGACATTAAATTTTTTAATAATGTATAATAAAAATTTGAGGAAAAGAAATAGACGCCAATTATGCCGTCAATACACGTGGTTCAGAAAGACCAATCCGTTTTGGTATGCCTAGGGGGCCGTTTGGTTTGTAGGATAATATTGGATTAGCTAGAATTGAATTAGAACGATTATTGGAAAACTGATAGACTAGAACTAGAAACTTTGGACTAAAATCAAATTTTTTGGATCGAATTGTACACGAGATAGTTGTTCTAGTCTATCCAGGATCATGGTCTTGTGCATTCCCTCAAACCAAAGACGAGATTACTTGAGATTATAAAGATAATCCCAAAAAATCCCTCAAACCAAACAACCTTAAATAGACTTTTTTTTTTTTAACATAACACCGTTTTAAAGCACAGTGGATGGACTGGTCTAACGGGCTAACGGTCTAGGCCCGTTTTGACGGCACAACCCGCTAAGTACCAATTTATAATAAACCGAATTCGGAAATTTTTGTATCTTGAAATTTCATTTATTGGAAACTTGATAACAATGAATTTAATGGGGTATTATTTTTTCAGTAGAATTACATTTGAAAAAGTAAACTGTACCTGTCAAAAAAAAAAAAAGTGAAATGTAAAGGACAAAAGTAGCCTTTTAATTAGCCGACTTACTTAATTGGTACAGGAAAAAGAGACATGCCATGTTCTGGGCCCAGTAAGCCCCAGGGGCCCCACTCCAGGGAGCAGATGTGTAAACTATAAAATCTACCGACCTAATCCGAAACAACTATTGTGATATGTAAATTGGGCTTTTATCGCGGGTTATAATTTTGGAATCATGTGGGCCTATTGATCCAGTACTTTGAATTAAGACGTGGGCCGTCAACTAATCTCGGCCTCATCATTTTTTAATACTACTATTTTCATCATAAAAAATATATCAATAAATAAAATAAGTTTGTGCTTTTTTCTTTTTTTCTTTTTTTGGTTTCTGGAAGGGTGTGTGGGATTGGGGTATTTTTCGAGGGTCGAAATATAATGTCTAGGCATTATTCATGGAACAGTTGGAAATTGGAATCCTTTATTTTATCGACATGCGAATTATTTATTTTTCATAGGGTTTCATTTTTATACTTTATTTATCAATAAAATATTATAATATATATACTCACATATAATATGGTTTTGCCAATTCTTGTGTACATGCAATTCATTTGAATGATATTATTTGCTTCACTGAATAGTATTTACCAGTTTTATTGAATAATACTTCCTCCGATTCGATTTTAATTTCCACTTTCAAAGTGGCACGGGTTTTAATAAAGAAGTTGTTTATTAGTATTTGTGGGTATAAAGTAAATTTTTAAAAGGGATACGAGTTGTTTATTATTATTTGTGGGTATAAAGTTGATAAAATAGTGGCATAAGTGTAAATAAATGATATTTTTAAGGGGTAAGTTAAAAGGGGTAGTGTTTGCTTTTTGCTATTTTGGGTAAGTGGAAAACAAAAACAAAAACCTTCCTTTTATGGTAATACGGATAATCAAGAATGAATCGGAGGGAGTATTACTATAGGAATCAGTTATACCATGCATACGAGTTGAATGATGTTACTCGTTTTATTTAATGATATTATTCGAAAATCAGTTACACGGTGCAACTAGTTCAATCAAATGTTACTCAATAGTTATAAAATAAAATACAAGTCTCAAGCAAATGTTTTTCGAAATTCCTCAGTAAAACAATGATTTGAATGACGAAATAATTTAACTTTGAAGGGTAAAAATGAGAAAGATCAAACTGACAAATTGGGATTTTCATTGGATGAATGATTAGGCCCAACAAAAGCCAAACTTTTAAGTCATGTCGTTTACCACCTTGGCAACAAAGATTCTTCATGTCCCTCAAAAACCTTTCTAGATTTTCATACATAAAAATCTATATGCATATAATCTTTAACATGATATATTTTCATCTTTATTCGGTCTATATTCAATTATTTTTTCCATGATGGGAAATGATTTTAAGAAAATGGCCGGTTTCATATCATTAGATAATCATCATGCGTATTTCAAAATTCAAATAACTCACTAATAAGATCATATCCATATTAATTTTTATTTATATGTGCAAATTTTTATGGTACTATTTTTTTTTAGATTTTGATGTTTATGATCAAGAATGATTTTTGTATTCATTCAAGTGTATAACATGTATTTAGGTTTTAAGTCTAATTTCAAATTAATTTTGACTTTTCAAAATTTAATTTACTTAATGAGTTTTAAAAAGTCAAAGTTAATTTGAAATTGAACTTAAAATTTAAATATAAACTATGCATTTGAATGCATGCAAGAATTTGTGTATGACAAATTCGTCGTATACAAATCTTGAAGGAATTTGGGATGTCCAATCATAAAATTTTGAAAGGAAAAAACTCGTACAGGATATATATGATTCATGGATTTATTAAATCTGACTTCAATCATGTATTAAAAGGAAGCTTGACCTATATGTTAAGGAAAATAATTAAATTAAATAATTTCACACCCTTCCACAAGTTCGAACTTTTAGATGAGATGAAATTCTTTTATGGTATCGGACATTAATTCTACAACTCTCTATAAGTTCGGACTTGATGAGGCAGAATTCTTTCATGGTACCAGAGCCACAAGGCCCACGCTCGGACAGAGATCCTGGGTTCGATTCTCGTTTAAAGCAACTCCACCCAGATTAAATTGTCTACTCATTGGGCCTCCCCAAAGAAGGAAAATTGAGTTCATCCCATGAGCGAGGGAGAATGTTTAGGGAAAGGCCCAGGCTAAATACCCCTCCAACTAATAGAGATACACCACCATCAATATTTTAATATTTTATTAAAATTATAAAATTACATATATAACCTTTATATTTAAACAAAAAGAAAATCTAAGACTACATGCACCTTCATCTCATTCTTACGCAGAAGACGTTCAACAATATACGTGTGAAGGGAAAAAAAATTGATCTTGTTTCCATCATAATACGATCAGACGACACAACAACAATTAATTCATGCTTTTGAACTAGATTCTGGTGAAAATGGGAGTATTTCAACCCTCCTACCTATGTTTTTTTTGTCCTTTATTCCATATGTTTTCTCTTTAATGTATACACTCTAGTTTAAAATGTTATATGTTGTTAGTTGTTTATATTGTGTGTATTTGTGTACGAAATATTGATATTTTAGGCATTGAACGACGTTGAAAGTTGAATGGTTGTCATTTGCGCATTTTTTCTTTTCAAATTTCCGTCAAGCCAATTTTCGGACCTGGTTAGTCGAAAGTTCTACATATTTTCGAACACCAATTGCCAAAATTTTGAATGGTTTACGAGTTTCCGAAATTTGGTTAATTTTTTGGAAACATTTTGCTGAAACATTGTGTTAATTTTGGGAACAATTTGCCGAATACTACTTATCATAAATTCTTTTTTCTTTTATTAATAAGGGTATAAATGGTAGTATAAGGATTGTGTATCTACTAATACCAATTAAAATGAGTAGGTGAATTTAGACGGAGGTGTATCTCCATTAATTGGAGGGGTATTTAGTCTGGACCTTAGAGAAATAATTAAATGAATTAATTCCACACCTTCGGACTCACTATATAATGATTAAAATGGTGCTCTATTTTATGTATACTATTGTCTAATGCAAGACTCTTCTAATTTGAAAAGACGGCGTAATCTTTTTTTTTTTTTTTTTTCACTTTTCATTTTTTGCACAATCTTATATACTTCCAATTTTACAATACTATTACATTAAAAATAATTAGTTTCTTAGTATTAGTACAAAATTATTTATATAAAATCAACTCTTTAATTTTGCGTCATCCAAATTCCTTACTTAAATTGTGTGAGGATTTTATTCATCTTTTTGCTCGAAAAAGTTTGAATGTCTTGATTTTGTTTTTTCCGTTTCATATTAATTTAATAAAAATATGAACGACAATTAAAAACAATTAAATTTAGAAAATACCCTCCATCACTTATCCCTGCGGTGGTCCAAATGAGTGTTGCGCATGAAAAGTACACATCAATAAGGCAATATCAGCCAAACAAATTTGAAATAAATTTCAGAATATTTTGTATCAAACAATATCCTCATTTTAGGCATACTTCATAAATTAGCACATGACAATGTTTCTTTTCAATGTTAACTAAGTCGTTATCCATACGAACACGATTTTCAATCATTCAATTAATTGAAGACCTTCCTGTGAACCTTTTTAAGTTCTCAAGGGGTGTGCAACGGTCGGTTCGGTCATCGAATCGAATCGTATTAGTCAAATCGAACACTAAACCGAAATTTATTTACAAACAAAAAATCGAACCATATTTTGAAAAATCGTTTGGTCCCAAACCCAAATATTTCGATTCGATTTGGTCCCAAACCAAACAGACCGAAATTTTTTGAATCTTTTTTTTTTTTTTTAATTCAGCTTAATTCTTTTAGCATCATTCGTTCAATTATTTGCAGCATGTCAACATCTAAATACTAATTTAAGTAAAAATGCATCAATACCCCGACTACATAATCCAATACAAATATCAACACAATAATTTTCAAAAGCTAAGCAACAATTTGATAAACATAATCAACACAAAATACCTCCCTTCAAGTATTTTATGCAAAACACAATTCAACTCAAGTCTTTTATGCATGAATCTAAATTATCTGATACTAATATTATTATATTATTTTATAATATAAGTTATTACATATTAATTTAGTGAATATTAATATATATATATATATATATAATATTATTATTATTATTAAAAATATTTTGGTTCGATTTGGTCTATATGGATTTTAATTCGTAAAAACCGTAAACCGAAATAAAAAAAAATTCAAATTTCAAAACCGTAAACTGAACTGTAAAACCGAACCAAAATTTATATTTTGGTTTGGTTTGGTTGGTTTTTCGGTTTGGACCGTATTTTGCATACCCCTACTCAATTTTATATAAGTTCTCCACTAATTTTCAAACATGAATTTTAAAGTTCAATAATATTTAAAAGAATGTAAATTTGTGATTCGGTTCGACTCGACTCATCTGTATTCACATATATTTTTCATTTACGATATAAGATTCATATACACCGCAATGAAAATTCTCACCTAAGGGGTAATGTATGGGTATTATGTATGTAATATACATTAAAATAGAATCAGTATGTAATAAATATTGTATCTTCTAACCCAAAAGCTCCTGACCCGCCCACAATCCACTACCTGTAACAAAAACAAAATGCAAAATGTTATATATAAATTTGTAGTGATGTGTATTATACACATAATACTTTTTCTGTGAAATAATGTTGTCACTTAATATTTATAACGAGTTTCGAAATCTTTTATTTTATTGGACAATATATTAAACTCGAAACTTAAATCTTCCAAATGAATCCGTGTCATACAAAATTTATCTTCACCAATAAATAACAAACTAGTACCAATAGGACTGATTAAACTAGTTTGGAACCGCCAATCATTAATAGGTAATAGATCATATCTACGTAAATGAATGTAAAGTGTATATACATATAATTACTAACAGATGCAAAATTTAGATCTACAATTTCCGAAATGATATTTCATACTTAACAACATAATGGTGTAACATTTTCAGTTATATCTTATAGATAGGTGTTTCAACTGGCTCCATAATCTACTATGAAAATGTGATTAGAATTAATGAGTTGTGTGGAACTGAGTTGAACACGCTATATATCAAGCTTGTTTAAAATATTATGAAACTTTGAAATTTATGTTTGAGTTTATTTGATAATTAATTAAGTCGAGCTTAAATGAATTTAATCAAGTTTAATACAAGTCGAGCTCGAATAGTACTTTGACATTTACACACTTGTTTTATCTTTTTCACTTGTCGAGCTCAAGCCAAATTTTAAATTGTACCAAATATAAGTGTGTATTCAAATTTAATTGATATTTACATCGAATTTGATGATATCAAATAATCTCTAATCAATGGTTTTCATTCATGTGTGTGATAGGCTTAATGTCAAGTTTGCCTTCAACATTGACATAAGTTGGAACCTCTGTTCAAACAATTAATATTTAGATTGGGTTGAGACGAATATAAAAAAGTTTCTACGACACAAGATGAAATCAGACGATCAGGAAGATGCCACGTCATATTATTGGGGTATGAAATTCGAAAGGGACAAAACAGCCGACTATAGATATATAGCATGTAAAAATGAAATTAAGGGAGAAATAGCATCAGTTACACAGAATTAGTTCTGAGTTTCTTTACAACAATAATAATATTAATTAATATTCCCATGCATCATATTATATATAGCTTGGCCCTCTTTATTTATATCTTGCATGATCATGCACGTGGATCATCTTTAATGCTCTTGTCTCTAATCATGCACCCATGCATATACGATCACATCCCTCCTCCTCATAATATACATATGCATCGGTTCATAATTTGATGACCACTTGAAGATGTGATAGCTAAATACAAATTTCATCTAGAGCGGTCTCTATGTAGAGAATTTATTTTATTTTATGACTTGGTATCTAGATTAAGAACCGACTAATCTAAAAGACTAATTTCACCGTCCATTAACAGAGGTTGTAATTTAAGCCGGGGCAAAACTCTTGTTAGGGAAATAAAAAAGATGAATTAATTTCACAAGTTCAGATTTTTAGAGAAGATGAATATTTTCATACTATCATAGTCAAAAGGCTCACGCCAAAACAAAGATTTTGGGTTCGATTCCTACTGAAAGTAACTCTACTCATTAAATCGTCCATTCATTTGGGGAGTGCTAGAGAAGTAATATAAATGAATTAATTTTACAAGTTCGGACTTTTTTATAAGATAAAATTCTTTAAACTTTATATGGATTGACCTATCTCAGGAATTGATATCGCACCTTATAGGTTTCGTCGTTTCGAACTTAAGATAAACATATACTCTTAAGTTTCAAGCCTACATAAATCAACTCCTTGTAAATTTATATGTATATAATATTAAAAATAAAAATAAAAAACAACGGATTTTAACATATGGAATAATGGCAATAGAAGAAATTAAGGATTGGTAGTAAAAAGAAATAATATTGGAGTAAGTTACTTGTAAACCTGTTTCAATGTGCAATTTAAAATAATTTTTTTTTATCAAACTAATACATTTTAATGAAACAATTAACAATGTTAAAAAATACAAAATAAAAATATAAACATTAATTAATTATTTTCGTAGTGATACTAATTTATATATATTTTCCATATATAATATCAATAGAGCGTGTATGATTAATTTTCCTCATGTGAATAACTATATATTATAATTAATGGAGTTAATCACACGATCATCATCTATGCTCATGTGATTAATTTCCTCTATGCTCATGGCATCTATTGTTGTAGTATATATAAATTAATTAAAGAGTTCATAAATAAACGAGCAAGTTTCGTAATAACTACGAAATGGATTTAATTGCGCAAGAATGAATATGTGACAATTCAATAAGCTATGTATTTGGTCAGTGAATTAAATGTGTGTATAGTTATATATGTGGTAATAAATGAATGAATGTTGACATTGAAAAACAAGCAATAAAGGAATAGACGATAAAAATGATAAAATAGAGCCCACAATGTTTTTTTAAACTTTGTACATCATTCACTCTTCAAATTTTACAAAACAAATCATCACTCAATCTAGTGGCCACGCAAAAATGTAGACATGTGGTATTCCAATATATACGTATACATATGTGTGAATGTATATATTTCATGTTCCCTCACATAGTTCAAGTTCAAATTAATTCCTAGAGAGTATTAACATCCAAGAAAACTGTAAAGTTTAAATTTGTGTAGTATTACCAGCAAAACTCCAGCTCTCTCCTAACAACCAATAATGTAATGATTGTACGTTCTAGTTCAATGTATTTCTCCTTTAAAAAATGTATATATAGGTAAGTTAGCGAACAACCAAAAAAAAAAAAAAATTGAAGTTCGTCCAAATTATTAAAGGAACTCTGTGGTTTGAAATATTATCATAAATAGCTTAGAATGATAAAAAAAAAAAAAAGATAAAAAATTAGATCTGTGACAAAATTATTTTACACACGGTACTTCTATTCTTTTTTTTTTCTTCATATTTAAGTCACTTTTAAGGGTTTTCTCTTTTCATATTTATGTCTATTGATTGTTTTGTAATTTTTCCTTACTCATCAATCGAACAGTTCTTTTTGTCATTCTAGAGAGTATATGGTAATTATTCAAAATCAATTTGAACGAGCCTGTAGGAATTTATGTGTGTATATATATATATATATATATATATATATATATATATATATATATATAACACTCCAATAAGCATTTGATCATTGAAATTGAAAATTAATACCTCAGCAATATAAGTTTTAAATATAATCAACACTCGATACATTAAAATTGTTAACCGACGCTTATATAAGGTGTGCATTTTAGATAAAATTAAAGGGACAAAGTGGGAGGTGACATATAATTAAAAGAAACAGTGCATATATTGAATCATGGCCAAGGCTCTTGGTATCACATGGAATGTCCACAGCCAGAAAAATCACACAACCATATGCCCAAGAAAAGGTAGTCCCAACGACCATAAAACGCTATCATTATTTTCTATTTTTCCTTCATTTTATGATTGGGATGTTTGCTTCTGTTATTCCCAAATCCCCTATTTAGTTTTTTTTTTTTCCTTTTACTTGTGAGCATGGTAGTTGGTAAAAAGATTAGCTAAATTTGTGAGATACAAATAATTTAAGATTTTGATTCCATTTTAGGATTGCAAACTTTTGCAAGTAAAATACACAACTCGAGAGTGTTTGTAGTGCTAGTATTCAAGGGATATATCTAATTTTTAAAATATAATACTCGTGATCCTTTTTGTTTATTATCATCTATTGAGGGCGTGTAATTTTCCAAATCGAAACATTTTTCTAAATATCTTCCTAGATTTTTTTTTATTAGGTTGACGAAATATAATGGGAACAAAGGTCATGTAACAGCTAACATTTTGCACGGTTTTAATCTTTCAAGGGCACTTCAGGAATTGAATTCATACCTTGGATCAGAGAAAGTGAGCATGAAAGATTTTAATTCCAAATTATCCCACAATACATTCAATTCTGTATTTATCAATATAGAAACCAAAGTGTATATACATTTTCTTTTTCATATATCATTGTTATATATATACATTATCACTATTATGCATATCAATCATCATTATTTTAAAAATGGTTGATTTTTTACACAGTGATAGCGAATATGCATAACTCTTATAATGTATATACATACACATGAACTCGAATTCACACGAACTTTTGTCTTAGTAATAGAAGGAAACACGGAACAAAGCCAGAACCAGCACTTAAAACGATCCCAGATGAGAGAAAAATATTTGCTCAAATTCATAGTGATGCAACAGACAACTGAAAGTAACAAAACAATAGGAGTCTCTCGCCCATTGAATACCAACAAACTACATCATTCGGACTTACATTGTCCATTCTCAGAAGAGTTAAGTCTTATTCTTCACATGTAATTCATTTATATGGCACAACAGAACTGATAAATATAACAACTCAGGGGATGGTGCGCTGATAAAGAGGCAAAGCACCGAGCGCTTCACGTTCAGCTCTCTCTTTCTTAACCTAAAATTACGAAAATCGACTTCAGAAGGAAAACGACACATAAAAGAAAAGAACAAGAATAAGAACCATATCACCAAAGGGGAAGGTCTCCTACAAGACCATCTCATCATGTGATGGAGCCCCACTCAAAATTGATGAAAAGATTCAAAACTCATTTGACACATTCCCATCCAAGCGGATCAAGAAATGGTAATGGGGCTCCATCTCACAAGATTAGACCCGAGAGACCCTCTCCCAATATTTTTTGTGTAAGTAAAATTAGTAATTCTCCTTTTCAGTGCACAGTTTGAATATTGATAAATTTTAATGTGCAATTATGCAGTGCGAGATAGATTATAGTAAGAATATAAATTAAATTTATAGTAATCACCACCAACAAATTGATCTTTATTATATGAATATATTGTGAGATAATAAATACGTAAATGCCTATATAACTTTAAATTACCCTCTAAACTCAACATAAATACTAAATTTTTAAAAATGAAATTAAAATTAAAAAATACTTATATAATAAAAAAATCAACTCCGATAACAAAATAAATAAATAAAACACATGAAAAACAATAAAATAAATATTATGTATCTAAATTATATTTTTATATATACAATATGCATGTCGAATTAAAAATCATTAGAAGACGATTAAATTAACTTCAAATTTGTAAGTGAAGTAAAAAAATGTAAAGGAAAAGGAAAAAACTCCTAAGGCGGCCAAGCCACTTTCGTTGCTAGCATGTGAGCCTGTCCACAACTCACTCTCCTACTTGTGTTTTTATTTACATATATATAGGTTTGAAACTACTAATGACATCTTCCTAAGCCTCATCAACTGATTTAGTATTTTAGCTTCAGATAAAAGTGAAAACTAAAAGCCACATTTTGCTAATCAAATTACGGTAAAAGCAATCTTGATGGGGTAACTGTATGCATGTCAGGTTTTCATTATGTTATAGAAAGCTTTGAGGCAAATGCTTCAGAGAAGTAAAGCATCTTTAATGCACCATCCCAGTTTTTGTAAATATTCAAAAATTAATGAACATAATATGATGATGTACTTACAAAAGCTAGCATCTCCTGAAGATAGGTCCTAAATGGAGTTTGCAAAGCCTGTGAAAGAAAATATAATAATTTAACATCAAGTTGGCAACCAGCGCAACTAAGAGATAATAACTCTTCCAAGTGATTGATTAACCCTTAACTCACATGCTGTGATTGGGAATCAGGATGCAAGCACATAGCACTAGTAAAACTAGTCTTATTATCATTTGTGTTAGTCTCTAATTTTACTTACAATATCCCAGGGCATACACATAACAGTCATTCCATCACAGATAGGAGAATTACAAGATATCAAATCCATAATAACGTGCAGAAACTATAAGCGAATAAATATTCTTCTATATAAGAATTAGAAAGGACATAAAATAACTATTCTAGTGTAACAAATTCAAAAGTATCACGAACATACAAGCATAGTCAACAGGCAACACCACTTGATTCTGAGCGTGAAGCACAGAGGCAAAGCTAGGATAGGAGACACCCTAATGCAGTAATGCTTTCCATTTAATGAGGCAAATTTAAATCAAAAGTGCATATACCGCCCATTTTTTATTTATTAGGCTAAAGCCCTTGAAAATATTATAACCATGCCAAAATTGTAAAACCCAATCAATTTAAACACAAAAACTTGGGCAAAATTGAGAGAGAACCAGCAGCTTATCGGATTGCTCTAATTCTGAATGGGGCCATCTGCCACTGATCTCCTCAGACCTCAGTCAGAGTCAAAGTTGTAACAAAATTTAAAGATTTATTTTCTTTCTTTTTTCACCGGTAAGCTCTCCTCTATTGATTTTTTTTTTCTTCAAACAAGTGTACACAAATAGCTTGAACCATATTTAAATAATAATAATTATTGGTTTGCCTAGTCGTTGTTGCCCACTGGGCCACTGTGACTTATAACAGTGCTTGTTAGCCTGATAACCACATCACAGGGGGCAACAAACAAAACTTATGATGTATGGAATTTCGATATACATAATCAGTGAACATATCTGGAGTTACTTTGAACGATTAGTCTTAATCTTGTCTAGCCACAAATTGATTTTATCACGTGCCTCTAAAATGTCTCACATAAATTTCCACACATGAAGCAGTCCAAGAAAAATGACTTACAACCGATCTCCAGTTTTCAGTTAAGAGAAAAAGAAAATCCTATAAAATAAAATACACCAAGCAAAAAAGCTACATGATAGGCTGTTACTTTGATTCAGTGCAAAATACTAAGCACTAATAGACACTCCCCATTCAAGCAGCAAAATAAGAAGCAATAATATACCCCCAACACCTAATACATGGAATTTTAGGGTATGCAAGATTAATCTCAGCAGGGGCATGAAATGTATTGCACAAAGGAAGTAACCGAAACTAATCAGATTCACTAACTACTAAAATTAGCCCAGAGAGTTGCACTTCTGCAAAAAAAGCTTAAATCCGCCCAAACAGCAAGCAAGTATAGGAATATATCTCACAAACACCAAAGAACAAGGAACAAAATCCATTGCACAATAGCATTTCCTCAATTACCCTAATCACAACGCAGATGTATAACTACATAAGCACACATACCAGATGAACAAAATGATAGAAACTGAAAGTTCAAAGAAACCATAAACTCTAAATACAGACAGCGAACATATATAGCATACCAGTCAAGCTAATTTATCAAATAACAGTAGAGAACTGAATCCAATCGAACAACGCTAAGCGCAGAGACCTGGTATATCATTGTAAGGAATACCTGGAGGTCTTCGGGAAGGTAGTCGTGCTTCATAGAGAGGTCCATGGCGCGCTTGAGGCGCTGATTCCTGGCATCCACGACCTCTCTTGGGAGCCGATTCAGCGCCTCCTTGACATCCACATCGTACATCGGGTCGTATAAATCGTCGTGTCGAAGACCTAGCACCAAAACCCCAATTTGAAACTTGCCTCGCCAAATAAACCTCAAAAACACACATTCCAATCAATTACTTACCGTAATACCGAAGGCGCCTGGCCAAGGTGTTCATGTGTATACGAGCAAGGGGGTTGCGATTTGGGTCGACCAGCCATTTAGAAATAGCAGATGCCATTGGGTGTTCGTTCCCTTCACAACTCTGAAGCTCTCTCTCTCTCTAGAACTTTCTCCTATCAATGATTTTCTACCTTCTTTTGATGCCTTTGTAAGTTTGTATGCTGTAGATTAATGTAAACCCGATAATTTATCCCAATCCGAAATTATCCCCCAAAGTGAACGAGGAGCAAACCCTTTTTTGGTATTTCTCAAGATCCCTTTCGCAACCCGATTTCCAGATAAAATTGTAAAGAACTGTAGGCATAGCACCGTAAGGAATGGGTTCTAGAGCATTCGTTGGGCTGAAACCATAGGCCCAAAATTGATATAGTTCATATATCGAATTTAATATGCGATGAAATTTATAATAAAAAATTGCTACAACTAGTGCATAATATTCGAGTGTCTTTAACTTGTTTAAAAAAAAAAAAAAAAAAAAACATTACTCCATCACTACTATTTGCTTTCAAAATTGCCAACTTTTGATTTCTCTTAAAAAAAAAAAATCAATTAAAATAACTTCATTAAAGTATATAGAGTTTACAAATACTCCATGTAATTTATTATTATTTGTAAAAGAGAGATTAATAAAAAAAAATTATATATTTGTAAATCTCATAACTTTGCACTGTTTTGAATTTGGTCCACATGAATTACATGTTTTGATATTGGTCCCGTAAGTTTGGAAGTATTTTTTATTTTAGTCCTTTAAAAACTTGTAGGACCAAAATCAAAATGTGTAATCCAATTTTTTTTTAAAAAAAATTCAAACTTATAGGACCAATATCAAAAAATCAAGGTAAAAGGACTAAAATCAAATAATCTCAAACTTACAGGACCAATATCAAAACATGTAATCATATGGACCAAATTCAAAACAATGCAAAGTTACGGGACTTACAAATATATAATCCCTAAAAAAAATACCATTGTTCGTGTATGTTGATGACCTTTTTATGATCAAGATGATTAGTGGCTGTTTTTGCTAAGGAAGATCATCAAACAAGAACTAAGATCATGGGATTTAGCTAAGTAATACTCAAGAAATAATTTTGCAAGAGTTTGGCTATTTTTCTTGAATTGTTCTCCCCTTTTTCATGTACATGAAGGGAGTATTTATAGACATACAAAGAGACCATGTGTCACCATCTTGGTGGCTTAACCATTGGATCTTTGCCAAGTGTTAGGACACTTGTACAACATCTACACTATTGCTCATTGGATGGATGTCAAGTGTTAAGACACTTGGACCATATCTAAGCTAGTGACTCTTGGAGTTCCCAATGTTGTACTTGGTCTTTGACACTACTGAGATGCTCTCGACGGTGACCGGTTGCTCGCTTGTACGTCTTTGTTAGATGTCATGGTCCTTTGCATTTCGAGCTGTTCGCTCCTTGCTTGGGATTGTTTTGCAATGTTGCTCGCTCCATTACGAAGTTGTTCGCCCGAATTGATCTTGGTTTGAGCCGCTTGCACAGCTGTTCTTTGCAAGTCTGCTCGCCTAAATATCTTGCTTACCATATTAGAGCTGTTTTGCAAAGCTGTTCGCTCTACAAAGCTGCTAGCTCCACAAAGCTGTTAGTTTCTTTCATTTATTATCATGTTATCAAGTTTAATGATAACTGTTTCGTTTATTAATCACTACATTGTTCGCCCATCAACAATTGCCCCCTAGCTTGGTCTCATGTTGGGTATGGATTGATCAATTGGGACCAAACTATAATTTCTTCGAAAACTGGGCGAGCAAAAAGGTGATATGGTTGTTCACACGGGCGAGCATCCGAGCAATTGGGCGAACAAACGAGCATGTGAACTCACGCACGCGACCAGCAGCGAACGCCTCTTCGTATCGCGACGGTTGGGCTCCCGAGGCACAGGATGCGAGGCATCGCGTCAGTCACGCGCGTTTCCCCAGTTTGCATATAGGGGTCTATAGTTTTTTAGGAAAATTACACTTTCGTCCCATTTTATCCTTATAAATATGTGACTTCTCTTTCATTTCTTCCTTTCTTCTTTCGATTCTCACACTTCCGCCATTGTCAAGCATTCTGAAGCTTTTTTCCTTTATGATTCTTGCATCCAGATTCCTCTGTATTTGTCTTAGATTTTGATTTCTCGAAGGTAATCTATCTTACATTCCACTTTTTTTTTTTCGTATTTCTTGCAACTGTGACTGTAATTCCGGCCGTGGACCGCCATAGCGCCGCCGTCTTGTTGATATCATCGCCGCCGTGATTCCGTCGTCGGTGTTAGCGTAAAACTTCCCAAAATTGGCCAATCTTCCCCGTTATTATTTTTAAATGGAGTTTTCCCCCTCAAGTTCATCCCAATCCGGACCCGGGCGAAACTCGGAAAAATGACCCGTAAAAGTGGTTGCTCCTCGCAGATCTGTTCGCCAGACGTTGGCGAACAAACCACGTACGTTATTGGTGGATGAAAGTACGGATTCAGATGCGAGCTCCGTTGTTCGCTCAGTCGAGATGTTTGCTGCTGATCGCTCAGGCGATCAAGAGGAGGTCTACCCGGATGCTCACGATCCCGAAACGTCTTCTGATCTGGGAGAAGATTCTGCGGAAGTGGCCGCGGAGATAGAGGGTTCGATTGATCTTGAGGGCGATCAAGCTGACACTGCTGGCGAGCAGCGAGTTGGCGAGCAGAGAGGTCCTACTCTTACTTGGGAGTTTTTAAGGGAGATCAATTTTCCCATCTCTCAAACTACACCAGAATCTCGGATCCCGGAAGGAATTGTTCGTGATGACGAGTGGGCGGACTATTCTGCTCGCTACTCGAAGACTTTTGCCCCCACATCGAGGGTAATTATGAAGGCTCAGGATGGGGACTTTGCAGCGAGCAAGATTGCTAGTGTATGTGTGGAGAGTGATTTGGCGAGCATCCGTGCAACATACAAGATTCCTTATGACATATTCATGTATGTGCCGAAGGAAGGAGAGACTGCTGATCGCCCCCCACCTAGTTGCACGGCGATCAACTTGGATGTGCTGAACACGGGTTTCCCGCTCCCCGTTCATCCGCTCATTGGCCGTTTCTTGTCTGACATGAATCTGGCGATCACTCAAATCACCCCAAATGGTTGGAGTACTCTTCTAGCCTTCATGACTCTTTTTGGTCTTGAGGGTTACAAGAATAAAATAACAACTGCAGAGCTTCTTTATGCCTTAACTATTTCTGAGGACGGTGTTGACTGGTATTATGTTAAGGCGAAGACAGGAGTGAAACTTGTTGAAGGTGTTCCCAATAAAATTAAGGGTTGGCATTGTCAATTCTTCTATATTGGTGGAGATTGGCGAGCAACTGAGGGGTTCGCTGGCGAGCAGACGCGCATCATGTCACCTGAAGGCTTTGGAAAAATCAAACGTAGGGCTGATTTTGTCTTGCTAATTCATAAGTAGGACTAATTTTAATCCTCTTCGTTGTTTTGCAGGTCCAAGAATCTTGAAGTGGGGGCATCCCGATCTCAGCGACGAATACCTCTTCACGTTAGCCGTCATTTCTCTTCGCGACGCTGCTAGTCGCGATTTGGAACATCTTTCAAAAGCTCATTGCCGCAAGCTTGCTGGTTTGATTACGAGTCCCCACCATCTTGAAGCTCAGGCTGCTATCCCTGAAGGTAATTTTCTTTCTCGCCGATTTTTCTTTTTTCTTGCTCGCCTAACCCTTGTCTTTTTCTTGATAGATCAACGAGTCGCCGTTGCTATCCCGGCTGTACCTGAATCATATTATCTGCTCGCCAGACGAGTTAAACAAATGGTTGAAGCTTCAAGAAGGAAAATGGACCCTCCCCTTGCCATCATGCGCCTTCGAGCAGGGGAGAACCCCTCTGGTCGCCCAGTTGCCGGAGCTGGTCGCCGTAAGCAGGGGGCCAAAGTTTCTTCTTCTCATCGGGATACAAGGAAGGAGAGAGAGAGTGATCGGGAGAAAGAGAAAAGGAAAGCGCCGCGGGGCGATGATGCTCGCGGCATTCGTACTGATGATCGCGCCTCGAAGCGGTAAAAAACTGTTGGAGAAGCGAGCAACATTGCTCCAAGATCCCCTGCTTCGAAATCCACCTCGCTGGAAGTAGTGGACGAACAACAGGTGGTCGCCAATTTGGTGACGACTAAGAAAGGGGACAATCCCAAAGATACTTCCTACTTGGGTTGGGATCCCATTAAAATCAAAGAGTGAGTCAATCGTCCCCGACTTGCTTGTTGTTCACTACCTAACACCATGTTGCTCGCTTACTAACACTTGCTTTTTGTTTGTTAGGTATAACCCAACGCTTTACCCTGGCCGAGGGGCAACACTCCACCATCTCCGTTGTTAAAAACGCCCCTTCCTCGCTTCGTGACATCCCTGATCTTCCTGTTCGTCGGGCAACTGAAATGGTCCCAAGGGCCTGGACAAAATCGGCGAACACTCTTGTTGCTAACCAATCTGCTAGCGATAATGCTCGCCTGGTGGCGTACAATGCTAGCCATCAGTTGGTCCAGTCTCAAGTGCTGCTCGACCAAGTCATGGAGCTCGAGCGAACAAACCGCGATCTGGGCCGTCGCGTGGAGAAGATGGACGAAGAGAAGACCTCTTCCATCAATGAGTGCAAGGCCGAGCATGCTAAGGAGCTGGCTTTGATAGAGAGGAAAATGGAGGCCTCCTTGGCCGGCGAAAAGAGTGCCTTGGACAAGGCTGAAAAGATGATGCTAGAGGTAAAGTCTTCAGATCTAAGAGCCGAAAGGGCTGAAAAAGAGCGAGCAGACTTAGCTGCTCGCCTGCTCGCTGCCGAAGAGCATATCAAGAGGTTGGAGGAGGAGCGCAAAGGCATGATCGACTATGAAGTCCACGAGCAAGAGGTGTTGGACAAGACCAACTTTGGGTACATCTGTGCCTTTGCGGAGTGTTTGAGGTCTGTCCACTTCGCCCACGATCACAATCAAGATATTCGTGGTGCGGTGAAGGCAGACTTCATCGAGTACGTGAAGAATTACCCTCCTGCTCCTGGTTCAACCCTGTTCGTCTCCGATTTAGCCGATCTCGGCTTCCCTCTAGACGTCTTCGGCGAGGAGGTCGACATTGCTGCCCCTACTTATGGTGGCCAGCCTGACCCTGACCCTGCCCCAGCAGCGACCAGCGTGGCAGCCACTGATGAAGTCTTTGAAGGGTTGGCGTCTCATCCTCTAACTCCTATAGATGGGGCTGGGACAAGTGCCCCGGGCGAGCAGCCTAGTGCCCAGGCGACCAGCGCTGCAGACGCTCCTCCTCCTGCTTGAAGACTTAGTTTATTTTACAATAGGATGTTTTCTTCTTTTTGTGCTTATCAGCTCATCCTTATTGTAAACATATTTTGACTCAATGAAATGAACATCCTTACTAATTTGCAATTTTACGCCTCTTTGTTTGTCTTACTTAGTTGCTCGCCTATTGCTTTTAGCTTATGACTCAGTTTCTAAGTGTTCCTTTTTTCTTAAGGTAAACACTTAGTTAATATTTTAAGTTGGTCGGTTGGTTCTTATAGAACTTGACCTTTAATTGTTTGGGCCACTTTGGTCGCTTGTGGACTTGGCCTTGCATTAATGTGGGCTATTGGTCCATTAGGGACTTAGCCTTATTTTGCATTTAATAAGCTTTATTGTTCGTCTTATAACAGACTTGCACTTTTGCAAATTTTTTTTTTTTTTTTGGCGAGCAACTGAGTAATCTGGACTTAAGGCTCAAAATTTAAAAGAAAGCAAGACAAAAGATAAATACAATTCTGCTCGTCTAGTAACTGCACAACTGCTCGCTTTTATATAAATTCTTGCAAAAAAGTTTCAAAATTACAAGAAGCTACTTGTAAAACTTCTAAGACTTACAGGACTTTATTGATAGTACTTCTTGAGTAAAGTAGTATTCCAGGAGTATTGGGACGACTTGCCTTCCATGTCTTCAAGGTCGTATGTGCCGTTGTGCCACTTATTCGTCACCTTGTATGGGCCCTCCCAAGTCGGGCCGAATACTCCTGGTGGTGTTAAAACTTTTCGAAGTACCAAGTCCCCAATTTCGAATTCTCTTGCTTTTACTTGAGAATTGTAGTACTTCGCCGCTCTTTTCTTATAAATTGCATTTTTCAATTCTGCTGTTATTCTTTTTTCTTCAAGCAAGTCCGACTCTGCTGCCAATGCGGAGTTATTTTCTTCTTCGTCAAACGCAGTTGTTCGACCTGTCGGGATTTGTAGCTCAATTGGTATTACTGCTTCTGTCCCGAACGCCATTGTGAAAGGTGTTTCGCCTGTACTTGTTCTGTGTGATACTCGGTATGCCCACAACACCTCCGGAAGCTCCTCAGACCATTTCCCCTGTTTGTCGGCTAAGCGGATCTTCAAAATATGTTTGATTATTTTGTTTATTGCTTCCACTTAGCCATTCGACTGGGGGTGATATGGTGTTGAAAAAAGTTTCTTCATTCCCCACTTTTCGCAAAAATCTCTTATCTTTTTCCCTTCAAATTGTTTTCCGTTATCCGTCACGATCGCTTGAGGCACCCCGAAGCGGCAAACAATGTTTCTCCATATGAAGTTAATCATTTTCTCCTGTGTGATTCGCACAAGGGCTTCTGCCTCAGCCCACTTCGTGTAATAGTCCACTGCCACCACTGCGAATCGAACATTTCCTTTTCCCGGCGGAAAAGGTCCGATGAGGTCAATTCCCCATTTTGCAAATGGCCATGGTCTATTGACTGAGATTAGTTCGTGTGGGGGCTTGTGGATGTTTGGGGCGAATAACTGACACCTGTGACAAGTTCGGGCAACTTTGATTGCATCCTGGAGGAGGGTTGGCCAATAATATCCTTGTCTTACGGTTTTGTAAGCCAGCGCCCGTCCTCCAGCGTGATTTCCGCATATGCCTTCATGAATTTCCTTCAGTACTGCTTGCCCTTGCCCCCTAGTCAAGCATTTCAGAAGTGGGAGTGAAATTCCTCTTTTATACAACTGTCCATCCATCATGGTGTATCTTGCTGCTCTTTTGACTAACTTGTTAGCTTCAAACGGATTGTCTGGCTTTTTGTCGTTTTGTAAATACTCAATGATTGGTATCCTCCAGTCGTCCTCTTCGAATTCTTCATTGACTTGATACATCTTGTAGTCTTCGGTTGAAGGCTTGGACATTCTTGTTAGCGTAACTCCTGTCAACTCTGCTGGTCCCGTGCTAGTTGCTAACCTGGCTAATGCATCTGCTTGAGCATTGTTGTCTCTTGGTATCTGTTCGATGTATATTTGCTCGAACAAGGAGGCCAGGTGAGCAACAATCTTTTGATACAAGGCCATATTCTCGTCCTTTGCCTCGTACTCTCCTCGAACTTGGTTGACAATCAATTGTGAATCCTCGAAAATCTGTAGTTTTCTTACTCCAACTGCTAATGCTAGGCGTAATCCAGCGATCACAGCTTCGTACTCTACTTCGTTATTTCTCGCCATGAACTCGAACCGGACTGCTGAAGTAAAAACTTGCCTATCTGGGCTTATCAAGACTATACCTGCCCCCGATGCTGTATTAGTTGACGATCCGTCAACATACATGTGCCAGGGATGGTTATGTCCTCTCGTCGGATCTTGGGGGAAAGTCAGTTCGACTATAAAGTCTGCTAAGGCTTGCCCCTTGATCGCTGTTCGAGGAGCATATGAAATCCCGAACTGACTGATTTCCAATGACCATTTTAAAAGGCGACCAGCCGCATCGGGTCTGTGCAGTATTTGCTTGAGCGGGAACGTTGTCAACACTTCCACCTGATGGTCGAAAAAATATGGACAAAGTTTTCTGACGCTCATCACCAGTGCATATGCTAGCTTCTCTGTCGGTGAGTATCGGAGTTCTGCTTCATGTAAAGCTTGACTCACATAGTAGATGGGCAGGTGGAACTTTCCTTCTGCTCGAACGAGTACTGAGCTGATTGCTACTTCTAAAGCTGCCAGGTATAAGTATAGCTTCTCCCCTGGGATCGGCTTGGCAAGAATTTTCGTATCACTGAGGTATTCTTTCAACTGCTCGAACGCTTGTTGACAGGCATCTGTCCATTGAAACTTCCCCTTCTTGATTGCCTCGAAGAACGGCCTGCATTTATCTCCGGATCTTGAGACGAATCTGTTCAAAGCTGCTAGGCATCCGGTTAGCCTTTGGACTTCTTTAACCGATCTAGGTGGCTGCATTTCGATGATCGCTTTCACTTTTACGGGATTTGCTTCGATTCCTCTTTAACTGACTAAATGCCCCAAGAACTTCCCAGAATGGACCCCAAAACTGCTTTTCTTAGGGTTCAATTTCATGTTGTATGTTCGAAGTATCCCAAACGTTTGAGCTAGATGCTGCAAGTGATCTTCCTTTTTAGAGCTCTTAACAACAATATCATCTACGTACACTTCCATCGTCTTCCCGATGTGATCATCGAACATCTTATTGACCAATCTCTGATATGTAGCTCCAGCGTTGATTAACCCAAATGGCATTCTCTTCCATCACAACAAGTTTTTGTTGGTATAGAAGGTTGTATGCTCTTGATCATCGGGATGCATCGCTATTTGATGATATCCCGCGAATGCATCCATGAATGTGAGAAACTCGTGTCCAGCGGTTCCATCAACTAGTTGATCGATGTGAGGCAACGGGAAATTATCTTTTGGGCAGGCGGCGTTGAGATCTGTGAAGTCGATGCAAAGTCTCCACGCTCCAGTCGTTTTTCTGACCAATACTGGATTCGCCACCCATTGCGGGCATAACGCTTGTTTAATTAGGTCGTTATCCAGCAACTTTTTAACCTCCACATCGAGTGCCTCATATTTGTCGGGACCGAATTTTCTCCTCTTCTGATGGACTGGCTTCTTCCTCGGGTCGATGTTGAGTCTGTGGCAGGCATGTTCGGGGCTGATGCCCACCATGTCTGCATGCGACCATGCGAACACATCGAGGTTTGCTTTAAGAAACTCAATCATGTTGGTCCTGTACGGCTCTGGTAGCTCGGACCCTATGAAGAGTTCTAAGCCCTCTTGGTTCGGGTCGACTCTTACAGTCTCCAACTCTTCAACCGGGGTAGCCCTTCGTTTCTGGCCTTTCCATCTGGGGTCAATAATGGGCCCTTCTGCCTTTGGCTCATCTTCGGTCTCCATCGGTTCTGCCCCCAGTCGTGGCTCGATGTCCTCTGCGTCGTCGTCCGTTATCATCGTCTGTTTTCCTTCGGTATTGGTTACAGCGGCTTCTCTACCTCTTGTTTGGACAAACTGTTCGTCTTCGCGTTTCTGCTCGTCCTCGCCCAACTGTGCGCCTACGCACAGCTGCTCGTCAATGTGCGGCTGTTCGTCTGCGCACAGCTGCTCGTCGACTTCCATTATTTCAGTATCGATGGAAGTCATGGCCTCGCTATCGCCTCCGTCCTTGTCTGAATACCCGTCTGTCATGTTGACTTGGTGATCCTTCAGTTGTATCTGCAAAAGACACGCACGAGCCTTCTTTTGGTCTCCCTTGACTGTACCTGCACCTTTCTTTGTTGGGAATTTTAAACAATAATAGTACGTTGAAACAGCTGCTTTGAATTCATGCAAGAAAGGACGGCCGAGGAACCCGTTATAGGTGGACTGTTGGTCTACAACTAGAAAGTCTACCATCCTATTCAGTTTCCTTTCCGGGTCCTTGACCGATACAAGCTCGACTGCCAACGTAACCATTCCTAGCGGGGTGGTCACAGTATTCCCGAATCCTACAATTTTGTGATCACAGTCCTTGATGTACTCGGCATAATCTCCTAGCTGGTCCACCGTGCTTTTGAACAGGATGTTCGTATAGGAACCATTATCGACAAGTAGACGGTGCACTTTTGTCCCCATAATATTGGCACAAATGACCAACGAGTCATTGTGAGGAGTGAGTACCCCGTCTAAGTCTTTTTCTGAGAAAGTCAGGTCCCCTGTTCGTCTGGTCGATGGATTCACACCCACTTCCATCACTTGATCCACTGCTCTCAGTTCCGCTTTCCTCTTTCTTTTCGACGCAGGTGGTCTCCCATCAGAACAACCACCTACCGGTCCAGTGGATTCCAGCATTAAGATCTCCGGAATAGGCCTTGCTGGGGCTGCTAGGACCTTTCTTCCTCTCTTACCAGCTTTGCTTGGTTGTTCATCGCTGTCTCCATCATCCGAACTGGATGGTACTGGCGCCCTTGGTCTTTTACCTGGTTCTCTTTTCACGAACTCAGACAACTTTCCTTCCTCATAGAACCTCCACAACTGCTTCAACAGATCTTGGCACTCGCTCGTGAAGTGACCGATGTTCTGATGATATGCGCAGTATTTGTTCGGGTTTAGTTTTCCTCTCTCTTGCCTTATCCTCCGTGGCTCTGACAACATCTCCCTGTCTTAACGTTGTCGTACACAGCGTCCACGGACATGGTAAGGACTTGATTCAACTTTTCCTTCAACTCAGCTCCCTCATTGAATGACTTCATGTTCTTCGGAGATTTGTAATCGTTTCCACCAGATTTCTTGCCAAACTTTTTTGGGTCAGCTTTGTCTCCCATTTCTCTGTGTAACGCCTCTTGCATTGACACATGGATCCCTGCTTTGTGTCTAAATTCTGCGTATGTTTTCGGACAAGTCAAGTGCATCTCCTTCCACAGATCAGTTCCTTTCTTTAAACTAGCCATCACTGCCACTATCTTCGTGTCCTCACTCACCATCTCGCCTTCTAACAGAATCTTATCAAATATTTCCAGAAATTGTTTGTCTGACTCCTCGTCTCCTTGTCTAATGTCTGCCAACCGGTGCCTGTGGGTCAAGTAAGATCCAGCGGTTGAAAAATGAGACAAGAACTCCTTGCTCAACTGGGTAAAAGAGTTAATGGATCCGGGAGCCAATGCCGAAAACCATCTGTGTGGGCCATCTCCAAGGGTGAGTGGGAAATTTCGACATTGCGTGGCATCCGTTGCCCCTACTGAGATCATGAAGGCCGAATACTTTGTTATATGGATATGAGGGTCTGAAGTTCCCTCGTACAAGTTGATGGCCGGAAATTGTATTTTCTTCTGGATTGGTGCATTGAGAATCGACGAGGATAACGGAGAGGACGGGAGAGAAGTTGATCTGACACCTCTCTGGGATTCTAGCTGTTTTTGCAATTCTTCAATCGTTTTTTTCATCTCCTGCAGTTCGCTTGGGGGAGTCCTCCCATCGGAAGGCTGTTCATCGTGATTGGGTATGACCTCCTCACGATGCAGTTCCTCTCCGACGGGATGTTTCTCCTGGGTTGCCCTCCTAGCAACGTTACTTGCTCCATTTGGCCCTAACCGGCCCAAAGCTGATCTCCTGATTCGATCATGTACAGATGGGCGAGCAGCAGGGCGTGGTCGCTCATCATTCATTCTAGACTGTTCTCTCGTGGCTGTATACCTTGTTCCCAGCCTTTCCAACGCACTTGTCCGAGAAGTGCTTTTGCTCGACTCACTTACATGACTCGGCGAGGATCCTTCTCGATTCCTCAATCGCTCACTTATGTGAGCCTTTCCTTTGTTTCTACGGACTTCAGCGCTGTCGGCCTCGTCCCAATGTGCATCTTCTCTCATTTTACTTCTCTGTTCGCATGTTCGTCCCTGCTCGCCTGCTCGATTGGTCGTCACAGGTGCTCTTGACGGTCCTGCTGCTTGTCGATTTTGCAACGATTGAAGAACAACAATCGTTTTTGCTAGCTCCTCGGGGTTTTGGGCAAGAGCTTCTACTTCCGGCGGAATTGTATCAATAGTGACTTGGATGTTCCTCTGCAATGTTGCTCTCACTGTCCGTGCATGTCCCTCGGTAGACGAGACCCTGGTTCTCGACCTACGATTCGGGGATGCACTCGAATGTCGTTCTTCTTGTGATCTAATCATCTTGGTTGCCAAAATGTATGAGATAAGCAAAGGAGTGAGGTAATCTTGCTTCCAAAAAACACCTTTCTAAGGGTCACTAGCCTTGTATATATGAATGTGGTGGTTTTGAAAACCCTAGTTCATATACACATGCATTCAAACTCTTAAAGTGATATATAAATGGATAACTTTGTTCCGAATGGTATGCACACTTGATTTCCGGTGGCTTCTTCCCGGATTCCGGCCAACTTTTGCAGATTCCGGCGAAGATCTTCAAGCTTTCTTCGATTTTTACAAATCGGAGGTTCGAACCCTCCTTCTAGCGCCAATTGTTGATGACCTTTTTATGATCAAGATGATTAGTGGCTGTTTTTGCTAAGGAAGATCATCAAACAAGAACTAAGATCATGGGATTTAGCTAAGTAATACTCAAGAAATAATTTTGCAAGAGTTTGGCTATTTTTCTTGAATTGTTCTCCCCTTTTTCATGTACATGAAGGGAGTATTTATAGACATACAAAGAGGCCATGTGTCACCATCTTGGTGGCTTAACCATTGGATCTTTGCCAAGTGTTAGGACACTTGTACAACATCTACACTATTGCTCATTGGATGGATGTCAAGTGTTAAGACACTTGGACCATATATAAGCCAGTGACTCTTGGAGTTCCCAATGTTGTACTTGGTCTTTGACACTACTGAGATGCTCTCGACGGTGATCGGTTGCTCGCTTGTACGTCTTTGTTAGATGTCATGGTCCTTTGCATTCCGAGCTGTTCGCTCCTTGCTTGGGATTGTTTTGCAATGTTGCTCGCTCCATTACGAAGTTGTTCGCCCGAATTGATCTTGGTTTGAGCCGCTTGCACAGCTGTTCTTTGCAAGTCTGCTCGCCTAAATATCTTGCTTACCATATTAGAGCTGTTTTGCAAAGTTGTTCGCTCTACAAAGCTGCTAGCTCCACAAAGCTGTTAGCTTCTTTCATTTATTATCCTGTTATCAAGTTTAATGATAACTGTTTCGTTTATTAATCACTCCATTGTTCGTCCATCAACAGTGTACTTGAGGATAATTTCCAATTTTATGCTTTTACACATCTCTGAATATAAATACCTCATAATTAATATTACTCCTAGTCAGGGGCGGACGCAGGAATTAAAGTCAGGGAGGGCACAAAATTATATTTTCTCCATCTAAAAAAAAAATGTGCACTTTAAAATTCGCAGTTTAAAAAAAATAATTATATTATTTTGTTGACCGATTTACAAATGATACTTTAAAGGTGTAAAGACACTATATTGTAGTAATTGAATATTATTTTCATTTTAAAGGTGTGGAAGATTTTATGAGCCAAATAAAAAATGAAAGTGTGCAAACTTCTTTGGAATGGAGAATTATGAAATAAAAATTAAATTTATATATAAATTATTTTTAGAATAAATCTCAAATATTATTGTAAAGAATTATTATAATGTAGAATGAAGGAAAATATTTGAATAAAATAAGCATATAATGGGTGGGTATCAAACCCACCATCTCAAACATAGGGGAGCACATATCTTACTATCAGAGCAATATATACTACTTAAAAATTCTAACATATATATATATATATATCTAATAATTGAAATCCAGGTGGGGCACCTAAGGGTGCGTCCGCCCCTGCTCCTAGTTATATGATCACCTTTTGCTTATAATCATTAAATTTGAATGGCACATTCAACAGTAAAATGATTCATTATTAGCTAAACAAATTTTTATTTTATTTATACTATTTCCTCAAAAATGAAATGTAGATACTCCTCTTCCGTCCAATTTTACTAGATCTTATATTATGTTAAAAGTCAGATGGAATGTAAATTAAGCGTGTAAAATATTTCCTTTTTTATTTGAAAGATCAAAATGAATAATATGACTAGTAAAATTGAACGGAAGGAGTAATACAAGTTACATTATCATTAGTTTGAACATTGCTCAAATAAAAGTTGAGGGAGCTATAACAAAGAACCCCCCTATTCAATAACTATTTTTATGGTAGTAGATGATACATTTTTTTTAAGGAAAAATAAGAATGTGGGCGTGGATTGAATGAAATAATAATATTTTATAGCACACTCTCATATGCACTAGGTGCATGGTGTACTCACTCAATAGTTGATGTTGTTTACATTGAAAAATGTAGGTTGATTATACTGAAAAATATGGTTAGATTACACTAAAATTTTTATTAAGAAAGTCTGTTTTTTAGTGTAAATTTTTCAGTGTAATATAACCACACTTTTCAGTATAATTAAATCATATTTTCCAATGTAAACAGTTGTGCACAAGAGAGTTACTCATATTTTATTAATTTTTGTAAATATGATTATTTTTAAAGGCAAAAACTTGTATGAGACCGTCTCATGACATGAGACCATACAAATTAACACCTACACCTACCCAAAGTGTTAATGAGTCAATGCTCTATTTACACTCATTCTCATTGTCTCATGCCATGAGACGGTCTCGTATAAGACCTACTCATTTTTAAATATAAAAATAATTTTGAGATTTTCAAATTTTGGCAAATGTGAAAATACTTTCCCTATGAGATACTTGTAATTTGTAAATGACATTTCATCCCCGGGTACGGCCCCATGCAAGAATCAGAGGAAAAATAGGAGGAGAAAAGGCAGGAATAAACACGCATAATAAAAATAGTAAAAGCAATATACATCAAAATCCCCTGAAGAGAAACAGAGAAGAAATTACACGGGGAAAAATGGAGTAGAGTGAAACCAGATGATCGAGATACGTATGCTGGAAAAGGCTCGAAGGAGGAGATGGAAGCCCAGGACTAAACTTTCCGAAAATGAAGGAGACTCAATTTGATGAAAAGGCTTCATCAAGAGGTGACTTGAGCTCGTTGAGCTTTAACAATGGTTTTCTTCCGCCCCTTGGCGTCCATGACCCTCGTAAACCCAAGCTTCGTCGCTATATCATTTCTCCCTACAATTCCTATTACAGGTACGTATATTGATGATTGCAATTGCAATTGCAATTTAGAGGCTGAATCGCTATTTGGGGATGATGTTAGGGTTTTGAGAATCCAATTTTGTGAAATTGGTGGAATCTGAGCAGTTTTGTGGTTGATTTAGGGATTATGTGTTGAATTCCATGTGAAATTATACTGTGCAAATGTTTCTTCCTTCATCCTATTTTGCAGAAAGTGGCAAACATTTCTGGTACCCCTAGTCTTCTACACAGCATGGGTGTCTCCTTTCGAGTTTGGTTTCCTCAAGGGCCCTAAGGGAGCTCTGGACATAACGGACAATGTTGTGAATGGATTTTTTGCTATTGACATTGTGCTATCATTCTTTGTTGCCTATCTTGACAAATCAACTTATCTGTTGATCGACCAACCAAAGGAGATTGCTAAGAGATATGCAAGAAGGGGATTATTCTTTGATGTGGTTTCTACAATGCCTTATGGTCTCATACAGAGAATTGATCCAACTAAACTCATAGAATATGGCTACTTTAGTATGCTTCGCCTCTGGCGTATCAGAAGAGTCAGTGCTATGTTTGAGAGGTAGTAAGCCTAATGATTTTAGCTTTTATGTGGTTAAAAATTGTGTAAAATCGTTGAAATGTTTATATGTTTTTGTCGATAAGAAAATCACAACTCCAAATGACGTATTGTAGTATTACTGCAGAATGGAGAAAGATACAAATTACAACTACATCGTGATCCGAATTTTAAAGCTTACATGTGTGAGTATCTTAAGAACAATTTGCAAGTTCATGGTGAGTACAAGATTTGGAAAGTTATCTACTGAAGCTTGTACTTCTGTGTAGGTCACTCTTTTTTCAATTCATTGTGGTGCTTGCTTGTTCCATCTTATTGGTGACTCCAATAGCCACCCGGATCACACTTGGATCGGGCAAACAATAGCAAATTTTAAGAAGTTACCTGTGTGGGACAAGTATTTCATATCTGTTTACTGGTCCCTTGTCACTGTAACATCAATAGGCTATGGCGATTTGCATCCTGCCAACACCGGGGAAATGGTGTTTGATATCATCTACTTGCTTTACATCCTTGGCCTTACATCCTACATCATAGGAAACTTTACCAATTTGATTGTTGAAGCGACCACCAGAACCAGGAAATTCGTAAGTATGGACTTTAGTTTTGTTCGAATTGTTTTGACTTCTTGCATATGATATTTCTACACTTTAGACTAGAATGATTGTTGAGGTTGCAGTAGATGAAGGGATTCTAGATATTGGTTTGTTGCTCTATAAGGGGGGATGTATATAGGGAGTGCATAGGGGGAGATTGTTCACCTTTAAATTTTGAAATTCATTAAATTTTTTTAGACCTTGAATTCACCATGATTTGTAGCACTGAATGATATTAAGATCAATTAAAGACATTTGATTATGGCATTTTGAATATGATCTGTGGTGTGACAGAGAGAGACTATTAATGCTGCATCAAGCTTTGGCAAAAGGAACTGTCTGCCTGCTCATCTACAAGAGCAGATGATGGCTCACTTGACCTTGAAGTACAGAATCGACACAGAAGGAGTGCAGCAGCAAGAAACTGTGGATGCACTTCCGAAGGCAATTCGTTCAAGTATCGCAAAATATCTATTCTACGACATTGTTGATAGGGTGTATTTATTCCAAGGGGTTTCAAATGACTTACTCTTTCAATTGGTAATCACCAACATTACATCAATTGATGGTGATAATGGAACCCTTGCGTACATGTGTCAGATTTCGGCACCCTCTCCCTATCATGGATCAGATTTCATGTTTCTTTCTTGTCTATGCTTGTAGGTGTCAGAGATGAAACCTGAGTATTTTCCCACTGGAGAAGATATAATCTTACAAAATGAAACACCTACATGTATGTATATTCTGGTTAATGGAGCAGTGGTAAGCTCTCTCTCTCTCTCTCTCTGGATATTCTGGCCTTGGTTTTCCTAAGTAGTCGTTTGTCATCTAACAGCAACCTTATGCTATTATTTTCAAGTTGTAATCCGTATTGTTCTTGGTGACAGGATCTTATTACACAAAGAAATGGATTGGAACGGGTAAATGCCATATTGCAACATTTTGGTTTTAGATTTACTTAGGAGGGTGTAATGCACATTATCTTTAAAAAAAATGTCCACAACAAATTATTTCAGGTTTGTGGGGATTTGAAGGCCGGGGATATTTGTGGGGAAGTAGGTGTTCTTTGTTACAGGCCACAAATTTTTACGGTTCGTGCAAAAAGATTAAGCCAACTAGTGCGGTTGAACCGAACTGCGTTCATGAATATTCTTCAGGCTAATGTTGGGGACGCCACAATAATCATGAACAATCTCCTTGAGGTAAATTTCCCTCTTGATCTTCTTTTTCTATACCCCTGATCTTGCTTTTAGTATGTTAATGGTTGAACACTCGTGCAGCATTTGAAAGTGCACAAAGAACCGGTGATGAACGAAATCTGGGAATACACTGAGCAAATGCTGACTCATGGAAGGGTGGACATGCCTCTGACCTTATGCTTTGCTGCAGCAAGAGGGGATGATCTGTTATTGAACCATCTGCTAAGGCGCGGTATGGATCCAAACGAGCTGGACGCCAATGGGCGCAGTGCTTTGGTAAGGCCATTCTGTGTTAATTGACTACTAGTTACGGGGCAAATTTTATTAAGCCCGTTACGTTGGAGGTTGCAAAAGAAAAATATTATGTTTACGGGCCTGTAAATTAAAAACATTACCTTTTTATTTATGTAAATGTAGGTAAATTGACCTGAATTAGCCAAAATAAGGTTAAAATTGCACGTGAGTCTCATGCGAGGATTGAAAATCGGGCTTTATTTGACCTACATATACATAAATTAAAAACTTTTTTCCTTATGGCCCGTTAACATAATGTCCTTTTGCAACCCCCATGTTACGTGCCTAAAAAATTTCCCACTAATTACATGTTGTTTACACATATTCGGGTGATTTACCGCACAAACCTCCTTGTATGTACAGCATATTGCATCAGCAAAAGGATTTTTAAACTGTGTGGTTCTCCTTCTGGATTATGGAGCAAACCCCAACATGAAAGGTACTCTTCTTGTTAACCATCTTGCTATTTATCTTCATCCTCCCAGTCCTCGACACATTCGACGTTTTGTTGCAGATTCTGAAGGAAGTGTTCCGCTGTGGGATGCAATTTTGGGTAAGCACGAAGAAGTAATAAGAGTACTGAGTGACAATGGGGCGACGTTATCTTCTGGTGAAGTAGGCGACTTTGCATGCCTTGCAGTTGAGCAAAACAACATAGAAGACCTCCAAGAAATTGTCAAATTTGGAGGGGATATAACGTTGCTTAATAGAGTGGGAATCACAGCTCTTCATCAAGCAATATCTGAAGAAAACGTCGAGATTTGCAAGTTTCTGATTGAACAGGGAGCTGATGTAGACTACCCGGATGCCCATGGGTGGACCCCGAGAGCCTTAGCCAATCATCAGGGAAATGAAGAGATCAAAGCTTTATTCCAAACATTGAGTACAAACCACAAGGACATTTCTCAGCCAGTGGAGGCGCAGGAAGCGCCTTACTTCAAGCTACAATCTGGTAGGATAGATTCTAGAAAGCTAAGCTCGGTTAACAACGAGTTGAGAAGGAGGCCAAATGATTTCCAGAACTCCCTTGCAGGGATCATCGCAGCTGGCCAAAAACAAAATGAAGGTCAGCTTCAAACTCTAATTTCCAAAGCTCTGTTTTGATCCATTCCACAAACCAATTTTTTATTTATTAGGATATCAAAAGACTAATATGCTCAATTAATTAAATCTTGAAAATATAACAGTCTGGTTAATGTAGGCCAAAGTAATGAATGAATAAGATTATAGTTACAGGAAGATGATTAGTATTTATTAGGGGTATTGGTGGGGAAAAGATAACAAATAACTAGGAACACCATCTTAAATAGAATCAGACATATAATTAGTAGAAACATAGGGAGTTGTACTTATAAGGAAATGCTCCAAAAACGTGCCCACTGCTGATGTGGCGCAAGGGAGTCGCTGCGGGGTTATCACGACAATGCCTCCGTTCTCCTTGCGCCATGTCAGCCATGGGCACGTTAACGGCACCAGTGCTGCATGCGTATGTTCAAAATGTGTTATTACGCAGGAGGAGGTGCCATATATTCGCCTTCTTGTAATCATGTCATGTCGCAATGCTGCCCTAGAGTAACCATTAGTAGTCTGGAGGAGGGTGATACTGCCGGAAAACTGGTGCTTCTACCTGGGTCTATGTCGGAGCTGCTGAATTTAGGGTACCAGAACTTTGATTTTCAGCCAACAAAAATCTTGACAAAAGATGGTTATTTGATTGAAGATTTTTCTGTGATAAGAGACGGTGATCATCTGGTTATGGCTAGTGATGCTGGATCGTAAACAAGATTATAGGATATACGTTGACAGTTTTTCCTTTGTAAAATTGAATACATACATCTTTTTGTTAGATTTACGATTCGTCCTATCCATTCTCCTTTGTATATTAAGAATGTTGTTTGGTATGTATAGTGACACCAATTGTGGTGATATAGTCGAGAAATGTGTGATAAAACACCATTAGCAACAAAATATCTGGTATAATTAATGATACTAGTGATATTTCTACCCGTGCTTCGCACGGAAGGCATTTTTACAATTTTTTACTATAATAATTAATTTAATTAAATTATAATGCTAAAAAAATTCAATTTGTTTTTTTTAAACTTATAACATTTTTTATAACATAATCATTAAATTTATAACAATTTTTTAACTATATATATGTGTATATATATATATATATATATATATATATATATATATATGTGTGTGTGTGTGTGTGTGTGTGTGTGAAAAAAAATCATTGTTTCATCAAAATAAATTCTCTTAAATTTTTTACATAATAAACAAATGTTTGAACAATTTGTGTTTTTTTTACATTAAATTAATTATTACTTTCAACATCATGTAATTTTTAAGTGATACAAAATAAAATAATTAATAGTGTATTAATGACATACAAAAGATAGGTTTTCTTACAAACATCTCATTATTAAATACAAATTAATTTGAATTTAAAAAAAGGTATGGCTATATAAACCCCCGAAATCCTAAGCATACTCCGAAATATTTTTAAACTAAAATGCACATATGCTAAATGACAATATTACCATCAACTGATAGTATTCGTTAACCCCTTTCAACAAAATTTTACCAGATTTATGCACACATTATATCCAAATATTTGGCCTTCAATCCTTTGAACGCGTCCTTTGCTCTGAGAATACCTTAAAGTAAGGTAAATTGTAGAGTCATAGTATGTTGCACGTTTGTTCTTGCCATGCTTCTGCTTCTGGCCTGGCAAAAATTACTTGTTTTATTTCCCCTTTTTCCTCTTGCAGCAGAAGCCCTTATCCAAACGATCAGTGCACATGTAACTTTTAATTGGAAAATTAACATAATTTTCCTAGTTTAATTAAAAAAAATTGAGTCCTAAATTTTGATGTTCGAAAAACGTGAATTAGAATGAAAAGGGGTGTAATGTTTTGTTTAATTTTACAAAGAGGGGATATAATTGTGGTTTGTTCAATAAATCCTTAATAATTTAATTATTTTATTCAATCCACATCAACATACTCTTTTTGTTTATACTAAAAAATAAAATTATTTTTTAAGCAATCCACCACTTCTAGTATATTTATATCAAACTTTAGCAAGATGATGCATGAGATTCGTGTCACCAATATACCTGATTACATAATAAACTGAGAACAATTTTTCCAGTTCTGACCTAATCCAATAAAATAAAACCCAATTTTTCTCCAAAATATTTTACACCTGACACATCCAAAGAAATATAATTTTCACCATACAATGTTTAATTTCAGTATTATTGTATTTCACATAAAAATCAACGATTTTGACAATATTCACAGATTCTAATTTTCCTTCAATATCATATTCAAAATTATCAATTTGATTTTAGTATAAACATTTGGAGAAAGACTTAAATTGTCTATGCATGATCCAATGTAATTTTCATCATTGTTCATACAAAAAGTAATAAAATAATAATATAATACAAAGAAGAAAAGACTATCACATTAATATTCTAGGGTAAAATAAGATTTTAGTCCTTTAACATTGCCCAATTTTGATTTCAATCCTCTTAACTTTTTCACTTTGAATTTAGTCATTTAAGTACACATTTATTTGGATTTTTTTTCCATCTTACCTTTAGATTACATGTGATGCAAAATTTTCCAATTAATTATTTTTTAGTAAAAGATATAATAAAACTAAAGATAATGATCTTCAAATTTTATTATTTTATTGATGCTTAAAAAAACCTGAAAAATATTCAACTAATATTAAAAATACACTAATTTTTTAAAATTAAAATTTGGTAAATATTAAAATAAATTAACTAATTTTTAAAAAATAAATTTAATGAACAATTAAATTATAAAGGTAAAGTATTATATGAAAACAGTTCATGATAAGTTTATCAAGTAACAATTTTAAAGTATCAAATGTTTAATCAGGAGTGTCATTATTTTGGGTCAGTGGTATAATATTGCAATTGTTGTAAATTTTCTTGAATCCAGATTAATGATACTCCTAGTCTAATATTCGATACTTTAAAATAGTCTATTTTTTGAACAATTTTGTAATTATTCCATAATAATAAGATCAATGTTATTTGTAAACGTATAAAAGTATCAACTTTATATTAATAACAGTAACAAATACACAAACAAAATTAATAATAAAATAAAGTACATAGGGTTATAATAAAAAAATCACCACACTCAACTCATCTTAACCCGTCAGTCACTGTTTCTAAACCTTAAATCCACACAAAATATAAATTTCCATAGAATAACAAATATTTTATTTTTCTTGAAATTGAGTAACATAGATAAAAGAACCAACAATGTGACTTAATAAAAAAGATCAATATGAAGTACTCAATCTAGGTACATAAAAAATGAAAATCATCCGTGCTCTGACATCCATACATCCATACCATTATATTTTTTAAAAATAATTTTATCAAATTTACACAATCAACATTTTCTAACAAATTTATCATTTCAGGATTATATTCTTCACTTGAGTGGCAGACTGGCCAACTTAGTAAGATTCGGTTTGTACTCAAAGATGTTTCTTTAGTGATTCATAATTGACTTCAAATATTCGGCCTTGAATGACTTCAGTTGAGTTCCCACTCAATTGAATATATGTAAAGTAAAGATCTTATCTTATATTGACCAAGTCAGTGATATCAATCGTTTCAAGGTTTTGAGATTCAATTCAAAACAAACATTGTCCAACATCCAATTCGTATTCACTCTGTCGAATAGACATTTGTGTACAAAAATATTAATCATTTTTTAATTCGGCTAAGTTTGACCAAAAGTTAATTTGTTAATTATGTAATTGATTTTGAAAATAAACAATTAGTAATACATAATAGGGAATAATTGTTAACATAAGAGTTGCTTGTTATACTGGAAAAATCTATGAGAATCAATTCACATCAAATAAGATAGAGTATTCAATATTAAATTTTTATTGGAATTTTTATTAAACACATATTCTTATTGAAACAATTCAAATCATAATATGAGTATACATAGAGTTAAACTCGTTCATATTTAAACTATGAAATATCTTTAAATAGAACAATTCATACTCTTTAGTGTAACCAACTAATATCATTTAATTAAATAATTAAAATTCTTTATACGCTTCAACTCATACTCTTTGAAAATAATTTGTACCCTTCGAAACTAATACCCTGTTAATACCCTTTAAACTCACTCTATACTTTGCCATTTAATATTTATGCATGAAGTAAGATGAAACTATATGTTATCTAAATTTATGGGATGTGGAGGGTGAAATATGATTCAAATCTTTTCTTGAATATCTAAATTAATTTTTTTAGATAAAATACAAATAAAAATATGTATTAAAAAAATCTTCTAAAAAATTGTCAAATTTAAAAATTACGTGAAGAAAAATTGTTCACTAACTTAATGGGATATGCATGGGGGTGACATATGATTTTTTTATTATTATTATTTAAATTAAATTAAGAAGAATTCTTTCTTTCGCCAATTTACATGAGTTTACACAATTACTTCTACCTACCAAAATATGAGAAAATATTTTTTTTCCAAATTAATCTAACCAAACTACACAAATGTCAAAGCCCAACAATGGTAAATAAAATTAGTATTCTAGATCATAAACTAATTAATTTTAGATGAACCACAATTCCTCGATAATTATCTCATAACATTTTGAAAATATATAATTAAAATTTACTGCTTATATTAGGAGATGATATTTATGGAATAAACTTCATAATAAATTAGCATACAAATTATATAGGTAAGAAATTAAACATTTATAGATACAAAGAAAAAATAAAAACCACGACAATTTTTTAAATTAAAATTTAAAAACAATCACATATAAAACCACTTCAATTTCATCAATAAACATTGTCAAATCTTCAAACATCTTTTTTTCCCCAAATATATAAGATCAACATTATCTAGAGAAAAATGTGAAGTTAGCAATTCTGTTATGACTATCATATCTTCAGATATTTTGTATTGGGTAGATTGTATCTATATATAGATTGTAAAATTTTAATGAAAACTAATTTACTCCCTTTAATTTTTTTTCCATATTGTATCAATTATCTCTTCTTTAGAAAGATGTACTGAATCTGAATGTATATAATTTCACCATGGTAGCACCTAACAAATGTTCATAGCCTCTAACCATTTTTTTTTCAATCCTGATATATTATTTTTATGGTATCAAATAAACAGAATAGAGGAGCAAGAAGGATTGAAATTAGAAAATGAGAAGTAATAAACTTAGTGAGCAATCATTTTAGATAATATTTTTAGACATAATCCCCAACAAAAAATAAATAAATTAAAAATTATTGCGTTAAATATATAAAGATGACAAAAAATTGTGTGAGAATTCCAATGGCATGAGATAACACAAATTAACACACACTTGTTAAAGTGTTAATGTAAGAGGCCCAATTTATACTCATCCTACCGTCTCATGGCATAGGACAATCTCTCACAATACCTACTCTATAAAGATACGTTACTAATTTTAAAGCACAAAACTAATTATAAGAAATATTTCAACCGTCTCAACTATATACAGTAGTTTTTTAAAAGATAAATGTCTCGATTATATAGGTTGGTTAACATATAGACTAATTTCTCTTGTCGTTAATTTACTAATATATTTGTATTTAAAAGATGCACTAAATATGTTTTGAAAGCATAATACTTATTCAATAGGTTGTAATAGAAATTTTATTTATGTAATTTTTTTTATTTTTTAAGTTTTTGTGAAAAATCCAATCAACCTATATAATTGGGTGAAAATATCATACGTCCACCAGTGGACACAAACTTATATGTCCACCACGAATGTGATAATGACATATAAACACAGTTAAGTAATCAATTAAAATAATTGTGGGTCATCTACTTATGTGTCGTTATCACATTCATGGTGGACATATAAGTTTGTGTTCACCGTTAGGTACATGATCATTTCCGTATAATTGAGATGGATGGAGTATGTATTTAACCCAATAACTGCATTAAATATTTACATGTTATAAACTTTAAAAAAATTACAACATAGAACTCTATTACTGTATTTTTTCTACTAACTATACATCTAATTCTTCGTAAAATTGTACATTATAATTATATTTATGTAATTATTTTTATATATACACACATACAAAGATAATTATAATGATGTTTCACTTTAGCTTTAGATTCATAGATCATTTCATTTGTGGATTTTTTTTTTTTTTTTGACAAAAGAGTAAATATGCTTCTTTAGTTGGCATCTTATTTACTTTACAAAGCAATAAAATAAAAATATTTTTAATTAGTTGAATTAAAACTTGGATTAAGTTGAACCAATTATGTTATATTTTCATATTGAATTTTATATAACATTGTTTTGCATGAATCATTTTTATCATGAAATTGATTTACAACTAATACCTTATAGTAAAAAACAACTAATAGTTTTTAATGAAACAACTAAACCGGTGTTTTGGAACATTAAATCTTTTTTTAGAAGTACTTTTATTCAAAAGTTAGTGAGAGGTAGCTTTTGAAAAAAGTGCTTCTAGTAGTGTTTCAAAACACTCCCTAATATCATTCAAAACTAAAACTACCTTATAATATAAACTTATATTATCCATAAATAAAAAAATTAATACCCTTCAAATAAATTTCAATACAAAAATTGTTCACACAAAACTTTGTCTACATTTAATATGTATTTATCCTATAAAATTACTAAATGAGTTGATGTATTTTCATTCCATGTTTGAAAGAATAAAATTAGAAAAAAAAAGAATTGTGATTTTTTTACCTAACACAAACATGTAATAATGCAATACTTTGTAATCACGTAATAAAAAATTTAAATCCAACTTCTGATGCAAGAATAGTCCCTCTATCCTCGATTAGATGCATTATTTACTGTTTACACGAAGTTAATGTGAGAGTTGTTTATTAGTATTACATAAGATAAAATAGGGGTATAATTAGAGATGTTAAACGGGCTAGCCCTAACCCTATAGGGCCGACCCTAACGGGCTTCGGGCTAAACGGGTTAGGGCCTTATCCGGTTCACTCTTAACGGGTCTTTAATAATTAAGACCTAACCCTAACCCTAGCGGGCCTCGGGCTAAACGGGCCACAAACGGGTTATGTCGAAAAAAAATAAAATTCAACACAAAATTTAAAATAGTGGCAATAAAATGTTAATGAATTTAAACATTGTTCATAAATTAATTAAAATTATATAAAAACAATTCAACGTAATTATAAAAATTCAAACACCAATACTTAAAAAGTACAAAACACCAACACGTAATAGTTCAAACATCAACACGACTAATTTCGATTTATTGCAGTATTATAATTACAAAAAATTCACCCAATCATACTTGTAATAATTCAGCTCACTACCATGCATATCATACAAAAAAAAAAAAAATCGGAATGATACTAATAAATTTAATATCCAAGAAACAAAAGAATATACAATATTAGCAACAAATTAACTAAAAAGTTCATCTAATTGGGCACTTGTGTATCTAAGTACTACTAGTACATGGATGGAAGAACCTAAAAAAAACTAAAAATATAAAATAACACTAAAATAGATGGATTAAATTTCTCGTACATCATATTTTACTGAAGTTAGAGCTAGATGATGAATTGAAAAAATGTGAATATATATATATTAATACTTTAATTGTAATAAATAATTAATACACTTATTATATAATATAAATAATTAATATATATATATATAACCCGGGCTGGCGGGCTAGCCCGGTTAACCGGCGGGCTAGGGGCCGGGCCAAAAAGGCCCTGATTTAAACGGGCCCCTTAAACCATAGCCCTAACCCTACATTTTTTAGGGTTAAACGGGTCGGCCCTATTAGCCCAGCCCGAATTAACATCTCTAGGTATAATGAGAGTTTGACACGGATTTTAGTATGAGAATGGGATTAGTCAGAGTAAAATAATGACATATGGTGTAATTTTGAGGCCAAAGTAGAGTGAAAATGGTTCATACATTAATCATTTGAAGGTTATTAGTTATTTTCACTAAAAATGTATTAGTTATCTTTACTAAAAGATATTAATTCTAGAGGATATTATTTATTTTCACTGAGGGGTATTAGTTAAAACGTACAAAAAGTATTAGTTATTTAACTAAAGGGTATTAGTTGGTTACACTAAAAAATATTGCAAATTGGTTCGTGTATGATCCAATTCCACTCTATATATAAATGTTTGAAGGGTGTAGCTTAAAGTGATTAAATATTGCATATAATTTGGGGCAGGCTTTAGGATAAATGATGTATATATTTGGAGACTGAGGAAGTATTTTTCTATTTTACATTCCATGAATAAATCACAATTATTTTAATTAATTGATTGACATCGATATTAAAAAGTACAATATAACATCAAAACTTGATCACATGTGTTTATTTTTAACATAATATTTTCGTTGAATGTATATATTTCTTGATCGTAATAGAAATAATTAGAAAATCTTATAGTTTATGGATGCATAAATATAACCTTGGCAAAAAGGATTCGAGAGAAAAATGTGTACTACTTTTAAAATATGACTACTATATAAACCATTTCTAATAACATGACTCTTTTCTATGATCACATTAATATAGCCTCGATTTGCACTATGAACATAGAAAATAGTCTTGTAACTTTTAACTTTGTAATCTTATATTGCTTTAAAAATACTTAAAAATATGAATATTACATATAATTTTAATCAAATTTTACTATAATTGTCCATATTCAAATTTATATATGTACTATAATTGAAATTCATTGCTGAATAGATGTATGGGATTTTTTTTTTTTTTTTAGATTTGAGAAACTTGGTGGCATATATATAGGCCAAATTAGATAGAAGTGAAGTCAAGAATGAAGATAATAACTAAAACGTCTGCATAATTTTTGCAATCTCTTTGATATAGACAAAATTACCTTAATTATTAATAAACAAATAGATGGTGATGATCGGTTCCTAAAAAATAGATCAACGGTCACAATTCTTTCTCATTCAAACTAAATAAGGAAGAGTTGCTTATATTATATATTTATAAATACTTAGTAGAAAAATATACTTTGCCATAAAAATATTATTGATTTTAATTATTATTTACATAAAATATTATGGTAAATTAAACCAAAATCATAAAGCCATAAAATATTATGGTAAATTAACAATCACAAAATCAATGTGTGTGATATAATAATGTATAAAGTTGACCTTTAAGTGTTTACGTGATTGAAAATATGATGATATGAAATAATATTCAATAATATATATTAATTAATTATAATTTTCGTCAATTAATTTAATTGGAAGAGAATATCTCAGCAAAAAGTAGACACATATATAGGATATTCATGTAGTTGTTTTTTATCCATCATAATGACATAATTTAAGCATATAGCAGCATAATTTATGGAATATTTATAGGAACGTTTCTTTTATTTATTATTTATATAATAATGAACAAAGTCACACAATTTATTAATTATAAGAATATGAAATTAGATTTTGATGAACAAAAAATAATTATAAAATTTACTATTTCTAAAAATTAAAAAAAATGTATCTTCATTTATATTATTCTTTCACAGTAAGAATTACCTAAATTATTAGTATGATCCGTTATTCAGTGATAAAATTCAATCAATAAATTATTTATTTCAGTATTACTTGTGGTTACAATATTAATAGTCAATCAATTAATCCCTTAATTTCGGTATTTATTATATAAGAAATAAATTTATACAAAATATATTGTTCATAAGCAAAGTGAAATTTATTTTTCCACTCGTCATAAATATGAGAGTGATTATGCAACAATTCTAACTTTCAATGATAATTGAGTATTGATTAGGCGTGAAATTGTCATGATTCGTAGCTTGAAATACCCCAATCTTGGTCGAGTTTATAGAGTATTTAGAGTCAATTGAGCATTATTTCTACACGTTGATGAATTTTTCTCTTTGATGCTCATAGGTGAATGGAGGACGAAAAACGGAGTTCGTAGGACTTTGAATCGACTCAAACGGATGCCCGGATGAGAAGATATTGAAGAAATACGATTGGTATTAGTGCGGACGAGGAAAAGTATCACTTGGGAAGAGTTGGAAGTCACTCGAGTGACTAGGTCGAGCGCACGCGCTCGAGCGCATTGCTCGAGCGCCTAAACTTACAGAACTATTCTTGAGCTCGAGCAGCTCGAGCGCCACCGCTCGAGCGAATTGCTCGAGCGCCCAAAACATGCAGAGAGATTTCAGCGCTCGACCGGCTAGAGCGGAACCGCTCGAGCGATTGTGTCATTCGAGCTACACTGCTCGAGCGGGACCGCTCGAGCGTTTTGCTCGAGCGCCCATGGATTTTTGCCGCCGGATGCGTATTTTCGGCCCATTAACTCCCGTTTCGACCCGTGCCTATATATACCTCTTCCAAACACGTTTTGAAACACCCCCGACTTTTAGAAATAATTTTAGACTTAGTTTTTGAAGAGGAGAAGAACGAGCAAGCTTTATTTACGTTTTGTTGAGGTTTTTCATACGAATTCTAGTTTCTTTTCAATTCTTAGTTTCTTTTCATTAGTTCGTTACTTTGAACACGTTTAAATTTTATTTTTATTAATTCAATTTCAGTTCTTAGTATTTATTTTCTTTTAAAACCCTAGTTCATGTTTCTTATTTTCTTCGTGCAATTCATTATGTTTATGTTCGTCGTTTCTTCTATTGCTTTTATTTTTGTTAAAACCATGTCTAGCTAAAACCCTTGCATGCTTAGGGTAGGATGAACTCGTAGAAGTAGGATGTGGGTACGTAATTAGGGTAATTCGTGACGTTAGTTTTAATTCTCTTAATTAATGAATTCTTATAATTAATCTGAACTTTACCTTTGAATTTAGTACGAAAGTGTTAGAGAGAGGACGACCGCATCACTCAATAACAATTAGTAGTCTTAACGAGAAGGTTTAGGAAAGGTTAATTCATCTACCGGTTTAGCGAAGGAGGACGACCGCATCACCTTAGTTAAATTAGGGTCTCATTAATTGAGCACAATCCATTAACTTGTTAGTGGATTAGTGAAGTCGAGTGTTAGGGTAAAGTATTAGGGTTTAGAATCTTGAGCTTTCACCTTGCATTCTTTTACTTAGGTTAATTCTTGTTTGTCACGATTACTTTGATTATGTACCTGCTCCGTTCGTATACGTAGGGATTCCTATCTTAAGCATCACCACCTCATATTTGAAAACACACCTTTTGTTACTTAGTTTAATTTTTCTTTTGCACTCGTAGGATAATTCAGTCTTTTAATTAATCTTTCAAAAACCCAAAAACATTACACTCATATTAACTACAACGCGTAGATCTTCAGGGATCTATTCGCATATACACCATCCCTTGGGTTCGATAATACTTGGTCCCTATACTTGCCAATACTACAGTGAACCCGTACTCTTGCGGGGTAGCTACTAGTAGAAGCTAGTGTAGTTCGCTTCAAGTCAATGGCGCCGTTGCCGGGGATGGCGTTATATGCTTTTTGAATAGGACTTGTCGATAGCTTAGTAGTTAGTAGTGGGTGATTTATTTTCTGTTTTTATTTTTATTTGTATTCAATCGGCAGTTGCGTTTTGACCCTTCTGTTAGTGTGTCAGGTTTATGAAAACACGCTCATAAGGCAATACGAGCGAAGAGAGAATACCGTTGGACCCTGAGACAATAGCCAGAAGGAACCGAGCCTTCTTAAGAAGGATGAACGCTGCCGACTTAGGAAAGGAACCAATGGATATCAATAATGAGTTGGACGATGCTGCCAACGATTTCAATCAGGCAGTAGACCGAGTTGAAGGCACTGGAGTTAGTGGTAGCCAGAATCAAATTCCATTATGGGATAGCCAGAGCCTAAACCCGGATACACGAAACGTAGGGAATCCAGCTCAGAACCTTGTCCATAATCCTCATAACAACCCTGCTTACCCACAAAACCCAAATAACCCTTTTAACAACCCAGTATACCAACATTACCCATACCCACCTTATCCTTACCCACCATATCCATATCATCCACCACCAGTCTATAATCAACCACCTGTTTATCCACCACCACCCCAACAAGTACCAGTACCTGCTGCTAATCCTCAACACGTTCCTCAGAACGTAGATCACAATATGGCTATTCGAGGGAGGTCTGCAGCACAGCCACAGCGGTACTATGATGGAGTGGCTTTGCCTCCTGTTGAGGCAAACAACTTCTCGATATCCCCGGGGATCTTAAAACTGCTTACCGAGAATCAGTTCAAGGGGGTGATCGGGAAGGAGAATCCTCACACTCACTTGAGGAGCTTTCTCATGATAGCCTCAATATTTAATTATAATGGCATGTCTGAAGATGCCAAGAGGCTTAGGCTGTTCCCATTCTCATTTACGGGAATAGCCAAGGAGTGGTACGATAATACGCTTCCGTGGGGAGGTATTACCACTTGGGCCGAGCTCGAGCGTCTGTTCCTCGAGCGATTCTACCCTCCATCTAGGACGATCAAGGCTAGAATTGAGATCTCGTCCTTTCGCCAGAAGTCCGGAGAGGATTTACGCCAAGCGTGAGAGAGATACTCAAACATGTTGATTGAGTGCCCGCAGCACGGGTACAATGAGGGAGACATTATGGCGTTCTTCTATAGTGGTGCCAACAAGGCGGGGCAAGACCATTTAGACGCTTGTGCGGGCGGAGCATTCTTGAACCAAGGCATAGAGAGGTGTAGGGAAATCGTGGACAACATTGTCACGAATGCCGGTGCTTGGAGTGGAGATGCAGATTTTCAGAGAGTGCATCAGGTTGAAGAGGGATAAGGAACGAGAAGGCTATTGATGGCCATGATGGAGAAGATCAACAACCTTGAGTTGGGGAAGAGTTTGGGTGGAGAGCATGTAGTAGAGAATGAGAGAGTAGACCAACCAAGTGGACAGCAAGAGGTAGCCAATTACATGGAAGGTCCGTATTACAATCAGAATGGCTACCAAGGTGGAAATCAGTATGGAAGACCTTCTTATGGCCAACCATTTGTGCCTCCAGGCCCTCAGCCACTTCAAAATCAATGGAGGAACACACAAGGAGTTCAAGGAGGCCAACAGCCTCCTCAAAACACATGGAGGAAGAATGATAACTTTTCTTATGCTAACCCAAAAGCTGGTGTTACTGTTCCTGCAGGTGTTGATCCGGGGTCTAAACCTCCTGGTGGAGAAGGCGGTGCATCAACTGAGGAGATGTTGAGAGCGATCCTTCAGAAGGTGGAGGAAGGGAGCAAGAGATTGTCATCCTTGGAGTATGATGTGAAGGAGTTGCATAAGAAGGGTGATCAACGTGATCAAGAGCTCCAGAAGATGAACGTTGAGTGGACTAGAACTCAACAAGAGAACAATCGAAGGTTCACTTCTTTAGAGTTCCAGATGAGCCAGATTGCAAAGTCAGTGAATAGAATGTCGGAGGGGAACCCGAAAGAGCAGTGCAAGGCGATCCAGCTAAGAAGTGGAACCAATTATGAAGATCCCCAGATGCCTGCTGATTCTGAGACGCCCCAAGTTGAGAAGGGGATTGAAAGTGAAGGGATTGAGAAGCATGAAGATATGGGTGAGTCCCAGAAGGGGAAAGACTTTGAGGAGATTGAGAGAGTTCCAAAGTGGAAGAAAGCAAAGGAAGCAAGGGATAAAGTGAAAGAAACAGAAAGAGATGAATGGGGGGTACCCAAATCTGTGATACCCGTCCCATATCCACAACGCTTCATGAAAAAGAAGCTTGATGGAAAATTTGCAAAATTTCTTGATGTTTTTAAACAACTGCATATTAATATTCCTTTTTATGATGCTTTGGAACAGATGCCGCACTATGCGAAGTTTCTGAAGGACTTGATTGCGAAAAGATGGCGAGTGGATGAGCCGAAGTTGGTGCAGCTGAATCACGAGGTGAGTGCATTAGTGCACAAGGCGCTGCCACCGAAGCTGAAGGATCCCGGGAGTTTCACGATCCTATGTGATATTGGGAACGGGATCAAGAAGGGAGCGTTGTGCGACCTCGGAGCGAGCATCAATCTCATGCTGTTGTCGCTTTTCAAGAAGTTGGAAGGTGGTGAACTTCAACCCACAATGATGACGCTTCAACTAGCCGACCGGTCTATTACTCGACCTCAAGGTGTGGTTGAAGACGTCCTAGTGAGAGTTGGAGATCACATTTTTCCAGCCGACTTTGTAGTGCTAGAGATGGAGGAAGATGAGCACGTGCCCCTGATCTTGGGAAGACCGTTCTTAGCTACGGCGGGGATGGTGCTAGACGTGGCAAATGGGAAGATTACGTTGAAGGTAGATGATCAAGAAGTGAAGATCTCCCTATATGAAGCCATGAAGCACCCGAAGGAGGATGAGAGCTTGTATTGCATGGATGCCATTGATCCTCGTGTTGAAGACACACCTTCTATCCCTAATCCTTTTCATATTCATGAATTTTATAATCCTTCACTCAATTATTTGACCCATGAGCAGTATGTTCTTGATTATTTTGATAGGGATGAAGTGAAGAAGTTGAAGGATGAAGAAGTGAAAAGTGTGGACGTGGTCCCGTTAGAAGGGAAAAGAGGAGTTAAGAAGAAGAAGTCAAAATTCAAGAAATTGTTTAGTAAGACTCCTCCAGATAAAGGAAAGAAGGAGTTGAGACCCATAACACTTGGGAATGAGAAAAGAGGAAAGGAACTCATGATGGAGGGACATCAAGGAAAGGAGTTCAAACACCACTCTTATGAGAGTAAGGGAGGTAAATTTGAGTATGATGTCCCATAAGCTCATTTGAGCTTGGTCCGGCATGAGGACCTTAAAAATAGCGCTGAATGGGAGGCAACCCATTTTTTATTTGCTTTTGAGTGTTTTTAGTTATTTTCCTTTTATGTTACTAGGATGTTGTTGAGTCGTATGTTTAACCTCGTATTTGAGTAAGTTGCTTGTAGGCTTGTCTCTAAAGGAGTAAAGGTATCATGGAGTTACTCAGATTGAAGGAACCAACTTGAGACAAGGAAGTGTGCAAAGCTATTGAGAGAAATTGAATTATTTGGTGGAGGTAACCCACAACCCCAAACTTAGACCTCTAGCAAGGTCGAAGTTTGGGGGGGAGGAGATTTTTATGTTTCTGATTACATTGCACATGCATGCACGCCCTTATCTTTGAGTTGAGTTTGATTGATTTTTAGTTTGTTGAGATACTCCTTGGGGTGATTTTAAGTTGACTCGCTATTGCATATTTCATGTCTATCAATCATCTTATGCTTGTTGATTGCTATCTTTGAGTATGATTTGATGAGTAGAGTGAGTTGTAAGGGTGAGTTAGAAATTCTTTTGTGTGAGTGTTTGGGTTTGAGCTGATTTGAGAAAGAACTTGTATGCTTGTGAATTTTTCTTTTGAGTACTTGTGTGATGAGAGTGAGAATGCACTAGGACTAGCATGGATGTGAAAGCCGTGAGAGTTGAGCCTTACGAGATTTAAATGCATGATTTAATCTCTTCGTTTGTGAGTGAATCATCACTTTAGAGGATGCTAGAACTTGTGTGTGCTCTTGCTCCTTGATTGTGTCTAGTTAGATATGCCGAATGTGATCTTAGGCCATCTTTGATTTTATTGAGTCACTTAGCCAAAAATTTTCCCTACCTTTGACATTGAATCCCTTGCTAGCCCCTTTGAGCCTAAAGCCTATTTTATTTGCTAGCACATATGAACACTATTCCAATTCCTAAGCCTTTTTGTCCAAATTTGAGTGGAGAATAGGAAAAGTGTGAATATGAAGGGAGTGAATTGAGTTGAAAAAGGAAAATGTTGTTTGTTGAGTGAATATGAGAAGAAGGTGTGATGAAGTTATGAGATGTGGGAAAAAGAGAAAAAAAAATTGAGAATGAGCAAAAGAAAAAATGAGCTCATGTGTTTGTGAGAAAAAGAGAAAAAAAAAAGTGATTGAAAAAAAAAAGTGAAAAGAGAAAGAAAAAAAATTGAAGTGTTGAGAGAAGTGGAATTGAAAAAGTGTTGATTGAATATATTTGAAGTAGTCTGTTCCTAATCTCGAAGTGCCAAAGTTTGATTTTCTATTCTCCATTCACTTGAGTCACTTTACCATATTGTTATCCCACCTGTCCAAAGAGCCTACATTACAACCTTGAGAAAAGTCCTTTTTGATTCGGCATTGATTTCTAGAGTATGGTCGGAGTTGAGAGTGCTTACAAGCCTATGGCTGCCGATATGAGTGATTGATTGTTTGAGTGAGTCCCTTAATCATTGATATACACTTGTGAGGGAGTGAAACACATCGTTGAGTGCACATCCATGTTTGATCTTTGTGTTTCTTGTTGTTGTTGCATGAGTATGATGAATGAAGGTGAGTGAGTATACGTGTAATTGATCTTTGAAGCTCGAGTTCATTTGCTTGCATGATTGATTCGTTGACTCATTCCTAACAATTTCACTTGACTTATTATTTCGTTGCTTGAGGACAAGCAACATGGTAAGTTTGGGGGGGTTGATTAGGCGTGAAATTGTCATGATTCGTAGCTTGAAATACCCCAATCTTGGTCGAGTTTATAGAGTATTTAGAGTCAATTGAGCATTATTTCTACACGTTGATGAATTTGTCTCTTTGATGCTCATAGGTGAATGGAGGACGAAAAACGAAGTTCGTAGGACTTTGAATCGACTCAAACGGATGCCCGGATGAGAAAATATTGAAGAAATACGATTGGTATTAGTGCGGATGAGGAAAAGTATCACTTGGGAAGAGTTGGAAGTCACTCGAGTGACTAGGTCGAGCGCACGCGCTCGAGCGCATTGCTCGAGCGCCTAAACTTATAGAACTATTCTTGCGCTCGAGCAGCTCGAGCGCCACCGCTCGAGCGAATTGCTCGAGCGCCCAAAACATGCAGAGAGATTTCAGCGCTCGACTGGCTCGAGCGGAATCGCTCGAGCGATTGTGTCATTCGAGCTACACTGCTCGAGCGGGACCGCTCGAGCGTTTTGCTCGAGCGCCCATGGATTTTTGCCTCCGGATGCGTATTTTCGGCCCATTAACTCCCGTTTCGACCCGTGCCTATATATACCTCTTCCAAACACGTTTTGAAACACCCCCGACTTTTAGAAATAATTTTAGACTTAGTTTTTGAAGAGGAGAAGAACGAGCAAGCTTTATTTACGTTTTGTTGAGGTTTTTCATACGAATTCTAGTTTCTTTTCAATTCTTAGTTTCTTTTCATTAGTTCGTTACTTTGAACACGTTTAAATTTTGTTTTTATTAATTCAATTTCAGTTCTTAGTATTTATTTTCTTTTAAAACCCTAGTTCATGTTTCTTATTTTCTTCGTGCAATTCATTATGTTTATGTTCGTCGTTTCTTCTATTGCTTTTATTTTTGTTAAAACCATGTCTAGCTAAAACCCTTGCATGCTTAGGGTAGGATGAACTCGTAGAAGTAGGATGTGGGTACGTAATTAGGGTAATTCGTGACGTTAGTTTTAATTCTCTTAATTAATGAATTCTTACAATTAATCTGAACTTTACCTTTGAATTTAGTACGAAAGTGTTAGAGAGAGGACGACCGCATCACTCAATAACAATTAGTAGTCTTAACGAGAAGGTTTAGGAAAGGTTAATTCATCTACCGGTTTAGCGAAGGGGGACAACCGCATCACCTTAGTTAAATTAGGGTCTCATTAATTGAGCACAATCCATTAACTTGTTAGTGGATTAGTGAAGTCGAGTGTTAGGGTAAAGTATTAGGGTTTAGAATCTTGAGCTTTCACCTTGCATTCTTTTACTTAGGTTAATTCTTGTTTGTCACGATTACTTTGATTATGTACCTGCTCCGTTCGTATACGTAGGGATTCCTATCTTAAGCATCACCACCTCATATTTGAAAACACACCTTTTGTTACTTAGTTTAATTTTCCTTTTGCACTCGTAGGATAATTCAGTCTTTTAATTAATCTTTCAAAAACCCAAAAATATTACACTCATATTAACTACAACGCGTAGATCTTCAGGGATCTATTCGCATATACACCATCCCTTGGGTTCAATAATACTTGGTCCCTATACTTGCCAATACTACAGTGAACCCGTACTCTTGCGGGGTAGCTACTAGTAGAAGCTAGTGTAGTTCGCTTCAAGTCAAGTATATTGGTTCTTGCCACTCATCATCAATGTATATAATCATAATAATCATTATTTATGGGCGAAACTTTAGATCACATTATTACATAAGTAAAGGAAAATTAAATGTTAATCATTCTAATGTTAAACAATACATTCATTGCTTCTACGGTTCCATAATACAATAAAAAATTTTAATCGAAAATACAGTCAATCATTTTACTATTGGATCGAATTAAGATATTTTGAAATAAACAAATAATTAAAGTAAAATTAGGATTTACGCAAAATGAGTATTCATGTTTTTCTTATTTTTGTCAACCTAGTAATAATAATATAAAATTGTTAAATTGGTAAAATAAATTATATGTGAATGTATTCTTATAAATCGGTAAAATATAATTAATGTTAATTCAATTAATTTTTTTAAACAAACTTGCTAATCTTCAATATTTTTTTTATTTTAAATATTAAATTTAAATTGTTTATGTTTGTTAAAATTGGTCTACCTTAATTTTTAATATACATCCTGGTTGTAAATATTAATAATTAAGATTGAATAATAAAATATGATTTTATAATAAATCAATTAAAATATAAGTAAGTACACAAAATCTATATATTGAGGATACATAGTCAAATATATATTCCACAAAATTTTTTTTACTGAAAATCTTCAACATTTAGTTAATTTTTTAGCCAAATTATGGAAGACTTCTAAGGCATGTACACATAATTTGCCGAAATAATAATTAAGTCCATCATTACAATTTTCATCAAACTGAACTTATTGTAACACAAAGCCAACCTAATTTATGAACTAAAAATTTGTACTAAACTGGTTGGAGGACATTGACGAAATTGGAGAAGTCATTCTCGCAAACACAATTGATATGGAAAAGTGGAAACTGCTTCAATATCATATTTTGATGCCAGAATTGAAACATTTATACGAAAAAATTGTTGTTAAATCTTGAACTAAAGTAAATTGTATCTTCTTTCTTTAAATTGTATTGTCAAATTATAGATAGATGAAGAAAAATAACCAGCCCTAAATTTTTCATAAATAGCATAAAAGAAACCATTAGTTCCAAACTTAAATATTAAAATTATTAAAAATAAGATTATTTAGATACATACATCATAAAAGTCAATCGACTATATTATTGATGAATAGGGGGAAAACATAATTGCTCTAATTCTACTCAAATATTGGCAAGGAGATGACATATAAAATGTGTAAACAATATGATAAAATGATTGCAAAACAATAATATATTGAATAAATTTTATAGATAAAATGAATTTGAAAAAGGAACGTAGATTGAAATTTAAATAATAACCTCCATATCTTCAAATCATTCTTCAATAATCTCTATTTATCTTCAAGTCATTCTTCTATCGTCAAACGAATAAAATATTTTTTCAAGGATTCCACATTTATCGTGAAATCTCACAAACAATTATACAAATAAAATTATGTTTACATATACTTTCTATACACAACACTAACGATCTTAATCCTACACAATATATACAATAAACATCCATGAATTTTTCACCTAATTCTAAACAATACAACAAACATCTATGAATTTGCAGCTATGATTTACATGCTCACAATCTAGCAGTATAAATAGGCCATAATTTGTAACGGCTCCTAATTAGTAGCAAATCACATGCAAATTACTTGCAATTAAAAATTAACTACATAAAAAATGGACGGTGATGATTAAATGATAAATATTGATCTACGGATAAGAAGTGTTCCCTTCAAAACTAAAAAAGAAAAACTTTGTTGTATTATATATTTATAGATTAAAAGTTCATTTGAAAACACTCACTCAAAATATTATTATTAAACAGTTTGGTTGGAGGTATTACGCCTTTTATATTGTTTGCCTTTTGGGACCTTTCCTTTTTGTTTTATTTTTATACATCAAAATTTGGGACCTTTCACTTGTGTTTAAATAAGGAAAGACCGTGAAACGCAAACTAGTTAAAATATTCAGTAGGAACGGAACTGTAAACACGACACGAAAATAAAAAAATTGCTTACAAAATTTTATTGATATGACTACAAAAATTTTATAATTTTCACAGGCAAATTATCTGTAGGTAAATATTTGTAGATAAATAACTAATTAATTAACTATGAATTTTATTTGGTAAACAAATTGTTTCTAGTTGACTTTATAGGCAAGTTATTATTTTCTTATGTATGTACAGAGAAAATTTATTTGAGTAGGTCTTGTATGAGACTGACTCATTGCATGAGATAATGAGAATACGTATAAAGGTATTGTCTCATTAACACTTTATTAGGTGTGGATGTTAATTTGTGTTGTCTCATGTGATAAGATGATCTCATATAAATTTTTTGGCAACTTATGTATATACATAAATTATTTTGCAATACTTTTTAGTAGGACAATTCGTACATATTAATGTATACAACTAATACTCTTTAGTTTTAGCTCACCTGACCACCGAATTCCTCACTCTAGTGAGTGACCCGGGTTCGATTCCCTTTGGGAACGAATTATGAGAGTTATAAGATGGCTTGGAGATTTCTTAGAGTATTTGGGGGCTTGGTAAACTAATCTAACTACTAACAAGTAACATTACCGATAAAAAAAAAAACTCTTTAGTTTAACAATGCATATTTTTTGTATCCTTCAATTCATATATTTTAGTGAAAATAATTTGTACCCTCCAGACCAATCACCTTCAACGTAAACAACTAAAACCCTTCAAACAATCCTTTAGGAAAAAAAAACTCTTAAAATGGTCTATGAATAAACCATTTTCACTACCTTTTAAAAAAGAAAAAAAATATACATACATCATTTTCACTCTTTACTTGAGATTTGAGAATCATTCAATTTGTCGGATTTCAAAATTAAAAGTTTATTTCTGAAAAAGAAAATCTAAAATCAAATGCATTTTTATTCTTATATTGTTTATTAAATTATACCTTTTCAACGCTTAAAAGAAAAAGAAAAAAAAAAAATATATATATATATACACCTTTTCATCTAGATTTTAAAATGAAATCCAACCTCAAATTATTTTTACTTTACTATGGCTTCCATATTTAAATATCAATAATCATGTCACAAAATCCTCACTACTCTATTTATTTCGCAACGTCCCAACAAAGACATGCGCAGTAAAACGCCTCCACCTTCCAGGAGACTTTAGAAATAAAATAAAATTCGCAACATAAAATAAAACTAAGTAAAGAATAAAGTCGTCTCTCTAATTTCCTAACCCGAGTATATATTAATGGAATTAATAAATGGAATTTCAAAAAGAAAAGAAAAAAAAAATGTAACAATATAACACTAGAAGCAGTGAAGTAGAGCTATCTCTTCCAATGCTACACAGTTTTGTCATCTTTCTTCAACTCCATAATCCTTCTCAGAAACAAATGAAGTCTTTCACAAACTACCTCGTAATTTCACGCGAAAAGAATAGTAGTACGCGTGCTCTTCCCTTCCTTCCTCGTCCCCCCTCTCGTGCTCGTATATCAAAGATAAAGATCTCGAGAGCGCTTTAATTGGTAACGGTTTCGTTACACATCTTGACCCTGGAAAATGTAGCCCCCATCGTTATTATCGTTATAGCTCATTTTTGCAGCATTATTGGGTATAAACGCTAAGGGGCTGTTTGGTTTGAAGGACTGTCTGGGATTGCCTTTATAATCCCAGGTAATCTTATGTTTGGTTTGAAAGATTGCAAATGACCATGGTCTTGGATTAAACTAGGGTCCGGGCCCAAATAGGTGGGATTATTTAACCGCCACCCGATTTATCCTCATAAAAAGTAAATGTCGCCCTATATATCCCACTTAATCACACAATTCAATCCTACAATCCAAACATACATTCATACTCAATAATCCAATTTAATTCAATCTCTTTCACTCAAATACCATCTAGTCTAATCCTATCTAGTCCAATCCAATCCCGTGAAGCAAACGGCCCCTAAGAGTTAGCGTACCTGTTGTTGTTGCTGCTGTTGTTGCTGTTGCTGCCTCTCATTAAAGCTCAGCCTATCGTTGAAGCTCACCTGCCTATCATTGAAGCTCACCTGCCTATCGTTGAAGCTTACTGTCCGATGCTTTAGTTCACCTCTTCGGGTCGTCATCTCGTCTAATATTTCAGCGTCGGTTACATCGACAGAACCTCCGTTTTCACTATCAGAATCGTGCACGTCTCCTTCCCTATCCTGTTTTTCACAAATCACGGGCTAAGTGTTCAGCATATCACCTTACAGTATAACAACTAATACTTTTTCATGAAGCAACTAATACATAAGACTTTGTTAACAAGCATACCCTGAGAGATAGGCTGCGGGTCCTGAATGAGTGACCGATGACTTCTTCGTACTCAGATGCATCGAGCTTTTGAAGATACTCGGCTGGAAACATCTTAGGAAGGACGTGTTCCCTTATGGCTATAAGGAGGAAAAACGGTAGAGGAAACAATATTCCAGCAATTGGAATCCATGTGATTCCGAAGCAAAGCAGGAAATACGCAATCTGGAAAATCGTGAACATGAAGATGTATTTGAAAGGTACTGATTCGACAAACGAAGCATGGAACCCTTGAATGACCCTGCCATGGCAAACAAACCCCGAATAAGTTAAAACCAACCCGATATTGGAAACAGAAATCGCTGAACGAGCTAGGACTTACTTGAAACGACGGCCTGGTGGAACGAACAGCAGAAGAATCCTCTCCCAGAACTGATTACCCGGTAGACTATCGACGGCCATGTAGGCAAAGTATCCCCACAAAACAGAGGTGGGTATCATCTTGATTACAGGGGTAATGCATACTGCTACTCCCACAAGTATGGATTGAACCAAGTTGCTAACTCTTTGCTCGTTTACTCGTACGGGCAAGTGGAGATCGATATATTTTTCAGGATCGAATTGGCCGTCCACATCTCTGTCTTCATTTTTCATCACAGCTTCCTTCAAGTTCGCCAAATCTTTGTCCGCAACATGCTGCAACAGCAAAAAATCAGATTAATAAATTTACCACATCATATTGGACAAAAACTTGCATGCACCAAGTGCACCGTGCAATTCGAGAATATATATTTAAATGGTATTAGCTTTTTACTAATGGTAATAAGTTTGTTAATATTACTTGTTTTCACAAAAAGTATTAGAAATGAGCACTTACCGAAGCACCCTCCATCTCAATGAACACAGCATGCATCCTTCCATAAATCTCCGAGTTGGTCGCCTGCATTTTCATGCCTTCTCGTGCACTCTTCACCATTTTCTTCCTTATCAACTGCAGATTGAAACTAAAGTTTAAATACTGTTCCACTCATACACATGCAAACACATACCCAAAAAAAAGAAATCCATGCTATCTCTACCTGCTTCTTTAGGACTGCAAGACTCCGAGTATGCATAGGGGACTGCGGAAGGACACCGTTTGAAGGGGGAAGTCCAAGTAATCCACAAATCAACGTCTAAAATAACCAAACGCAAAACCATCAGAACCACGTTTTACGTATTAACTACATTTTTCTACGACAAGTTACGCACCATGACTCCCAGCAACAGGATGTCGTAATGGTAAGCAGACGGGTTTTTCAGATTGAATTCCTTCTGTTGTGCCATCTGTGCAGCTACACTATGGTCGAAGAAATATAGACCTGCGATCATCACGGCTGGTATTATTGCAGCAAATATGTACACCACTGGTATCTTTCCCATGTCCTGAAAATTCATAACACGGAAACGTTTGAAACTCAACAATTGGTAAGATTTGGAAGCAATACATATTAAATACCAATCGAAGATTATGTACCTTAGCAACGGTCCAATGATACATTGATTTAGGGTCCAAAGGGCCGGGACAGTAGAGCCTCCTCGGAACTCCTTCAGGGATACCATGTGGTATACCAAAGGATAATGCAGTCCATAACACAACCATTAGGGGAACCCCATAATCGGCAATAAAACTCCTAAACAAGCCTGTGCCATATTTCCAGGACCTAGCTTGTGTGCTCTTCAGGGAAGTGATGAGAACACCAATGGCAAAAATAACCGCAAGTAGCCCGTTCGTGTACAGCCACTGAAATTGGTTTTTCTCTTCCGAGGCATTTTCGCCTATTGGGACGTGGAATTCACTCACCACGCCCTGTCGAACAACAATAGTTTAGGACATAGTAATCACCCCATAATCTAGAAAAAGGTAAAGGAAAAAGAAAGTACCTTAATGGCTTCTTGAAGGAAAAGAACAGTGATTAACATGCCAAAAAGTTCACCAGCCACACGAGTAAATCGTCTGATGACGTTAGAAGCATTGAATATAGCAAGCAGGAACAACATCAAGGCGGTCCAGACGCAAACCCTGTTATTAAAATTGATCGTTAAAGCTACAGAATCTCTTTTTTGGCTCAATATGCAAGCAAAATATCGAAGTGTTGGCTTACCATCCAGCCCAGGCTAAGTACAGTTCCGTTCCTACAGTTTTCTTCGCAAAACTGTACAAGTAGGAGTACATTATAATGGTTGGTTCTGCAACTCCCAAGATCAACAATGGCTGCCCCCCGAAAATCGAATGGATGATCCCACAGATTGCTGTGGAAGCAAGAGTCTCAACGGTGCTCAAGCTTCCATCTGTTACAAAAGCAAACAACTTATCAGAAGACGAATACTAACTGCATTTTACTCGGTTAATCAGCTTCATATTTTCAATTAAACAACAAACTGAATGATGCATCCAACCAACTAGTAAACTAGGAAGTTATGACTGACCTGTTTCCCTGCTCAATTGTTCTCCAAAGGCGATCACGGGAAGAGCGGAAGCAAAGAAAATATACGCCGTTGGAGCCAGAATCCTGCAATGGTGAATGGACAAGAAAGATCAATTAGGGAGTGCAATTGACATTAATGTTCCCACAATATATACGTCCCATTGGTATCAGATAAAAAGACGAACCTTGCGCCCGTACCACAGGTATCGAGCCAGTCCCTCTTGTAGCATTCCAGCCTTCCTTTAACATCATCCACGACTCCCTTAAAAGGAGTCTTTACTTGATTCATCGTGCTGAAATCAAGATAAACTATATAGGTATATGGTATTCCTCTGAATTTACAAATGCAATACTAAAACAGATTTCATTCCAGGTCAGAAAATTACAGTCTATGATAATTCATCAAGGCTAAAATAATCTACTATCCTTAATACATCCAAATTATGAAACCAAAAAAAACAAAAAAGAATAAAAAAAGGCTATTGATCTCATCAAAATCTTGTTCCAAAGTTTATACAAGAAGACGGTGAACAATCCTTATCTGTAATTATATACAACTATTTCCAATAAAACAAAAAAACATTGAAATCGAATAAAATAACAAATAATGCTAACCAACCACGAAAATTAACTCTTCCTTTTCAGAAACGTCAATTAAAGACACAAAAAATTATCAGCCCCAGAAACAAAACCCACAAATTAAACTATCCCCTGCATTCGTAAAAATACACATAAACAATATGAAACAATAACTGACCTAGTTTATGGAGAATGAACCAAGGAATGCAGAAAAGCTACAATGTGGGTAGCGATTCTAAGCCTCAGACAACGATGGCCGGAGGAAGGACAAAGAATGTCGTTTTTATGAAATGGGTTCTTTTTCCGGCAGGCAAAACGCCGCCGGGAAAGAAGAAGGAGAATTTGGAGAGGGAAAATATAACAAGGTATGTGAATGTGCCTATTTCCCTCTTATTTGTTTGCTATGGTTACTCAGGTCCTTATTTGAGTTTCTCCTCCTATTTTCTCTCCACGCCACTCGCCCCAACGCAGAGTTTAGAGAGAGAGAGAAGGATGAGAGAGAGAGACTCAAAGCGAATGTTTGGGTTTTGAAAATATAATCATCGGACATCGGGCCCAATGGGGCCCACTGGATCTGTTATGATGAAAACCTTGGCTGTCAATTTAAAATAGTAACCAGTCAACATTTTTCCTCTCTTTTTTGGACTACGTGTTTTGACAGCTCATCCTACGAAATTACCAAACTGCACCCCCTTCGTTTTTATTTTCATAAACTACTATGAAAATGAAAATTTATTGCTTCACCTTATCATCTGTTTATTTGGTGTTCCATTTATGTATGTTACAAAAAATGGAACTGGTGAATTATTGGATATACACCTTATAAACAACATACAATGATGTTTTTTTTATAATGTTTTTCAAATTAGAAAATAGTACTCCCTCCGTCCTCGAGTAAATTTTCCGTTTCTTTTTGTTGAATGATTTAAAAAAGTGTATTTGTTTATTAATATATGGTGGGTTACATGTTGACTTTTAAAATAAAGTAATAAATAGTGTTGAAAAGTGAATTGAATGAGTGACACTTTAGTAATATTGTATGAATTTAAAGGTTAAAGTTTATATGTAGTGGAGTGTTGTTTTTGCCATTTATAGAATGAGAAATTTATTGGGGAACGGCCCGAAAAGGAAAGTGAAAAAGTTTACTCAGGGACGGAGGGAGTATAATTTATCGCTGTCAATTTTACAATTTTTATCCCATGTATTTTAATTAATGATATAAATCTAGAAACTAATTACATGCAAAAATTCAGAATTAAATAAAAATAGAAAATGAAATGCAAGTAGTTTAAATACGTCGCAAATAGTTTAATGGAAAGGATTTCTAAAAAAATTGAGCACTCAAAATTTTAAATTGTCGGGGGAAATTTTAATCCATAATATATTTAATATTTCTTTTATCGATAGATCACATAAATATTTTGGGAGTAGGTTTTATATGAAAACACTTCATAATAAGTTTAACATAAAATAGTTTTAGAGTATCATTAATCTCATCAGGAGTATTATTAAACTTGTCAGGGGTATCACTAATCTGGGTCAGTGGTATAATATTGTAATTGTTTTAAATTTTCTTGAACTCAGACTAATGATACCCCTAATGAGATTAATTATACTCCCGATGAGATTAATGATACTTTAAAATTGTTTCATTATAAGCTTATCATTAACTATTTTCATATAATATTTTGTCATATTTTGGACAATAAAATGAAATACAACTTAAGTGTGTGTATATATGACAAAGTATAGAGTGGAAATGGTTCATATATGAACCATTGAAGGGTATCAGTGGTTTTCAGTAAAGAGTTTTAGTTATTTTCTTCGAAAAAGTATTAGTTGTTCACTAATAGTAAACTAAAATTCTTCAATAATAATAACTAATATTTTTTAGTAAAAACAACTAATACTCTTTAGTGAAAACAAGTAATACCATTTAATGATTCATATACGAAATAATTTCACTCTATGCATTCTCTCTCTTTCCATATATATATATATATATATATATATATATATATATATATATATATATATTTTTTTTTTTTTTTAAAGGCAACCTAAGTATATTTAGGTACAACTTAACTCAGTACAATCACAAATTCACAATTATTGTGCTGTTTACAATAATTGAAAACAATGATTAGCATTAGGCAAGTGTAGTCATGCATGTTTACTGTTATTCTCTTGAAAATATCATTTGTTAATTAGATTAATGTAGTACATGTTTTTTATTAATCGTGATTGTAGCATTCATATGAATCCAGCACTGGATTCGTCCTTTCACAAGATGCGTGTTCCATTTTATTTGTTTTGGATACTTTTCAAAAAAAAAAATTGGATTAATGTAAGATTCCATTTTTTAAATTTTGGATTGTAAAATTGTGATGTACAATATAGATATTTTTTATTTTTGGAATTTTGTGCGTAGGAGTTCGGTGAGATGTCATAAATAAATATATGTATATATAATAATAAATAGATTGTTGTTGTATTTCATATTATAATAAGTTCAAGTGGTTAAAATTTCATTGCAGTCATGAATTTGAGTTTATTATTTTTATTTTAAGAAATAAGACTATTTTTTGGATGGATAAATAAGACAATCAATAATTTATTTTATGAATAAAGTGAATACTTTATTTATAAATGCACACAATACCTCTTAATTCTTTATTTATCTACTTTTTCAATAAAATTACTTCCTCCAAGTCATGTTGTTTCGACCTTTCATTTAATTTGCAAATTAAATGACATTTGACACTTTTCAATATAAATTAATTGCATTTCTTCCTAATTTACTCATAAATTATTAAATTAGTTAAAAAATATGTTCTTTCACATTGAAAGTTAAATATTTATTAAGGGTATAGTAATAAATCAATAATTTTCTTAATATGCATGCATTCATCTATAATAATATTTTTTAATGAGAAAATTTACATGAAAATAATAAATATATTATGTAATGTAATTGTTTAAAAATATTAAATATTTGACCAAGAATATAAATACCTTCAAGAGTATAAAATTTTGAAGTAAAAACTATCAACAACAATTAAATATGATAGAACTGATCCTGATTTGTTATATTTTTATAAAAAGATTAATTCGCTAAGTTAAATATTTAATAATTTAAAAATAAATTTATCGTGAATCATTTGTTTAATTAATAAATCTATCCCGTTAATGTTTATTACAACCAAGGTTGAAAATATCGGTATCGATGGATATATATCAAGACCTTAACTTTGTAGCAAAGACGACCTTAAATTTGTGGAAATATCGATGGATATATCGATATCGGTAAATTTAAAAAATTATAAAAAATTAATACTAAAGTTTTAATACATAAAATTTATAATATAATTAGACCAAATTTTACATTTGTGATATTTATCAAAATAATGAATATTTTATCGATATTTTACCAATATTATGCTTAATTTACACAAAAATATAGTCAAAATTGATCTTACATACCAATATTTATCCTTTTTTTATGAATATTATAGAAATATCGTTACCCTTAATATCGATATCGGAGCGGATAATTTCATCCTTGATTACTACACTATCACTGTGTCGACCAAATTTTGGAAAGAAAATGGGTGTACATAGAGGAGTACTGGGAAGAGGACAAATTTTGCCAAAATTTTCCGGCTTTAGTTAGTGTTGGTAATTTGGGTGGGTTCCGCATATGGCCCATTTTACTTAGATATTCTAATTCAAGGACGCGTTTGTTTGGAACTTTGGCTACATCCATACTCAATTACTCTTAACTCATAACTTAAAGCTTCATTTTTCTCAGTCGGTGGCGCCGCGTTTCTCCTCGCCTTTTAGTCTTGAATATTATATTTTTAAACGTCACATTGCAGAGTGAACTAATTATTAAAAAGAAGTTTATGTTAAATTTATCTTATCACACAGAACAATTAACATGTTATATTGTATACATGTGGGTGTTATAATTATTTAATTAATCATACAATTTCTAATTGACAAAATATAGAGTGAAATTGATTTATACATGAATTATTAAAGAGTATTAGTTATTTTTACTAAAGAGTATTAATTGTTTTCACTGAAGGGTATTACTAATTTACACTGAAAAGTCTTAGTTCAGTGAAAACAACTAATACTCTTCAGTGAAAACAACTAATATAATTTAATGATTCATGTATGAACCAATTTCACTCTATACATATTTTTTTTAATTATGTACTAAATTCACAACAAGTGCTGAAATTCATAAAAATGATTTTATTATTTAACAAAACTTATATAGTTTAAATAAAAATTATTTAAATTCGATCAATCATATAGTTAAAGTCAATACAAATACTTTAAAAATAACAAACAAATATTTTAAATATGAATTTTTTTATATATGTTAAACTAAAAGTGTTTAAAAGACAATTAATTTGATATATAGTGTGTTGAAAATATATTTAAAATTCAAAACTTAAAGAATTTTGAGATGATTGGTATAAAGTAAAATTTAAAAAAATGGTAAAATTGATTCACTCTCTTTAATGGAGAGCGAGTCTTACTATTGCACCATAAAGCAAGTGGACTTCACTTACTCCAATAATAATAGTATATTTTTTCTCTCCTCACTTCTATTTATATATATAGAGAGAGAGAGAATTTTTTCCACAAAAATTCCTATAAACTAATTTTTTAAGTATGAAATTAATATTATTAAATGTATTCTACTAAACTTGTAAATTAATTATATCAGTGGAATCTAAATATATTTAATGATATTAATAATACATATAATAATATCAATTTCATATTATAAACAAGTATAACATGAAATCTATTCTTTATTTTTTGGGGTTTAAACTTTTAAGTGATTTTTAAAGATCAATGTTTTAAATTTAGTGTTATTGAAATCCATATAAATTGTAAGTTGGTTTTTTTTAAGTAGTGTGATAGTGATTAGAACAATTTTAAATTTAAAAAATTATAATCCTATTTTTAAAGCCAAAAGAGAACATCCACTTATTTATTTTTATTCATTTCTACTTGACATATTAATAAACTTTGATCATATAAGATTTTTGTATAATTGATCAACTAATTAAATATGAGAGAGACTTTTTAGTGAGACCCTTTTTTTTAAAAAAAACTACTAATTATTGGTAAATGAATAAGAAAATGAAAAAAAGTATACTTAATTTTAATTTGTTTCACTAATTATCATACAGAAAAATTTATTTTTTAAATTATCCATAATCTTGTTACATATATATATATATATATATATATATATATATATATATATATATATATATATATATATATATATTGTCGAATAGTATTTTTGTTAAAAAAATTAATATTAAGTTTTTGTCATTACTATGTGCATGTGCATAGATTTAAACCAACACAAATATTCCACAAGCAATAAAAGCTCGTCAACCATTATTAAATGTATAAGTGGACTTACTGTCTGTTACAGTTGAACTAAACTCCCTTCTAAATGGCATCAGGCGGATTCTATGTTATACATAGTTAATTATATTAATTAATCATAGTGTTGTTTATATTCATATAAAAAATTACGATATTGCATAAGAAATTATCAGCATAATCTGTTCATTGAACTATTAAAATTAAATAAATATTCATGTGGAAGTGGAACAATATCGATGTAATGTTAAATAAGTTAGGAAATGTATTTAATTCATTTGACTGCTCAAATAGAGATCATATGAACAATAATAATTTTATTATAGTCCTTCTCCGATCTCACATGTGTTTTGTAAATAATGCATCAAAATATTTTTATACTATATATCAGCTTTTATTTTTATAGGTCCCTATTTTTTTTTAATCAAAAAATAATAATTTTATACATATAGAAATCATTAGCTTAGGTATAAGAAATACCTCAGTTACAAATAAGCGTTACAACATCATTGCATCAACAACCAAATACCATTTTTGGATTTGAAATCCAATCACTACTAGAAAAATGAGAATAATTTAGATCTTTAACAAAGAACCAACTCCACACCTTATATTCATTTACCAACTTATTTGCCGAAAAAGACACACTCCTAATACAATATCATTCCTTCATTTCCACAGCAGCCATACAACACCAAACCATGTACACACAACCTTATGTTTCCTTTATAGGTCCCTAATTTTTTTATTTTTTTTAAGTTTATTGATTTATCAAAATTTATTTCACGAGCTCACTCAAATCGAAAATTGGTAGATTTTCTTGATGGTCCAGTTTAAATGTCAGTTCTATTTAATATAATTATACATGAAATGATTTTTCAACTTATTTTAAATGCCCACAACACATTTTAGGTACCATCTTGCCAAGGACCTTCACAATGAGTTTTTCATATTCTGGCATTAGTGTTTTTTTTTTATCCCGAGTTTCCTTTGCAAGATTTTTTGTTTCACGTTTTCTGAGGGTACTTTTTTTTTTGCTAACAATTTTGCTCACAGGATATATGTGTTAGCAGATTTTAAGGAGGTCTCTATCCCTACCTTAATCGATGTATGGCTCTTCTGGTTTTTTTTAATCAGATTATGGCTCTTCTGATTTAGTTCTGTTTTCTTCTTCTATATAATATATCACCTTCAGAAATATATATATATATATATATATATATATATATATATATTTAAAGAAGTTAAAATTGAGATTAGGCTAACTTTGCATGTGAGATGCATCGCGAAGCACAGCACGTGGTAGCTTCTAAATTTAATCCTGATATATATATATATATACATCAACATCATATTACATATCGTATCAAGAACCATGTTTACACGTGTGCATGTATATGACTTATTTAACACACATAATGACATGTCTGCTCGAGCTCCTCTATGCCAAAATAATAGAATAGAGCAAACCAAAATGTAAAATGCACAGAGGGAATTTATTTCTTCTTTAGTAAAAGGAGACGAAATTATGATTAGTTGAGGGTTAAATTTTTTTTTTTTTTACTCAGATATATATATTAAAAAATCCTTGAATTTCAACATTCTTTACACACACATTTATATATAAATACGATTTCCAATCGTTATTATTAAATAAAAATATTAAGATTAACATTATATCGCAGGACATGTCAGAAAATGAATTTATAACTCTTAAGCAAGATTAATGAAACACGTAACTTAAATGAAAATTAATTTATAACTCGAAAATTCAAATAATTTGCAAATTCTTGAGTGAAAAATCCAGGCCCAAAAATATGTTGGCAATTTGGCAAAGAATAGATTATGGGCCATAAATGGGCTTTAATGGCAGTCTTTGATATTCATTACGGGCCCAAAACATTATTTCACTTGGCCCGTTACCTGGAGTTTAGATCTTACGGAAGTTTTTTTTTTTTTTTGGAAGCATCGCCCTTGTCGAGACAGATTAATTCATTCAGGTGTATTTGGATGGAGGGATCTGTGTCATGAATTTTAAATTTACAATCTAAATAACTTGTCACTTGGGTAAGATATTTAAATCAATAAATTTCAAATTCTAATTTTAATTATAGTTTAAATTGGAGCAATTTTAAATATATAGTAAAAAAAATGTCATCTGAAATTTATAAATTCTCAAATTCTTTCAATTTCAAAACTCATGCATTTCGGGAGCAAAGTAATTCAAAATTTCAAGGCAAATGACACATAAATATATGGAATTTTTATATCTTTATATATCATTATATGTAAATTAAGACTGTGTTTAAATATAGTCATTTAAAAGATAAGAGATTTGAAATGAATATATTTATAAATCTATATATGGATTTCAAATGACATAATTTTGGCTGGCTAACAAAAATTCTTGTATGCAACCAAGTGTATAACATGTACCTAGATTTTGAGTTCAATTTCAAATTAATTTTTAACTTTTCAAAACTCATTAAGTAAATTGAGCTTTGAAAAAGTTAAAATTGATTTGAAATTAAACTCAAAATTCAAGTGCATTTTATGCACTTGAGTGCACACAAGAATCACTATATTTTAGATTTCTTCAATCTGAATAAGAATCAAAGCTACGTATTTGAAATCCATCCATTTAAATATCTTAACAAGTAGAATGAATTTAGATTTTTAATTAGAGCTCCACTAACTATGAGCCTATGACCGAGAGATCGTGGTTCGAATCACCATTTGTCCAATAAAAATAAGTTGTGGATTAAAATTTCATAGTTCAAATCCCTTCGATCAAAACATAACCTAAAAGTAAAATCATAAGTGATAACCAGCAACATCACAAGCCTCAACAAACGTATAAGAAAGTGTTTAGAATTTTTTTGATGCAAAGAAACAAAAACCAACACGTCGAGATGAAGTTTATGCATTCAAACAATCCAACAAAACTATTCTTCAAAGGGAAGTAATTTCTCCATTTATAGCATCATCCTTATCCAGATAATTAAGATTCTGTCTCGTGAATATTGATATTGTATTATTGAAATATAACAAGCGAAATGTTTATCATTATTTGTGTATATATTACTTAATTCCCCCACAAATATAAATTAACTATTTTTTCACACTAACTAGTTAAGAAATGAAATTATTATTTTCAGAATATTTATAAGTTTTGCTCAAGTTTTACAGTGTAGACTGTTACACATACAAAATGGACACAAATTTGATGGAGATCTTTTTGAACATCTTGTTTTCATTCTCTTTGATCCTAAATACTAAAAAAAATCACTTAATTAATGTGCAATAAATTAATTAGAATAATTAAATATTAATTTACCAATAAATAGAAAAATTCACAATTGAATGCAATAGATCGAATTCTACTCAACTAAAAACAGGCACATTTTAATCGAGATAATAAGAATTAAGGGAAAGTATATAAATGCTCTAATCGGAGGATTTTTTAGTGTTAATTCATACTAATTAAGGAAAATAAATAAACACTATAATTGCAAGATTTACTTTACTTTAAGACCATATATAGGTTGGTTCCCAGAGGTGACTTCCTTTGGCCCATCCAGAGCCATGGGAAGGAAATGAGTCTTTTATCGATTAAAGAGTGCAAGAATGAACTCAGTTATCGAGTCTAGAATAATAAACTAAATGTAGATTGATCATATAATAACTCATGTGCAATATATATATACAATTAAATTGTTAAGTAGCATGGAAATAATTGTTGTAGAATACCACAAAATAAACACAAAAAATTAAAGCGACGAATTTATACAAAAGATGTTTCCATCACATATATATTAGTATATGGCGTGATCTGTGAGCTAATAATATATCCAGTACAAGTTTTATGTGAAACTATTTCATATATGAAAGGTATTATTTTTGCTAAAACCGTCTCAAATAGTTTGTGTCATATCCAAATAGTTTTTTTAAAATCTAAATACAATCTAAATACTAAAATCGAACTTCTTCTTATATATGACACTGTCTCACCTATAGAACTTCCTAAAAAAAAATACTTTTAAGTCAACAAAATAGAAAGTTATTAACATTTCCTTAAAAGCAAGGCCGTGAATGCGTGATAAAATATTTATGTAATGTAACGCATCAAGGTTTCCGTGACTTCTTAATTTTGTTAATTTTCAGACTTTGCATCCTTTCCGTATATTATACGTCTTTATTATCCTTATAAATTTAAAAAAAAATACCTTCTCAATTCTCATCTAACTGCGGGTTTCATTTTCAGATTAATATCGGAGACTAGTTCATGAGGTATGCTCTTTAGGCTTTGTTTTTTAATTCTGAATTTTGTTTATTTTGATTGCTGTTTTTCTATTCTCTTTATATAGTACGATTCTTGGTATTTCTTTTTAATTTAATCTATCTATTTGTACTATGAGGGGAGGGGGTGATTGAGAGAGTTTTGGTATGAAAATAAACTTGAATACGTGATTTTTCTTTCTTAGTGTTACTAAAGAATTTATGTGAACTCAAAGTTCACATAATGTTTTATCAAAAAAATCAGGTTGTGTTTGTATAGAATCATTTGAAATTTAAGGAATTTAAAAATGAATAATTTAAAAATTCACGGATTACAAATGACATGATTTTACTAACTCAATTTAAATTAGGATTAAAGTTAAATATTTAAAATCCATCTGCTTTAATATTTTACCCAAACAAGTGAAGTGATTTAGGTTGTAAATTTAAAATTCATAGCCCCAAATTTTTTCATCCAAACACAACCTTAAGGTTATGGAGGTAGCCAGGTAGGGAATGGAATATATAGGAATCAAATATATGTGTTTGGTGAAAAGGTTTGATTCTTCGATATTAGTTTTGATTCTCCAAAATTAGGAAATTCTCATTCCATGCCGTTTTGGTGGAATGTCTTTCATTCCATACCACAAATAAATAAATTTTAATAATATTATATTCATTTCTCCTAAATAACAATATTATTTAATAATTTTTAGTTTAGATAAGGAGAACAATGTAATGTTCTTCCCCATAAAAAGATTTTTTTTTTAAATGTAAATATAAATTGGTTTTATTTGTAAATAATCTGACAAACCAAACAATATCAATTGTCATTCTCATGGTCAATAAAACAATAAAAATTTTAAACTCATTTTTTTTTCTCACTACTATTATTCCATTTCCAATTCTCATTTTTCACGACAAATCAAGTATTTGGATGAAAATTTGCAATTAAATGGTAGCCTCTTGTAGGGGTGAGCATTCAATCGATTTTAGTGTGATTTTGAACCGAACCGAGCAAACCGCTATTTTAAATTTAAAAATCGAAACCGAACCGAATTTGGTAAGAACTGAACCAAAATATTTTGGTTCTGTTATTTCGGTTATTTTGGATTGAACAACTATTTTTAATTGTTTTTATGAGATATGAAACGAAACAAAGTTTAGAAATGATGTTTACAAATTTCACAAAGCATCACAACACAAATAATTCAACAAAAATCATCTAACACATGTTTAATATAATGATATATTACTTATGTTCTTTTATTTTATTTTTAGTAAAAGAATTGTGAATTGTGTGATAATTACATACTAGACTTACTAGTGATTAATTGAAGGTCAATTTATAAAATATATATAATTTACATATATCAATAAATTTATTTAGTGATATATAATATATTTTTAAATATTTTAAGGATGTAATTCGGTTTATTCGAGTTGTTCGATTTTTTCAGTTTTAAAACTAAACCAAATATATAAATATTAAAATTAAAAACCGAATTTCATTATTAAAAATCGAACCGAACCGAACCAAACCAAACCAATCAATTTGGTTCGATTTTTTCGGTATTATGCTCAACCCTGCCCTCTAGGTCACTGAGAAATCCAGAAAGTGTTTCAACCAACACTCAACTTTTAAGTACCACGACCGTTTCCGTTGCTAGGACAAGTGATGGTGATTCATGTTTTATATATATATCTTTATATTTGATCTAATTGTGTTAAACATGGTCTTGCATGAGAAGAGTTTGCGTTGAACATAAACACATAATTATAGAAAAGGTTTCAAATGTTCCACAATAATAATAATTTATATTTAAAAATATAAATTTTAATTTAATCACATTTGATAATAACACAATTTTATAATAGTGTAATATAAAAAAGATAAATAAAAAAAAATGTAAGATCATTGGACCTCCCAAAAGCCCGCATGCCATATGGGTTGGGCTATTGACCTGAGTTTTTTGGTCTTATATTTTTATAGTTTAGCCCAAAATTACTTTTTAGATTTGGTGGACTAATCACGTTAGACCGAACTCAAATTATCGATTCTATTTTAAAATGATGTATTATTTAATACATTATCATTTTTCAGCTATGAATTAATGGAAGAGATTCTCTACTAACTAAGTGATTAGATGTTGATAAAGTAAATTTCAGCCGTGAAATGGTTCACACATAAATTTATGCTTATTTTTTTGCATTATGTTGATATAATATTGAAAACTCTTGGATCAATTAAATTTTGGAAAGCTTGTATCATAGATTGATTTCTAAGTAGTAATTGATCTGAGATGAACACTTGAGTGCAATACCCGTACTATGCAACTAATGCATAATTAATAATTGTTTAATAAAAAAACTAATATTTTCAATAAAAACGATTAATATTGTCCAACTGATACACTTTAACAAAACAAATTAAACAACTAATATTTTTTTTTAAATACACTTAAATTAAACGGGTCAATTAGGGACGGATAAAAAAAATCATGGTGGGGACATTAAAAAATACAAAAATAAAATACGTGTAGAAGTTCTTCACTACATAATCACCTCAAACCTATTAAAATTAAAAAAACTACACCTTATCATATACTGAAATATTTGCATGATTTACCCATTATCAATTTTGTCCCAAAAAAAAAATAAAATCAATCAATATATAAAATCAAACTGTAATTCATCAATTGATTTTACGTCCAAGTGCGTAGATGTGTTTTTATGATATTCATCATTCTAGAAAAAAACTCGTACCACTAATTTAGATTGAAATTGTTATTAGTAATAAAAATAAATTTTATGGGGACATGTGTCCGGAACAGAGGAGTCGTGACTTATGCATAGAAGTATTTATTTCATATATAATTTTTAAATTTCCAATTTTTACATGATTGATCTACCATTATTTCAATATAGTAAGTTTATATTAAAATGATTCACGATAAATTTATCATAAAATTATTTTAAAGTATTGAATATGTACAGGAGTGTCGATAATCTCACTTGAAATATTTTTAATTAAAGGTTTATTTTCTTTTTACAACAATTACAATATAATACCACCGACTCAAATTAACGATATTTTTATTAAAATTATCGATACTCCTTATTAAATATTCAATATTTTAATATAATTTAATAATAAATTTATCACGAACTATTTTTATATAATACTTATCTTTTTGCCACCTAAATTTATAGGTACATTAGTTTAACCGAACGTATTGACTTTTTAGTTTTTATGTTTTCAGGTTCTTAATTACCATTGACTTTATAGTCAAATAATTAAATTAGCTAACCGCTAGCTATAGCCTATAGCTAGTCTCACATAGTAAAATTACAAACTCTTCCATCAATTTAGGCTACTTCACATTGTCACACTTCTCCAAACACAAGAAGTCTTCGAATCTTGACGTAATTTATAAACCCCTATTTCTAATTATTAAGAATCTTCTAATATTTTACAATTATTTCTATTTTCTCCTCTCTTATATATTATAGCCGTATGAAAATAAATTTTACTATTTACTATTCATTTTAAAAATACTCTATTTTGATTACCCTATTTTTCTATAACAATTATCCTCCTCAATCACTCTCTTATTCCTCCACCAACCACTACCAACACGATTGTTATCCACTTTTATTCCAAAATTCATCATGCCACTAGAAATGCAACCACCATTAGAACAATCCTTCCCTCAACATATTATTTTCATTGTCGTTGAAGTGTTCTTAACCAATAGACCATCACGCTCTATGATCAATTGATCATATTATCATTGTAAATAATGTGTTTGAATAACATCAAAATATGAATTAAATTGCAATTTATTTTATTTTAGTTAATTACACTACTTGCATGTTTGTGATGATCTTGATTCATCTAAAAAACACAAGAGACAATGGCCGAACTCAGGCAACTCTTATTAAGAATTTCCAAATCCATAAAAGCGCGTAAAAAGTCGGCAGCATCGGTATTTCCAACCCATCTCTCGCCAGCGCCGCACCACCCTGTCCTACAAATATATTTGGAAATCAAATATATTTTCAAATAGTTATAGCAAACAATTATATTGTTTACATTTATGGATGGGGTGGACATTTGTAATTGTTCAGTGGAAACAACTTCAATTGTTCAGTGAAAGTAATTTTAATTGTTCAAAAATTACACTTTAATTGCACGGTGCAAACATGAGCGTATAAGATCTTGACGTCTTACATTTACATTATTCTTCCCCTCCCACAAATATAGTTTTTTTATTCGTCTCAAATTATAATTAATTTTTTATTAAAATGTATAAATTATTTAAAATATCTCTTGTAGCAAAAGGCGAAACTCTCACCCCAGGGCCCCCACCTCCTGACCCGATAAGAATGGTGGAGGTGCTTTAAAATATCTCTATTTAATGTACATGGGGATTTAGATAACTTTATTAGGATATATTAAGAATTTTATAGGTAAATTTAGAATTTTAAATATAATAATGGTATTTTATTGTGTGAATAAAGAAAATGAACTATTATTCTGAGAGGAAAGGAGAATATTTATCACATGTTAAATTATCTTAAAACAATATGGTATAGTAGAATAACTCAGAATTGAGCTAGTAATTGTAGTGTACCTTTAAGAATTGTGATTGAACCTTTTATCATGATATAATAATTATTTCTAAAATGTCTAGAATTAAAAAAGAAAATAGATACCAAATCAACTTTTACATTGTAAAAGATCTACTTTCTGGATATTTAATCAACTTTGCACTACACTTTTCATAGCAAGTGGCAAAGTTTGAATTTATTTTATGATTTTTAAAGTAGAGCTGACTAGATCCCAAATAAATAAATAAAGTTGAGCCGAATAAATTGCCAATTGCATTCTATTATAAATGTTTTGTGCGTGTCTTATGTTGGATCGATTACTTGCTAATTCTTAGAGTCAAATGAAATCAAATTATTCATTGAAATATCAGGAGGCGCTTGGTTAACAATTTCTCAATGGTAATGGGAATGAAAATTTATTTCCATTTATGCCCTCATAAGAAAAACAATATGTTAGGGGAAGAAGTGTTTCAATGGTGACACCATTGCTAGTGCCATGCCCCAATTTTGGAATAAAAGTAGACCACAAATGGTTGTTGGTGGAGGAATGAGGGAGTGATTGAGGAGGATGATTGTAGAAGAGAATAAGGTAATCAAAATGGAGGAGTGATTACCTTATTTAGTTCTCATGAATCATGCAAATTACACTAATTTTCATTCTCATTCTCATTACTATTGGAAAATTGTTAACCAAACGCCCCTCAGTTCAGTTCGATTTGATATAATAAATTAGTTTTGCAAATTGTTTTCTTGTGTTAACTTTGTGTGTTCGAATTAATTAGAACGAAGCTAATAAATAACTCCATATGTTACCCTCTTTATAGTAGGATAATTAATTGTGGGGTAAGACAATGGAACATTTTATCTGGGGTGGAAGCAGATAGTTCAGGTTAAACCTTGAAAAATCTAAATCTACTTCACAAATGTATAAATTGAGTCCGACCTATTATCTATATAGACATTTTATATTTGCCCGACATAACTTTTTTTTAACTAAATAGGACAAATCTACGAGCTTTTTAAAAGTCTATTAAAACTTGATTTTTACTACATTCAATATTTAAAATTGCAATTTTTTTACATATTTTTAAAATAGTCTAAAATTATTTTTGTCTATTTTTATCATTGTCATGTCAAATCGAGGTTATTAGCATCAATACAAAAAATATAAACTGAAATTTTTGAAAAATTAATATAAAAAGTTGTAGCTTTGAAATTATTACCCATCCTTTCACGATTCATATTTAATATTACTTGATCATATTATACAATAAAATATATAAGTAATGTATAAAATAAATATTTAATGATAATAATATATCATTAAAAATAGGCTGACTTGTTAGGCTTCTAATGCCTTTTACAAATCCTAAGTCTAACATACTTAAATAAATAGGTATTTTATTAAGTCTTATCCCAACTCGTTTAATAAATAGATAGACCAGACTGTAAGCCCCAGTCGGGTAGTCTGACCTATTTACACCCCTAATTTTATCTAGTAATTGGGAAGCAACTTGTTTTTGCTAAAGGAAAGCAAAACAATTGGATTTTGAGGTCTTAAAAACTATTCACCAATGCTTGAGAAGGTGTTATAAACTCTTCATAATTTTTTTAAAGGTCCATAAACCCACACGTGTATTTTTAAAGCTCCTTATATTATTCCCAATGCTTATAATTAGGGCTTTTGAATATGAAATTTATTGAGGGCACGTGTTATATTTTAGTTTAATTATGAATATTTTCGAATATTTTATAGTGTATGGGCTTTCAAACATTCATTAGTAGTTTAACAAACTTTTATTACTATGCAAAGGTACGGATTTCGTATATACTTGAGTAGTCAATTATGGGTGTTAGTTAATTAATAAATCATGTGACACTCATATTTAACCTCTATCCAATTCATATAAATGATTTTTGTACACATACAGCCATTGTCTTTGACTATCAACATATTGCCTAAATTATTTTCAATAATTTATTGCTTTCAGACGACCAACAATTTTATCAACAAATAAATTTAATAACTTCTATATCCATACCTAACGTCACGTTCGCCATTGACTTGTAAATTGCAAAATATCAACATAAAGTAATTCTCTCGTGCAATGCACTTGTTGAATGATGCACTCACTCAACAATTGAAACTATTTATAATAAAAAATATGAGCGATTACACTAAAAAATATGATTAAATATTACACTGAAAACCGATTTTCAATGTAAATTTTTTAGTATAATTTAACTATACTTTTCAGTATAATCAGTCTACACTTTTCAATGTAAACAACATCAACTGTTGAGTGAGTGCACCGCGCACCAGGTGCATATGAGAGTGTGTCCAACGAAAAATTTCTTGAGGACAAATTTTATAATATGAAATTTATTACATTAGATTTATCTACTAATACCATTATATCAGTCAATATATATAATGGTATCAATTGCATACTAAGAATAAGTTTAAGCAGGAATCCTAGTTAAATATTACTCCCCCCGTCCCCTAATAATATTCACACTTGTGTGGGCACAGGTTTTAAGAAAAACTGTTTTATTGACTTTTTGAACTAATGAATGAAGAGTATTTTGAATTAAAGTAGGTAGTGTGAGAGTGTTTTATTTCCTTTTTTGGGGTGTGAATATTATTGTGGGACATCCCAAATAAGAAAGTGTGAATATTAAGATGGGACGGAGGGAGTAATAAAAACAATCCACACACATATATATAAATGCCCTCGCAATTCACATTAATTGGTCGCAGATGACCGGATATAGATGTAAATATATTAGGATGCCAAAGCCCGAATTCCTACTGGTATGGCTGGCGCTCCTCTTTCTCGGCCCGCAATTCCGGTTTTCCCGGGCCGACATTGGCACCGCTAGCAACTACTCCCCTCCTTACACACGTAAGTTCAACTCCAAACTGTTCAATTATTAATCGCCATTTTATCAATTCCACAATTAATTAATTTTATTGTGCAGCGACGGCGTGTTACGGCAACGATTTCGCACAGTTTCCGTCGAGCAACCTATTCGCGGCGGCGGGGGAGGGGATTTGGGACAATGGGGCGGCGTGCGGGCGGCAGTATCTGGTGCGGTGCATCAGCGCGACGGTGCCGCAGGCGTGCCGGCCCGGCCAGACGATCCAAATCAGGATAGTGGATCGGGCCGAGACGTCGGTTTCTCGGCCCTCACGCCAAGGGTCGAGCCTTGTGCTGTCGAATACGGCTTACCAGACAATTGCGGACCCTGCGGTTCCTTACTTGAACATCGAGTTTCAACAGTAAGTGCAATATAGATACATCATTTTGTGTGTATATGATCTGGGTAGGATAAAAAGAATCCAATTCCAGGTAATGGTAGTAGTTAATTTCGTGGAATGTTCCTGCTTACTCTTCGTTGAACTAGTCTTCTTCGAAACGTGTGGTGAACGGAAAGGCATAAAAGGGAGACACTTTCTTTTTCGAAATGTGTATTGTTGTATCACGTGCTTTGATGTGTTGTACAAACACATCAAAACACATAGTACAACATTATACAAAAATACACTGTACAATACATTATAGCATGTGGTATAATACTATACAGCAATGCTGCACACTACACTACTTTGTAACATAGAAATAACCTATTTTTCTGTAAAACTCAATTGAAATGCCGTTGTTTTCGATGAAAAGTTAAAACAATTGCAATTTTTTTAAAACAGCTGAAATTTTCTGTGAAAATAAGATATTGTTCTAAAATGTACCAGAGATATATTCTTAATTTTATGATGAGGCATTTCAATCCATAACAATTAAGGTTAATTACTTTAGATTGAGGTGAGTTTTAGCTTACAAATACGGCCAGATACATTATTCGATAAGAACTGCAAAAACTAACACATTTATATGTTTTTTTTTTTCTTTTTTGAGAGAGCAAAGATCACTTAAATTGTTTATCTTTTCTACGTATTTAATTATTTTAATCCGTTTTGAAACTAACGGATAAATCAATATATTGTGCAGGCTTTGAAGACTTCAATTGTGAAAAGCGTCCCGAAGCTTAACAATGTCAATCATTTGTTTATTTCATCGTGTTTGATGAAGAAATTTTAAATTGAATCAGTACACACAATGTACTTTTCTCCTCCTGTCCTGTCTCTTTTATTTTTATTTAAAACGACGTTTATTTATTTGTTTTAATAAAGTGGTTGAATATACTTTTCAAATAATAAAAAAGAACGTTCTAAGTGGCCCCACCTGCCGCGGTTTGAATGATCTTTTGGTTTAGTTCATCTCATTATGCTTACCAAATGCTCTCTCAGCGGATTTGCACCGTGAGATTGCATATGAATTAAAAAAAAAAAAAAAACTAGTGATATATAAATGAATATGTGTATAATTTTATGAGTGTGGATAAAAATCAATATTTTCTTTGTGAATAATGTATAAATTAGTGTGAGATATTCAAATAGAGATGTGCGAATTCTCTTAGGAGGTAAAGAGTATAATTCATCTTTTTTGGGTATAGAGTTTATAAACTACAGCATAAGGACGAGCTTAGTACAAACCTTCAAGTGGTACGAGTTCTCTAGTGAATTTTTTTCTCAGACAAAGCATAGAGTAAATGAATCATTGAAAAATATTAGTTATTTTTACTGAAAAGTAATATTTGTTTATACTAAATAGTCTTCGTTGTTCCGTGAAAACAAACTAATAATTCAATGAAAACAACTAATATCTTTCAATAAAAATAAATAATACTATTTAGTGAAAGCAACTAATACCCTTAAATAATTAATTTATGAATCAATTTCATAGATATTGATATTGGACCAACATGCCCACCTCAATCAATTATGATACGTTTCTCAGAGACCAACTAACTTGACTTTCGAGTATTATAAGACTTTTGACATTAGCTAAAATATGATGTATTTAATTTAATAGATAATATAGTATAAGTCAATAGAATGTTATTAAATTGATAGGAGTAATTAATTATTGAAATTATAGTAAAGCCTGCATCCTATCGCGCTTAGTGAAAATACAGTTAATATATAATATTTGACTAGGTTTTATATGGAAACGCTTCATAATAAGTTTAACATGAAATAATTTTAGAATATCATTAATCTCATCAGGAGTATCATTAGTTTGAGTTCAAACAGTTTTCTTGAACTCAAACTAATTATACCCCTAATGAGATTAATGATAATCCCGATGAAATTAATGATACTTTAAAATTGTTTCATGATAAGTTTATCATAAACTATTTTCATATAATAGTTTGCCATAATATGTTTTGTAGGAATGACAAAACGGCCCGCCCCGGTTGGGCCAGGTCCGCCCCGCCCCGTTCTGAAAATGGGGCAGGTCCGCCCCGCCCCGCACATGGGACAGATCGGGTATGGGTATGTATATTGCCCTGCCCCGCCCTGCCGCGCAATCTATTTAATATATTCATATAAATATATCTCTATTAAATTATATATATATATATATATATATATATATATATATATATATATATATATATATATATATATATATATATATATATATATATATATAAAGGTCTCTCATAGATATATCAACAAACGTGCATATTAATTATTGACTCAATGTATTCAATTCTATCATTCAAATTAACATAATCACATCCATAATTTAATTTTTTTATTAATATATATTAAACCCTAAGCTTACAATTAATTATGACATTCACATATATATTTTGTTAATTTTGGACTCGTAATTATCTTGAATTTGTTGATTAGACTTATTGTCATTTTTTACTTGAGATTGTGATGAATTTGTGGTTTCATGGTTATGTGTATTGTATAATTTAATTGTGAATTTAATTTTATAATATACATGTGTTTATATTTTAAAATATATTATATTTTTTTAAGATAAGAATGGGGCGGGGTGGGGCGTACCTGCCCCGTGCAGGGCGGGCATGGGACACAAAATGTCGTCCCGCAGTGGGGCACAGGGCGGGGCGGGGCTGGTCGACTGGGGATAGGCGCGGGACGGGTCTGAATACTTAGGTACCCGCCCCGCCCCATCCCATCCCATCCCATCCCATTGCCATCCCTACTTTTTTGTCAATGTACTCGATTTTTCTTTTTTCAATATATAATTAATAAATTCACAATTATCAATCTCATTGCCAACAAATTAGCTATTTGGTCAGACCTAACTAAATCTAGCTAATCCACTTTTTTCTAGATAATAGAACTGAGATGCCTAGACTCAACCAAAATTTGGAAAAATAGAAGCGAATAATAGAAATCTTGCTAACAATACATCTTAAAAAAGAGTAACTCTCTTGTGCACTTGGTGTATGGTGCACTCACTCAATAGTTGATCATGTTTACAATGAAAAGTTTGTTCCAATTACACTGAAAATCAGTTTTTAATGTAAACTTTTCAGTGTAATCCAACCACACTTTTTAGTATAAATATAGTCAACTGTTGAGTGAGTGCACCGTACAATTGATGCATATGAGAGTTTGTCCTAAAAAAAAATATCTTGATATTGATCCCTAGAAAAAAAATATGATATTTGTTTTGGGTTTTAAAAATCACATTTTAAATTTACAAATTTAAATCCAATTATACTCTTGATTTTTAAAATCCAATTTCATAAAGTTACCACTACGACACCTATTAACTTACTATTCAATACAGACAAATATTTCTCTATACATTAAATTATATAACTTATATCCATCATTATAATAACACCAACAACAATTTTATTAATAACACTATTCATCCTTACTCATTAACACCACAAGAAAATTGACCATTAATGACAACAATATTGTCATGACCTGTTAATATTACTTCTCTAGTTAAAAAAATCTTTAGTGACATGAAAATATCTTTAATAACAGAATTCCACTGTTTTTTTTTTTTCTGTCATTAAAATTTTTTAATTAAAAAAGCCATTATAATAAAATTAATGTAACTAAAAGTTATTTTTTTTGTAGTGTAAATTTCTAAGGGGTGTTTTAGACTTTTCCAATTACTCGTCCTATCAATTTCAAGTCAAACGTGATTTAGGGTTTGGTTTACAACTAATTACAGGTTTGGTTTATTCTAAATAGATGCTGTCAAATTTGCATAGTTGTTCACATCCTTTTTCTCAACCCGATTGGCGGCGCGGATTGAAAGGTGTAATATGCCAACATTCCAGAAATTCGAGAGGCTAAAACTCAATGTGATCGGATAAAGAGATTGTAGGAAAATTTTAGGTAAATGTGGTGTGTGTAGACGAAGATGACTATGCAAGACACAGACTTAACAGGAAAGTCGAGGCACGAGTTAAACTCGCTATCCGTAAGACGTTATTGCCCCGTACACTGGTGCAATACGGCTCATGGCAACCGTCCCCAAGATACAACGACTTTAAAGCCTTCCGCCCGTTGCACTACAATATTTCATCATTTAATTAATTTGTTAATTAATTCTCTTTCAATTTATGTCTACATTTTTTTTCTGGAAAATATTACAATAGGATATTAATTGTTATGACGGAAGAGTATGATCTACATAACTAAAGTGTTTTATTCATGATAAGTGAAAGGTATGACTTACATTTCAAAAGAGTATTAATCGTGATAAGTGAAGGGTATAACTTACATTATATAAGTGTATTAATCATGATAACTAGAGATTATGACCTACATTATAAAAAGTTATTAGTCGTGATAACTGAAGAGTATGACTTATATTACTAAAAGGTATTAGTCGAGATAATTGAAGAGTATCACTTACAGTACACAGGGGTATTAGTTGTGATAATTGAAGGGTATGACCTATATTACAAAAGGGTATTAGTTGTAATAATGGAAGGGTATGACTTATATTTCTAAAACATACTCCCTCCATCTCCGATTTGTTTTCACAGTGCACTATTTATCTCTTACAAAGACCTCTAAATTACATCTCATTTCACTAATAATTACGCATAAACATACCTTTGTTTTGATTCATTCACTTAAAACTAAACAATATTTCAATCAGGTGGCTTAGCCCACCTGGCCACCGGGTTCCTCACTCTAGTGAGTGACCCGGGTTCGATTCCCTCTGGGAACGAATTATGGGAGTTATAAGGTGGGCTTGGAGATTTCTTGGAGTATATGGAGACTTGGTAAAGTAATCTAACTACTAACATTATAATTGAAGGGTATGAATTATATAGGATATTAGATTTATCATATTTAAGTAAATTGGGTCCAAGAATAAAATATGAACCATTTGAAGGGTATTAGTTGTTTTCACTGAAGGGTATTAGTTGTTTTCGCTGAACGGTATTAGTTGAAGGGTACGAGGAGTGTTAGTTGTTTAAGTAAAGAGTATAAGTTGGTTACACTAAAAGGTATTAGTTATTATACTAAAAAGTATTGTAAAGTTATTCATTTATGGACCAATTTTATTCTATACATATTAAAAAAATGGCAGAAGAAAATAAAATAGAAAAAATTTTGTAAATAGGGAAAAAGAAACAGAAATGAAACGAAGAAGTAAAATAAAAAAGAATGAAAAAAAAAGATTAGATAGGTTAAATAGCAATAAGAATGGGTATATTGGATACCGCCTCCACAACACTGTATCGGACAATCCAAATTAAAATAATAACCCGAGAATTCTTATTCAGGTAATTAAATCAAGATTTATATATAAATAAGATTCACTCTATACTTTGCCTAATATAAATACTTCTACGCATTATAAAATTTAAATACAATTTTAAATTATTTTCACTTTATACATAATATAAATACTTCTACGCATTATAAAATTTAAATACATTTTTAAATAATATTAGTAGTTATTTTATTAAAACTTGTTCATTGGTCTATATTAATTGATTCCATTGAATACATATTAATTGATTTCAATTTTTTTCTGGAAAGATGAACTAATTGATTTTATTAAAAAATATTAATTATTTATAATACCATTTACGGTGCACCCAAATGTTACTTTTATACTAATTGAGAAATTTTTTGTTTTTCAATTTTTTTAAATGTCATAATGTGTGGTTTAGTCAAAGATGAAAATATCAGTATCAGTGGAAATATCGGTACCTTAAAATTACGGATATATCGATGGAAATATCGATATCAGTAAAAAATAGAAAATTGACGGAAATTTAAAATGATGAAAATTTAACATGAAACTTTAAGATATATTATAACTAACTTTAATATATATAAATTTAACTTAAACTTAAATAAATGAATTTTGTAACGCCCCGAACCCAGAATATATTAATTATATCGGATTCGAAGTGTTATTGTGATCAAAAGTCCGAATTATAAATTTTTTGAAGGGAATATAACTGAATTGAGAGAGAGAAGTTTCATGCAGCGGATAAGTGGGAAGGAATATTATAACGTAAGTGTATTTGTATATATATAAAGGTGGATAGAGGGTTCTGTATCTTCAGAATAATACACACTGAGTTTGGATAATTTAAACACACGGAAAGAGTATCGTCTTGCATGGCAGTAGCGATAACATTTATTGGGAAATAGAAATGATAGGCATCATTGTATTAGTAATAATATATTTTAAGCAAATGGGAGACTTTGTGTCTTCTGTGTCACTGTCCTTGCTCCCCGTAATTGAAATCTGCAAGGGGTTAGGAAAAAGGGGAGTGAGAATTGATTTCTCACTTATGGGTGATTGCAACATCATGAAATTGGTAAATCCGAAATATATATTAAGTTATACTCATTAATAAAGTGTTTATTTTATTTAAACAGTTGACGTATATAAAGGATTATAAAGTTTTAAACGGTAATTAAGCATATTTCGCATGATATAATTGAAATAGCACAAGTTGGTTCACATTAGGCAAAGCCCAAAGTCATATCACTTATTATCACAACTGTCAAAACATAATCGTACAACCATTCCATTTCCATCATAGTTACTCTTTTCAACTCCAACCATCAACAGCCTTGATTCCGAGGGCGTCCAACGACAGCGTCCCCGGAGACCGGAAAATAATCAACGACCTTGATTCCGAGGGCGTCCAACGACAGCGTCCCCGGAGGTCGGAAAATAAATAACCACATCACAACTCCGTACTTAATGACTTTCCATAAAACTGATACAACAACTTCACTGAGAAAAATACTTGACTGATAACTGAACTGATTCATGCTCACGTAAGGTGTTTACTCATGCAGTGGTGATCGATTCACAAAACAACAGGCTAAATATATAACATATGTAGTTATATCACATAATCCAAACAGTTATATAGATAGGTGTTACATTTATGTTGGATTAGATATTTTTTATTTGATTTAATCGAGTTCAGGAAATACCGGCACGACGTTATTATTAGCAGATCAATCAACAGATCATCACCCACCTGATTGTTCTGAGTTCCGGGAATATTGGGTAGGCAGACAGTCGAGTCCTTCGTGCGTGTTCCGAAAAGTACAGAATCCTAATAAGGAGTATTCTGATTAAAAGATTGATTTTTGAATTTGAAAAGCTTAAGAGTGTGAAACTCGAGGATTGAGTAGATTGTTGTCTTCAGAAAACTATTGAAAACTAAAGTTTTCAAAGGTTGATTTTTAATTGATAAGTACACCCCTTTTTAAGAGGAGGTGTATCAGGGGGTGTATTTACTAAACTCGGTAGTGTAACAGGGGGGTGTATTTACTGAATTTAGTGGTGTTCTTAATAAAGGCCCTTTAAGTAAAAATATAATTATTAAACTTGGAAAAATACTTAGAAAAAAAATAAGATCATTACTTAATAAAATTAAAGAAAAGGTTTTTCTTTCTTAAGAATTCTATTTCTTGTTTTTAAACGAAAACTTGAATATAAAACTTCTCTTTTCTAAACTTATTAAAAGACTTGGACTTTTCTAAGAAAAATATATTATAAACTAAAAATAGTTTATAAAAAGGTATTACTCTTTTTCTAATAATAGTGGTATTCCTAAAGTTGGTTTGAAATTCTTCTAAAATAACAGATTATAGTAAAAGGCTTTATTTTGTGTTTTCTAAAATTCTAACAGGGGTACGAGGTGAAGACGAGTTTCCCTTTGTCTTACGAAATTTACTCAAAAGTGTTTTTACCCTTGCAAAACATCAAAACAAGGATACTAAAGGATTTTGCTAATATTATCATAATACTAAAACAATGATACTAAACATTCATAAGAATAATACTAGTCCACTAAGTCATTAATACCATACATCTAAAACAATAATATTTCAACATTCAACCACTATTACTAAAATACTAAACTAAAAATTCCAATCTCATGGTTTGTGAAAGAAATAAAACAAAGAAACAACTATCCAAAATCTTACTTCTAAAGAGTGATACAAGTGGACAAAACAATAATACTAAATAAGTTAACAATTAGTACTAATCATCTAACTACAATTTAACAGTAAGTTTTTCTCCTTTCTTGTCCCAAGCTTCTAACAATTAACAACCTAACCCAAAATCTACCCAAGATGAAAAACGAAGATAGAAACCTTACGAGCTTCAGTTTGAGACGTTAAACGGGCGGCCTAACGGCGTCGTTTTGAAACTCGGAATTTGCTCACGAAAATTGAGCAGCCTAACGGCGTTGTTCGGGAATTCGGAAAATGAAATTGGACAGCCTAACGGCGTCGGTTGGAAAATTCCAGAAATTCGGCAATAGCAACCGGTTCAACGGCGTCAAAATCGAACGGAAAATTAACGAAAATAAGGTTTCGGTTAGAAATTGGAATAAACCGATGTTCGAAATCGAATTTAAACGGAAAGAAATTCGAACAATAGAGGAGATAATTCAACTCACTGGAGATTGAGGAGGAGACGGCGGCGGCGGAGCTAGCTTCGGCGGCGGTGCGGCGGAGCTACGGCTGAGGCGGCGGTGCGGCGGAGCTACGGCTGAGGCGGCGGCGCTTCGTACGGAGGAGGAGCGGGAGCGACGGGAGAGCAGGGGAGAGACTCCGTGACTTCGAACGGAGGAGGAGGAGGCGGTCGTGGCTTCGTCGCGGCGGAGGAGGAGCTTCGGCGGCGGCGGCGCTGGGTCTTCTTCGCGAGCGAAGGGCGTCGCGGTGGCCTGGGGCCTGGGCGGCAACGGCGAGACGTGGGCGAAGAGGCGCGAGGGGCGACGCTCGGCGACGGAGAGGCGTCGCTCGTCGCGACGGAGGGAGAAGGAGAGTGGCGTGGCGGCGTTCGCCGGAGGGGAGAAAGGAGGCGGAAGGAAAGAGCCGAAGGAGGAGAAAAAAATTTTAGAGAGAAATTTGTTTTTGTGCGTGAAAGAAAATAAATGAGGAGAGAGAGACAATTCTTCTTTTATACTCCTCCCTTTCCAATCTTATCTATTCCTTTTAAATCTTATCCAAGAATTTGATATTTTCGTTCCCAACTGATACGGTTTAGGGGTCGTTTGGTTCACGAGTGTAACCCCGATTCAGAAATTAATACAGTTTTTAAACTCAATTAATATTTTATTGTATTTTGATTTTTCTCAATAAATTAAACGGATCGAAAATCCTTAATTTAATTTGAATAATTAATTTCTCGTAGTCCCTTATTCGTTTGAAAGAATTCGTTTTCTTTCTTCGAATTTAGGAATTTTATAAAAAGGGTATGTATATTTAAATACACAAATAACACACAAAATAATTAAATTTAAAAGAAACAAAGAAAGAAAATAAAATAAGGCTTCTAATTAAGAAAAGGGGGTACAGAACGGGACGGGGTATTACAAATTTTTTATGACACATATATCTGTAACAAAATACTTAAACAGTCTAAAATGTTACAATAGTTGTTCATATAATTTAATATAATATAAATAATGCAACTAAAAATGTTGAAACCTTTTTCTTACAAGATTTTTTAATAAATGGTGGTTTAGTGGTTAAATCCTCTCAAAATCTAAAATAATATTCATGGACAATAAAAGGAAAAGTGATATTTTTTCGATTTTTATCGATATTTCCTCAAAATTTCTGGATATTTGACAAATTTTGAACTACAACTTACCGATATCGACATCGATACCGAATCACCGATATTTTCCGATATTTTACCGATATTTTGGAAAAAATTTCGTTCCAATGGATTCGAAATTTTCATCCTTGAGTTTAGTTTGGTGAGATGTTATGTGACGGAGGATGCGCGATTGTTCCTATTATAATCTAAATTAATTGAGCGATTTTTGTGTGTACTCGAGTACATAATATGTATTTATATTTTGAATCTATAATTTTTTTTAATCAAAATTGATTTAAAATTGAACTCAAAATCTAAGTGTATGCTCTGCACTGGATATATATAATCATAATTTTGATTGAGTCGACTGTTTCTCTCTAATCATGATTGTAATTTAACTATTAATTAAAAAAGAACGCAAGTCCTATTATTTATGTGTGGTAGACTAATCAAAGCTCTGGCAAATTGAATGCACATGGCAGGGAGACGATATGGATGTGCGGCTTAAACGACCATTTTATTTCTACCTACAGGAAAAATTAAAATGAAAAATCATAATATATAAAATCTTATAATTTAAAAAAAAATTATATATATATATATATATATATATATATATATATATATATATATATATATATATATATATATATATATATATATATATATATATATATATCATAGTTGTTATAATGTCGTTGGGTGGAAGCGGGAATGGTTATTGAACCAACTCTCCAAGGGAAATGAAAAATTAGTGTAGTTTGGTCATACCAATCATTTTCAAAAGTCAGCAGAATTAAGATCTCTAGATTGCTTACCAAAGGATTGAAACTAATTAATCATATATTATATATTATAAATTCTAGTATATATTCATTTTCAAAAGTCTGCTTGATATATTGTTTTTAAAATTCAAATACTAGAACTACTAGTGTTAAACCCGTGAATTTCGCGGGCATCAAGAAATATTGTTAGAATTTTTTTTTTCAACAAAACAATATGAGTATGTCCATAAGAACATAGTTGTGTTGTCTTTAAGACATTATACACAACAGATGTATAATTTTCCATTAAAAGTATAATTATTTCATTAAACATAATTATCAAACCAAACATAATAATATTAAACATAACATTTAAGCACATACGATAAAATGAAATTTCGTAGTAATTTATTTTTATTATTTTACTAAGCACATGCGACAAAACACAATAAAATAATCACAAGTTTCTAAAAATCTCCCTATATACAACATTCGTTGTATACTTTGAAGGCTTACCTTCGGAGTCAAAGAATTTTTAAACCACTTTTGCTCCTAACCCTCGATACTACAACGTACAATTGTTTGTGTGTGAAAATTGGTTTTGGCAGGTATGATCCAACGGTCGAAAGAGATTGCATCTGACTTTTATTAATAGTCATAGCAAAACACAATAATACTGGAAACCGTCTCCTCGTAAATTTTACGGGCATCGTTGCGTCCGAATTGCTCAAAATGATTCTTGGGATGAATTTTTTTTTCCAATATTTATTCCAGAAATTATCTCAGCTTTAATCACGTGGTTTCCCATCCTAGTAATAATCAGTCTCGTCCCATTACACAAGCTAGATTTCTGGTCAATATTCCTAAAAAAGAACAATAGGAACACCCTCCTTCAATGCCAATCTATGGCTAGGCATACCACTACACTTGACAGGGTTTAAAAAATCCACTGTCACCAGCTCTGCATTACCCCTAGGACGAAACTCTAATTTACAAACACTATTGTAGCTCAAACCCTCGTTTCCCCAAGAATAATGGAGAGGATCTTCTCGTTGGTACAATCCACATCTCGATGTGTGGGCGTAAGAATTGCTCCATCTTTAAAATATTTATGCGTACGTAGATTGCTCTCGATGGACGGATAAATACTGAATGATAGCCATAATAGGATCAACTTCATCACAAATGGGATTCTTCGGTGGAATCTCAATATCTGCAAAACCATCTCTACCTTGACCTAGCTTGTCATCCCCAACTTTCAATATACAATCTGAAAATTCAGCAATTCCACTGTTGCTTGAATCAGAAGACGTGCTTCCGACCTCCAACCTCATATTCTTTGTCAATTTAAGCACCTGAAAATAGAGCCACAAATCCACACGCAAAAATTAACTAATCAACAAAGGAATACTTAATATCAAAGATAAGTAGTTATCATTCAATTAAAAAAAATAAGACTACCTTGCAATAATCCCACAAGTAAGATGAATTAATGGTCGAATGAATAACATCTTCCCTTCTTCCATTTGGTATAACTGAAAGTATTTGCCGAAAACCTCCACCAAGAAGAACAGTTTTTCCTCCAAACGGTAGATACTTTAAATTAATCTATAAGACATTTTAGTACCATTCATTTTTTTAAATTAATTTTTTAATATATGAAAACAATCTTCAAGTTAATTATCTATGTAATTGTAGAAGTTGTTATTTATGACCACATCTTCCGCATAAATGAAATTTAGGCCAAATTTTATAAAATGTGGGTCAAATAAAGTCCAATTATATGATATGCCCAGTTTGTCATATTTTATCAAATTTGGACTAAATTCGCCAAAATTAAAAGATAGTGTCCTAGTTTTGAAAGTTTGTAAAGATCCTAATTTTTCAACTTCGTAAAGATATTGTCTTAATTTTGCAAGCCTGTAAAGATAATTTTACAAATACCCATAAGGTAGTCTCCTAAAATAACAAATTCTCCCTTAAAAACCAATTTAGTTCATTGTAACAAAATGTATTAATTGTTTATTTAAATAAACATTAATTGGTTAAAGTAAAGTTTATCTACAAATAATTTTAAAGTGGTTCATATATGAAACAATTTAATTCTAAAACATACTCTCAATAGTAATATTTTATTATTAAAATATGTAATACCACATTGAGATTAATCACGTTTCTAATCTACCACCAATATTGTCTAAACTACAAATTGATATGTATATAATAAGTCATACCTTATAATTTATCACTAAATTAACTCATATACCCAAAAAAAAAAATATTTTTTAGGACATTATCTTATGGGTGTTTGTGAAATTAGGACACTATCTTTTCGCCTTACAAATTTAGGAAACTATCTTTAAGGGCATATAAAATTAGAACACCATCTTTACAATCTTGCATAATAAGGACACTATCTTTTATGTTGGGCAAATTTATTGCAAAATTTTAAAAAATATGGGTCAAATAAAACCCGATTATGATATATCCAGTTGGCCGTATTTTATAAAATTTGGCCTAAATTAGCTACAATTAAAAGAAAGTGTCCTAGTTTTGCAAGTCTATGAAGATATTGCCCTAAGTTTGCAAGCCAGTGAAGATATTGACTCAATTTTGCAAGCCCGTAATGATAGTGTCCTAATTCTAAAAACACTCATAAGGTAGTGTCTAAAATTATATTTTTTCCCTTATAACCAATTTAGTTAATGGTAACGAAGAGTATTGATTGTTTATTTAAAGAAAAATAATTGGTTAAAGTAAAGTGTATCTAAAAATAATTATAAAGGGGTTCATATATGAAACAATTTAATTCTAAAATATACTCTCCATAGTATTTTTTATTTATTAAAGTATGTAATACCACGTTGTGGTTAATTATGTTTCTAATCTATCACCAATGTTTTCTGAACCACGAATTAATATGTATACAATAAGTCATACCTTATAATTTATCACCAAATTAACTCATATACGCAGGAAAAATTATTTTTTAGGACATTAACTTATGGGTATTTGAAAAATTAATACACTATTTTTTTGTGCTTACAAATATATGAGACACTATATTTTATTTTGGGAAAACTTAGGCTAAATTTTATAAAATATGGATCAAATAAAACCTGATTACGATATGCCCAGTTGGCCATATTATATAAAATTTAGCCTAAATTGACCAAAATAAAAGATAGTGTCTTAGTTTTGCAAGTTTGTGAAGATATTGTCCTAATTTTGCAAGTTCGTAAAGATATTAACACAATTTTGCAAGCCCACAAAGATAGTGTCCTAATTCTAAAAATACTCATAAAGTAGTGTCCTAAACTTATAATTTTTCCCTTATAACTAATTTAGTTAATGGTAAAGAAGAGTAATAATTGTTTATTTAAAGAACATTAATTGGTTAAAGTTAAGTGTATCTAAAAATAATTATAAAGTTGTTCATATATGAAACAATTTAATTCTAAAACATATCTCAATAGTAATTTTTTTAATTAAAGTATGTAATACCACATTGAGGTTAATTATGTTTGTAACCTATCACCAATGTTGTCTGAACCACGAATTGATATGTATACAATAAGTCATACCTTATAATTTATCACCAAATTAACTCATACACGCAAGAAAAAATTATTTTTTTAGGACATTAACTTAGGGTATTTGAAAAATTATACACTATTTTTTTGTGCTTACAAATATATGAAACAATCTTTATGGGCTTATTAAATTAGAACACTATATTTGCAATCTTGCAAAATAAGGGCACTATCTTTTATTTTGGGTAAATTTAGGCCAAATTTTATAAAATATGGGTCAAATAAAGCCTGATTACGTTATGCCTAGTTGGCCATTATATAAAATTTGGTTTAAATTGGCCAAAAATAAAAGATAGTGTCCTAGTTTTGTAGGTTTGTAAAGATATTGTCCCAATTATACAATTTCATAAAGATATTGTCTCAATTTTGTAGGCTTGTAAAGAGAGTGACCTAATTTTACACAAATCAATAAGATAGTGTCCTAAAATAACATTCTTTCTGTTATAACCAATATATTTAAGTAAAGTAAGATTGAGAAAACAAAAAAATAAGGTCAATTTTAATGGAGAAAATATAGAACTTTTTCAAAATAAATCTTATGATATTTTAATATTATGTTATTAGTTCCAAATTATATAATTTTCATTTTAGTATATATGTTAATTAAAAATATTAGAATTAACATCAACTTAAAGTAATTGTCGTGTATGATTATATTTTTTAATTTAAATATTATTTTATATTTTTTATATTTTAAAAATGAGATAAGAAAATAATTAGTTGGGGAACAGGGAATCCCCGCGAGACGGGGTTCCCCGGCGAGGCGGGGATGGAGGGAAAATTTTCTCCATTTTTATCGCGGGGATGGGGAATGACCCCCGTCCTCGCCCCGTCCCGTTGATATCCCAATGGAAGAGAATCAAAGAAAGTCCATGAATTGTTGAATACCTAAAGAACTTATAAGACTTTTTAAAATCCGTAGAAATCTCTGGTTATTAGAAGAGATTTTGGAGAGTGAAATCTATTTATATTTTGGAAGAGAATCAAGGAAAATCCATGGAGTATTAAAATCCATAGACTGTTGAATACCTAAAATTTTTTTAACACTTTTTAAAATCCGTATTGAATACCTTAGAATTTTTAAAGACTTTTGAAAATCCTGATTGAATACCCCCAAACTTTAAAAGTCTAAAAAAATCATATACACTCTATAACCAATACACCCCTCTAAAAGATAATAACCTAGTTTTGCAAGTTTGTAGAGATGTTGTTCTAATTCTTGCAAGTTTGTAAATATATTGTCTCTATTTTGCAAACCCATAAAGAAAGTGTCCTAATTTTACGAACACTCATAAGGTAGTATCCTAAAATAATAATTTTAAAGAACATTAATTGTTTAAAGTAAAGTGTATCTAAAATTTATTATAAAGTGGTTCATACATGAAACAATTTAATTCTAAAACATGTTCTCAATATTAATATTTTATTATTAAAATATGTAATACCACAATGAGGTTAATTAGGACACTATCAATTATGCATCATAAAGATATTTATGGACACATCTACCGGTTAAACGAAGCTTAGGCCAAATTTTTATAAAATGTGGGTCAAATAACGCCCGATTATGATATGCCCATATTGTCATATTTTATAAAATTTGGCCTACATTGGCCAAAATTAAAAGATAATGTCCTCAATTTTCAAGTTAATAAAGATATTATCCTAATTGTTGCAAGTTCGTAAAGATATTGTCTCAATTTTCAAGCAAGTAAAGATAGGGTCCTAAGTTTACGAACACTCATAAGGTGGTGTCCTAAAATTAAAAAAAAAATCCCTTATAACCACTTTAGTTAGTGGTAATGAAGAGTGTTAATTGTTTATTTAAAGAACATTAATTGATTAAAGTAAAGTGTACCTAAATATAATTATAAAGTGGTTCATACATGAAACAATTTAATTCTAAAACATGCTCTCAACAGTAATATTTTATGATTAGGACACAATCTTTTCGGCTTACAAATTTAGGAAACTATCTTTATGAATTTATAAAATTAGAACACTATCTTTACAATCTTGCAAAATAATGACACTATATTTTACATTGGGCAAATTTAGGCCAAAATTTCATAAAAAATGTAGGTCAAATAAAGCCCGATTATAATATGCCCAGTTGGCCGTATTTTATAAAATTTTGCCTAAATTGGCCAAAATAAAATATAGTGTCCTAGTTTTGCAAGTTTATAAAGGTATTGTCTCAATTATGCATCATAAAGATATTGTCTCAATTATGCATCATAAATATATTTATGGACACATCTACCGGTTAAATGAAGCTTAGGCCAAATTTTTATAAAATGTGGGTCAAATAACGCCCGATTATGATATGCCCATAAAGTCATATTTTATAAAATTTGGCCTACATTGGCCAAAATTAAAAGATAATGTCCTCGTTTTTCAAGTTAATAAAGATATCGTCCTAATTGTTGCAAGTTCGTAAAGACATTGTCTCAATTTTGCAAGCCCATAAAGATAGTGTCCTAAATTTACGAACACTCATAAGGTAGTGTCCTAAAATTAAAAAAAATCCCTTATAACCACTTTAGTTAGTGGTAACGAAGAGTGTTAATTGTTTATTTAAAGAACATTAATTGGTTAAAGTAAAGTGTATCTAAATATAATTATAAAGTGGTTCATACATGAAACAATTTAATTCTAAAACATACTCTCAACAGTAATATTTTATGATTAAAATATGTAATACCTCAATGAGGTTAATTATGTTTCTAATCTATCACCAATATTGTCTGAAATACGAATTGGTATGTATACAATAAGTCATATCTTATTATTTATCACTAAATTAACTCATATAAGCAAGAACATTTTATTTTTTAGGACATTATCCTATGAGTGTTTGCAAAATTAGGACACTATATTTTTAGCTTACAAATTTAGGAAGCTATCTTTATAAGCTTATAAAATTAGAATACTATATTTACAATCTTGCAAAATAAGGATACTGTCTTTTATGTTGACAAATATAGGCCAAAAATAAAGGCCGATATGATATGGTCAGATAGCTGCATTTTATAAAATTTGGTCTAAATTGATAAAAATTAAAAAATAGTGTCCTGGTTTTGCAAGTTTGTAAAGACACTTTCCTGATTTTATAAGTTCGTAAAGATTTGCAAGTCTGTAAAGATAGTATCCTAATTTTACAAACACACATAAGGTATTGTCCTAAACTAAAAAAAAAATCCCTTACAACCAAATTAGTTAATGTAACGAAGAATCTTAATTGTTTAGTTAAAGAACCTTAATTGATTAAAGTAAAGTGTATCTAAAAATAATTATAAAGTGGTTCATATATGATCCAATTTAATTTTAAAACATACTCTCAAGAGTAATATTTCATAATTAAAATATGTAATACCACAATGGGGTTAATAATGTTGACAAAGTATAGAGTGAAACTGGTTTATACATAAATCCGTGAAGGGTATAAATTATTTTCACTGAAGAGTATTAGTTGTTTTTACTGAAGAGTATTGCTGATTTACACTAAAGAGTCTTAGTTGTTCGGTGAAAATGAACTAAGACTCTTCAGTGTAAACCAGTAATACTCTTCAGTAAAAATAACTAATATTTTTCAGTGAAAACAACTAATACCCTTCAATGATTCATATATAAACCAATTTCACTCTATACATACTCAATAATGTTTCTAATTTATCACCAATAATGTCTGACTACAAATTGATATGTATACAATAAACCATATGTTATCATTTTTATCACTAAATTAACTCACATACGCAAGAAACAGTGATTTTTTTAGGACACTATCTTATGGATCTTTGCAAAATTATGACACCGTCTTTTCGGACTTACAAATATAGGAAACTATTTATAGACTTATAAAATTAGAACATTGTCTTTACAATCTTGCAAAATAAGGACAATAAAATGTGGATCAAATAAAGCCGAATTACGACAAAAACAATTAGCACATGATTTTTTTATTTGAATAAAGACTTTAATTTTTGCAAATAATTTGGCACTCTGTAGAAAACGACTACAAAATAATAGGTAACAAAGTTATAATATTATAAGTGTCTTTCATTTTGCTAACTACTTCATTAAAGTTACAATACTAATTATACTAATATGTATTATGTAATTCAAATTAACAAAAATTATGGATCCATATTTCATTTATATATTTCATGATTTTGAATATCATAGACTAACAAAATAAAAATTAAGGAAGTAATATGATTTAGAATGCTTAATATATAAAAATTAGAATGAATAGTAAAAAATGTGCGCTACACATCTCCATTCCAAACTGGTTTTTTTTTTTTCATTATGCAAAACTACCAAGTACCAATTACTTTGCATATATAATTTGTATTTTTATTTAGAGTTCAAATTTTAATATCAAATACTACGACAACAAATTATTGGTCAATGAATTTAGTCATACTACCAAATATTACGAAAACCAAGCTTTGTGTCCATCGCAATAACTTACATATACTAATTAAGGTTTAAATTATTTCTATAATTAAATTAAAATATACTAATTATATATCAAAAGATATTAATTTTTAATTCCTTTAAAATTATGTCCGCATACACTGCATCTTAATTAAGCTAGGTTGATAATGGACAATCCAAAACTTCAAAGATAAGTAAATATGGCCAACTTATGATACCTAAAATTTAGGGGAAATTAAAAAGATAATTTAAAATGTCCCTTAATTTCGGTCATAAATCGTGCTTAAATAATTAGAGTAAAATGAGGATTAATTATACATATATAAAAAGTATTAAAATTTGAACCAATATATAAAGAAAAATTAATTAACTTAAATATATAATATATCAAGTTTTTTTTATATATACCACACCATATATTCTCTATATATTCGGTAGAAAATTCAATGTAGACCCATGGAAGTTTAAAACATAATTTCAAAAATATCAATTCAAACTTAGCTAAAATATAAAAATGAGTTAAATGGGGTATCTAATTTGCAAATAAAGACCCTTTAAAAGCGCAACAAATACGGATGTATTAGGAAAACTTCGGGAAGAAAAACATGCCACATAATTTAATTACGGAATCTCTAAATCTTTAAATTGATTATATCTGACGTCAACGTCCTTTTTATTTTGGTCAACAAAGATTATGAACAATTAAACAAATTTTCTATACTCATCACAATTCACAAACGTTACTCTTCTTCAATTATTAAATTAGGGAACTTTGTCAATAGATAAGGAATTAACATGCTAATTTATAATAATTTAAATTATAATATAAAGTATACCCGTTAATTATTTTTAGATTAAGTGAAAGTGGACGAATAAATTTTAGGAAAGTGGACTATGTTTCTACAACACTGTTAATAAGATTTACATATTAAAGTCTATAATTAGGCAATACAATATTTAATATTTTATTCAAAGCATGGACAATTAGATAAAAGAAAATATAATAAATTAGGAAAACGTACCATAGGAACTCAGCTAACTTTCATATCGTAGTAATCAAAGATTTTAACCAATTGATCTAATTTTCCATAGTCATCACAAACATTACTTTCCCACCATTAAATTAGGATAAATAGTCAATAAGTAAGGAATTATTTAATAATTTATAGTATAATAAAAATTAAACCCGATAATTTATTTCACATTAATTGAAAGTGGATAAAGGAATGACTATAATTTAGGATCATTGACCACACGATTATAAAGATCTACACATTAAAATCTATAATCAATTATTAAAAAATATAAATATTTAATAAGAATCTTGAATTATTAGATGAAAGATAAAAAATAAAAATAAAAGTATATATTCGGTAGTTTTTAGGAACTTGCCCAACTCACATATTTTAGCAAACAAAGATATTAGCCAATTGTTATAATTTCCATAGTTATCACTTACGTTACCTTCCTATAATAATATTAGAATAAATTGTCAACAAATATTGACAATAAATATGACATTAATTAATAATTTAGAATTCATCTAAAAATTAAACACGTTATTCTATTGAAGGTGGATAAAGGAGTGATTATAATTTTGGATCATTAACCACATTGTTAATCACCAACTATCAACACAATTGGATTTTTTTTAACCAGGTCAAATTCAAGTAAATTAAAAAAAATCTTATTCAAAGACTGAAAATCAACTGAGCCCATTTTCCATAATTAAGAACATGTAACCTTCTTTCAATACTTATGAAATTAATTAAGAATTTATATCCCAGTAATTATAAGAGCAGTTACTATATTGTAAGTTAGTGGAAATTTGACCAAGATCGGATACAATTTAGGTCCGTGGACAAAACTTATTAAATATCAGAAGCATATTGAATCTAAGAGGAAATTCAATTTTAAAATAAATAAAAGAGAAATGTAACCAAAAATGAAAGTTGCAGAATCGGAGATGACTAAACTTGGAGTTTTGCAAAGCACCACAACAATTTGAACAGTTGGCAATGACAAAAGAAAGAAAAAAAGAATGACTCAAACATGGCAATAACCAAAATGGAAAGTAGCCGCAATGACCAATTCCATACTCGAAATACTGAAAGAAAATTTAGCACAAACAACTATCAAAGTTGCGAACAATCTTATTAATGTTGAATAGGCATATACAATATCCACATAAGGATATACAAAAGAACCATCAAAGAATGGATGATTTGTTCACGACAATACACCATAAAAAAAATGGAAGTAAAAAGAAAAACTTATACATTAATATTATAGAGGAAGGATCATCCCTCGAATCAAACGACTAACTAAACAAATCAAAGATTCTCCTCCAAGAAGATCGGTCCTGGCCGCACAAAAGAAGAGCAACGATCACATTAGAAATCAGAGATTATAAGATTAGGAAAGAATTGTTTTCTAGCTAGAATGACAGGAACCAAAAAATTAAAAAGCAAATGAATGAGGAAATGAGAGATGGAATATATAAATTTATAGATGTGAGAAAGTAAGAATGGACGTACACGATCAAAAGAAAAAAATAACAACGGATGAGATCATTTTACAATAAATGATTGAATTAGAGGGTGTCATTCTTGAAAAGAAGACATCCTAGGCATGCCACATAGGCAAGAAGAAGTTTGGCAATATAAAGGATATGATATGATTCCTTACCCTTGAACTATTCCTTACCGTTGAGCGGTAAATTAATTATACATATAAGAATATGTGCTTTATTTTTATTTAAAATTTATTATAGCTATTGACGTTTACGTGAATTACTCCAATATCAGCTACGTAATCATTTGGTCATTGATGTCGTTTCTTCTCCAACTATTTATCGCTACTCCAACATATGTATATGATAAATTTCTTTGACATTTATTTACAAGGGAATTTAGTGGTTATCCAGAAATATGTCTTCAATTTATTAAAATTTTAATTATTTTATAATAATTTCATTGTTGATATTTTAAAAGGGGAGAATAATTATTTAGTGCATTATGTGTAGAGGCATTAGTATTTAGTATTACTAATTTTTTTTATTACTGTTTTAATCAATTTGTATAGTATTATTATTGTTATGCACTTAGGTGTGTCGGTTACTTTTGTCTATCTACTATGGTAGTTTGTATGCATGGTAATTGTTAATATGGTGAGAGTTATTGTATGATGAATGATTGTAACGGTTTTTTTGGATGAAATGAGTCTTTTTCCTTTAATATTGTTAATGAGTTCCCGTGGTCAATGATATTTTGTTTGAATTTCGCATTAATTGATCTCTTGTCATATTATTTTCACATGTTTTATTTTTTGAGGGTGGTTCCTTTTTTATTTTGATTGTTGTTATCAATCTCTGCCGGAAAATTAATTCGGGTTTGTCGCCAATAATTGTTTGTCAGCCATCGATGGAAAATGAAACAAGGTATGTTCTATTTCAATATTGAATGACGTTAGTGTATTTTGTCTTTTTGTCTTTTTTTTTTTGTAAATGTCATTGACCACACCTTTTATCATTTTGGGATGAGAATGATTTGCAGTGATATGCTAGTGTGATTTGTGGTTGTTTTTTTTTTAAAGTAGATTACCACATCCAATATCATGTGAGGTTGAAAAAGTTTTGTAGTTTTCTTTCATTTTGGTACTTATTGGTAAGTTGCACGAGAGATTGTTGATATATATGGTGAGCGTAGTCATGTTTGTATGTGTAAAAGTATATTCATGACTGCAAATTATAAGAAAAATGAAAGTTTTAGTTCTGAGACAATATTAATGTTTATGCACATATGTTTGTTTAACTGAACATATGCAATTTTTTGTACAACAGAACTGCACATTAATTTGCTAATTGTCTTTTTTGGTTTTAGCATTGTAATTTAAAATACCAAGTGTGTTGTTGAAGTTGCACATGTTGTTGTGCATTGAATGTTTGAGGTTTATTCCCATATTTTTTTCCCCATGGTTAAATGTTGTCCATGTGCATTTTTCTAGTTCTTTTTAAACATGTATATGTGCAACTTTTAAAGGTGAAAGTTGCACACAGTTATACCAAACATGTTTGTGTGTTATGCGTACTCTTCCTCCCCCCTGGTAAATGCCGATTCTGTTTCAGTTGCATAGGTGTCGTCGTTGACGGGTATTGCAAAGGTGTGGTTCAAAGACGTTTTTATTGCGGTGGTGCCGTCGCCGGTGGAGTGTTGCTGAGGAACTGTTCGGGGTCGTCTCTTCCGTCTCCGACGGCAATGTATTGGCTTCGTCTGAAATTACTTTGTGTGTTGATAGGCGAACACCAATCAATATATGGTGAACAACAACTTAAAGCCCAAGCATCGACCCCAAATTAGAGACGATTAACAAAGAAAATCAAAAGGGAGTGCATAAATCAATCCAGAAGGTGTATTGAACGATGAACAACTCCCGCGATGAACAACATACTAGCGAACAGGTCCTGAGACCCGAGGCTAGATATGGACCCTACATCAAGTCATTAATGACGAGCAACATTGTCAAAATGAGGTGCATTTACCAGCCTAAGAGGTGCATGTTGACGAACAAAGGACCAAGATCCCGAAGCCTATATATATGGAATACAAAGGCGAACAGCTTCCGAACCATGACCTCAAGAGGCGAACAACTTTTACCGAAAGAACAATTTGGACCAACCAAGCCAATCAAGACGAACAACAATGAGTCCGAGATAAGGCCAAAGGAGACTTTGTAACTAAGTTTCAGCTTAGATAAGGTCAAACAAGGTCAAAGGACACTTGTCTAACATGCAAGCTAGGAATTCCAAGAGTCTTGTACACCACCTACTTGATGGCCTCTATAAATAGTTGCTCAACAGGTGAGAAATAGAAGTTCAAATTCACAAATACTCCCAAAACACACACAAACACACCTAAACGTGCACACATACGAAATAAATACGGATTTTTACAACCCAAACCTTCGATTTATCATTTACGGTGATAATCAATCACACGTTCTTGTTTGGTGATCCTAAACCGAATTAAAACAGCCACAAATCCTCTCGATTAAATTTGATCATCAACAAATTGGCGCTAGAAGGAGGGTTCGAACCTCCGGTTAAGTGTGATTAATCAAGAACTTCAAGTTTAAAAGCCTGAAGATTTGAAGAAATCCTTGAAGATTCAAACAAAAGTGTTCTTGGTGTTCTTCAATATAAAATTTGAAGATTTAAAGTCAAAGATTGAGAAGATAATTCAAAACAGGATGCCTCGATCCAAAGAAACACAAGCTTCACGGCTATCAAGGAGAGCTTCTCCCACTCGAGCTTCGTTAGTTGGCCACCAAGATCGTGAGCCCAGACATGCGAACAGATCAAGACTTACGGCCGTAGACCATAACATTCCACCAGAATTGGAGGCTCTGGCGAGCAACCCTGATGAACTGGCTAAAACCATTGCTGCTCTCCAAACTATCCAGAGGCAACAAGAACAAAACAGACCCTCACAAGCAAGGTCTAAGACTAGACCATTGGAAGTTGTAAGAGTCAGGTCAAATAGGGGCGAGCAACATGAGGTGAACAGTGCCCAAGTCCGGCAAGATAAGGGCAAAGCCAAAGTAGCCGACCAAGCAGAGGGTCAGGTTGAGTCTGCACATGGGCGAACAATAATTTCCAGCCATGGGACAACTCGTTCCAGTGCACAGGACAGGCTTGGCCGACCTCAACTTCAGAAAGAAGTTGCTCGCCAGGGAGTAGGAGATGGGCGAGCAACTTTTGAGCAGGCTCGTCCATCCGTGCACGAAAGACTATCTCAGTCAGCCTTTAGGCGCCTAGGGTCAAATGTGGCGAGCAACCCTAGGAAACAACTTCAAGAAATACCCGCTCCAAGTGAGGGACTGAGACGAGCAGAAAGGCCAGTGCCTTTGCTCGCCGAACAGCCTCCAAGTCAGGGGGCGTCTCTTGAGGAGTTATCTAGCCTAAGAAAGGTTGAGGAGAGCATGCAGGGGCAACTTGACCAACAAAGAGGGATGGGGACGACCAGCATGCCATCCTCCCCTTTGTCATCCATCATATTGAAGGCCCCGATCCAGAAAAAGATCCAGTTTCCGACAAGTATACAATATGAAGGCATTGCTGACCCCCGAGTCCATTTAACGAAGTATTCGAATTACATGATTTCTGTGGGAGCCAGTGATGCCACCCAATGCCGAAATTTCTCCTTGACTTTGGGGGATAGAGTACACAAGTGGTTTTCTGCAATGCCATCAGCATCAATCCACTCATTTGCTCAACTAAGCCGAGAGTTCCTTTCCCACTTCTCAACTGCTAGGTCATATCTATCCCAAAAATATCGGTTGTCAGACTTAAAGCAAAATGACGACGAGTCAGACCTGGCGTTTATGGAAAGATTCAACAAAGTGCTGTTAGAAGAGGAGCCAGTTAGCGAAGATACAAAAATCGTAGCTATCATGGCCGGGTTAAAGAAATGATCTGAATTACGGAAGGAGGTATGTCTGAAGTGCCAGAAAAGCTATGCCGAATTCAGAAACCAAGCCGGTATATTTGTTTCCATGCACGAAGCCCTGCAAGCAAACTTGGGAGAAAACAAAACTGACCCCAAGGAGAACAACAAAAAACCCGGTGGAACAAGCTATAGGGTCCCTAAAAATATGAAGGCATTTACTGAAGGGACGGAGCTAAAGGAAAAGCTAAATCAAGTGCTAACAGTACCAATCGATACTGTGTATGGGAATGTGAAGGAGAAAGAGTTGCTCTCCCCTCCAAGAAGGATTCGCCAAGAAACTGGCAAACTCAACTCTAACAAGTATTGTACCTACCATCAAAGCGTGGGGCACTTTACTAGCGAGTGCAGAGATTTTCTCAAGCAACTTTGGCGGTTCTATGAGGAGGGAAAGCTCTCCGACTTCGTCAAAAGGCAACTTGGAAAGAGAGGACAGGGGGATGAAAGTGACAATCAACCTCCACGAAATAATAAACCCGAGCGACCAGTTCCAGCCGTTGTTGCTCGTCCATTAGAGAATCTATACATGATGGAACCCTCAGGACCTGCGGGAGGATGTTCTAATGGACGACCACCAATTTCCAATCGAAAAAGAAAAGTCAAATTACGAGCGATCGACCAAGTTCAAGAAATGGGGGTTAATCCGTCCATCATGCAAACAGCGGAATTAACCTTTACTGGAAAAGACTTGGAGGGAATATTACCCCCCACAATGATTCGCTCATGATTTATGCTAAGATCATGGGGACCAGAGTGCATAGACTGTTGGTGGACACCGGGGCATACACCAACATCCTCTTCATGAAGACACTTGATCGACTGGGGGATTTTGCAGGCTATATCCGAGACTCAAATCATCGTATCTTAGGTTTTGGAAATGCTGTAACAATCCCTCTAGGAATAATTACTCTGTCTGTGCAACTTGTAACGATCGAGAAACCCGAAAAAAATATCACTAGAATGGTAGATTTCTTGGTTGTAGATCAGGAATCGACTTAAAATGGGTTTCTTGGTCGGCCCTTTTTAAATGAATTTAAAGCTGCATGTTCAACTTACCACTATTGCATAAAGTTCCCAATAGCAAGTGGGGCAGACTCAATAAAGGGAGACCAAAGAAAAGCTCGTGAATGTCTCCTACAATTACAAGCAAAACAAGCACAAGTATCCATGATGGAAGCCACCACCAGCTACCCAGTTGATGAACCATCAGTGCTGGAAAACATGATGGATATGGAAGAAGACCATATGGATACTGACGAGCAGCCTCCTGACGAGCAAGTGTTGGACGAACAACTCATCACCACCCATGGAAAACTTCCATTTGACGAACAAAATAGGGGGTGGTGACGAGCAACGTACAATAGATAACTTGGAGGGCCGGATATTGACTAACAACAATGGGTCAGAACCAGCAGATGATCTAGAGCCCCGCCTGGGAGCAGAGCCCATGAACATCGAAAATGATTTCAACCCTGAGGGACCAATACTTGATCCTCATTGGAAAGGACAAAAACGACGAGCAACTCCAGTCGAAGAACCGGAGACGTTCAAAGTTAATCCTGGAAACTAATATCTCGAATTATGCATAGGATCTGAGCTCCTTAAGCCTTACAGATCCCAAATGAAAGAGTTCATCAGCAAGAATCTAGATGTTTTTGCTTGGTCTCATGCAGACATGGTGGGAATAGATCCAAAGCATGCTTGCCACAAGCTTAATATCAATCAAGCAAAAAGGTCAGTCCATCAAAAACGAAGAAAATATGGCCCAAACAAATACCAAGCTTTAAATGAAGAGGTGAAGAAGTTGTTAGACAACGATCTAATCCGACAAGCACTCTGTCCACAGTGGGTAGCAAACCTAGTCCTTGTGTGGAAACCAAACGGGACCTGGAGGCTATGCATAGATTTTACGGATCTGAATGCAGCATGCCCGAAGGACAACTTTTCTCTCCCCCATATTGATCAATTGGTGGACAACACTGCGGGTCACGAGATGCTAACGTTCATGGATGCATTTGTCGGGTACCATCAAATCCCAATACATCCAGACGATCAAGAAAATACAGCATTTTATACGAACAAAAACTTACTGTGTTGGAAAAGAATGCCATTCGGCCTCATCAATGCCGGAGCAACATATCAGAGGTTGGTGAACAAGATGTTCGACGAACAAATTGGAGTTACTGTAGAAGTCTACGTAGACGATATTGTAGTCTAGAGTCCTCGAAAAGAAGATCATCTCCAACATTTAACCCAGGTGTTCGAAATCCTTCGACACTACAACATGAAGTTGAATCCAACGAAAAACAGCTTTGGAGTTTATTCGGGGAAGTTTTTGGGCCATCTTGTTAGCCAACGAGGGATCGAGGCCAATCCAACAAAAGTCAAAGCCATCGTGGATATGCAACCACCATGTTCGGTAAAAGAGGTGTAGAGGCTCACAGGATGCCTAGCAGCATTGAACTGGTTCATATCCCGATCGGGAGACAAGTGTCGTCCATTCTTTGAGGCCATCAAGAAGGGAAAATTTACGTGGACTAACAACTGCCAAAAGACGTTTGACCAACTTAAAGACTACCTGGGAGATGTTAAAATCCTATCAAAGCCCATCCCAGGAGAAAAGCTCTATTTGTACTTGGCAGCATCAGAAGTGACGATCAACTCTGTTCTGGTACGGGAGGACGACAAATTTCATCAACCAATCTATTACGTCAGCCAGGCTTTACACAAGGCGGAGATCAAATATTCCCCGACAGAAAAGTTGGCGTATGCACTTGTTATGAGTGTGAGAAAGTTACGACCATACTTCTTCGACCATCAAGTTAAGGTGCTAACAACTTTCCCATTCAAACAAATTCTCCATCGCCCAGACACAGTTGGTCGTCTATTAAGATGGTCACTAGAGATTAGCCCGTTTGGGGTAACCTATGCTCCTCGAACAGCGATCAAAGGGCAAGCTTTAGCCGACTTTATTGTCGAACTAACTTTCCCATCAGATCCGACGAGAGGACTTGATCATCCCTGGCATCTCTATGTCGACGGATCTTTAACTAATATAGCCTCAGGGGCAGGAGTGGTCCTGATAAGCCCTGATAGACAGGTTTTCACCTCGGCAATCAGATTTGGTTTCATGGCTACCAACAACGAAGCTGAATATAAAGCTCTTATTGCTGGTCTCAACTTATCCCTGGTAGTAGGTGTCAGACTTTTGCAAATATTCGGCGATTCACAACTGATTGTGAATCAAGTCCGGGGTGAATACGAAGCAAAAGACGATCACATGATCGAGTATCAACGAATTGTTGCCCACCTTATATCCTTACTGGACCAAGTCTTCATTGAACAAATTCCTAGGATGAGCAACACTCAGGCAGATGCATTGGCCCGACTAGCAACAAGCGAGGGGCCTGCAGAGTTGGCAGACATTATAATCACAAAGATGAACAACCCGTCAACAATAAGTTATAATGTCAACCAACTATGCGAACAAGCAAGTGAAGAAGAAGATTGGAGAACAAATATAGTCAAATATTTGAAAAGTGGAGAAAAAACCAAACAACTCTTTTGAAGCTGCCAAGCTAACAAAGCAAGCCGTCAGATATACCCTGGTGGGCGAGCAGTTTTACAAAAGAGGAATATCAATTCCACTTCTCAAATGTTTGCCTAGGGGGCAAGGACGAGCAATACTCGAAGAAATACATGCTGGAGTATGTGGAAATCACACTGGGGGCAAGCCTTGACATACAAAACTATCAGACAAGGTTATTATTGGCCGACTTTACGTCAGGACGCAATCAAGCAAGCAAAAACTTATCATCAATGTCAGATTTTTGCCCCAAACATTCATACCCCGGCTCAGGAGCTCGTATCAGTTTACAGCCCATGGCTATTTGCAAGATGGGGGATGAACATTATTGATCCTTTCCCAGCAGGAGTTGGAAATGATCGATTCGCCGTCGTGGCAATCGATTATTATATGAAATGGGCAGAACCAGAGGCCATGATGAAAATTACGCAACAAAAGATGATCAACTTCATATGGAAGAACATTGTCTGTCGTTTTGGGGTTCCACAAACCATTGTGATAGACAATGGTCCGCAGTTTGATGGGAAAGAGTTGAGAGATTTCTGTACAAAGTGGAGGATCAAAAAATATTATTCTACTCCCTATCATCCCCAATCAAATGGACAAGTTGAAGCTGTGAATAAGATTATCAAGCATACGTTGAAAGTACGATTGGCAGAGAGCAAAAGTTGTTGGTCTGAAGAACTCCCGGAAGTCTTGTGGGCATATAGAGTTTCTCCCAAGTCAAGCACTGGAGAAACACCTTTTGCAATGGCTTTCGGAACAGAAGTTGTGATACCAATTGAATTAAAGACCAACACAATCAGGACGACCAACTTTAATGAACAAGCAAACAACTCTGCTTTAGCTACTGAAATGGATTTGCTCGAAGAAAAAAAAATAAATGCCTAGCTAAAAAATGCTACCTACAAGCAGCGAGCAGAACGCTACTATAATTCCCATGTGAAAATCAGGGAATTCAGAGTTGGAGATTTGGTTCTAAGAAAGTTGCTCGCCCAACCTCTAGGTGTATTGGGACCAACTTGGGAGGGCCCATATCGCATAACGGACAAATTCCTTAATGGTGTATACGATATTGAAGATATGGAAGACAAGCCGACCCAATATTCCTGGAATGCTGTACATCTAAAGAAGTACTATCAATAGGTCGAACAAGTTCAATTGTTGGGCAAACAAATGTCTTTGGGGGCAAGTGAACCAAATGAACCAAAAACTTGCCTAATTTTTTTGGAAATTTTGCTTAGAACGAAATGTTGCTCGGCAAAAATATTATAAGCGAGCACGGTTTGATAGTGTTCAAAGTTGTTCATCAGATAGTATATGTTAATTATGAACAGTCTTACAACACTTGTAATTTCCAATGTAAATATAGTTGTTCGTTGAAAGAAAAGTCCAAAGCTCAAGGTATAAGCCCATTTTTAAGGACCAAGACTACTTAAAGATTGTTCGTTTTTTAAGATGAACAGAACCTAAGGCTAAACCCTTATTCTATTAAAAGGCAAAATTCAAATCGAACAAAGCCCAATATTATATGTTATAATTGCAAAAGCATTAAATAAAAATGTAAAGGCAATTAACATATAAAAAGAAGATGAGCGAACAGAAAAGACATTCATTAAATAAAAAGGCTTTAAGCCTAAAAAAATAGTACAGTATGAAAAGAAAAAGTGCTACAAAAAGAACAAGCAACTATTACAGGAAGAGATTGAGAAATTCTAAGTCCTAATCATATTGTTGCTTGCTCTGAGGGAGATCTGGAATTTGATCGGCAGGAGGGTCAACGATCATATTCCTGGTCAGGTCCTCGGCCGCTTTCTGTTCTTACTCCTGGGCAGCCTGCTCTACGAACTCGGTCAAATCCTTGCCCATCTCCTCCACTAAATCTTTGTACTCGTATGCATTAGCTAGACGAATACAGTCGGCATAGGTACAAATATAGCCTAAGTTGGAGATGGGAGCAGATCGGACTTGCAGCTCGGCCTCCAGTTGCTCACCGGTGTACATACTGACATCAACCTCCTTGAGGCGAGCAACTTCCGCCTCGAGTTCATCGATCTTCTATTCGGCAGCAGTTAGCCTCTTCACTCCTTCTTTGAGCAAAGCCTCTTTACATTTCAGCTCGGCAGACAGGCCTTGAATGTCCTCAAGATATTTCTTCTCGGAGTCAAGAGTGAGGTTGAGCTGATTGTTCAGGCGAGCAATTTTGGCCTCGTAATTGTTAACGAGGTCATCCTTCTCCTCAGTAAGCTGCCGAGCAACACCGGCATACCGACAAACAGCATCTTCTAGCTCGGCGAGCTGGGCCATCCCCTTCTGGGCAGTCACAAGGGCATTGGCATGTTGAAGCATAGAGTAGTTGTTGGGAAATTAGGGGTGCCCGGAATCTATTCGGGATGAAATTTAAATACGAATTTAAATTCAATTATTACTAGCATGAATTAATCCTAATTAATTCAAATAATAATTCCAACAACAAATTTAACATCATGCATATTGAATTAATTCACATAAAATCTAGGCGGAATAAACAAGAATTTATGCGACTTACGTACCTCTTGTAGAATTGGCCTTTGAATAAACGGGACAATCACGATCATACTTTATCAACCCAAAAACCTTCTCAAGTATTTTCATTTCGCCTTACTTGATCACCGGTGGGAGATGCTTTCAAGTAATTTAAATAACTAAGGAAAAATAAAAATATATATGCTCTTGATTTTTCCAACACATGGAATTATGTACTTGGGGATGAAATAATCACCCCCTATTTATAAAGTGAGATGGCCGAAATTTTTAGGATTATTTGGGCTTGGAGAAAATCTTTTCTTAGACTCTAAGAAATCTTGAATATATCTCATATATTCTTTTCTCCACAATAAAATATTCCACAAAAATCTCACTCACCTTAATGACTTGTGTTTTTCGAAAATTATAGGGGAAAATCCAAGATTTGGATCTTCTTGAATATATGAGATAATCTTGTATTCCAAGAATACTTATCTTCCATAATATCTTTCCAAGAAAATTAAAAAAAAAATCTCTCCTAATTAACCAATTTTCGAAAATCACATTAGAAAAATCAGCATTATATTTTCTTTTTATTTTAATCACCTTATCATTATTGGGCTACTTAATGGGCTACTTGAGGGGCCTTTAAGGAGAATTAAGATTGAACCTCCTAATGGACTTCTGAATTTCAATATTGAGCCCCAATATAATTCAATCCATTAATATTAATTATTACCACTAATAAATTAATATTGCACTATCCATCTTAATCCATATTACGATAATATGGGCTCCCGGTTATTATTTTCCGCTTTTAAGATTATCAAATCCATTAATTAATTAAGCTTCTGAATAGCTCTAAATTAATTAATATATTTCACCTTGGAGTAAAGACAGCTCAACATTATTATCCGTACCGAAGAAACTGATTCTTCACTTGCAAGATTTGGTACGATTAAACTTCTGAGCCCACCAGGGGAACTAATCACACGAGCCGTACTCGTACGCGTTTCTCGGTATTAAATCTTAGCAACCGTCGTATGATTAATATTACTGCCCAAAGCACAAGGTTCGAAGTCACAATGATTCTCACCCAACATGAATCAAAGCAGTAACCATTAAGCACACACGGTCCTATTTAAGTGACGGAGATTAAGAAATCAATAACCACTGAGGTCTAATTCTTCACATTTCAGAACAGAAGAATTTATCCTCGCTGTAGGTCCTCTTTAACACATACTAAATGTGCTAGTGCAATCTCCTAGTCAAGACAGACCAATCTGAGCCTTACACATCGACCTTTCACGGTGGATTGTTCAATTCCACCTAGGTCGTGAACATGTACGTTTAGTTACAAGTAAACTGTTAATGTTGTCTTCCGTGATCGGGTATCACCACATTAACTACAATGTAACATGTACCATATATTGAACGATTTGCAATAAATATTCAACATTCAATCATATCTAAAGCAAATGTGATAAAAGAATTATTCTCATAAACAAGTGTTTGATACACGAGTTATACAAAGTAAAAACATACTTTCACGTATAACTCCAACAGCTGGCTCCATTAAAAGTCAGGATTCATGCCTGGAGGGTGTTGAAGGAAAGATTACCAACGGCGACAAAACTTCATAGGTACCATATTTTACAACCTGGGGCAGATTTGAGGTGCGTTTTGTGTAACGAGGAAGCTGAAACAGTTAGACATGTTTTCTTTGAATATTCTTTCTCTTATCAATTATGGATGAAATGTTGTGAATGGTTCGGGATGACGTCGGTGTGTTCATCGACTCCCTCAATTAATTTACTACATTTTAGCAATTTTCTAGAGAAGAAAAAAGGTAGGAATAGATATTCAACATTCAATCATAACATGTACCATATATTGAACGGTTTGCAATATGTGATCTTACGTGATCGGGTATCACCATATTAACTACAATGTAATATGTACCATATATTGAACGGTTTGCAATAGATATTCAACATTCAATCATAACTAAAGCAAATGCGATAAAAGAATTATTCTCATAAACAAGTGTTTGATACACGAGTTATACAAAGTAAAAGCATACTTTCACGTATAACTCCAACAGTAGTGGAAGTTGTCCGCCACCCCCTGCGCAGTGATAGTCTTCTCCAGAGGCCTAGTCCAAGCCCTGGAGATCAACCATGTGGCCCTCCGAACATGCTCGTCCGGAATCTCCCTTATATTAACGGGGTCTTGGAGCAAGCATATTGATGCACCAGGTTTGCTCGCCTGGGATGATCCTCGGGCCGGTATCTGCGAATAACTTTATAAACTTACACTTAGAAAAATTCAAGAGAGAAGAACTGGAGTTAAGACTACTAAAAAGGAAGGTACACTTACTCAGCAAATTTGCGCTCATCCCAGCCAAGGTGGGTGATATCTTCTGGGCCGCGAATGGGGGTGACATCTTTCCCACTTTTGCTCGCCCTTTCAGTTGGCTCAATGGAAGAATGACGAACAGCATCTTCGTGGTGGGGGCGAGCATACCCTTTTCCCAATTTGTCTTTCCCCTTAGTTTGAGCCGGGCAGCTACAGTGACAGGGGTCCCATCACCCCTCTTCAATCTCCCCCTCCCCCCCCCCCCCCCACGGAGAAGAATAGGGGGGGATGGTAGTTGAACATTTTGTGGGGAGGCGACCTGGCGAGGAACCTTGGCCCCCTCCGGTTTGTTCGTCATGGCTAGGACCTTAGACGGCGGATCCCCTTTTATTTTACGTCCCTTGGGAGGTGGAATTTCGTGAACTCTTTGTTCCAAAAGTCCAAAGCAAGGGGGACAACTACTGTGACTTGTTCGGCTAAAAAAAAAAAAAAAGAAAGAGGAGAGTAAGTTAAAGCTGAGCAAGAATGGCAAATGACGAACAAGAATAACTTGAGGACTTAGAAATTTTAGCATAGTTGGGGGCACCTCAATCTGAGCCTCGAGATGATGCGGATACGTGAAGAGGTGGGCAGCTTTCTTGCACCTCTCTTTGTTCATGTATTGAATCGTCCTATCAGCTTTATTCCTAAGGCCGACCAAACATGAAGTGAAGAGAAATTCTGAGCCGATTTCCTCCTCTTCCGTATTCCACTTGAGAAGGTGGGGACCTGCGAACAAACAAAAAAAATTAAATTAGAACTACATTGTTCAAGGGCGAGCAAAGTTAAGCTTACGTTTAATTTTTCCATAAGAAGTTGGGGAATTAATGCGCCCAACACCACCGTGTGGGCTAGAGGATGCTCGTTAATCACCCCCGATGAAAAAGAAGTGTTGTTTCCAGTCCCGAATCTTGTTCGACACTCCTTCAACGATTTTGAGCCCAGTGCGAGCCTTCAAGTAATAATACCCATCTTCTCCCACTGGGCATTTTGTGATCGTCATGAGGTAATTAATCTTCTCGGCGTAATACGATCAATGTATCCCTCTAAGGCGAACAAACCTATTGTGCCGAGCAAGTTCATCCACCCTATTGGAGTTATTTGAGTAATGGCCAGGTTGGTCGCCTCCAGAAAACGACCAACTACTGGGGGCAAGGGTAGCCTCAGACCGGCCATCAGTGTATGAATGTTGATCGCTGTGCACCCAGGCGGAGGACGATAAACTTTTTCTTTTCTCCTTGAGGCCCACATATGCACATCAAAGGGAATCTGATACGTCTCTCAGATGGAAGGGAGGTCATCTTCGCGAACAACACTCTTAATTTTGCTCGCCTGGAGCCCAGTCTTCTTCAATTTCATAACTTCTCATTCAGGGCGAGAAAAGTTGTTCGCGTGTTCGTTTGAATATGCTCGCCATTCAAAGGGGCGAGCAACTCCTGATGGGATCTCATTCTCCAACATTTTAGGATGCGGAAAGTCTTTCCCCTCCAAAAATTTGCGAGTAAGCTCGCCGAATTCGAGATCTACCGATTCAGCACTTGAAGAGTCCCCGCTCGAATCCCTGCTCGCCACAACCACAACTTCACCTCCAGATGGGCGAGCACCAGTATCCTCCACGCCGTCTTTAATTCTTCGTTCTTCATCACGATCCGGTTACAATTTATTTTACAAAAAAATAAATACTAGATCTAGACTAGTCTATTACAATGATCGAATTAAAATAAAACAACTAATCTACTCGTGGATTTTCTCACGAGAAAAACGAATTCGAACGAATCGAATTAAAAATAATTAATTCACACGCATGAAAAATAACAACATTAAAACCATGATGACAATTTGATACCTGCAAAAAAGATCTAGTAATTCTACTATCCAATTTCAATTTAATGTTTAACAATTTAAATTCCAATTTAAAGATCAAAGCCCGAAACCGTGGCTCTGATACCAGTTGTTGGGAAAAAAATAGAGGTGTTTGGGAACTATTCGGGATGAAATTCAAATACGAATTTAAATACAATTATTACTAGCATGAATTAATCCTAATTAATTCAAATAATAATTCCAACAACTAATTTATCATCATGCATGTTGAATTAATTCACATATAATCTAGGCGGAATAAACAAGATAATATGTGACTTACGTACCTCTTGTAGACTTGGCCTTTGAATAAATGGGACGATCACGATCTCGCTTTATCAACCCAAAAGCCTTCTCAAATATTCCCTTTCACCTTGTTCAATCACCGGTGGGAGATGCTATCGAACAATTTAAATAACTAAGGAAAAAGAAAAATATCTATGCTCTTGATTTTTCCAACACATGGAATTATGTAAGGGGATGAAATAATCACCCCTATTTATAGATGAAGTGGCCGAAATTTTTGAGTATTTTATGGGCCTGGAGAAAATCTTTTCTTAATCTCTAAGAAATCTTGAATATATCTCATATATTCTTTTCTCCATAATAAAATATTCCACAAAAATCTCACTCATCTATTCAACTTGTTATTTTCGAAAATTTTAAGAAGTAAATCACAAGATTTGGATCTTCTTGAATATATGAGATAATCTTGTATTCCAAGAATACTTATCTTCCATAATATCTTTCCAAGAAAATCAACAAAATCTTTTTCCTTCTTAATCCCTAATATTCGAATTTAACAAAGAAAAATCAGCAATATATTTTCCTTTTATTTTAATCACCTTATCATTATTGGGCTACTTAATGGGCTACTTGAGGGGCCTTTAAGGAGAATTAAGATTGGACCTCCTAATGGACTTCTGAATTTCAATATTGAGCCCCAATATAATTCAATCCATTAATATTAATTATTATCACTAATAAATTAATATTGCACTATCCATCTTAATCCATATTACGATAATATGGGCTCCCGGTTATTATTTCCCGCGTTTAAGATTATCAAGTCCATTAATTAATTAAGCTTCGGAATAGCTCTAAATTAATTAATATATTTCACCTTGGAGTAAAGACAGCTCAACATTATTATTCGTACCAAAGAAACTAATTCTTCACTTGCAAGATTTGGTACAATAAAACTTTTGAGCCCACCAAGGGGACTAATCACACGAGCCGTACTCGCACGCGTTTCTCCGTATTAAATCTTAGCAACCGTCGTATGATTAATATTACTGCCCAAGACACAAAGTTCGAAGTCACAATGATTCTCACCCAACATGAATCAAAGCAGTAACCATTAAGCACACACGGTCCTATTTAAGTGACGGAGATTAAGAAATCAACAACCACTGAGGTCTAATTTTTCACCTTTCAGAACAGAAGAATTTATACTCGCTGTATGTCCTCTTCAACACATACTAAATGTGCTAGTGCAACCTCCTAGTCAAGACAGACCAATCTGAGCCTTATACATCGACCTTTCACAGCGGATTGTTCAATTCCACCTAGGTCGTGAACATGTACGTTTAGTTACAAGTAAACTGTTAATGTTGTCTTCCGTGATCGGGTATCACCACATTAACTACAATGTAACATGTACCATATATTGAACGGTTTGCAATAAATATTCAACATTCAATCATATCTAAAGAAAATGTGATAAAAGAATTATTCTCATAAACAAGTGTTGATACACGAGTTATACAAAGTAAAAGCATACTTTCACGTATAACTCCAACAATCTCCCACTTATATTTAAAGTCTGCTTTTTAGTATACATCATGCATGTCTTAGTTTAGTAGCTCTACGTGACATCTCATGTCAACCTACACTAACCTAATAATTCCTCCCACTTATACTTAAAGCAGATTGGCAATAGTCTTGACTCCCATTCCATCCACATGTCTCTCGAATGTACTCTGAGGCAGACCCTTTGTGAATGGATCGGCTAGGTTGTCACCCGACGCTATCTTTGCCACCTCTATATCTCCTCTCTTAACGATTTCTCGTATAAGATGGTATTTTCTTTCTATGTGTTTGCTGGCCTTGTGGGCTCTCGGTTCCTTTGAATTTGCAATTGCTCCGGCATTGTCACAAAAGACAGTTATCTTGTCGGGCAAATTCGGAACAACGTCCAAGTCCACTAAGAAGTTCTTGAGCCAAAATGCCTCTTTCGCTGCTTCACAAGCAGCTACATACTCGGCTTCCATGGTCGAATCAGCGATGCATTTCTGCTTAACGCTTCTCCATGAAATGGCTCCTCCTCCCATGTAAAACACACTACCCGAGGTTGACTTTCTTGAGTCTATGTCTGATTGGAAATCCGAGTCCGTGTATCCTACGGGAACAAGACTATCCGACTGGTAAATCAACATCCGCTCACGAGTTCTTTTCAGATACCTCAAGATGCACTTTACGGCAGTCCAATGGTCTTTCCCGAGATTACTTTGATATCTTACTACCATGCCCACGGCAAAGCAGATATCCGGTCTCGTACACAGCATTGCATACATAAGGCTTTCTACGGCTGAAGCGTACGGAACACCTTTCATGTCATCTATCTCCGCTTGCGTCTTAAGGCTCATTTCTTTCGATAGATGGATTCCGTGCCTAAAAGGTACAAAACCTTTCTTGGAATCTTGCATGCTGAAACGCTTCAAAACAGTGTCAATGTATGAAGTTTGCGATAAGCCCAACATCCTCTTCTTGCGATCGCAAGTGATCTTGATCCCAAGGATGTGACCGGCTTCCCCTAAGTCCTTCATATCAAATTGTTTTGACAGCCATACCTTTACGTCTGACAATACCTTTACATTGTTTCCAATGAGCAGAATATCGTCTACATATAATACTAAGAATACCACTGCAGTTCCGTCACGCTTCTTATACACACAACTTTTGAACTCGTTTTGATCAAACCCATAAGACTTAATCACTTGATCAAAACACTGGTTCCAAGTACGCGATGCTTGCTTAAGTCCATAAATGGATCTCTTAAGCTTGCAAACGAGGTGTTCTTGGCCTTTTTCAATAAAACCTTTGGGCTGTTGCATATAGATATTTATCCCGTCAAGACTTCCGTTAAGGAAAGCCGTCTTGACATCCATTTGCCAGATCTCGTAATCTAGGTGCGCAGCGATCGACAAGAGAATCCAGATAGACTTAAGTATAGCTACATGCGAAAAGGTTTCCTCATAATCGATCCCTTCTTTTTTAGTATACCCTTTGGCCACAAGCCTCGCTTTGAAGGTCTCCACCCTTCCGTCCGGTCCTCTTTTCCTCTTGTACACCCACTTGCATCCAATGGGTTCTACCCCACTGGATGGTTCGACCAACTCCCACACTTGATTATGATCCATCGAACCCATCTCGATTTCCATTGCGGTTTGCCATGCCTCCGCATCTTTGTCTTGGATTACCTCGTCGTACGTCCATGGGTCTGGTTCATCGCCGGGAACCAAATCCGAAGATTCTCCAATTCCCATGAATCTCTCGGGTTGCCTTGCAATCCTCCCACTACGATGGGGTTCCGGTTGTGAAGATGTGACGTGTGGTACATCATCTTGTATACTTGGTATCGAGGTTTGACCTCTCAATTCTTCTAAGGTAATTTCACTTTTAGGTTTCCTATTGTTCATATAGTTTTCCTCCAAGAATTTAAAGTGTGTACTAATCACGGTCTTTTGATCCTTAGGACTATAGAACATACACCCTTTTGTTCCCGCAGGGTATCCTATAAACAGCCTTAATTCCAAATGTGGATCCAACTTACCGGTTTCCTTATCTAGCACGTATGCCGGACAACCCCAAATCCGCACATGTCTTAGACTGGGCTTGCGCCCGGTCCACAATTCCATTGGGGTTTTAGGAACCGATTTGGATGGCACCAAGTTTAGAATGTAAGCCGCCGTTTCCAAGGCATTACCCCAAAACGACTTGGGTAAATCCGAATAACTCATCATGGATCGGACCATCTCTAAAAGAGTCCGGTTTCTTCGTTCCGCCACACCGTTCTGTTGAGAGGTTCCCGGTGCGGTTAACTGGGATACGATCCCTTCGTCCGATAAGTAGTTCAAGAATTCATCGCTGAGGTATTCGCTTCCACGATCTGGTCGTAGAAACTTGATACTCTTTTCCCTATGTTTCTCGGCTTCGGCCTTAAACTCTTTGAACTTATCAAAAGTTTCAGACTTATGCCTCATAAGGTAAATGTACCCATATCTCGAGTAACCGTCAATGAAGGTGACGAAATACTCATACCCCATTCTTGCTTTGATCGTCATTGGACCATACACATCGGTATGAATGAGTTCTAACACTTCTGTGGCTCTATTCCCCTTGGCTCCAAATGCCCTCTTGGTCATTTTACCCTCTAAACAGGATTCACAAGTTGGAAACGGCTCGACTTGGAATGATTCCAAGGATCCGTCTTTCACCAATCTCTCTATCCGCTTTAGATTAATATGACCTAGTCTAAGATGCCATAGAAGTGTTTCGTTCATCTTCGAAGAACGCTTTCTTTTATTACTCAAAATGATCGACGTGTTATTAGATTCATTATTTGAGTGGTGTGCACACTAAATCATATAGAGATTGTTTACCAACGTTCCATGATAGATAGTATCATTCTTAAAAGAAACAGTAACAACTTTATTAAAAGTAACTGAATATCCATCAAAAAACAACTTAGAAACTGAAATTAAATTCTTCCTAAAGTTCGGAACGTATAAAACATCTCTTAAAATTAAAACTCTATCTTCAAAAGATAGGTGCACGACTCCTACTGCTTCGGCTGCCACTCTCGTAGCATCGCCCAAAGTGATGGTGATCTCATTCTTGCTAAGTCGCCGGGTTAGCTGGAACCCCTGAAGAGTGAAACAAATATGATCAGTTGCCCCGGTATCCACTACCCAAACGTGGGCAGCATACGCCGCAACATATGTTTCAACGACTAAAGCATGAGACTTACCTTTCTTTCCCGCCTTCTTAGGCTTAGAACAGGTCGCCCTCCAATGTCCCTTTTCAACACAATTGAAGCACTTACCCTTAGCAGCTTTCTTTCCACCTCCTTCTCCCTTTGCCTTGGGTTTCGCAACGGTTGGATTTGCTTGGGTCTGGCCTTTCGTCCTCTTCCTCTTCTTCCCTCCCTTGGGACCCGAAGAGGAAGACGGACCGTTTGCCACCATAGCAACGGTTTGGTGATCCATTAAAGTCTCCGCCGATACCAAAGCTTGCAAGAGCTCGGGCAAACTATTTGCCCGGTCATTCATTTGATAGTTCAACTGAAACTGCTCAAAGCTCTTCGGCAAAGAATGGAGTACGAAATCGACCTTAGTATGGAGGTCAAATTCTGCACCAAGTACTTCCAAATTATTGAGATAACCCATCATCTCGATAACGTGATCCCTTACGGGCGTACCTTCCACCATCTTCAACGAAAGCATCTTTCACATGGTAATTTACCTAGCTGTACGGTTCTGATGTTTAAACATCGCTTCAAGATTGAGCATTATCTCAGAGGCGGTCTCCATGTGTTGGTGTTGGTGTTGCAACACATCTGACATTGAAGCCAGAATAGTACACCTAGCCATCTCATCGGAGTCTAACCAACTCTTATGCTCTTTCTTGACCGACTTGCTCGCATCTTCGGCAGGCTCTTGGGGCTTAGGAGTAGTAAGTACCCATTTGTGATGTTGAGCGGTTAGGACAATATCAAGATTACGTTTTCAATCAACATAGTTCTCACCAACAAGTTTGTTATCTTTAAGTATACTAAACAGTGGATTAAAAGGTTGCGACATGATGAACTGAGAATAAAACATACATTCATATCAATATCTAGAAAAATACGAAATTATCACATAATTCGATCACATAAATTATATTGAAACCTTAAAATAATATAATCATGCATCAGCCAACATCTCGAAACAATTTAAATGCGCCACGAGGGGTGGTCTATACATTTAAATACATTCAAGCGGATCACAAACTTAAAAGTTACAAATCCTTAATTCAAAATTAATAGTTGGCTCCCACTTTGACCACATAAAAATTGACAGGGACTCCGAGGGGAGTAAGTTAATATCAATTTCCTATGCCTAAGTAATAACCATAATTAAATACAGGATTATTATTTCGCTTTGAGCAAGCCACTCGTGGTGAGGGTCAATACCGCCACTAGTAATAATCCACAATCATCCTTTCGGGATTTATTCATGTGAAATCCGTTCTTTTGGCCGATCCGAGGGGGAAATGTATTCCAAAAGAACTTTACAAATAAATAAATTATGGAGGCCAAATTAATCCAATTTTAATATCCGGAATAAAATTGCGATTAAATAAACATACTTAGTAATTTTCGAAAGTAAGGTTTTTCTTGGACAATTAAATTCATGCAAACACATATTAATAAATAATAATAAGTGCACGAAATAAAACATCCATCAAAACAAAATTAAACACATTGGAGCACTCAAATCCAATTGTCACAGTTTAATTTCTTCACGTCTTGATGCGAAAAATTGTCCTTGTTGCTTTCCGTCGTTCGTCTCGACACGCTCCCACTCGAACAGCAACACTTCATCAAAAACAGCATCGTTTTGGGTTCGGGACGACGTTTAAAATCACACAAAAGAAAAAACAAGAACCGAAAAATTCCACAGCCCGAGATATGGTGCGCGTTGGCCCACGGAGTGGGCCCGCGCGCCTCTCGGCCAAGCAGCCGAGGCGCTGTGTGCCGGGCGCCGAAGCGCCGCACGTGAGGCGCCGAGGCGCTGCAGCCCGCGCCCCGAGGCGCGCGCGCGCGCTTGCGCAGCGCCGGCCACCCGTCGCGCGCGGGTCATGCGCAGTGCACCCCGTGCGCTGGGTTTCGACGTTCGTTCTCATTTTCTTCACCCCATGCACGATTTTACATCCATGCATGCGCCGTGCACGTATGCGTCGTCCGGGTACACCGTCTTTAATTCTTCGTTCTTCGTCACGATCCGGTTACAATTTATTTTACAAAAAAAATAAATACTAGATCTAGACTAGTCTATTACAATGATCGAATCAAAATAAAACAACTAATCTACTCGTGGATTTTCTCACGAGAAAAACGAATTCGAACGAATCAAATTAAAAACAATTAATTCACACGCGTGAAAAATAACAACATTAAAACCATGACAATTGGATACCTGCAAAAAAGATCTAGTAATTCTACTATCCAATTTCAATTTAATATTTAACAATTTAAATTCCAATTTAAAGATCAGAGCCCGAAACCGTGGCTCTGATACCAGTTGTTGGGAAAAAAATAGGGGTGCCCGGGAACTATTCGGGATGAAATTCAAATACGAATTTAAATACAATTATTACTAGCATGAATTAATCCTAATTAATTCAAATAATAATTCCAACAACTAATTTATCATCATGCATGTTGAATTAATTCACATATAATCTAGGCGGAATAAACAAGATAATATGTGACTTACGTACCTCTTGTAGACTTGGCCTTTGAATAAACGGGACGATCACGATCTCGATTTATCAACCCAAAAGCCTTCTCAAATATTCCCTTTCACCTTGTTCGATCACCGGTGGGAGATGCTATCGAACAATTTAAGGAAAAAGAAAAATATCTATGCTCTTGATTTTTCCAACACATGGAATTATGTACTTGGGGATGAAATAATCACCCCTATTTATAGATGAAGTGGCCGAAATTTTTGAGTATTTTATGGGCCTGGAGAAAATCTTTTCTTAGTCTCTAAGAAATCTTGAATATATCTCATATATTATTTTCTCCATAATAAAATATTCCACAAAAATCTCACTCACCTATTCAACTTGTAATTTTCGAAAATTTTAAGAAGTAAATCACAAGATTTGGATCTTTTTGAATATATGAGATAATCTTGTATTCCAAGAATACTTATCTTCCATAATATCTTTCCAAGAAAATCAACAAAATCTTTTTCCTTCTTAATTCCTAATTTTCGAATTTAACAAAGAAAAATCAGCAATATATTTTCTTTTTATTTTAATCACCTTATCATTATTGGGCTACTTAATGGGCTACTTGAGGGGCCTTTAAGGAGAATTAAGATTGGACCTCCTAATGGACTTCTGAATTTCAATATTGAGCCCCAATATAATTCAATCCATTAATATTAATTATTACCACTAATAAATTAATATTTCACTATCCATCTTAATCCATATTACGATAATATGGGCTCCCGGTTATTATTTCCAGCGTTTAAGATTATCAAGTCCATTAATTAATTAAGCTTCTGAATAGCTCTAAATTAATTAATATATTTCACCTTGGAGTAAAGACAACTCAACATTATTATTCGTACCGAAGAAACTAATTCTTCACTTGCAATATTTGGTACAATAAAACTTCTGAGCCCACCAAGGGGACTAATCACACGAGCCGTACTCGCACGCGTTTCTCCGTATTAAATCTTAGCAACCGTCGTATAATTAATATTACTGCCCAAGACACAAAGTTCGAAGTCACAATGATTCTCACCCAACATGAATCAAAGCAGTAACCATTAAGCACATACGGTCCTATTTAAGTGACGGAGATTAAGAAATCAACAACCACTGAGGTCTAATTTTTCACCTTTCAGAACAGAAGAATTTATCCTCGCTGTAGGTCCTCTTCAACACATACTAAATGTGCTAGTGCAATCTCCTAGTCAAGACAGACCAATCTGAGTCTTACACATCGACCTTTCACGGTTGATTGTTCAATTCCACCTAGGTCGTGAACATGTACGTTTAGTTACAAGTAAACTGTTAATGTTGTCTTCCGTGATCGGGTATCACCACATTAACTACAATGTAACATGTACCATATATTGAACGGTTTGCAATAAATATTCAACATTCAATCATATCTAAAGCAAATGTGATAAAAGAATTATTCTCATAAACAAGTGTTTGATACACGAGTTATACAAAGTAAAAGGATACTTTCACGTATAACTCCAACAGCTGGCTCCATTAAAAGTTAGGATTCATGCCTGGAGGGTGTTGAAGGAAAGATTACCAACGGCGACAAAACTTCATAGGTACCATGTTTTACAACCTGGGGCAGATTTGAGGTGCGTTTTGTGTAACGAGGAAGCTGAAACAGTTAGACATGTTTTCTTTGAATATTCTTTCTCTTATCAATTATGGATGAAATGTTGTGAATGGTTCGGGATGACGTCGGTGTGTTCATCGACTCCCTCAATTAATTTACTACATTTTAGCAATTTTATAGAGAAGAAAAAAGGTAGAGAGCTTGCAGTGTGCATGTGGGAATGTGTGATTTGGCTTTTATGGAAAACTAGGAACGCGGTAGTTTTTAGAAGGGCTCAACCCGTCTTGGAAGATTTATTTGTAGAATTGAAAAATAGAGTCTGGAGTTGGTTAGGCGTTTCACAAGCTAGTTTTAACTTGGAGAATTACCATGAATAGGTAAGGAGAGCTCAAAGTGTATTGTAATCCTCGGTTGGAGAGTAACAATTGTAAGCTGTACTCTGTGAGATATTGGGTATTTCTGGTACCCATATTTCGTTTTTAATAAATTATCTTTACTGATAAAAAAAAAAGGCAAACAACAACTTAAAGCCCTAATAAAGATTATAAAGCATCGACCCCAAATTAGAGATGATTAACAAAGAAAATCAAAAGGGAGTGCATAAATCAATTCAGGAGGTGTATTGAACGACGAACAACTCCCGCGACGAATAACATACTGGCGAACAGGTCCTGAGACCCAAGGCCAGATATGGACCCTACATTAAGTCATTAATGACGAGCAACATTGTCAAAAGAAGGTGCATTTACCAGCCTAAGAGGTGTATGTTGACGAACAAAGGACCAAGATCCCAAAGCCTATCTATACGGAATACAAAGGCGAACAGCTTCCGAACCATGACCTCAAGAGGCGAACAATTTTTACCGAAAGAACAATTCGGACCAATCAAGCCAATCAAGACGAACAACAATGAGTCCGAGATAAGACCAAATAAGACTTTGTAACTAAGTTTCAGCTTAGATAAGGTCAAACAAGGTCAAAGGACACTTGTCTAACATGTAAGCTAGGAAGTCCAAGAGTCTTATACACCACCTACTTGGTGGCCTCTATAAATAGTTGCTCACCAATTGAGAAATAGAAGTTCAAATTCACAAATACTCCCAAAACACACACAAACACACCTAAACGTGCACACATATGAAATAAATACGGATTCGACTCTCGTATTTACGATTTTCACAACCCAACCTTCGATTTATCATTTACGGTGATAATCAATCATGTTGATAGGCGAACATAAATTAATAAATGGCGAACAAGAATTAAAGCCTCATCAAGGATTATGAAGAGTCAACCTCAAATCAAGGATGATCAACAAAGAAAATCAAGTCGGGGTGCATAAACCAATCTGGGGAGTACTTAAACTGACGAACAACTATTCGGCGAACAGGTTTGAAGACCCAAGACCAAATATGGACCCACCACCAAGTCAATAATGACGAACAACACTGGTAAAAGTGTTACAGATATCAGCCTAAGAGGTGTATGTTGACGAACAAAGGACCATGATCCCAAAGCCAATCTGTGTAAAACACAAAGGCGAACAACTTCTAAGCCATACACCCAAAATACGAACAACTTTTATGAGAGAACCATCCTGGATCAACTAAGCCGACCTGGGCGAACAACAATGAAGTCCGAGATAAGACCAAAGAAGACTTTGTAACTAAGATTTAGCTTAGATAAGGTCAAATTAGAGTCAAATGACACATGTCAAGCATGCAGGCTAGGGAGACCAAGAGTTAGGAACACCTCATGCTTGCTAGTTGATTAGGCGTGAAATTGTCATGATTCGTAGCTTGAAATACCCCAATCTTGGTCGAGTTTATAGAGTATTTAGAGTCAATTGAGCATTATTTCTACACATTGATGAATTTGTCTCTTTGATGCTCATAGGTGAATAGAGGACGAAAAACGGAGTTCGTAGGACTTTGAATCGACTCAAACGGATGCCCGGATGAGAAGATATTGAAGAAATACGATTGGTATTAGTGCGGACGAGGAAAAGTATTAGTTGGGATGAGTTGGAAGTCACTCGAGTGACTAGCTCGAGCGCCACCGCTCGAGCACATAGCTCGAGCGCCTAAACGTACAGAACTTTTCTTGCGCTCGAGCAGCTCGAGCGCCACCGCTCAAGCGAATTGCTCGAGCGCCCAAAACATACAGTGTGATTTCATCGCTCGACCGGCTCGAGCGGAACCGCTCGAGCGATTGTGTCATTCGAGCTACACTGCTCGAGCGGGACCGCTCGAGCATTTTGCTCGAGCACCCTTGGATTTTTGCCTCCGGATGCGTATTTTCGGCCCATTAACTCCCGTTTCGACCCGTGCCTATATATACCTCTTCCAAACACATTTTGAAGGATACCCGAACTTTAGAAATACTGTTAGACTTAGTTTTTGGAGAGGAAGGAGACGAGCAAGCTTTATTTACGTTTTGTTGAGGTTTTTCATACGAATTCTAGTTTCTTTTCAATTCTTAGTTTCTTTTACTTAGTTCGATTACTTTTAACGCTTTAAACTTCGTTTTTATCAATTCAAATTTCAGTTCTTCGTATTTATTTTCTTTTAAAACCCTAGTTCATGTTTCGTATTTCTTAGTGCAATTCATTATGTGTGTGTTCGTCCTTTCTTCTATTGCTTTTATGATTGTTAAAACCATGTCCGGCTAAAACCCTTGCATGCTTAGGGTAGGATGAACTCGTAGAAGTAGGATGTGGGTACGTAATTAGGGTAATTCGTGACGTTAGTTTTAATTCTCTTAATTAATGAATTCTTATAATTAATCTGAACTTTACCTTTGAATTTCGTACGAAAGTGTTAGAGAGAGGACGACCGCATCACTCGATAACAATTAGTAGTCTTAACAAGAGGGTTTAGAAAAGGTTAATTCACTTGCCAGTTTAGCTATGGAGGACGACCGCATCACCAATAGTTAAATTAGGGTCTCATTAATTAAGCACGGTTTATTAACTTGTTAGTGGATTAGTGAGGTCGTTTGTTAGGATAAAGAATTAAGGTTTAGAATCTTGAGCTTTAATCCTACATTCTTTTACTTAGGTTAATTCTTGTGTGTCACAGTTATTTTGATTATGTACCTGCTCCGTTAGTATACGTAGGGATTCCTATCCTAAGCATCACCATCTCTTATTTGAATCCAACCCTTAGTTAATTCGTTTGCTTTAGTATTTTAGTTTAATTAGTTTATTTTAGTTTTAATTAATCTTTCTAAAAAAATCCAAAAACATACACTCATATTAATTACGACGCGTAGATCTTCAGGGATCTATTCGCATATACACCATCCCGTGGGTTCGATACTACTTGGTCATTATACTTACTCTTACTACAGTGAACCCGTCCGCTTGCGGGTGAGCGACTAGTAGAAGTTAGTAAAATCGCTTCAAGTCAATGGCGCCGTTGCCGGGGATGGCGTTATATGGTTTTTGAATAGGACTTGTAGATAGCTTAGTAGTTAGTAGTGGGTGATTTATTTTTCTGTTTTTATTTTTTATTTGTATTCAATCGGCAGTTGCGTTTTGACCCTTCTGCTAGTGTGTCAGGTTTATGAAAACACACTCACAAGGCAATACGAGCGAAGAGAGAATACCGTTGGACCCTGAGACAATAGCCAGAAGGAACCGAGCCTTCTTAAGAAGGATGAACGCTGCCGACTTAGGAAAGGAACCAATGGATATCAATAATGAGTTGGACGATGCTGCCAACGATTTCAATCAGGCAGTAGACCGAGTTGAAGACACTGGAGTTAGTGGTAGCCAGAATCAAATTCCATTAGGGGATAGCCAGAGCCTAAACCCGGATACACGAAACGTAGGGAATCCAGCTCAGAACCTTGTCCATAATCCTCATAACAGCCCTGCTTACCCACAAAACCCAAATAACCCTTTTAACAACCCAGTATACCAACATTACCCATACCCACCTTATCCTTACCCACCATATCCATATCATCCACCTCCTGTCTACAACCAACCACCTGTTTACCAACCACCACCCCAACAAGTACCCGTACCAGCTGCGAATCCTCAACACGTTCCTCAGAACGTAGATCACAATATGGCTATTCGAGGGAGGTTTGCAGCGCAGCCACAGCGGTACTATGATGGAGTGGCTTTGCCTCCTGTTGAGGCAAACAACTTCTCGATATCCCCGGGGATTTTAAAGCTGCTTACCGAGAATCAGTTCAAGGGGGTGATCGGGAAGGAGAATCCTCACACTCACTTGAGGAGCTTTCTCATGATAGCCTCAACATTTAATTATAATGGCATGTCTGAAGATGCCAAGAGGCTTAGGCTGTTCCCTTTCTCATTGACGGGAATAGCCAAGGAGTGGTACGATAATACGCTTCCACGGGGAGGTATTACCACGTGGGCCGAGCTCAAGCGTCTGTTCCTCGAGCGATTCTACCCTCCATCTAGGACGATCAAGGCTAGAATTGAGATCTCGTCCTTTCGCTAGAAGTCTGGAGAGGATTTACGCCAAGCGTGGGAGAGATACTCAAACATGCTGATAGAGTGCCCGCAGCACGGGTACAACGAGGGAGACATTATGGCGTTCTTCTATAGTGGTGCCAACAAGGTGGGGCAAGACCATTTAGACGCTTGTGCGGGTGGAGAATTCTTGAACCAAGGCATAGAGAGGTGTAGGGAAATCGTGGACAACATTGTCACGAATGCCGGTGCTTGGAGTGGAGATGCAGATTTTCAGAGAGTGCATCAGGTTGAAGAGGGAGAAGGAACGAGAAGGCTGCTGTGTTGGAGTTATACGTGAAAGTATGCTTTTACTTTGTATAACTCGTGTATCAAACACTCGTTTGATGAGAATAATTCTTTTATCGCATTTGCTTTAGTTATGATTGAATGTTGAATTTCTATTGCAAACCGTTCAATATATAGTATGTGTTACATAGTAGTTAATGTGGTGATACCCGATCACGGAAGACGACATTGACAGTTTACTTGTAACTAAACGTACATTTTCACGACCTAGGTGGAATTGAACAATCCGCCGTGAAAGGTCGATGTGTAAGGCTCAGATTGGTCTGTCTTGACTAAGAGATTGCACTAGCACATTTAGTATGTGTTGAAGAGGTCCTACAGCGAGGATAAATTCTTCTGTTCTGAAAGGTGAAGAATTAGACCTCAGTGGTTGTTGATTTCTTAATCTCCGTCACTTAAATAGGACCGTGTGTGCTTAGTAGTTACTGCTTTGATTCATGTTGGGTGAGAATCATTGTGACTTCGAACTTTGTGTCTTGGGCAGTAATATTAATCATACGACGGTTGCTAAGATTTAATACGGAGAAACGCGTGCGAGTACGGCTCGTGTGATTAGTCCCCTTGGTGGGCTCAGAAGTTTTATTGTACCAAATCTTGCAAGTGAAGAATTAGTTTCTTCGGTACGAATAATAATGTTGAGCTGTCTTTACTCCAAGGTGAAAGATGTTAATTAATTTGGAGCTATTCGGAAGCTTGATTAATTAATGGACTTGATAATCTTAAACGCGGGAAATAATAACCGGGAGCCCATATTATCGTAATATGGATTAAGATGGATAGTGCAATATTAATTTATTAGTGGTAATAATTAATATTAATGGGCTGAATTATATTGGGGCTCAATATTGAAATTCAGAAGTCCATTAGAAGGTCCAATCTTAATTCTACTTAAGGCCCCTCAAGTAGCCCATTAAGTAGCCCAATAATGATAAGGTGATTAAAATAAAAAGAATATATTATGCTGATTTTTCTAAGTAAAAATCGAAAATTGCAAGATAAGAAGAAAAAAAGATTTTGTTGATTTTCTTGGAAAGATATTATGGAAGATATGTATTCTAGAAATACAAGAATATCTCATATATTCAAGAAGATCCAAATCTTGGTTTTTCATCTTATTATTTTCGAAATTTACCCCATAATTAGGAGTGTGAGATTTTTGTGGAATATTTTATTTTGGAGAAAATAATATATGAGATATATTCAAGATTTCTTAGAGTCTAAGAAAAGATTTTCTCCAAGGCCCAATATACCTCAAAATTTAGGCCAACACCACCTATAAATAGGGGATGATTATTTCATCCCCAAGTACATAATTCCATGTGTTGGAAAAATCAAGAAGCATAGATATTTTTCTTTTTCCTTAGTTATTAAATTACTTGAAAACGTCTCCCACCGGCGATCAAGTGAGGTGAAAAGGGAAATACTTGAGAAGGCTTTGGGTTGATAGAACGAGATTACAAGTGTCCCGTATATCCAAAGGCCATTACTACGAGAGGTACGTTAATCGCATATTTACTTGTTTAATTCCGCCTAGTTAAATATGTGAAATTAATTTAACATGCATGATGATAATTAGTTGTTGGAATTATTATTTGAATTAATTAGGATTAATTCATGCTAGTAATAATTGTATTTAAATTCGTATTTAAAGTTCATCCCGAATAGATTCCGGGCACCCCTATTTTCCCAACAACTGGTATCAGAGCCACGGTTTCGGGCTCTGAATTTTAAATTGGAATTTAAATTGTTGAACATTAAATTTGAAATTGGAAAGTAGAATTGTTAAATCTTTTTTGCAGGTATCCAATTGTCATGGTTTTTAATGTTGTTAATTTCATGCGTGTGAATTAATTTGGTTTTTAATTCGATTCGTTCGAATTCGTTTTTCTCGTGAGAAAATCCACGAGTAGATTAGTTGTTTTTATTTTGATTCAATCATTGTAATAGACTAGTCTAGATCTAGTATTTATTTTTTTTGTAAAAATAAATTGTAACCGGATCGTGACGAAGAACGAAGAATTAAAAACGGCGTACCCGGATGACGCATACAAGCGTGGAGCGTGTATGGAGGTAAAATCATGCAAGGGGTGAAGAAAACGAGGACGAACGGCGAAAAAAATGGCGCACGGGGGTGCACGGCGCCGCGCGCACGGCGCGCGCGCGCCTCGGGCGCCCCGGGCAGCGCCTCGGCGCGCTTCTGTGCTGCGCCTCGGGCGCGCCTCAGGTGCGCCTCGGGGCTGCGCTTCGGCGCGCCTCGGGCGCTTTTCCAGCGCTTCTCGGGACGGGAAGCGCGCGGGCCCACTTCGTGGGCCGACGCGCGCTGTATCTCAGGCCGTGGAATTTTTTCGGTTCGTGTTTTTTTCCGTGTGATTTTAAACGTCGTCCCGAACCCCAAACGATGCTGTTTTTGATGAAGTGTTGCTGTTCGAGTGGGAGCACGTCGAGACGAACGTCGGAAAGCAACCAGGACGATTTTTTGCATCAAGACGTGAAGAAATTAAACCGTGACAATTGGAATTGAGTGCTCCAATGTGTTTAATTTTGTTTTGATGGATGTTTTATTTCGTGCAATTTTATTATTTGTTAATATGTGTTTGCATGAATTTAATTGTCCAAGAAAAACCTTACTTTCGAAAATTACTAAGTATGTTTTTATAATCGCAATTTTATTCCGGATATTAAAATTGGATTATTTTGGCCTCCATAATTTATTTATTTGTGAAGTTCTTTTGGAATACATTTCCCCCTCGGATCGGCCAAAAGAACGGATTTCACATGAATAAATTCCGAAAGGATGATTGTGGATTATTACTAGTGGCGGTATTGACCCTCACCACGAGTGGCTTGCTCAAAGCGAAATAATAATCCTGTATTTAATTATGGTTATTACTTAGGCATAGGAAATTGATATTAACTTACTCCCCTCGGAGTCCCTGTCAGTTTCTATGTGGTCAAAGTGGGAGCCAACTATTAATTTTGAATTAAGGATTTGTAACTTTTAAGTTTGTAATCCGCTTGAATGTGTTTAAATGTATAGACCACCCCTCGTGGCGCATTTAAATTGTTTCGAGATGTTGGCTGATGCATGATTATATTGTTTTAAGGTTTCAATATAATTGATGTGATCAAATTTATGTGATAATTTCGTATTTTTCTAGATATTGATATGAATGTATGTTTTATTCTCAGTTCATCATGTCGCAACCTTTTAATCCACTGTTTAGTATACTTAAAGATAACAAACTTGTTGGTGAGAACTATGTTGATTGGAAACGTAACCTTAATATTGTCCTAACCGCTCAACACCACAAGTGGGTACTTACCACTCCTAAGCCCCAAGAGCCTGCCGAAGATGCCACGAAAGCGGACAAGAAAGAGCATAAGAGCTGGTTTGACTCCGATGAGATGGCTAGGTGTACTATTCTGGCTTCAATGTCAGATGTGTTGCAACACCAACACCAACACATGGAGACCGCCTCTGAGATAATGCAAAATCTTGAAGCGATGTTTCAACATCAGAACCGTACGGCTAGGCAAATCACCATGCGAAAGATGCTTTCGTTGAAAATGGTGGAAGGTACGCCCGTAAGGGATCACGTAATCGAGATGATGGGTTATCTCAACAAGTTGGAAGTACTTGGTGCGGAATTTGACCTCCCTACTAAGGTCGATTTCGTTCTCCATTCTCTGCCGAAGAGCTTTGAGCAGTTTCAATTGAACTATCAAATGAATGACCGGGCAAATAGCCTGCCCGAGCTCTTGCAAGCTTTGGTATCGGCGGAGACTCTAATGGATCACCAAACTGTTGCTATGGTGGCAAACGGTCCGTCTTCCTCTTCGGGTCCCAAGGGAGGGAAGAAGAGGAAGAGGACGAAAGGCCAGACCCAAGCAAATCCAACTGTTGCGAAACCCAAGGCAAAGGGAGAAGGAGGTGGAAAGAAAGCTGCTAAGGGAAAGTGCTTTAATTGTGGTGAGAAGGGACATTGGAGGGCGACCTGTTCTAAGCCTAAGAAGGGCGGTAAGAAGGGTAAGTCTCATGCTTTAGTCGTTGAAACATATGTTGCGGCGTATGCTGCCCAAGTTTGGGTAGTGGATACCGGGGCAACTGATCATATTTGTTTCACTCTTCAGGGGTTCCAGCTAACCCGGCGACTTAGCAAGAATGAGATCACAATCACTTTGGGGATGCTACGAGAGTGGCAGCCGAAGCAGTGGGAGTCGTGCACCTATCTTATGAAGATAGAGTTTTAATTTTTAAGAGATGTTTTATACGTTCCAAACTTTAGGAAGAATTTAATTTCGGTTTCTAAGTTGTTTTTGATGGATATTCAGTTACTTTTAATAAAGTTGTTACTATTTTCTTTTAAGAATAATGTTATCTGTCATGGAACGTTGGTAAACAATCTCTATACGATTAAGTGTGCACACCACTCAAATAATGAATCTAATAACACGTCGATCATTTCGAGCAATAAAAGAAAGCGTTCTTCGGAGATGGACGAAACACTTCTATGGCATCTTAGACTAGGTCCTTTTAATCTAAAGTGGATAGAGAGATTGGTGAAAGACGGATCCTTGGAATCGCTCCAAGTTGAGCCGTTTCCAACTTGTGAATCCTGTTTAGAGGGTAAGATGACCAAGAGGGCATTTGGAGCCAAGGGGAATAGAGCCACGGAAGTGTTAGAACTCGTTCATACCGATGTGTGTGGTCCAATGACGATCAAAGCGAGAATGGGGTATGAGTATTTCGTTACCTTCATCGACGATTACTCAAGATATGGGTACATTTACCTTATGCGGCATAAGTCTGAAACTTTTGAAAAGTTTAAAGAGTTTAAGGCCGAAGCCGAGAAACATAGGGAAAAGAGTATCAAGTTTCTACGATCAGATCGTGGAGGTGAATACCTCAGCGATGAATTCTTGAACTACCTATCGGACGAAGGGATCGTATCCCAGTTGACCGCACCGGGAACCCCTCAAAAGAACGGTGTGGCGGAACGAAGGAACCAGACTCTTTTAGAGATGGTCAGATCCATGATAAGTTATTCGGATTTACCTAAGTCGTTTTGGGGTAATGCCTTGGAAACGGCGGCTTATATTCTAAACTTGGTGCCATCCAAATCGGTTCCTAAAACCCCAATGAATTGTGGACCGGGCGCAAGCCCAGTCTAAGACATTTGCGGATTTGGGGTTGTCCTGCATACGTGCTAGACAAGGAAGCCGGTAAGTTGGATCCACGTTCGGAATTAAGGCTGTTTATAGGATACCCTGCGGGAACGAAAGAGTGTATGTTCTATAGTCCCAAGGATCAAAAGACCGTGATTAGTACACACTTTAAATTCTTGGAGGAAGACTATATGAACAATCGGAAACCTAAAAGTGAAATTACCTTAGAAGAATTGAAAGGTCAAACCTCGATACCAAGTATACAAGATGATGTACCACATGTCACATCTTCACAACCGGAACCCCGTCGTAGTGGGAGGGTTCTTAGGCAACCCGAGAGATTCATGGGGATAGGAGAATCTTCGGATTTGGTTCCCGGTGTTGAATCAGACCCATGGATATATGACGAGGCAATCCAAGACAAAGACGCGGAGTTATGGCAAACGGCAATGGAAGCCGAGATGGGTTCGATGGATCATAATCAAGTGTGGGAGTTGGTCGAACCACCCAGTGGGGTAGAACCCATTGGATGCAAGTGGGTTTACAAGAGGAAAAGAGGACCGGACGGAAGGGTTGAAACCTTCAAAGCAATGCTTGTGGCCTGTGGCCTGTAGCTATGCTTAAGTCCATCCGTATTCTCTTGTCGATCGCTGCGCACTTAGATTACGAGATCTGGCAAATGGATGTCAAGACAGCTTTCCTTAACGAAAGTCTTGATGGGATCTATATGCAACTGCCCAAAGGTTTCATTGGAAAAGGCCAAGAGAATCTCGTATGTAAGCTCAAGAGATCCATTTACGGACTTTAGCAAGCATCGCGTACTTGGAACCAGTGTTTTGATCAAGTGATTAAGTCTTATGGGTTTGATCAAAACGAGTTCGAAAGTTGTGTGTATAAGAAGCGTGACGGAACTGCGGTGGTATTCTTAGTATTATACGTAGACGATATTCTGCTCATTGGAAACAATGTAAAGGTATTGTCAGACGTAAAGGTATGGCTGTCAAAACAATTTGATATGAAGGACTTAGGGGAAGCTGGTCACATCCTTGGGATCAAAATCACTCGCGATCGCAAGAAGAGGATGTTGGGCTTATCGCAAGCTTCATACATTGACACTGTTTTGAAGCGTTTCAGCATGCAAGATTCCAAGAAAGGTTTTGTACCTTTTAGGCACGGAATCCATCTATCGAAGGAAATAAGCCCTAAGACGCAAGCGGGGATAGATGACATGAAAGGTGTTCCGAACGCTTCGGCCGTAGGAAGCCTTATGTATGCAATGCTGTGTACAAGACCGGATATCTGCTTTGCCGTGGGCATGGTGGCAAGATATCAAAGTAATCCCGGGAAAGACCATTGGACTGCCGTAAAGTGCATCTTGAGGTATCTGAAAAGAACTCGGGAGTGGATGTTGATTTACCAGTCACATAGTCTAGTTCCCGTGGGATACACGGACTCGGATTTCCAATCAGACATAGACTCAAGAAAGTCAACCTCGGGTAGTGTGTTTTGCATGGGAGAAGGAGCCATGACATGGAGATGCGGTTTGCAGAAATGCATCGCAGATTCGACCATGGAAACCGAATAAGTAGCTGCTTGTGAAGCAGCGAAAGAAGCGGTTTGGCTCAAGTACTTCTTAGTGGACTTGGACGTTGTTCCGAATTTGCCCGACAAGATAACTGTCTTTTGTGACAATGTCGGAGCAGTTGCAAATTCAAGGGAACCGAGAGCCCACAAGGCCAGCAAACACATAGAAAGAGAATACCATCTTATACGAGAAATCGTTAAGAGAGGAGAAAAAGAGGTGGCAAAGATATGCGTCGGGGACAACCTAGTAAATCCATTCACAAAGGGTCTGCCTCTGAATACATTCGAGAGACATGTGAATGGAATGGGAGTCAAGACCATTGCCAATCTGCTTTAAGTATAAGTGGGAGGAATTATTAGGTTAGTGTAGGTTGACATGAGATGTCACGTAGAGCTACTACACTAAGACATGCGTGATGTATACTAAAAGCAGACTTTAAGTATAAGTGGGAGATTGTTGGAGTTATACGTGAAAGTATGCTTTTACTTTGTATAACTCGTGTATCAAACACTCGTTTTATGAGAATAATTCTTTTATCGCATTTGCTTTAGTTATGATTGAATGTTGAATTTCTATTGCAAACCGTTCAATATATAGTACGTGTTACATAGTAGTTAATGTGGTGATACCCGATCACGGAAGACGACATTGACAGTTTACTTGTAACTAAACGTACATTTTCACGACCTAGGTGGAATTGAACAATCCGCCGTGAAAGGTCGATGTGTAAGGCTCAGATTGGTCTGTCTTGACTAAGAGATTGCACTAGCACATTTAGTATGTGTTGAAGAGGTCCTACAGCGAGGATAAATTCTTCTGTTCTGAAAGGTGAAGAATTAGACCTCAGTGGTTGTTGATTTCTTAATCTCCGTCACTTAAATAGGACCGTGTGTACTTAGTAGTTACTGCTTTGATTCATGTTGGGTGAGAATCATTGTGACTTCAAACTTTGTGTCTTGGGCAGTAATATTAATCATACGACGGTTGCTAAGATTTAATACGGAGAAACGCGTGCGAGTACGGCTCGTGTGATTAGTCCCCTTGGTGGGCTCAGAAGTTTTATTGTACCAAATCTTGCAAGTGAAGAATTAGTTTCTTCGGTACGAATAATAATGTTGAGCTGTCTTTACTCCAAGGTGAAAGATGTTAATTAATTTGGAGCTATTCGGAAGCTTGATTAATTAATGGACTTGATAATCTTAAACGCGGGAAATAATAACCGGGAGCCCATATTATCGTAATATGGATTAAGATGGATAGTGCAATATTAATTTATTAGTGGTAATAATTAATATTAATGGGCTGAATTATATTGAGGCTCAATATTGAAATTCAGAAGTCCAATAGGAGGTCCAATCTTAATTCTCCTTAAGACCCCTCAAGTAGCCCATTAAGTAGCTCAATAATGATAAGGTGATTAAAATAAAAAGAATATATTATGCTGATTTTTCTAAGTAAAAATCGAAAATTGCAAGATAAGAAGAAAAAAAGATTTTGTTGATTTTCTTGGAAAGATATTATGGAAGATATGTATTCTAGAAATACAAGAATATCTCATATATTCAAGAAGATCCAAATCTTGGTTTTTCATCTTATTATTTTCGAAATTTACCCCATAATTAGGAGTGTGAGATTTTTGTGGAATATTTTATTTTGGAGAAAAGAATATATGAGATATATTCAAGATTTCTTAGAGTCTAAGAAAAGATTTTCTCCAAGGCCCAATATACCTCAAAATTTCAGCCAACACCACCTATAAATAGGGGATGATTATTTCATCCCCAAGTACATAATTCCATGTGTTGGAAAAATCAAGAAGCATAGATATTTTTCTTTTTCCTTAGTTATTAAATTACTTGAAAGCGTCTCCCACCGGCGATCAAGTGAGGTGAAAAGGGAAATACTTGAGAAGGCTTTGGGTTGATAGAACGAGATTACAAGTGTCCCGTATATCCAAAGGCCATTACTACGAGAGGTACGTTAATCGCATATTTACTTGTTTAATTCCGCCTAGTTAAATATGTGAAATTAATTTAACATGCATGATGATAATTAGTTGTTGGAATTATTATTTGAATTAATTAGGATTAATTCATGCTAGTAATAATTGTATTTAAATTCGTATTTAAAGTTCATCCCGAATAGATTCCGGGCACCCCTATTTTCCCAACATGCTGATGGCCATGATGGAAAAGATCAACAACCTCGAGTTGGGGAAGAGTTTGGGTGGAGAGCATGCAGTAGAGAATGAGAGAGTAGACCAGCCCAGTGGACAGCAAGAGGTAGCCAATTACATGGGAGGTCCGTATTACAATCAGAATGGCTACCAAGGTGGAAACCAGTATGGAAGGCCTTCTTATGGCCAACCATTTGTACCTCCAGGTCCTCAGCCGCTTCAAAATCAATGGAGGAACACACAAGGAGTTCAAGGAGGCCAGCAGCCTCCTCAAAACACATGGAGGAAAAATGAGAACTTTTCTTATGCTAACCCAAAAGCTGGTGTTACTGTTCCTGCAGGTGTTGATCCGGGGTCTAAACCTCCTGGTGGAGAAGGCGGTGCATCAACCGAGGAGATGTTGAGAGCGATCGTTCAGAAGGTGGAGGAAGGGAGTAAGCGATTGTCCTCCTTGGAGTACGATGTGAAGGAGCTGCACAAGAAGGGTGATCAACGTGATCAAGAGCTCCAGAAGATGAATGTTGAGTGGACTAGAACTCAACAAGAGAACAATCGAAGGTTCACTTCTTTAGAGTTCCAGATGAGCCAGAGTGCAAAGTCCGTGAATAGAATGCCAGTAGGGAACCCGAAAGAGCATTGCAAGGCGATCCAGCTTAGAAGTGGAACCAACTATGAAGGTCCTCAGATGCCTACTGATTCTGAGACGCCCCAAGAAGAGATGAGCCCAAAGGGGATGGAGTTGAGACTGAGGAGAAAGAAGTTGAGAAGAAGGTTGAGGATGAGAGCACTCAAGCAAGCAAGGAGCTTGAAGAGGAAGGCATTGAGGAGGGTGAGAGAGTTCCTAAGTGGAAGAAGGCAAAGGAAGCAAGGGAGAAAGTGAAAGAAACAGAAAGAGATGAATGGGGGGTACCCAAATCTGTGATACCCGTCCCATATCCACAGCGCTTCATGAAAAAGAAGCTTGATGAAAAATTTGCAAAATTTCTTGATGTGTTTAAACAATTGCATATTAATATCCCTTTTTATGATGCTTTGGAACAGATGCCCAATTATGCAAAGTTTTTGAAGGACTTGATCGCTAAAAGGCGGCGAGTGGATGAGCCGAAGTTGGTGCAGCTGAACCACGAGGTGAGTGCATTAGTGCACAAGGCGCTCCCACCGAAGCTGAAGGATCCCGGGAGCTTCACGATCTTATGTGACATTGGGAACGGGATCAAGAAGGGAGCGTTGTGCGACCTCGGGGCGAGCATTAATCTCATGCCGTTGTCGCTTTTCAAGAAGTTGGAAGGTGGTGAACTTCAAACCACAATGATGACGCTTCAACTAGCCGATCGGTCTATTACTCGACCACAAGGTGTGGTTGAAGACGTCCTCGTGAAAGTTGGAGATCACATTTTTCCAGCCGACTTTGTAGTGCTAGAGATGGAGGAAGATGAGCACGTACCCCTGATCTTGGGAAGACCGTTCTTAGCTACGGCGGGGATGGTGCTAGATGTGGCAAACGGGAAGATTACGCTGAAGGTTGATGATCAAGAAGTGAAGATCTCCCTATATGAAGCCATGAAGCACCCGAAGGAGAATGAGAGCTTGTATTGCATGGATGCCATTGATCCTCGTGTTGAAGACACACCTCCTATCCCTAATCCTTCTGATATTCATGATTTTGTTAGTCCTTCACTTGATTATTTAACCCATGAGCGTTATGATCTTGATTATTTTGATAGGGATAAAGTGAAGAAGTTGAAGGATGAAGAGGTGAAGAAAGTGGACGTGGTCCCGTTAGAAGGGAAAGGAGGAGTTAAGAAGAAAAAGACCAAATTCAAGAACTTGTTTGGTAAGACTCCTCCAGATAAAGGAAAGAAGGAGTTGAGACCCATACCACTTGAGGTGGGGGAGGAAGCAAAGGACTTCATGATGGAAGGGCATCAAGGAAAGGAATGCAAGCACCACTCTTATGAGAGTAAGGGAGGTAAATTTGAGTATGATGTCCCATAAGCTCCTTTGAGCTAGGTCCGGCATGAGGACCTTAAAAATAGCGCTGAATGGGAGGCAACCCATTTTTATTTGCTTTTGAGTGTTTTTAGTTATTTTCCTTTTATGTTACTAGGATGTTGTTGAGTCGTATGTTTAACCTCGTATTTGAGTGAGTTGTTTGTAGGCTTGTCTCTAAAGGAGTAAAGGTATCATGGAGTTATTCAGATTGAAGGAACCAACTTGAGACAAGGAAGTGTGCAAAGTTGATGAAGAGAAACTGAATTGTTTGGTTGAGGTAACCCACAACCCCAAACTTAGACCTCTAGCAAGGTCGAAGTTTGGGGGGGTGGAGATTTTTATGTTTCTTGTTACATTGCACATGCATGCACGCCCTTATCTTTGAGTTGAGTTTGATTGATTATTAGATTGTTGAGATACTCCTTGGGGTGATTTTGAGTTGACTCGCTATTGCATATTTTATGCCTATCAATCATCTTATGCTTGTTGATTGCTATCTTTGAGTATGATTTGATGAGTAGAGTGAGTAGTAAGGGTGAGTTAGAAATTCTTTTGTGTGAGTGTTTGAGTTTGAGCTGATTTGAGAAAGAACTTGTATGCTTGTGAATTTTTCTTTTGAGTACTTGTGTGATGAGAGTGAGAATGCACTAGGACTAGCATGGATGTGAAAGCCGTGAGAGTTGAGCCTTACGAGATTTAAATGCATGATTTAATCTCTTCATTTGTGAGTGAATCGTCACCTTAGAGGATGCCAGAACTTGTGTGTGCTCTTGCTTCTTGATTGTGTCTAGTTTGATATGCCGAATAGGATCTTAGGCCATCTTTGATTTTATTGAGTCACTTAGCCAAAATTTTCCTTACCAATGACATTGATCCCTTGTTAGCCCCTTTGAGCCGAAAGCCTATTTTATTTGCTAGCACATATGAACACTATTCCAATTCCTAAGCCTTTTTGTCCCAATTTGAGTGGAGAATAGGAAAGTGTGAATGTGAAGGGAGTGAATTGAGTTGAAAAAGGAAAAGGTTGTTTGTTGAGTGAATATGAGAAGAAGGTGTGATGAAGTTTTGAGTTGTGGAAAGAGAAAGAAAATTGAGAATGAGCAAAAAGAAAAAAAATGAGCTCATGTGTTTGTGTGAAAAAAGAGAAAAAATGAAGTGATTGAAAAAAGTGAAAAGAGAAAGAAAAAAATTGAAGTGTTGAGAGAAGTGGAATTGAAAGAGTATTGTTTGAATATGTTTGAAGTAGTCTGTTCCTAATCTCGAAGTGCCAAAGTTTGATTTTCTATTCTCCATTCACTTTAGTCACTTTACCTTATATTGTTATCCCACCTGTCCAAAGAGCCTACATTACAACCTTGAGAAAAGTCCTTTTTGATTCGGCATTGATTTCTAGAGTATGGTCGGAGTTGAGAGTGTTTACAAGCCTATGGCTGCCGATATGTGTGATTGATTGTTGAGTGAGTCCTTTATCATTGATATACACTTGTGAGGGAGTGAAACACATCGTTGAGTGCACATCCATGTTTGATCTTGGTGGGTCTTGTTGTTGTTGCATGAGTATGATGATGGGGGTGAGTTAGTATAGGTGTGATCAATCTTTGAAGCTCGAGTTCATTTGCTTGCATGATTTGATTCGTTGACTCATTCCTAACAATTTCACTTGACTTATTATTTCATTGCTTGAGGACAAGCAATATGGTAAGTTTGGGGGGGTTGATTAGGCGTGAAATTGTCATGATTCGTAGCTTGAAATACCCCAATCTTGGTCGAGTTTATAGAGTATTTAGAGTCAATTGAGCATTATTTCTACACATTGATGAATTTGTCTCTTTGATGCTCATAGGTGAATAGAGGACGAAAAACGGAGTTCGTAGGACTTTGAATCGACTCAAACGGATGCCCGGATGAGAAGATATTGAAGAAATATTATTGGTATTAGTGCGGACGAGGAAAAGTATTGGTTGGGATGAGTTGGAAGTCACTCGAGTGACTAGCTCGAGCGCCACCGCTCGAGCACATAGCTCGAGCGCCTAAACGTATAGAACTTTTCTTGCGCTCGAGCAGCTCGAGCGCCACCGCTCAAGCGAATTGCTCGAGCGCCCAAAACATACAGTGTGATTTCAGCGCTCGACCGGCTCGAGCGGAACCGCTCGAGCGATTGTGTCATTCGAGCTACACTGCTCGAGCGGGACCTGATTAGGCGTGAAATTGTCATGATTCGTAGCTAGAAACGCCCTAATTTTGGTCGAGTTTATAGAGTATTTAGAGTCAATTGAGCATTATTTCTACACATTGATGAATTTGTCTCTTTGATGCTCATAGGTGAATAGAGGACGAAAAACGGAGTTCGTAGGACTTTGAATCGACTCAAACGGATGCCCGGATGAGAAGATGTTGAAGAAATACGATTGGTATTAGTGCGGACGAGGAAAAGTATCACTTGGGAGGAGTTAGAAGTCACTCGAGTGACTAGGTCGAGCGCCCCCGCTCGAGCGCATTGCTCGAGCACCTAAACGTACAGAAACTTTCTTGCGCTCGAGCAGCTCGAGCGCTACCGCTCGAGCAAATCGCTCGAGCGCCCAAAACATGCAGAATGATTTCAACGCTCGACCAGCTCGAGCGGAACCGCTCGAGCGATTGTGTCATTCGAGCTACACTGCTCGAGCGCCCATGGATTTTTGCCTCCGGATGCGTATTTTCGGCCCATTAACTCCCGTTTCGACCCGGTGCCTATATATACCTCTTCCAAACATGTTTTGAAAACAACATCAAGAACCCGAACGTTAGAAATAATTTTAGACTTAGTTTTTGGAGAGGAAGGAGACGAGCAAACTTTATTTACGTTTTGTTGAGGTTTTTCATACGAATTCTAGTTTCTTTTCAATTCTTAGTTTCTTTTCATTAGTTCGTTACTTTGAACACGTTTAAATTCTGTTTTTAGTAATTCAATTTCAGTTCTTCGTATTTATTTTCTTTTAAAACCCTAGTTCATGTTTATTATTTTCTTCGTTCAATTTATAATGTTTATGTTCGTAGTTTCTTCTATTGCTTTTATGTTTGTTACAACCATGTCTGGCTAAAACCCTTGCATGATTAGGTTAGGATGAACTCGTAGAAGTAGGATGTGGGTACATAATTAGGGTAGTTTGTGACGTTAGTTTTAATTCTCTTAGTTAATGAATTCTTATAATTAATCTGAACTTTACCTTTAAATTTAGTACGAAAGTATTAGAGAGAGGACGACCGCATCACTCAATAACAATTAGTAGTCTTAACGAGAAGGTTTAGGAAAGGTTAATTCATCTACCGGTTTAGCGAAGGAGGACGACCGCATCACCTTAGTTAAATTAGGGTCTCATTAATTGAGCACAATCCATTAACTTGTTAGTGGATTAGTGAAGTCGAGTGTTAGGGTAAAGTATTAGGGTTTAGAATCTTGAGCTTTCACCTTGCATTCTTTTACTTAGGTTAATTCTTGTTTGCCACAGTTATTTTGATTATGTACCGCTCCGTTAGTATACGTAGGGATTCCTATCCTAAGCATCACCATCTTCCATTAGAAAACAACCTTAGTTAATTCGTTTCTTACGTTCTTTAGTTTAATTAGTTTACTTTAGTTGCTCTTAATTAATTCTTTCAAAAAACCCAAAAACATTACACTCATATTAACTACGACGCGTAGATCTTCAGGGATCTATTCGCATATACACCATCCCTTGGGTTCGATAATACTTGGTCCCTATACTTGCCCATACTACAGTGAACCCGTACTCTTGCGGGGTAGCTACTAGTAGAAGCTAGTGTAGTTCGCTTCAAGTCAATGGCGCCGTTGCCTGGGATGGCGTTGTATGCTTTTGAATAGGACTTGTAGATAGCTTAGTAGTTAGTAGTGGGTTATTTATTTTCTGTTTTTATTTTTATTTTTTTATCCATTCGGCAGTTGCGTTTTGATCCTTCTGCTAGTGTGTCAGGTTTATGAGAACACGCTCACAAGGTAATACGAGCGAAGAGAGAATACCGTTGGACCCTGAGACAATAGCCAGAAGGAACCGAGCCTTCGTAAGAAGGATGAACGCTGCCGACTTAGGAAAAGAACCAATGGATATCAATAATGAGTTGGACGATGCTGCCAACGATTTCAATCAGGCAGTAGACCGAGTTGAAGGCACTGGAGTTAGTGGTAGCCAGAATCAAATTCCATTAGGGGATAGCCAGAGCCTAAACCCGGATACACAAAACGTAGGGAATCCAGCTCAGAACCTTGTCCATAATCCTCCTAACAACCCTGCTTACCCACAAAACCCAAATAACCCTTTTAACAACCCAGTATACCAACATTACCCATACCCACCTTATCCTTATCCACCATATCCATATCATCCACCTCCTGTCTACAGCCAACCACCTGTTTACCAACCACCACCCCAACAAGTACCAGTACCTGCTGCTAATCCTCAACACGTTCCTCAGAACGTAGATCATAATATGGCGATTAGAGGGAGGTTTGCAGCGCAGCCACATCGGTACTATGATGGAGTGGCTTTGCCTCCTGTTGAGGCAAACAATTTCTCGATATCACCGGGGATTTTAAAGCTGCTGACCGAGAATCAGTTCAAGGGGGTGATCGGGAAGGAGAATCCTCATACACATCTGAGGAGTTTTCTCATGATAGCCTCAACATTTAATTACAATGGCATGTCTGAAGATGCCAAGAGGCTTAGGCTGTTCCCATTCTCATTGATGGGAATAGCCAAGGAGTGGTACGATAATACGCTCCCGCGGGGAGGTATTACCACTTGGGCCGAGCTCGAGCTTCTGTTCCTCGAGCGATTCTACCCTCCATCTAGGACGATCAAGGCTAGAATTGAGATCTCGTCCTTTCGCCAGAAGTCTGGAGAGGATTTACGCCAAGCGTGGGAGAGATACTCAAATATGCTGATTGAGTGCCCGCAGCACGGGTACAATGAGGGAGACATTATGGCGTTCTTCTATAGTGGTGCCAAACAAGACGGGGCAAGACCATTTAGACGCTTGTGCGGGCGGAGCATTCCTCAACCAAGGCATAGAGAGGTGTAGAGAGATCGTTGACAACATTGTCACGAATGCCGGTGCTTGGAGTGGAGATGCAGATTTTCAGAGAGTGCATCAGGTTGAAGAGGGAGAAGGAACGAGAAGGCTGCTGATGGCCATGATGGAGAAGATCAACAACCTCGAGTTGGGGAAGAGTTTGGGTGGAGAGCATGCAGTAGAGAATGAGAGAGTAGACCAACCAAGTGGACAGCAAGAGGTGGCCAATTACATGGGAGGTCCGTATTACAATCAGAATGGCTACCAAGGTGGAAATCAGTATGGAAGGCCTTCTTATGGCCAACCATTTGTGCCTCCAGGCCCTCAGCCACTTCAAAATCAATGGAGGAACACACAAGGAGTTCAAGGAGGCCAGCAGCCTCCTCAAAACACATGGAGGAAGAATGATAATTTTTCTTATGCTAACCCAAAAGCTGGTGTTACTGTTCCTGCAGGTGTTGATCCGGGGTCTAAACCTCCTGGTGGAGAAGGCGGTGCATCAACCGAGGAGATGTTGAGAGCGATCCTTCAGAAGGTGGAGGAAGGGAGCAAGCGGTTGTCATCCTTGGAGTACGATGTGAAGGAGCTGCACAAGAAGGGTGATCAACGTGATCAAGAGCTCCAGAAGATGAATGTTGAGTGGACTAGAACTCAACAAGAGAACAATCGAAGGTTCACTTCTTTAGAGCTCCAGATGAGCCAAATTGCAAAGTCAGTGAATAGAATGCCGGAGGGGAACTCAAAAGAGCAGTGCAAGGCGATCCAGCTGAGAAGTGGAACTAACTATGAAGGTCCTCAGATGCCTGCTGATTCTGAGACGCCCCAAGTTGAGAAGGGCAAGGAAAGTGAGGAGATTGAGAGAGTTCCTAAGTGGAAGAAAGCAAAGGAAGCAAGGGAGAAAGTGAAAGAAACAGAAAGAGATGAATGGGGGGTACCCAAATCTGTGATACCCGTCCCATATCCACAACGCTTCATGAAAAAGAAGCTTGATGAGAAATTCGCTAAGTTCCTTGATGTTTTTAAACAATTGCATATTAATATTCATTTTTATGATGCTTTGGAACAGATGCCGCACTATGCGAAGTTTTTGAAGGACTTGATCGCGAAAAGACGGCGAGTGGATGAGCCAAAGTTGGTGCAGCTGAACCACGAGGTGAGTGCATTAGTGCACAAGGCGCTTCCACCAAAGCTGAAGGATCCCGGGAGCTTCACGATCCTATGTGATATTGGGAACGGGATCAAGAAGGGAGCGTTGTGCGACCTCGGGGCGAGCATTAATTTGATGCCACTGTCGCTTTTCAAGAAGTTGGAAGGTGTTGAACTTCAACCCACAATGATGACGCTTCAACTTGCCGATCGGTCTATTACTCGACCTCAAGGTGTGGTTGAAGACGTTCTAGTGAGAGTTGGAGATCACATTTTTCCAGCTGACTTTGTAGTGCTAGAGATGGAGGAAGATGAGCACGTACCCCTGATCTTGGGAAGACCGTTCTTAGCTACGGCGGGGATGGTGCTAGACGTGGCAAATGGGAAGATCACGTTGAAGGTTGATGATCAAGAAGTGAAGATCTCCCTATATGAAGCCATGAAACACCCGAGGGAGGATGAGAGCTTGTATTGCATGGATGCAATTGATCCTTGTGTTGAAGACACGCCTTCTATCCCTAATCCTTCTGATATTCATGATTTTGTTAGTCCTTCACCTGTTGAGTTAACCCATGAACATTATGTTCTTGATTATTTTGATAGGGATGAAGTGAAGAAGTTGAAGGATGAAGAGGTGAAAAGAGTGGGCGTGGTCCCGTTAGAAGGGAAAGGAGGAGTTAGGAAGAAAAAATCCAAATTCAAAAAATTGTTTAGTAAGACTTTTCCAGATAGAGGCAAGAAGGAGTTGAGACCCATAACACTTGGGGATGAGAAGAGAGCAAAAGAGCTCATGATGGTAGGGAATCAAGGAAAGGAATGCAAACACCACTCTTATGAGAGTGGGGGAGGTAAATTTGAGTATGATGTCCCATAAGCTCCTTTGAGCTCGGTCCGGCATGAGGACCTTAAAAATAGCGCTGAATGGGAGGCAACCCATTTTTATTTGCTTTCATTTATTTTTAGTGTCTTTTTATATTATTAGGGTGTTTTGAGTCGTATGTTTAACCTCGTATTTGAGTGAGTTGCTTGTAGGCTTGTCTCTAAAGGAGTAAAGGTATCATGGAGTTATTCAGATTGAAGGAACCAACTTGAGACAAGGGAGTGTGCAAAGCTAGTGAGAGAAACGGGATTGTTTGGTTGAGGTAACCCACAACCCCAAACTTAGACCTCTAGCAAGGTCGAAGTTTGGGGGGGTGGAGATTTTTATGTTTCTTGTTACATTGCACATGCAGGCACGCCCTTATCTTTGAGTTGAGTTTGATTGATTATTAGTTTGTTGAGATACTCCTTGGGGTGATTTTGAGTTGACTCGCTATTGCATATTTCATGCCTATCAATCATTTTATGCTTGTTGATTGCTATCTTTGAGTATGATTTGATGAGTAGAGTGAGTTGTAAGAGTGAGTTAGAAATTCTTTTGTGTGAGTGTTTGAGTTTGAGTTGATTAGGGAGAGAACCCGTATGCTTATGAGTTTTTCTTTTGAGTACTTGTGTGATGAGAGTGAGAATGCACTAGGACTAGCATGGATGTGAAAGCCGTGAGAGTTGAGCCTTATGAGATTTTGATGCATGAATTAATCTCTTCGTTTGTGAGTGAATCATAACCTTAGAGGATGCTAGAACTTGCATGTGCTCTTGCTTCTTGATTGTGTCTAGTTTGAAATGCCGAATAGGATCTCAGGCCATCTTTGATTTTATTGAGTCACTTAGCCAAAATTTTCCTTACCAATGACATTGAATTCCTTGTTAGCCCCTTTGAGCCTAAAGCCTATTTTATTTGCTAGCACATATGAACACTATTCTAATTCCTAAGCCTTTTTGTCCAAATTTGAGTGGAGAATAGGAAAAGTGTGAATGTGAAGGGAGTGAATTGAGTTGAAAAAGGAGAGTTATTGATGGTTGAGTGGTGATAAAATAAGGGTGTGAATGAAATTTGAGATGTGGGAAAAAGAGAAAGAATATTGAGAATGAGCAAAAAGAAAAAATGAGCTCATGTGTCTGTGCGAAAAAGAAAAAAAAAAGTGAAGTGATTGAAAAAAGTGAAAAGAGTGAGAAAGAAAAAAATGAAGTGTTGAGAGAAGTGGAATTAAAAGAGTGTTGATTGAATGTATTTGAAGTAGTCTGTTCCTAATCTCGAAGTGCCAAAGTCTGATTTTCTATTCTCCATTCACTTGAGTCACTTTACCATATTGTTATCCCACCTGTCCAAAGAGCCTACATTACAACCTTGAGAAAGTCCTTTTTGATTCGGCATTGATTTCTAGAGTATGGTCGGAGTTGAGAGTGCTTACAAGCCTATGGTTGCCGATATGAGTGATTGATTGTTTGAGTGAGTCCTTAATCATTGATATACACTTGTGAGGGAGTGAAACACATCGTTGAGTGCACATCCATGCTTGATCTTGGTGTTTCTTGTCATTGTTGCATGAGTACGATAAAAGAAAGTGAGTGAGTATACGGGTGATTGACTTTTGAAGCTTGAGTTCATTTACTTGCATGATTTGATACGTTGACTCATTCCTAACAATTTCACTTGACTTATTATTTCATTGCTTGAGGACAAGCAATATGGTAAGTTTGGGGGGGTTGATTAGGCGTGAAATTGTCATGATTCGTAGCTAGAAACGCCCTAATTTTGGTCGAGTTTATAGAGTATTTAGAGTCAATTGAGCATTATTTCTACACATTGATGAATTTGTCTCTTTGATGCTCATAGGTGAATAGAGGACGAAAAACGGAGTTCGTAGGACTTTGAATCGACTCAAACGGATGCCCGGATGAGAAGATGTTGAAGAAATACGATTGGTATTAGTGCGGACGAGGAAAAGTATCACTTGGGAGGAGTTAGAAGTCACTCGAGTGACTAGGTCGAGCGCCCCCGCTCGAGCGCATTGCTCGAGCACCTAAACGTACAGAAACTTTCTTGCGCTCGAGCAGCTCGAGCGCTACCGCTCGAGCGAATCGCTCGAGCGCCCAAAACATGCAGAATGATTTCAACGCTCGACCAGCTCGAGCGGAACCGCTCGACCAGCTCGAGCGGAACCGCTCGAGCGATTGTGTCATTCGAGCTACACTGCTCGAGCGGGACCGCTCGAGCGTTTTGCTCGAGCGCCCATGGATTTTTGCCTCCGGATGCGTATTTTCGGCCCATTAACTCCCGTTTCGACCCGGTGCCTATATATACCTCTTCCAAACATGTTTTGAAAACAACATCAAGAACCCGAACGTTAGAAATAATTTTAGACTTAGTTTTTGGAGAGGAAGGAGACGAGCAAGCTTTATTTACGTTTTGTTGAGGTTTTTCATACGAATTCTAGTTTCTTTTCAATTCTTAGTTTCTTTTCATTAGTTCGTTACTTTGAACACGTTTAAATTCTGTTTTTAGTAATTCAATTTCAGTTCTTCGTATTTATTTTCTTTTAAAACCCTAGTTCATGTTTATTATTTTCTTCGTTCAATTTATAATGTTTATGTTCGTAGTTTCTTCTATTGCTTTTATGTTTGTTACAACCATGTCCGGCTAAAACCCTTGCATGATTAGGTTAGGATGAACTCGTAGAAGTAGGATGTGGGTACATAATTAGGGTAGTTTGTGACGTTAGTTTTAATTCTCTTAGTTAATGAATTCTTATAATTAATCTGAACTTTACCTTTAAATTTAGTACGAAAGTGTTAGAGAGAGGACGACCGCATCACTCAATAACAATTAGTAGTCTTAACGAGAAGGTTTAGGAAAGGTTAATTCATCTACCGGTTTAGCGAAGGAGGACGACCGCATCACCTTAGTTAAATTAGGGTCTCATTAATTGAGCACAATCCATTAACTTGTTAGTGGATTAGTGAAGTCGAGTGTTAGGGTAAAGTATTAGGGTTTAGAATCTTGAGCTTTCACCTTGCATTCTTTTACTTAGGTTAATTCTTGTTTGTCACAGTTATTTTGATTATGTACCGCTCCGTTAGTATACGTAGGGATTCCTATCCTAAGCATCACCATCTTCCATTAGAAAACAACCTTAGTTAATTCGTTTCTTACGTTCTTTAGTTTAATTAGTTTACTTTAGTTGCTCTTAATTAATTCTTTCAAAAAACCCAAAAACATTACACTCATATTAACTACGACGCGTAGATCTTCAGGGATCTATTCGCATATACATCATCCCTTGGGTTCGATAATACTTGGTCCCTATACTTGCCCATACTACAGTGAACCCGTACTCTTGCGGGGTAGCTACTAGTAGAAGCTAGTGTAGTTCGCTTCAAGTCAGGACCGCTCGAGCGTTTTGCTCGAGCACCCTTGGATTTTTGCCTCCGGATGCGTATTTTCGGCCCATTAACTCCCGTTTCGACCCGTGCCTATATATACCTCTTCCAAACACGTTTTGAAGGATACCCGAACTTTAGAAATACTGTTAGACTTAGTTTTTGGAGAGGAAGGAGACGAGCAAGCTTTATTTACGTTTTGTTGAGGTTTTTCATACGAATTCTAGTTTCTTTTCAATTCTTAGTTTCTTTTAATTAGTTCGATTACTTTTAACGCTTTAAACTTCGTTTTTATCAATTCAAATTTCAGTTCTTCGTATTTATTTTCTTTTAAAACCCTAGTTCATGTTTCGTATTTTCTTAGTGCAATTCATTATGTGTGTGTTCGTCGTTTCTTCTATTGCGTTTATGATTGTTAAAACCATATCCGGCTAAAACCCTTGCATGCTTAGGGTAGGATGAACTCGTAGAAGTAGGATGTGGGTACGTAATTAGGGTAATTCGTGACGTTAGTTTTAATTCTCTTAATTAATGAATTCTTATAATTAATCTGAACTTTACCTTTGAATTTCGTACGAAAGTGTTAGAGAGAGGACGACCGCATCACTCGATAACAATTAGTAGTCTTAACAAGAGGGTTTAGAAAATGTTAATTCACTTGCCAATTTAGCTATGGAGGACGACCGCATCACCAATAGTTAAATTAGGGTCTCATTAATTAAGCACGGTTTATTAACTTGTTAGTGGATTAGTGAGGTCATTTGTTAGGATAAAGAATTAAGGTTTAGAATCTTGAGCTTTAATCCTACATTCTTTTACTTAGGTTAATTCTTGTGTGTCACAGTTATTTTGATTATGTACCTGCTCCGTTAGTATACGTAGGGATTCCTATCCTAAGCATCACCATCTCTTATTTGAATCCAACCCTTAGTTAATTCGTTTGCTTTAGTATTTTAGTTTAATTAGTTTATTTTAGTTTTAATTAATCTTTCTAAAAAAATCCAAAAACATACACTCATATTAATTACGACGCGTAGATCTTCAGGGATCTATTCGCATATACACCATCCCGTGGGTTCGATACTACTTGGTCATTATACTTACTCTTACTACAGTGAACCCGTCCGCTTGCGGGTGAGCGACTAGTAGAAGTTAGTAAAATCGCTTCAAGTCACTAGTCTCTATAAATAGTTGTTCTCCAGCTTAAGAAATACAAGTTGAAAAAGTCCAAAAGTTCAAATTCATAAACACTCCCAAAACACACACACTAAAGCATCAAAACGTACACACATACGAAATTATCTCGATTTCAAGTTTTATATTTACAAGTTCATAACCCGACCCTCGATTTACCATTTACGGTGGTAACCAATCACACGTAATTGATTGATGATCAGTAAACCGAACTTAAACAGTCACTAATCCACCCGATAAAAATTGATCATCAACAAATCACACGTTCTTGTTTGATGATCCTAACCCGAATTAAAACAGTCACTAATCCTCCCGATTAAATTTGATCATCAACATTGTGCGGGTAATTTTTTTACTGGTTTGTTTTTTGGGAATTTTGGGGATTGTGTATGTGCAAGATGAGTGGAGAGATTATGGGTATTGAATATCTCGTTGGGTTTGGAGGAATGAGAGTTTAATTGTATATAATTTCATATTTCACATGTGATGCTATTTTTTTTTTTTTTTTGCATGTTTACTTGGGTCATTTAATGTGTTGATTTGAATTATTTTAATGATGGGTATTTGAGTCTTTTTAGGTTAAGTTTTGTAGTTTTTACTAATGCAGATTTTTAGTGGAAGTAATGAGTAAATTGTAGTCTCATATTGTACCTTAAATTAATCCCCTTTTAAAAGTACACATGAAAATCACCAAGTATATAATCATAATAAAGATTATACATTTTTAAAATTTTATATTATATATTTTATATTCTCAATACTTTAATTAATTAAAAAAAATCAAATTTAACTGGGCCCCCGATGCCCTCTCTCCGTTCCGGTGCCATTTATATATTTTGTAAACGATGTAACACTAGTGAAATAATTTGTGCAACGGGTTCAATGAAAGCGGTGACATTGATCGTCGTGTATGAATTTTATTTGATATATTTGGATGTAGGCTCACAAGGCCAATATCTGTTAGGTCTAAATTTGTAACAATTTGTATTTGTTGTTTCGAATTGTAAAATATAATAGATGAATGAACTGTGAACTTAAATATTAATGAGGCAAGGGTCATTTTAATAATTTGTAACAATTTGTATATGTTATTTCGAATTGTAAAATATAATAGATGCATGAACTGTGAACTTAAATATTAATATGAGGCAAGGGTCATTTTAAATAACTAATTAAAGTTGGTCTATCTGAATTTTTTGTCTACTTTTAGCTAGAACGATGCATGGCGCCTGTCCTTTTAAAGATGAGGCAAGGGTTGTAATAATAATAATAATAATAAAATCCCTCATGGATTGCTTTGCCTTAATATGTTCAGGTAGTGTAAATTCACTTTTTTTCAATATAATATAAGTACGTATATTGTGCCTATATATGCATTAGGTGAAAATTGACCATTATATCTTTGTTGAAATTTGAAAAGAGGTTGAGGTTCAAGAATTTGAAAATCATTATTACCATGATATTGTAATGTTATATGCAAGGGAATTTCTAGAACCCATCCCATCATCAGAGCGTGCTACACAATTACGTATGCATGCCTTGGACTAGTAAATGGATTAGGACATTCCCTATAAAAATTAAGATGAGAAGCACGTAATAGAGCAGAAAATCTTGTACTCCTATATAATCTATATATAAAGAAAAAAGAAAATTGCGTAGGGCAAAGTTTTTGTTGCCCTCTGTTTTTTTTATTTTTTATTACCCAGACTAATTTTTTTTTTTTTTGTTTTTTTTTTAAATTGCGTAGGGCAAAGTTTTTGTTGCCCTCTATTTTTTTTTATTACCCAAAGTTAAACGTTTGACTAATTTTTTTATCAACTATTTTGTCAATTTTTTTTAGTAAATAAACTTTATTTTTCTGGAAAGAGGGAAAAAAATTTGCCCTATAAAATTTAAAATAATTTTTTGTGTTTTTTCATTTATAAAACTAATTAAATGCAATCTTTTGATATTAACTACTGTTTTAATTTTTTTCCCCTTTTTAACAAATGCTTATATGCTTTGGTTAATTTGGCTATAGTCCAAAGCCTAAGTAAATTATAAAAGGTTAATTGTAAAAAAATAAAAAATTATGACTTTTATTAATTATAATATTTATAATTTTTTCTTTACAATTTAACGCAATAACTTTATAATTAAGTTTTGTAATTTGAAATATCTAATAAAATTTTCGTTAAAAATTAAATAACATGGTTGTCGAAAATGCCACATTGCAAACAAATAAAATTATATATTTTTATAATGAGAATAATGTCCTTAAAATATATTTTAACTTTAGAAACATAACTTTAAATATGTATTTTAAAGACGTTATATTTTTTTAATGATTTTATTTGTTGAGGTCTGCGTGAATATTTATGTGATATTTTGGGCAAAAACATCATTTAATTATTGTCGAAAAATGATCAAACATTTAAAATTTAAAAATTATAAAAAATTGTGTATTAAATTGCAAAGAAAATAGTTCATATTATAATTAATAAAAGATATAAACTTCGTGATTTTTTTTTAATTAGCCCAATTATAAATAAGAATTCAATCATACTAAGTGCAAGTATATATATGTGCTCCATTAAAAAAAAGGGTTTTACAAATTAAGAAAATTTTGGAACGAAGACTATCGAAGGCATACAATTATGCACACACCCTTTAAATCTGTATTCGTCAAATAATTAGTAAAATATCATGCATTCACTAGCTCTACATTTTCTCGAACTCAAAAAAAAAAATATATATATATAATAATAATAAGTTTAGGTAAAAAAGAGAATTCAATGTGTGGTCACCTAAATTGATTATATATGCATGCAGCACTTATTATGGCTTTGAAAATTCGCGAAAAAAATAATCAACCATTATGGTATCTTAACCCTAGAGTCTACAATGTTAATTTATTTAATTCATTTACCACATTTTTTGCTATAAGGTCTAGAGCCTTCTAGTTCTAGTCTAGACTTGACGTAACAACGTTAGATGAATGAATTATTTAGGTAATAGTATTAATTTAGTTTGACATCAATTCCGAAATTTCTCTATACCTTTATTAGCAAATGTACAGTATATCCTCTTAAAATTACATCAACATGTTTTGTTCTTTATTTTTCTATTCCATCATATTTCCATCCGGTGGATGGTGTACTAATTTATTATTTCCTTCTTATTTTTCTTAGAGTTGGTTAGGATTAACAGTATGAAATTCCCTTTTGTGGTGGGATGATATTCCCTCTTGTGGTAGTTGCGGTTCCGGCTGCGGTGCAATTGTTTTTTCGAGTTGCGGGTTCGGGTGGTCCCCCACTTGTGTTGACTGCGGTTCCGGTCTACAACGAGATGAAAAGATGTTGTCATGTACCCAGTGGTCGAAAGAACTATTGTAATTAATTATGTTAGGAAACTATTGTAATTAATTACCTTAAAAAAAAGAGTATGAAATTCCCTTGTAATTTTAAAATATTGTGGAGGAAAATATATTCGTAATTTGAAAATTGTAAGAAAGTCTTTTGTAGTTTATTAAATAAAGCAAATCATCCAAAAAAAAAAATTTCAAAAATAAGGTGATAATTTTATGTATTTTCTCTATTTCTCTTGTAATTATTTCAAATATTAAAGTCTCTAGACTATACCATGAATGATATAATATGAGAAATAAATAAAATTGTTAACTCGTTTTTGAAATTAAAGGATGGTTCGTCTTATTTAAAAAATTACAAGGGCTTTCACTCAATATCCAAACTACGAGGAAGTTTGTGCAATATTTTCAAACCAAGAGAGATTTTTGTACAATAACTTTTTTTTTTATTGTTTCCTTTTATGAATTTTCAATCTCTCGTTTCGCATTATGTGCACAAAAGATGCAGTCATTGGGAGTTATGTTCATGGACTTTGATGTAGAGATTCGTAATCGACTTTTGATTAATGTTACGTACGTTGTGAATTGTGTAAAACGAATATCAATTATGTGAAATAAGAGTAAACTGTTTAAACTTGCTTCCGATCATATAGAATGACTATAGGGTTTTATGAAATAATACATTGTTTGAATTGAGTACACCCAACTAATGTAAAGTTGTAAACATGTTCTGATGTGAAATTTAAATTTATCTTATTATAAGAAAACAAATGTTGCCTACAAAATTTGTCGATATTACTATGAAATTTCCAACAAAAAAGTTCATAGTTGGGAATTGCCTACATAATCTTCTAATTATATAGATATCAAATTATTTGTAGGTAATTAGTGTATGAAAATTGTTTGTAGATAATTAATTACTTATGAATTTCATTTCGTTGGCAAATTGATTTTCTAGGTAAATTGTTTAGAAAACATATAATTATATATTGGATTCTTTAATTTTGCATAAGAATTTAAGCACAAAATTCAATAATTTGCCGGAAAGATATCTCACACATCTATATAAACTATAAAAAAACACCTGAACTTTTTAATATTACACCTTGTCTTTCCTAAAAGGCCCAGGTTATTTGCACTAACCTCTATGTTAAAGACACTAATCGGATGAATACATTATTTTTTGTTCGAAATTTTTTTTCGAATTTTTTTCATTTTTTCGAACATTTTTTCCGAACATAATGAAAGTTATAATATTTCGAAAAAAAAAATCTAATTTTTGTTTATTTTCGGAATTTTTTTCCGAAAATATTACAAATTTTCGGAAAAATAAGTAGTGTATTTATCCAAATAACCGTGGTCTTCCTAAAATTCTCCATTTAAGCCTGAAAAGTTGGGCTGTAGGCCCAAATTTAGTCGATCCAGTCCAAAAGGATAGACTAAGCCATTTATAAGGCCTATAGAGTAGTGTCTGTCTAGTAAGAGTTCGGTTATATAAATATAGTCTTCACATTAACAAATACACTCACATCCACATTTAATTACTACTCATTAGAGCCTCAATTCGAGCTCAGTCCGATGGACAACCCCAACCAACCTGATGGTATATATGAACTAGTATATAAGAATTAGAGCCAGCAATTTGGGCCCAGCCCGCCCGACATATGGGTTGGGCTGGGCCCGAAAAAACTGGCTGTTTTTGGCCCGGCCCGGCTGGCCCGTTTGGCCCGGTTGATTTTTTTTTTATCTATTTTTTAAAAAAAGATTATAATAAGTGTTATTTCTTTAAATGATATTCAGTGTTGTAATTACAAATATATAGACATACTTAACTTGATACTGCCATAATAAGAAATTTAGTATTGTATATTTAGTTTTTAAATGATATTTAGTGATATTTAAATGATATTTAGTGTTGTATATTTAGTTTTTTTTTTTTTAAACATACTTGACTTGATAGTTGATGTCATAATAAGAAATTTTGTAAATGAAGCCCCTCAATTTTCATTACCGTAGAATAAAAAAAATTCTATCAAACATTATTTTAAGATTAGAAAAATAAATTTTAAAAAAAAAGTTGAAATGGACCGGGCCGGCCCATTAACCCATGGGCTATGGTTGGGCCGGGTTGGGCTGTGATTTTACAGGCCCGACGTGCAAATGGGCCGGCCCGGCCCGGTTTATGAATAGTGTTTGGTCCGACGGGCTGGGCCGGCCCGGCCCGCCCATTTTGCCAGCTCTAATAAGAATACAGGTCTAAAAAAATTGGGCCTATTTGGCCCGGCCTGTGCGCCCCATGGGCCTAATGGACAGATCAATTTGGCATGTGGTCGTGGGTAATGCACGGTCAAATGACCTGACATTCTAATACTTTATTTTATTTTATTTTATTTTATTTTATCAATTTTTATTATGATTACGACCTGAATTTATAAAATTGTGTTATATTAGAATTATTAATTTGAAATTTATATTGTTAAATATAAATGATTAATATGAAGTATTTTTCCATAAATTACATGCTTTGATATAGAACACATATTTGCGTTTGAGAAAAACATTCACTTGCACACAATTTCTTCTATTATCCACAACTTCGGATGCTTATATTAAAACTTTGCAATATTTAAATTTGATTGGTTTATTTCTTTGTTCGTACACTAAGTGAGTCAGTGTTTCTATGCTTAACTTATGTCTCAAAAAAATTAAATCAAATTCATAATTTTTTTTACCAATATATATATATATATATATATATATTTTTTAAAATTTTTGGACTGAACTAGCCCATTGGTCTGCTAGCTAGAGTAAGATTTGATTGATCTACATTTTTACAGGCCCGATAAAAGTATGGGCCGACCCGATCCAGCCCAAGAATATCATTTGGCTCAATGGGCTGGACTAGGCCGGACGGCTCGAATTGCTACCACTACTAACTATATCCCGTTCACAAAACCCTAATGTTCTAATATCATTTATTCTTCTCACGTCTAGCGTCGCTCCCATTATAAATATATCTCGAATTGTCATTCCTCGCTTTAATTTCTCCCCCCCCCCCCCCCCCCTCCCACCCCTCATTTTGCCTTCACCCAGCGCGTCGACCAAAGGTGCTAATAAGGTAGGTGAAGTTCTTCTCCCTCCCCCTTATCTCATTTTTCTTTGTGTTCCTGATTTTTTTCCTTGCTCGAATCTGGTTCATTGAGAAAAGAAGAGTTACTCGATTATTACCAATCGGAAAATTATCTTTCTCGCGATAAAATATGGTCGAACAATAAATACATCTGAGATCTATATTTTTACGAATGATAATAATCGAACATGGTTTACATTTCCGTCAAAATCTAACTCTAATAAAATAAAATAAAATTTTACGGTAAGTCGATGTCGAACAAATGCATAAGAGATCCAAACATTTTCCTTTTTATTTTCTTTTCATTTCTTGATATATTTGAAGTTTTATTACATATTCGAAAGGGGGAGATGTGATTTTGAAAGTAAACATCGGTTGTGTCGGTGGTCTGAAAAGAAGAAAAAAAAGGGTTTCGATTGTCATTTCCAATTAAAGTTTCGAAAGGTGTAGATATTTTTTAATACAAGGGAACTATAGGTTTTTCATTAATTTTATTTAAAAATAATAATTTGTCAATATATATCTATTATTATTGGAGGTGTTACTGTTACTATAGTGTTATAAGTTATAACCCAAACCCCTTTAACCCGACCCTTTGTGTAACGGTTCCAACCCTAATCATTCGGCCCGACCCGACTAAGAGTCGGATTAAAGGAAATCTGGGTCCCTACATAAGGGGTTAAAATAAAGTGTAGTGAAAATCTCCAAAAACCCAATCCAAACAGTTCCCCCTTCGTAGAGAGAGAAACAGTCGTTCGTCGAGTTTCGATTATCGTCCTTTCTTCTTCTCCAATTCTCCAATTTTTTCCCTCTGTTTTTTCGATTTTTTTGCCAGATCTGCGTGAGAATGTCGGGGAAAGGAGCCAAGGGACTGCTGACGGGGAAAACGCCAGCATCAAAGGACAAGGATAAGGACAAGAAGAAACCACAATCTCGCTCTTCTCGCGCTGGGCTTCAGGTTTAGTTTAATTTTGGAAATTTGCAATCGTTTACCTAATTCTCATTGTTTTCCATTTTTATTCTTCCTTTCGTACTAGGCTTTGTTTGAAATTTTTGTTGATTCCGAATTTCGCGTTTTTTGGTGTTAGAAGTGAGGGTTGATTTGCTTTTGGTAGTTTTCTCCTGCGTCTGTGGTATGGCTTTCATGGAGGTTATGTATTTGTGCAGATTGTGTTGTAAACAAAGGTTTGCTTTAGTTTCTATTAGTAAAACTTCTTTTGCCTTGAAAAGAAAAAACAGAAGAAAAAAGCATAACGTTAAGATTAGAAGTGTAGAAGCTGGTTTAATTGCGCGATCTTTCGTAATTTGAGTTGCTGCAATTCAGATTGGTAGTATAATGTGAAAAGTTGTGTACTTGTGTTGGATAACAGAGATATTAAGGTTCGTTTCAACGAGACTGAGTTCTTATAAAGTAGGTGTAAATTGATAGTGGTACTCGCATGAACTCAATTTCTCTTTTCTTTTTCTTGAATTTTCTGATCTGATTGTGGTTGATCCTTTGGGCAGATATGAGCTTTAACAATTTCCATTTTGTGTTAGTTGACCTTCATTTGACCTTGAAATCTTGAATTGCTTTGTCTGTTTGAACTTCCTTCATATAACATAATGATATAGGAAAACTCATGCAAGTAAAACAACTACTCCACCTGTCCAGTAACCTTATGTTCACTTGCCTTATTTGACCGTCCAACAAAAGTATGCAACTTTCTCTTATGGAAAAATCTCTTTATTATTACTCTCCATCCATCACTTAATTACTTAAAATGTCATTAACTTTACAATCACACACAATCAATAAAAACTTCACAATACCCTTAATTTATCTACTTTTTCTTTAAAACTTGTGCCATCCATTTGAGCATTGTTTTCATGGACCGGGTAGCAGTTTAACAGTTTTTGAAAATGTTGCACGAGAACTATCTTAGCCTAGAGATTGTGTTGTCTAGTAATCGATGAGATGACAAACTGCACATCTGTTTTAGCTTTAATTGCAAAGATAGATGTCTGCCATATGTGTGTTGACCTGCATTAAGCTTTCAGTATGTGTTTTATGGATACAAATTCTGTTTATATAGCTATCTCTTGAAATGCTTCATGCTACACTTGATAGAAATAGTATATTTCATTTTATAGTTGTGGAATGAAAACCGAACTCATCATTTATTCTTGTAGTTCCCCGTGGGACGTATCCACCGTCTGCTGAAGGAGCGAGTTACTGCTCATGGAAGAGTCGGGGCGACTGCTGCTGTCTACTCTGCTGCTATCTTGGAGTACTTAACGGCGGAAGTGCTGGAATTGGCCGGAAATGCCAGCAAGGATCTAAAGGTGAAGCGTATCACCCCGCGCCATCTTCAGTTGGCCATCCGGGGAGATGAGGAACTCGATACCCTCATTAAAGGGACGATTGCTGGTGGCGGTGTGATTCCTCACATACACAAGTCTCTCATCAACAAGTCCTCCAAGGAGTAAGATGGGGGGTTTAAGGCGCTTAGGGTTAGGGGGTTTATTTGCAATTATGTTATATTAGACGGTTGTTGGATTCTGTTTTAAGGGTTTGAGAGGCTTTTGGCCGTAGGGTTTGGTTCCGATGGATTACATTATATTATATTAAACGAATGCATGGTACATGGACGTAGCATTTGTTTTATGTGGTGTGTGATATTTTAATGGTTGCTGATTATTTAAATGTTGTTTGGTTGTCGCTAGTACTATGCATTTCTCTACATTTGTGATTCTAATAGTAATAGTAAATACGAAGAGGTAAATTTTAATGAACTTTAAATTCATTAGCATTATATAAAATTGTTAAATTCTCAAGTGATGATCCATAAAGATTTTCTTTGTCAGAGATTTGCAAGTTGGCTACTCCATTCCATATTGTAAAATTGGAACAAAGTTATGTTGGGGTTCAAATATTCTTTCCACATGAATAATACAAAACCTTTATGAGATTTGAATTAATACTTGCTCAAAAATTATGTTGCTCTATCATATTGCAATGGAGAGGAAGAATGTATCACAAAGTAAGAACAGAGCATTTCCAGAAAAGCAAAAATAGTTGCTCAGCAGTTTGAATTGAAGATGAATAAACTTACAAACTTACATCAATATAAAACATTAAACAGCATCAATGCCTCATCAGAAGCCATAAAAATAAGAATCCTACCATCTACTCGAGGTCAAAATACATCCCTCCCCTCCTACTTTCAGAGATCAACTACAGATAAAAAAAACTCCAAAATGGCAATCCTTAGCACCTAAAAACAATAAACTTCCATCACAGACGCAAAACAAGAAACGAACCATAAGTTTCACAGAGCTGCCACTTTCGGAACCTCCACAGGAAATCGGTGAATCTCATCCATCCACGGGTTCTTCTCCTTTGCTGGATTAATAGTCCAAAGAGCTTTCCAAACTGCACTGTTACATTTGAATCCCGACCCAAATGCTATCTGCCAAGTCCTGTCGCCCCGTTTAATCCTCCCTTTGGCTTCCGAATACGCCAACTCATACCACAGAGAGCTGCTCGAAGTGTTCCCAAATCGATACAGAGTCATTCTAGAAGGTTCCATGTGCCAATCAGACAGCTGCAGATTCTTCTCCAATTCATCCAGCACAGCCCTCCCACCTGCATGAATGCAGAAATGCTCGAACGCCAACTTGAAATCGGGTATGTAAGGCTTCAGCTTCATCTTCAGCAGCTTCCTACCGATCAACGTGGCGAAGAAAAGCAACTGTTCGGACATAGGCAAGACGAGCGGGCCCAACGTGGTGATGTTCGTCTTCAAAGCGTCCCCAGCAACCCCCATCAAATCTTTCGACAGAGCCACCCCTACTTTACCATTAGGATCCTCCATTTGCGTCACGCAAGAGAAGCACTTATCGTCCGAGCCCTTGTGTGTTCGGACCGTGTGGACCAACCGGTACTTCGATCTCCAATAATCGGACCTCTTGTTCGACAGCAAAATGGCAGCACCCCCCATACGGAAGAGGCAGTTAGAAACGAGCATTGACCTCTCGTTCCCGAAATACCAATTCAACGTGATGTTCTCCATACTAATCACCAAAGCGTAAGTATTCGGATGAACTTGCAAAAGATCCTTCGCGAGATCAATCGATATCAAGCCAGCACTACACCCCATCCCACCTAGATTGTAACTAATAATGTTCCCCCTAAGCTTATAATGATTGATAACCATAGCTGATAAAGAAGGTGTGGGATTAAAAAGACTGCAATTCACAATCAAAATCCCTATATCCTTGGGCTTCAGCGAGGTTTTCGCAAGAAGCTCGTCTATGGCACCAAACATGACCGTTTCGGCCTCTTTTCGGGCCTCAGCCATAGAGGGGTTCGGGGGGACGCGAAGCACAGCATCGGGGAGGTAAGTCGACTCCCCGAGGCCGGACCTCTCAAGAATCTTCTTCTGAAACTCGAGATTGGCATCAGTAAATGAGCCAGTTAGCTTTGACCTTTCCATGAAAATGTGCCTAGGGCATTCCCTAGCCTCATCAGGCTTATAGCAAGAGAAATTGACTAGGTAAACGGGTCGGGGGCGGGTCAGGAAATAGACTGTTGTTAGGAAAACCAATAGGGCAGAGCAAACTATGACAGATATGAGATTAAACCTAAGATGATCCCACAAAAGATAGATGTCTTTAAGAGAGAAAGTCGACAATTGGGCTGCAACAATCACCAATAAAGGAGATAAAAACAGGTACATTCCATGGGTTATGAGGTAATGATACCCAAGCTTCACATACTTCAGTTTTACAGATTGCTTGAAATCGGGGAGCTTTTGTGAAGACGAAGGCGCCATTAACGGCGTCGTATTGCTCGGTTCGCTCATTTTTCGCAAAAACTCTGGAAAATACAGAGAACGAAATTCAAATTTAATGGGTAATGAGAAAAATTGTGTATGAAGATCTTCAAATCAATTGTACAATTCGAATTTCCGGAATCGGAGCATTCTATAGATCTAATACAATAAATGCTAGATTTGTAAAGATTGTTGATGAAATTCAAAGGAAATTACCTTTTCAGACTCTGTGGAGAAATTATAATGCAGCTCTAAAGTTCGGAAATCCCTGCAACAAAACAAAAAACCCATCGTCAAAAACTGAATTAAACAGACGAACGATGCAAAAGATTCCAACTTTATCATCGGAAACTCGTTTTAATCGCCATTCATGCAAATGGAACCAGAGAAAGGGGAGAAAAAGAGAACCCAGAAACTGATTATTGCTATACATGTCTGAAGAGAGAGAAAGAGGCGGATCATAGGACGCTAACCTTTGTTTTTTTTCAAGATTCTTGGAAAACCAAACAAACCTACTGTGTGTTTGGTGGGGGAGAGAGAGAGAGAGTGGGGCAGAATGAGTCAGTTATGTTTTGGGGAAGAAGAGAAGAGGAGCGAAAGGGAGGCGTTTGGGTCAATAAAAAAGCTGCGTGTGGAGACAACATGTGTTAATTTTGAATGCATGTTGTGAATTGATTCAATGAGTTGTAAATCATTTTCTGCTTATGCAAATGCGTTGTACCTTCCCTCTTTTCTTTTCTAATTCCCAAAAATATTTTAAAAAATAGGCTAAGTATCATATATTTAATTAGGAGTATTATTAATTTGAGTTAATAATTTTATATTATAATTATTGTAAAAAAATTGAACTCAAATTAATGATACTTCTGATCAAACATTCGATACTTTAAAATAGTTTCATAATAAACTTACCATGAACCATTTTCATATAAAATCTACTTTAAAAAAAAAAAGTATCAATGAAACCAAATGTTTCATTTTGTATTTTATTACCTATGTTTATGTATGACATTAATAATGATAGCTATGTCATTTATTGCGCCTTTTATTGGAAATAGTAAAATATGAATAACTTTCCAATAAATCATAGTGGTCTATTAAGGTATGTGATATATAAAAAATCAACTTAAAAGGTCATTATTTAATCTATTTTTCTTTAAACGCCAATTAAAACTATTATTTTTACTTAAATACTCTTGATTGGTGTTTTTTTTCTTAACATTTACAATCCTTTCACAATTTGTTCGCAATTAGGACTACAATTTTTTGGCAAATATTCTTGCGACTATAACCACAAATCTTTACCGCAATTATCCTGCAACCTGACCACTGAAGTAACAACTGTTGCAATCTCACAACCCAAAAAAAATTGAAATGAATATTTGATTGAAATGAAATCGCGAAAACTAATTGAAATTATTTTATAAGATTTGGAGAATCAAATTTATCAGGGAAATTAGCATTAATACCTTTATTTTATTAGATTGATTTATTTCCATAAATTAGTTAGGTTTCACTTATTTAAAGAATTCTTTTGTAAATGTTTTGATCAGTTTATTGCCGAATTAGAAATATTACATTTTCATATACATCGTGTTTTTATTGTTATTTCAGTATTCACGTACGTATCAATATATAAACACTTTTAATCGTGTTTGTGTAATATTTGAGATATATTAAAATCAACATGCTTTACGTTATAGTATAGTGCTTCCACTTTAGGTCCAAAAATAATTTAGGAGATATTTAAAAAAAAAAAAAAATTATTGGTGATATTTCTTTGAAAAAAAAAAAAAAAAAAAACTGAAAATGGTACGTACCTAATAAAAGGACCTGTCTGAAACAAATCTCATTTCCCATATTATGTAATCCATGAGTTTATGGAGGCCCAATTTATTACTGAAATAAAATTTACTCCCTTCGTGCATGAATTTTATTCCTCATATGATTTAGTTAAAACTAGTATTATTGAAAAAGTAGATGAGACCATTAGGATGAGGATGGACCATCCTCCATCCCATCGGATTTTGGATGGACAAATCACATTTTCATTCAAATACCCATTCACTCATATTATACATTTATACATCTATACATCTATTTTTCACACTACTTTATCAATCACATAATTTTTCTCTTACTCACTCATCTTCGCCTACTTTTTCCCACATTTTTCCTTATCACTTCTCCTACTTTTATCTCACTCAATCAGTATCTCAATAACTAACAATAATAACATATTCCTATATTAATTTTGATTTGAGATAAAGCTCAATTAAAATCTATTTCTTCATTCCTAACTAACAACAAATTTACTATTTATTGAATTATCTCATCCTCCTTTTTATCTCCATCTCATCCACCATCATCTCTAACCAAATACAGTCTAAAGGTATTGTGAAACTTATTTATTTATTTGTGAATATTATTTATTTTTAAAAAATATGTAAACAAGTTAGGTGAACCATTCAAAAATAAATAAATAAATTATATAGATGGGGGAATATACCCATTACTAAAATGAAATTTAAGTCTCATACAAGACTCACAAAACATTGGAGTAATTATCCCTTCCATCCATAGATAAGTTATGCTATCCTATATTTGTATGCATTAAATGTTTTATCTTAATTTTATATACTATTATATTCTTTTCACGATTATGCGCACATTTGCATTTTTATCCGTTATAAAATGAATTGTATTTATATATTATGCTTATTATTTTTAATAAAAAATATATTACTTGCTATGTTATTCTCCAGTATCGTAAGTAATATATTTTATGTAAAAAATGATAAACATAATGTATGTATACAATCTTTTTGAGACGGACAAAAAATTGCAAGTATCCAAATTTAATAGAGGTAGTAAGAGAAGATAAATGGTAATTGAGGCCTTAATTATAAATTATAATTAATGAGAACATTGATTCTAACCAAACATCAGTTCACAAGATTGACCATTACCATAAATGAAAACTACTCTAGCTACTAATCGAGGTTGAGTTTTAATTCCACACAAAGGAAAAAATAAAAAAAAAGGTTCGTTCTTGTTTCTATCTATTTTTTGAAAGCATTGTTTCTATCTATTTAAAGAATTGTAAACTGAAATATACTTGCGTGTTTAAGAAACAAAGGAAAATATATAAACTCTATCAGAAAAAATCATTCATCTCGACAGCATCGAAACATGAAATTATTGAAAGTAGTATAAGAAGAACATATGCCTAGAATTTCAAATAATTGAAGACTTTTTAAAGTGGGGCATCTCTCATTTTAAAGGCATCTAAGAAGAAAATAATTAATACGAGTATTAAAGCAAGTTTCTTTCGTATTAAATGCACGGTATGATTCAATTATATTTTCAAACGATATTAATTTTTTCAACCGAACAAATTTTTATATAAAAATTGTTCATGATAAGCTATAATAAATTTATTTTAAAGTATTAAATATCTGATAAAGAATATAAAAAATTTCATATAAAAAATTTACGGTCAAAATATCAACAATAATTGAAAAAATATACTATTGACCCCAATTTTTAATATAAAATTTTTAATACTTTTAATAAAATATTTAATACTGTAAAATAATTTCATAATAAGTTTATCATCAATCATTTTCCAGCAAAATCTACTTTTAAAAAGAAAATAAAGGATATGAACAAGTTAGATAAGTAGATAAGGTATGTGAGACCAGCGCATATGGAAGAGAAGCTGCTATATTCCTTTTTCCAAAATTTCTCTATCTGAGCTGTATATATTTTTTAATCACATAGTACAATTTTATTTTTCTTGTTGAGTTTATACAAATTATTTGGTGAAAGAATTCCGTCTCATCTAAAAGTCCGAACTTGTAGAGAGGTTTAGAATTAATCCATTTAATTATTTCCCTTAACACTCCCCCTCACTCATGGGCCGGACTCAATTTTCTCTCTTTGGGGAGGATTAATCCATTTAATTATTTCCCTTAACACTCCCCCTCACTCATGGGCCGGACTCAATTTTCCCTCTTTGGGGAGGCCCAATGAGTGGACAATTTAATATGGGTGGAGTTGCTTTCAACAGGAATCGAATCCAGGATCTTTATCCGGGCGTGAGCCTTGTGGCTCTGATACCATGAAAGAATTTCGTCTCATCTAAAAGTCCGAACTTGTAGAGAGGTTTAGAATTAATCCATTTAATTATTTCCCTTAACATTTGGCCAATAAGCATTGTACGTGGAAATTGTTTGTTAGTGGGAAGGGGCTGGAAAATGGCTTTTAAGGGGTTTGTGAGACGTCACGCTATTTATAATTTAATTTTACTCTATTTTTCTTTTTAATAAAAGAAGACTGCAAGGTGTTTGATATTTGTTTGTACCCAAATTTGAGGAAAGTTGCATTTCTGTATTTGTTCTTAAATATTTACAATGTGATCTACATTTTGTATATAATATTGTTTTCTTTTTCTCCTATAAAAATCGAGTTGAAAAACTGTATTGAATTTGAGGTTTGTGACTACATTTGATTTTCAACTTATGTTAGGAAAAAAATTTTGAGGTTTTTTTTCGGTTGTCTTAAGTTAATTGTAATTATTTTAAACAATTTATTGTTTTGATTGCTGATTTCCTTTTTGTTGCTCATTAATGTTAAAAGTAAATACATAGCTCTAATAATGCATTGAACCTTATAAATTTATACTCCATCCATCCCAATTTTTTTTTCCCGCTTGATTTTACACGAAGTTTAATGCGAAATTGAAATGTAGTATTTAAATGAATAAAATAGTCTTGAAAATTGTGAATAAAATAATATTTAAATTTAATAAAATAGTTGAATTGTAGAGGTGGAATTTAAAAAAATAAATTATTTTATTTCTATTTTGGGAATGTGAAAACAAAATTGGGCCGAACCTTTTTGACAAATGAGAAAACAAAACTGGGACGGATGAAGTATTTATTTGAAGCAGTGGATGACATCGTTTCGGTAATTAAATTATATTATCACTTGTCATTTAATTTGTTAAAAATAGATATATTAAAGTTTTACTTAGATTTTAATGTTGATTCCCAAAAGATCATATTTAAAGGGGTTTTTTAATGATATTTTATATTGAAGGTAGTTTTGGTCGAATAAAAGTCAAACAAGAAAAGAGGGTGATATAGTTTATGTATTAGTATTTTATTTTTAATTTTAATAAAACAATTGTTATTAGAAAGTTATGAAAAATTAGTTGGAAGAATGATGGTAGGAAAGTTCTATGGGCCGGCAAAACTGAATCCATTGTCGACCAATTTTGAAGTCAGATTTAATACATCATTTTCAACTTCCATCACACAATGAATGATTTGTATCGCTGCCAGACTCTTGTTATAATTTCAGAATTTTTAAATTGTTTCAGTATTTAAGTTAATACAATCTTTAGGAAAATACTTTTTTTTAAGAAAAAAGTTCGCTAAAACTCCTGATACTTTTTTTTAAAGCAGTTAAGATTTCATTGAATTCAAGATCTTATTATGAAATATTAAAAGAATGATGATAGTGTGTAAATAACACCTTTATTAAAATATCAATATATCATTGTCAACTAAGCTAGTATTAGGGGTTGGAATAAGTCAAGTAAAACTTGATTTGTACTCCTTTCATCTCACATATTTACTTCATGTGTTTAAGGCACAAAATAAAATTGAAGTAAAGAATAGAAATTTATGGAGTAATTTCATAATTTTTTATGTATAAAATATATAAATGAGTTAAATTGTGAGTAAATATGAATTCAAAAGTAATGATAGTTTGCATAATTTGATCAGGAGAGTGTGTGTCAGGATTATGGAGAATTCTCCATTTTAAATATGTGAATTTTTTTTTTGAAATTGACGAAAAAAGAAAGTGCGGAAGTAATTGCAGAACAGAAAAAAAATGCGACTAAATCTTAAAAAATGTATTCTCCCCGTCCCTATATAATATTCATATGTGAGATGACATACTTTTAAAGAAAAACTATTTTATTAACTTTTTGGACCAATTATTGAAGAATATTTTCAAATAAAGTAAGTAGTGAGAGAGTGTTTTATTTCTATTTTTAGATGTGAAAGTATTGTAGAACGTTCCAAAAAAGAAAAAAGTTCATTAGAGAATGGATAGAGCTTACACTACTTTCGTTTTTTAATACATGTCATTTTGATTAATTTTCTTCAAATATCTCAATTTTAACTCTATTAATTATCTGCTAAAAATATATTACCTTCCATAAATCTTTCTATTCATCTTTTCCTTAATTGAGGGATTTATTTTTGGTTTGATCAACTAAGGAAAATATTACAAATGAATAAATTCCAAATTGTTAGCTATAATTCCAGTTAAAAATAAATGAATTTCAAATACCTAGCAAAATCATATCATTTGAAATCTATGAATTTGAGAATTTATTTTAATATTATATTATTAGTTCCAAATTATATAATTTTCACTTTAATATATATGTTAACTAAAAATATTAGAATTAGAGGTTCTTCAAATTGTTTAAATTAATTTTTTTAACACCAACTTAAAGTAATTGTTGTGTATGATTTTTTTTTAATTTAAATACAATTTTATATATTTTTTATATGAGATAAAAAAAAATAATTAGGCGGGAAACGGGGATCCCCCGACGGGGCAGGGATGGGGGGGAATTTTTCTCGTTTATTTTGTGGGGACGGAGAATTTCCGATTTCCCGTTGACATCCCTATGGAAGAGATCAAAGAAAATCCATAGACTATTGAATACTTAAAATTTTTAAAGACTTTTTAAAATCAGTAGAAATCTCTGGTTATTAGAAGAGATTTTGGAGAGTAAAATCTATTTATATTTTGGAAGAGAGAATAAAAGAAAATCCATAGAATATTAAAATATATCGTTTGTTGAATACCTAAAGATTTTTTAAGACTTTTTAAAATCTGTATTGAATACCTCAAGATTTTAAAAAACTTTTGAAAATCTAGATTGAATACCCTAAAACTTTAAGACAAAGTATAGAGTAAAACTGGTTTATTCATAAATCACCGAAGGGTATTAGTTATTTTCATTGAAGAGTATTAGTTGTATTTACTGAAGAGTATTACTGATTTACACTAAAAGTCTTAGTTGTTCAGTGAAAATGAACTAAGACTCTTCAGTGTAAACCAGTAATACTCTTCAGTAAAAACAACTAATACTCTTCAACGAAAACAACTAATACCCTTCAGTGATTCATATATAAACCAATTTCACTCTATACATACTCAAACTTTAAAAGTCTAAAAAATTTCTATAGACTCTATAACCAATACACCTCTCTCATTTTAACATTTTTGTATTTTAAATGACTCCATCCAAATAAAAAAAAAAATTCCATTCCAACACTTAAACAAAAATCAAATATCAACAGGTAATTTTGAGAAATGGTCTTTTTACTAATATTCACAGGTCCGTCCCATGCCATCTCCCCCCTCTCTCTTTTATATGAAGCTAAACTTGTAGAATTCAAATGTAAATCAAAACTTGATAATTAAAAAAAGCACCAAAATTCCACCAAATATCTTATACTCTATCTGTTCCTGAGTAAACTTTCTATTTTCTTTTTCAGGCAGTCCCCCGTTAAACTTCTCATTTCATAAATGACAAAAATAACATTTTACTACATATAAACTTTAACCTTCAAATTCACACAATATTACCAAAAGTGTCATTCAATTCATTTTTCAACGCTATTCATTACTTTATCTCAAAAGTCAACATGCGACCCATCATATATTAATAAATAAATATACTTTTTTAAACCATACAACAAAAAGAAATGAGAAGAAAGCCCGAGGACGGAGGGAGTACTTTTAAAAAAAAAAATCTTGTTGATAGAATTAAAAAAAAAAGTAAAATAATAGGAATTACATTTAGAGGGGTGTATTGGTTATAGAGTCTGTAGGATTTTTTTTAGACTTTTAAAGTCTGGGGTATTCAATCTAGATTTTCAAAGGTCTTTAAAAATCCTGAGGTATACAATACAGATTTTAAAAAGTCTTAAAAAATCTTTAGGTATTCAACATTCTATGGATTTTAATACTCCACGGATTTTCTTCCAAAATATGAATAGATTTCACTCTTCAAAATCTCTTCTAATAACCAAAGATTTCTACGGATTTTAAAAACTCTTATAAAATCTCTAGGTATTCAACAGTCCATGGACTTTCTTTGATTCTCTTCCATTGGGATGTCAACAGGGCTAGGACGGGGGGTCATTCCCCATCTCCATTCTTGCAAAATAAATGGAGAAAATTTTCCCCCCATCCCCGCCTCGCCGGGATTCCCGTCTCGTAGGGATTCCCCGTTCCCCGCCTAATTATTTTTTATCTCATTTTTAAAATATAAAAAAATATTTAAATTAAAATTTTTAATCATACTCAACAATTACTTTAAGTTGGTGCTAAAAAAAACTAATTTAAACAATTTGAAGAACCTCTAAATCTAATATTTTTAATTAACATATATACTAAAGTGAAAATAATATAATTTGGAACTAATAATATAATATTAAATAAAAAAAAATATTTTTTAATAAATAGTTAATTGAGTAGGAAACTATGAAATATTTATTTGTAATTTACTTTAACATTAAAATTATATATAAATATATTAATTATATAAAAAATAATGCGGCTCCCCGCGAGGAACGAGGCGGGGATCCCCCAGGTCGAGAATACTATCTCAGTCTCCGCCTACGGAGCAAAAAAAAATCTCAGTCTCTGTTTGCTTTGAGGATTACCCGCCCCGTTGTCAAGTCTACTCTTCAAAAAATATAAATAAATTTTACTCTCCGAAATCTCTTCTAACAACATGAGACTTCTAATGAGGGCGAGGTATATCGGTGATGGAGATGAAGATAAAATAATAATGTATTTTTTTTAACTAATGCATTTTTTTAAAATAATTTGGATAATATTTTTTTATATACAAGTGTGTCCCATATATATTTGCATCAATGGTTCCAGCGTCGAAGTATGGAAATCCATGTAAATCAATAAAAAAAATGTATTCCACAATCCTATAAAGTCTATGAAAATCCAAGTAAATCAATAAAAAATGTCAGTCAAACTCTGCATGGAGTCTATAGATTTTCTAAATCCACCAACCTTTTAAAGTCCAAAAAAATCCAATAAAATCTCAATTGAATACACCCCTCTTAATTACAAATTGGATAAATTTGCCTCCACATTTTTGGCATTTGTTGAAACAAGACAAATACGGTACAGCTGTCCAGTATGATGAGAATTTTTATTTTAGAAAAAATAAAATAAATGGCGAAAAGCGACATAACGTATGTATTATGTAGTCCCATGGGAAGCTTCTTTTCTCATATTTCAACGTCAATTATCTCAATTAATTTCCACTTCTCTATTACTCTCATCCCCATCGCACGTGACTTGGCTTCGCTCCACGTGACTCCTGCCCTCCCACCGTTATGCATAATTTTCAAACAACGATAATAAATATGTATAACAGTGATAATGCATACACGTAAAAGTGATATTTAAAAAAATAAGTTCACGTGAACTCGATTTCACAAAAAAATATCTTTTACATAACACATTCAATTATTTTTTATAAAATAATCAAGGTTACCCTTATCGAGCCTATCAAATTAAATTAAAGATATACCTATATTCTTTTTTATAAGTAATTAGAGTTGGCCCTCGAGTTTTCCCCGTTGGAGTCAAATGTCTATTGCAGAATGAGGTCCCACTATTTGTACCAATACAATTAATGAAAGCCAAGTGTATATTGATAATGCCGTTTTAAATGAATAGTGTGTGTATTTTCCGAGTAGAAATAATGTAATAGACCATGCAAGTATAGAAAATTCAGATGCCCAATGTTTGCCGTCATCCTGGAATTTTTCTGTACTGTTAGTTTACAACCAAACAAAGACTACGATTCAATCAAACAAACGATTATGTTAAAGAAGGCTTACCATAGTTTTGCAAAGCCCATTGCACGGTATATTTACGACCGCATAACTACTCATGGAACTCTCAGAATCTGGAGAGATAACTATTATGGTTGCGAGAGATTGAGCCTCCAGAAAATGGTGACGAGAAAAACGAACAAGAAAGTTTTTTTAGTATCATTGGTTGGACATGAGAGAGGTGGTTTCTGTAGCAAAAGCAAATTCTGAGACCAATGCAATGTGATCGCTCCCCCATTTCTGCAAAGTAACCAAAGCCAATTACATCATGAGCGTTCAACACAGAATCAATATGGAGATTCAACAGATTATAGGACGTTTTCTGGAAATGTGTATGATGCTCATATTCTTCACCAGCAATATACAATAATCATGTATAAATATTACTTGAAACATGTGATGTATAAGTGCTATTCATCCAGGACAGTTACCACTTTTCAACATAATCATCAACATCATATAAGTGCTATTTATTTACTAATATTGGCAGCTCCATCAAAATGATGATAAAATGACCTATAGCAATTTTAAAATGAACTCTTTTGGGCACTATACCTTTGTGGGGAATCCCCGAGTTTGCTGCATAACATCCTTGGGAATTGGTGCAAGAACCTTCACAGTTTGTAGGCCTTCAGAGTGCCTGGACAACATGGGATTATTGAACTACATCAGCACAAAAAACTTTCCAACAGAAAATATTATTATATATATGCAGTCTGTAAGGAATTTGACATTAGGCACTTTTAATAACTTCCCAATTTTCTGTGAAGTGTTAAAATGCTCATTCGCCCATTTGCTTGTTACAAAAAAAGTACAAAATAAACCCACTTCCTCTACTTCTATTATCTCTTATGCTCATATTCCACATCTACCATTCAATTGATCAGGCCCTCCTCCGCTAGTAGACTGTAAATGTTCATCTATTGAATTAACAATGCATCAAAAAGGAATTTACCAAAAGAAAGAAACACATGCCTCCAGGATCAACATGTCTTTTTCCATGTCCACAATTATGTTGTTAAGAGGATGAGCAACTGGTCATTTATAGATATTAGTTTTCTCTTGCCTTTAGGTTCTTATTATTTCTAACTGATTTACACAAATATCCCTAAGAGTAATTCCCGATTATCACAATTGCGGAACTAATATACAACCGGCAAGAATGTTTCCAAAAAAGAAAAAAGAAAAATTGAAAGAAAGAGCCTGCTAGAAATAACCAACTAATGAAATTCTTAGTAGTCTGGGTTCTAACTGCATGGATCCACTAGGACGCTGGAAGAAAGGTAATGCATCTTAAATTACTTAAATGCAAATAATACACACATTCCATATACAGAGTCCACTAATTTTAGGTCAAAGCAGTATTTCGGATATACAATTCCACCAGTATAACAATCAAGAAGAACTCATGGAATACCAGAATCCATCAAATGTGAAGTCATTCTGCATTTAATAACTTGAATAAATTTAACAGGGGAATATTAGAAGATGCTCCATCACTAACCATATGTAATCAACTGTGCCTAAGAAACGTCTGTGGTAGCTAGTAACAAATGGTTCACCACTCAAATCTCTTAATCCTGAAGGACTCTGCAAGGGAAAAAAGTCATACTTTCTATGATTGAACTCAACCAATTCCAAAAAACATGTAGCCTAAACGAAGGCTGTAGCATACCTCAACTTCTGCATATGCACTTGTCAACTTCAAAGGGTGCTCCACAATCTTGCAGTCTGCACTGCCTGTAGCGGTTTGTATTTCTGCTGGAGTCCAAGCTGATGTATTGTAGAAAAAATTTCCTCTAAAGACACTCTCATGCTTAAGGTTTTCATTGAGAAGCTCATTCCCATGAGAATGCAAATGTTGGATGGAGGAGTTGGAGCCCGAATCAGTTGGAAAAGGACTTTGACCAGAGTAAAGCAATTCTGAATAAAATGAGTCAGAATCTTCAGCAGGTTCTTCTGTAGCCCCATCAACTACTTCATCAAGTGACAATGCATCAAGTTTCTCATCAAGCGTGATATCAACACTTGTAGCTTCACAGGAAGCAGATGCATCAGACGGCTCAGAATTGTTCCTATGTGCAGCTGAAACAACATGTTCAGACAAAGCAGCATCAGGAGAATTAGGAGACAACTTTCCTGAAGGCCCCTCAAGTTGAGATGTATCTGAGTTATAGGTTCGCAATGGCTCGGATGTTTTAGAAGGGGAATGATTGTCAGGCATGCGCAGATCATTTATCTGGTTATCAGGGGTCTCGGATAGTGTTTTTGAATTTGATTCTACATTTTCTCTTCCTTCAGTTGCATCAGAGTAAATTTTCTCATTAGAAGACCTCGATACAGAGATTTCATTGGGGCCTCTATCTGGCAAAATAGGAGAATTAGCACCATCTTGAGTAGTAATAACACTTCGATTCAAGACATCCTGATTGGTACATGTAGTTGACATGTTCTTGATTGCATTATTGTCTGCTGCATCATTGCTTGGCAAGTTGTTAACACTCCTACTCCTATGTTCTTTATTCTGTGCATCTGAAGGCAAATCTCCTTGTTCCACTTTTCCACAATCACCTGCAGAAGCTTGGGTAGAATTATCAGCAGCTGGTGTCCTACATCAAACAGGTGTTCCAAAATATATATCAGCCAATAAGACTTCAAGGCCTCATCAGACATTATTAATCAGCAAACAAACATATACCTGAAATCGGGATAACCAGGCATCAGTGGACGTCGTATCTCAGCGGAGGTTTGTCCAGAGACCTTATTACGAGCCAGCTCTGACAAATCTAGCTGCAGTGAGATAATGAAAACACCTGCGAGAATTTAAACTGTGCTAGTAGAGAAATGAAGGACAAAGGATAAAGAAAATTTGAACAGCCAAATACCTTCTGTTCTGTGATAAAGTTGTAGATGGGGCTCTGGTAAAAAAATAAAAAATGGTGTGGAGATTATATAAATTTGGCGGGAGACCAATGAAAGATTAAATTAGATACAAAATTCTAAAAGAATACATAAAGCAACAAGACAATATTGTAATTTAAGAACAAGCAAACAACCTTTGGAGTGCAGTTAAAGTCTCCACAGATAACTATAGGAGCATCATCCCAAAGCTTAGAAACAGCATGTGCCCTGTCCAGGAGGGTCCTGATCTGACAGAAATAATCAACTCCATGTAAAATGTAAAAGGTGTCGCAAAATTCATCATGTAAACTATAACTTAAGAGAATCAATGGAGGAAAATGAAACTCACACTAAATTTAATCTGAACTCCTGATGACATGTCTACTAGAAGGGTAAAGTTCCATAAAGTTGACTGTTGGGTAAAGGAGGAAGTAGAGCTAGTATACAGAGCAATACCTAGCTCAATACTCTCTGGAGAACTATATACAGATAAGTCTTGAGAGAAGAAGAAAATTGTACCAAGACACGATACAAAAAATATGAGCATGTATAACTACTGCAGTCACAGAAGGACGACGGAGATCGCAAATTTAAACATTGGCAAACATGAAGAACCTACTGGCTGGAGAAGACATCATATATGAAATAGGACATGGGCCTACAATTGACTTAAACCATCAGGGAAATAAAACAGATGAAAAGAACAGAGAATGGTTTTAAAGGAGAACTAGAAAAGAGGAAAAAAGGCTGCCTAAATTTTTTATTGAAAATATGTAGTTAAAAGTGAAGCAGAAACATAGCAGAACATCAGAGAGAGCTGAGAAGATGAGAATGATATGAAACCTTATTTCATGCAAAATTGAAATATACCCATATGAGGATTCCCAAAGTCGTTTCATTCAAAATCCCTAGTGACTACCTCATAATGATAAAGCTGTTTCTCATCTCATACATTTTCAAAGGAATGGCTAAAAGGGCGAAACAAGGGATAATGGCTAGGTTGAAAATAAATACACAGCTATGCTTTACATATTTACGACATTCATTACAGCAGTAGTAAAAATTAAAGATGAATTATCGTCAACTAACGACAGTATATCAATCAGCAGACAGACCAAGGAGTTATATCAGTACCTGTCCAAGCTTAATATCTCCCCTTTTAGGATTGAAAAGCACATGAATGTTGCAGACAACAACTCTGTTAGAGCTTGCTGGGCTGCAACAGAAGGATTTTCCTAGCATCAGATTATGCTATACTTCCTTTTAAAATGAAAAGCATTCTCCGGATAATTCAAATCGAAGCAATTGGATGTCCAACTCGGGCCTATATGACCGATCAATGAAATACTACACCCTTGTCATAAATCATGACAAAACATCAATTGTTAATCAGAAAATAATTGGACGTTGTACATACGTAAACGATGCATCAGAGTAACACAACAGATTTAATTTCACATGATGGAATGTTCATCTTCTACAAATTCTTATTCACCGAATGCTTCTTCTTTCTCCTTTCACCACTTCTTCTCTAGATCAAACTACAGAAATTCAACTAAACCCACCAAAGGGACCAACAATAATATAACAAATTTTAGTGTTATTAGCTGCCAAATTTAACTTGATTTACTCATCATGGTTCAGATGTTGCCAAATACATGTGATGCATATTCTAGTAAACTAATTAGCAGGGATGATTAAGGACAAAATAAATTAAAGTGTGGATATTATAAGTTTTCATATTAATGTTGTCACAACAGTTTAATTATTCTCTTATTTGAAACCTTTTCTCTCTAGCATCTGAATTATAAACATGTTGAAAAACCGATAAAAGAGACATTGCTTTTATGCATATGGAACAAAATATTGAGGAACAAACATTGCTATAAAATACAATAAGATTTGCCTCTTGCCTTGTAGACTGAGTTGATACCCCACTTTTATAATTCTGCGCTTTCACAGACTGTAAAAAGAGAAATAACACATTACATGAAGGATTACAAATAGTAGAGAGAGTCTTGGGATACAGTAAGTTTTCAAAACTCAGTCAATGTTAACTGAAATATACTCTGAAAACTGATGTACCTCAAACACACATATCTGGGCAACATTGTCCCGAAGGCCAAGCTTATTGAATTCAATAGATTCTTCGTGCAGCAACTTGAACCTATAATAACTTGCATTATATCCCAATTCATTTCTATTTGATATATATCCATCTGAATAGGGAGAAAGCAAATTCTAAAGTCATCCACAATAATATAAGTCCTTTTTCAGGAATGACTTGCCAGCAGTTATCTGCGTCCAGAAGCTAATTAATTTACACTAGAAAAGCCAAAATAACAGAATCACAGAAATTATTTGGAGAACAAAGTTACTCAACCCCGTAGGTCATGATGTTCAAACTTCAAAATATAACTAAAAACAATAAACATGTCAAGACGTGTTAAATGTAAAACTAAAAAAATTATTCGCCTGAACAATATTTTAAATATTCACGTTATTTTTTCTGTTGATGATTTTGATATTCCAATATTTGCAGTAGCTTCAAGTAAATACTTATGTGTGCAGACCACAATTCACTGATAGAATGATATGTAGACTGGGGATATTTGTTAATGTTAACATGCGATTCATGGAATTATATAGAAAATTAAGTTGAATTGACGGGAATAAGCAATTTAAGAGACTCAAATAACAAGCAACGGAAAAATGATCAACATGCAAATTGATTCTGTTGCCTAACAAAAACTGAACGTAAATAGACAGCTTCAACCTATCACAGTCATGGGGATTTCACAGTTGAGTCTAATCGAGGAAAGCATATTGCTCTTGAGCAAGCAGAGAAAAAGTGCTTTCATGATACTTCCGTTTGAAATGTCTACAATAAACTGGGAGAGCGGGAGTACCTTGATACACGCCAAAATATAGCACAACCATCCGCAGGATCTCCAGTTCGCATCTAAAAATCAATAGAAATGTCATCATCCAGCACTGTTTAATAACAGTCATTCTCTAAGAGAAACATTACTTACAACTCTGAAGATGAAGTTATAAACGTCTATTGTGCTACAACAAAGTTTTGAACAACAAAGCATATAACACCGGGAATTAAAATAACAAACAACCAAATCAATGATGAACAACATCCCACGTTCATAAAAAAGGATGAAATAATTATTGGTCAGCTGTATGTCTATAATGATGCTAACAGACCTTAACACTTCCTATACAAGTTTTAGCACCATAGTCGTGCTTTACTTTTAAGAACCTGGTAAACTGGCACGGCTTCATTCTAAAATGCAGTATGCTGCAGATAAATAATGATTGGAAGCCAGCGAGGAGGACTCCTGGTGGCTGGTAAGCCTAAGGAGGTGTCCCACATCGGGTTATGATGTAAAGATATTCCCGTAATAAAGGAATCAGAGAAAACCTACCCTCCTGACCATTGTTTTGAGGTGGTGTTATGCTCTACAACACTGCATTAGATTGATATCAGAGCCAGGGGGTGGGAGTCTCAAGGACGGGTGGATGATGCAGGGGCATCGATCTAGCCCTTGAGAAGCCAGGGAGGACTCCTGGTGGCTGGTAAGCCTAAGGAGGCATTCCACATCCAGTTATGATGTAAGACTATTCCTGGATAAGGGGCCAAAGCAAATCTCCCTGCTTGACCATGGTTTTTGAGGTGGAGTCAGGCTCTGCGACGCTGCAGCAGTTTCTCACTAAGAAATCAACTGACCACTTATTCAATTAAATGTCACCTCTTAATATTTTCAACACCTTACAATAAATACTCTAAATAGCTCAATGCCCATTGTTCACCAAATTTAATGTATAATTGACTTGAGAAGTAATTTGATCACTATCACAAACCAAACCAATATGCGTTATGAATTGACAGCAGCAAGTATTAAATAACCAAAAGTCCTCAAATGGGATAACAAGATTCCGTATAACAGAACTGCGAATAAGAATTTTCCAAGTAACCTTCCAAATGCCATTGTATCCACGGGGTTTCAGTTCTGCCTCCATGTCTGGGAATCTATCAACCTCCTGTTTTTCCAAATGAAATGAAAAATCAAAATAAAGTGATACTTCGTTAAAAATAAAGTTATGGGAGACTGAAGCAAACCAACCACATGGAAAAAATAGAGTAATCAGACAAAAAAAATTAAGATCATAAAACTAAGGCACTATATAGAGATGTGATTTCACCTTATACTTGTATGCAGTTATGCACAAACATTAAATAACATTAAATTTAAATCTTTAAATAAAGCAATGGACTGTCCCATATACATATCTGTATATTGGCTCTAAAGTAAGCCATCGGAATATTAAATTCTCAATCTTGCGAAATTTAAGACACTACTCCAGTCGTCCATATTGTGATTTTTTTAAATTACCTTGACAAAACTAAGCTGTTGATTACTTGCAAAGTTTGATTACTTAACAAAATTAAGCCTGAATAATTTCTTAAGATTTACATGATTGATAAAAAAAAATTTGCATGAATATAAGGCTTTGTTGTGCCAGAATTAAGAGATCCAAGATTTCTTTGATAAAGAAGAAGAGTCATGTTTACAAAGCTTGTTTATGCAATAGATTAAGATAGGTTTTTCTGTTACTGTTTAAGTATCCTGATCTGAAAGACAGGTCCTAGGACATCAAACATTGTGGTAAAGACCATTGCATGATTCATAAGTTTGATTCTTCTATTTTTATGAGATCCTCAGTCACACTACTCGTTTTCTTCCCTGTATGTTTAAGGGTGACAATGATGAGATAAGCAATCTCTGGACCTTCTGGACTTACAAAATGCCAGCCACTGAAAAGGTTGTAAAGTATGAATTTAGAAAGAGCATCAGACTGATTACCTGAAAACACAAAATGTCAGCTGACCATAATCCAAGCTCAAACATTATATTTCTCTTGCGCCAGTTCCAGTCCATGATATAGCGAGGAATATGGAAGTAAAGTTGATCCCAGTGATCAGTGCCCAAGTAGTCTGCCAGTATGTTATATGAGAGAACACTAAAGCGCTCTGCATGGGTAAAGCAAGAGACACAACGTTAACGTAACAGAGCATGGTGCATCTGCAAGTAAAAATAAAGTGGCATAATGTAAGACTGAATTCACAAAAGAATTCATGCGAACTTAAATAGTCACATGTAAATAAAATTTATCATGGTCTTAATTATACAAAGCTAAAAGCAAAATCATGCACCGCTACTTAAATCATATGATTGTTGATGAAAGGACATGATTGAAGCATTCCTTACGGAAACAAATCTACAAGGTATAATCATCGGCTAAATGGTCATTTCCAGAAAAAGAAACGCCATCAATTTCGTACACATACACCACTGTGTCAGTTCACTAAATTTCTCAGGTTACAAGGAGTAGGTATGAAAAGAGTATTTCAATAAGCCTAACATTACATAAAATGTCCCATATAATTTCTCAATAGGCCTCCATATTCAACAAGTCTAAACAAGATAAACATTCAGAAAAACAAACAGAACACCTATATTTACCACAATGAGGAGGCACCCCCGGTTTCTTATACTCCCACTCTCGATAATCCGGCGGCTTTGTGGCCCTTGGCCTGAACTGCTGGGGCCTTTGATGTGGTCTAAACGGCTGGTAATTGTTAAAAGCTGGTCCCACCTGCCGTGGGTGCATATACGGGCGAGGCCCGTGCACCTGATGCACGACAGGCGGGCCGGGCCGATGATGCCCCGATCCAGGACCATAAAACTGCTGCCCCGTCACGTATTGAGGAGGCGGAGGGACAGCATTATAACTGGGGCGGAAACCGCGATTGGCGTCTCGAACAGCGTTGAAGTGCGAATCGCCGGAGACGAATTCCGGGTGGTCTGCCGGACCCCAGGGTCTATCGGAATAGCTTCTCCTGATTTGGGGACGGCCTCCCCTGAACTGAAACAACTTGAGTGTTAACTCTGTGCTCGAATTATTATAACTGGATAATTGAAATTGGAAACTAGAGATAATTTTTCGAAATTGGATTATTAATGCTTCGATTAGTTGATATAAAAACTACATTTAGGGAAAGGAGAAATGTGAAGAAAAACTTCAGCTTTTTCGTGTGTGGTTGATTGTTTCTGTAAGTTGTCGAGAAGATTGTGTGTAGGTGTCTGAACCGTAGAGCTTACATGTGGACGATAAGACATGTTGGCGGCGGTGACAGAGTCTGCGGAGGCGGTGGCGGTGGCGGCGAGGGAACGGAAGTAAAAAGGGCGGCGATTCATTAGCGGTGGTGGAATTTGTAATTGAATTAATGCGACTTTTTATAAAAAGTCGTCAATTCTTTCCATTTAACTTTGGTAAATAAGGCCGCGGCTACTAACACCTGACTTTTGCTCGTCACACCCGAGCTTATTTTTTATTTTATTCAAAATACCCGTAGTATATTTTATGTTTTATCACTCAATTTAAATTTCAATATTTTTATACACTCAAATTTTAAACCCTAAAATAAACCCACACACCCAAATAAAAAATAAAAAACGCAGAGCAAATTCACGCACGCAGAACACTCATGCACACAGAAAACTGGAACAAGAAAAAAACGCAGAACTCAAATATGTAATTATTGATTTAACTGTTGTGTTTGGCCAACAGTGACCGAACTTTATTCATAATGTTTGGCTAACAGTGGCCGAACTTTGTTCATAATGTTTGGCCAACAGCGGCCGAACTTTATTTATAATGTTTGGCCAACACTAATTGAACATTTTATCATTGCGTTTGACCAACTCTAGCCAAACATAATGATAAATGTTCGGCTCTGGTTTGCCAAACATGCGCGATTTTCAGAATTCTTAAACCTCAAACCTCGACCGTAACTCAAGTAATACAACTTTTAAACCCTAAACATTCTTCTCTAAATAGATTTATACCATATAGAACAATAAACTCATAAAAATCTTATATTACATGTATTTTCCGAAGTGTGTTCTTCCATGACATCTATCATGAGTATTGATTTAAGTGGTTGAGTGAAGAATGAAGAAGAAATAGTTTGGGTGTGGGAGAAAAAAAAAGTCACGATCAACGAAAAAATATTGGATTGGGTGTATTGAGCAAAACTAAATTTTAGATTTTAATAGATTTTAAGTGGTAAAAGGTATAATAGTCTAATTACATTGGACTATTTTAGTAAAATAAATATTTCGGGTGTGATGAGCAAAAGTTCGGGTGTTATTAGCCGCGTAAAAACTGTATTAATATTCACTATGTTAATTTAAATTGGAAAATGGCTGCACCTAAGACCTTGGATTAGTTTTTATTGTTTATTAAAATCATGTCTTTTCTTCTTATCAAGTCCCAAGCCCCAACCCCAAAAACTCCAAAGATTCACGTACAACCTTGAAATGAGGCAAAAATAAACTTAATTATAAATTAATTCAAAGTATTTGTGAAAGTGCATAAATATATTTGCACAAAAATATAAAATATGTGTCCGTACAAAATGTTTTAAATTAATTTGTAGTTAAATTTTTTTATAAAAATTATCTTGTAATTTTCCCCAACTCATTTAATCCTTGTTTTGAGTTCAGGAGTGTGAGTATGGTTGACACTTGCCCTCCTTTATTTTTTGTCTCAAATTAATAATAAGGATATAATCATTTAAATTTAGGGTGTGGTAGTAATTTAAAAAAGTTCACATTGTGAATGAAGCATAAATAGTAATAATTAGAGCGCGTTTGTATTACAATAAATTCGAAAATTTATTACTACACTCTTTAAATAATTCGTATATCAAAGTGAGTGTTGATGACCTTTTTATGATCAAGATGATTAGTGACTATTTTAGCTAAGAAAGATCATCAAATAAGAATCAAGATCATGGAATTAAGCTAAGTAATGCTTAAGAAATAATTTGGCAAGAGTTTTGCTCTTTTATTGAATTGTTCTCCTTTTTTCATGTACATGAAGGGAGTATTTATAGACATACAATGAGGCCATGTGTCACCATCTTGGTGGTTTAACCATTGGATCTTTGCCAAGTGTTAGGACACTTGTACAACATCTACACTATTGCTCATTGGATGGATGTCAAGTGTTAAGACACTTGGACCATATCTAAGCTAATGACTCTTGGAGTTCTCAATGTTGTACTTGGTCTTTGGTACTACTGAGATGCTCTCGACGGTGACCGGTTGCTCGTTTGCACGTCTTTGTTAGATGTCATGGTCCTTTGCATTCCGAGCTGTTCGCTCCTTGCTTGGGATTATTTTACAATGTTGCTCGCTCTATTACGAACCTGTTCGCCTGAATTGATCTTGGTTTGAGCTGCTCGCTGTTACACCCGATGTTTACTACCCGACATGGACCTACTACTGTAGCGGGCTCGGGTAAGAATGGTCCGCCGACCGGTCAGGCAGACGGGCGGGGACGTAGATGCTACTCGACGCGAGCCTCTGGGAGCGGCCGGGCAGGATACTTAGTTACCCACAGGCCCGGGTATCGGGCGGCCAGCGGCGAGCTCCGGAACAGGTGCTCCACCCGCCTACCCGCAGATGAACAACCAGGGTACTCTCGTCCGAACTCGTTTCCCGGTACCCGAGTACCCGTCTGCCCGACCCCAGACCGCGCCAGCTGTGAGAGGATGTCGGATGCCATCAGTCCAGAGGATGTGACAGGGTCAAAGAGGGCAGTTGGGGCCAAGTCCAATCACCTCAGGGGTGACAGTGCCACGTGGCATCCCCTCATTGGCTCGTAGGGGAGGCTGTAGCCACTTATTACTTTCCAGCTAGGAGTAGGGGGGACCCACGAGTCCACCTACCAAGCATGGGGAACCCTCACCTTGTATACTATAAATAGGGCTTTAAATGCCCATTTGTAACACACATCACATTTATTGCAAATACACTCTTGAGAGCTCATTTACTCACACATTGATTGCTTCTTGTTATCATTAATATCAAATTCTACCCGCTAGGAACCCGGCAGCGAGATCCGTTATAAATCGCTGTCAACATTTTGGCGCTAGAAGGAGGGTGCTAATATCGAAGTACACTCGGTTTCGTTTATCTAGTCACCTCGAACAAAACCCCATCCACTTTCATTCAAATAAAAAATGACGACTTCAAAGGCCACACGAACCTAGCACCAAGCCGAGGACATCGGCGAGACCGCCACCCCGGCTCCAGCCACGACGGAAACCCTCCAGGGTCCCTTCGAGTTCTTGTCAGCCATAAGAACTCCGGAAGACCTCCAGGCCGCCAAGGCCATGATCGAACGCCGTCAGGCCGAGATCAACGCCGCTCCTATCCGCACTCATAGACCCGGAAAGGAGCCAGCCCGGTCCAGGGCCACCGGCCAGCCACAACAGGAGTAGGAAACGGCCAGGAGGGCCGCCAGTAACCCACGGCCTCAGAACCTTAAGAGGCGCCTCGACGAGGAGGCCGACTCGCAACGGGTTTCACGCCGACCTGCGGGGTCAATTTTCTCTCGGTTGGGTTCCCAAGCTCGGGGAGCTGCCCGACACTGCGAGTCCAACGCCAGCTCCAGACCCCGGGAGCAAGAGCGGGCACGATCCCCCAGGCGTCACAACGACACAGCCCCAAGGCCGTCGGTCCGTAACCGCTTGGGGGACAACCCTCGTCCCCGCTCTCCACCCGCGGCCGACAGCGCTATGGCCGCTATCCTGAAGAAGGTCACGGACCTAGAGGCCAAACTCGAAAGGCGGGATGGGCAACATCATGTCCCCTACATGCCCAACTCGCCCCTCGCAGACATCCTGGTGCGGGCCCCAGCCCAACCAAAAATCAACGTGGCCGCTGTGGGCCAATATGACGGGGAGACGGACCCCGTCACCCACCTGAGCAAGTACTCTACTTACATGATCTCCATGGGAGCTACAGACGCAACCCAGTGCCGGATGTTTCCATTAACCCTCGGTGACCGGGCACACCGTTGGTACTCCTCGCTGCCCGCGGGGAAGGTGGTTTCATTCCACCAATTGGGAGAGCTGTTCCTGGAACATTTCTCCTCGATGGCGCCACGAATGGCCGGCGCCAACCGCATGGCAAACCTGGCCCAGGGAAAGGACGAGACAGATCGGGCGTACATCGACTGGGTAGATCGCATCATTATGGAGGGCGAGCCCGTCGGGGACGAGGTCAAGCTCGTCGGGATCATAGGCGGACTCCGCCTAAAAACGAAACTGTGGAAGTCGATGAACAAGGACTACCCCAAGTCCTACGCGGAGTTCCGGCAGCGAGCCGGAAAAATCATCTACAACGCTGACATCCTGGCGCAGCGGCTGGGCGAGAGCACCCCTACCGAGAAGGAGAAACATCGTGCCCAGGAGGGCACCGCATCAAGCCGGAGGAACTTTTCCTACCGGGCTCCCCAGCCTTTCAAGCCTTTCGATTCCGTCGAGGTGAAGCTGGCCGAAAAATTATCGGCCACCCCGGAGTACGTCTATGTGCAAATCCGGGACAAAAATATGATGCCCAAGGCACGGCCGTGGGTCCACAAGCCAGGGATGCAGCTCAACCCCAACAAATACTGCCACTACCATCAAACCGTCGGGCACAACACAAGTGAGTGCCGCGACCTCCTGAAACAACTCTGGCGTCTCTTCGAGGAAGGGAAGCTGGAGGAATTCGTGAAGAGACCGGCGGCCAGACCGGAAGCTCAAGCCGCTGCCCGCCCCGCAGAGCCAAACCGGGAGGCAGCCCTCATATGCCCACCCATGCCAGAACATCAAGCCCGTCGGGCAGCAACATGCTCTCCCCGGTGGGTGGCTTCGCACCCACCACCTCGCTGTCCAACCGCAGGCAGAAGAGCGAGCTGCGGGCAATGGACAACGTCCACCAGATCACCATGCCGGTCAACATGACGGCAAGAGAGACAGACCTCCTCGCCTTCAAGGAGGAGGATCGCACCGGGGTCATCTACCCGAACCACGATGCCCTGGTCGTATCCGTCAACATCATGGGCGTCACCGTCCACCGCATGCTCGTCGACAACGGGGCCTACTGCAACATTCTCTTCAAGACTGCATTCGACCAGCTGGACAGCTCCTTTGAAAAGTATGTTGAACCATGCGACCAGGTCATCAAGGGCTTCGGCGACGCCACAGTTAAACCCTACGGGATAGTTAGACTAGCCGTAGAATTAGTTTCTAGTATAGACGCTGAGGTTAAGGCTTCGAAACAGCTCGACTTTATTATTATCGACCAGCCGTCAACCTATAACGGGTTTCTCGGCAGGCCATTCGAGCACGAGTTCGAAGTCGCCGCCTCAGCATTCTATTATTGTATCAAGTTCCCAACCCCCTCCGGGAAGGTTGGGACTCTTAAGGGAAATCAGAAAATGGCACGCGGATGTTTGGCGTATATCGATGTTATTTCAAATTTTGCAAATCTAGATTATGTCTGCACAATCGGGGAGGGAGACATGGAAATAGACGAAGAAATCCCACCCACTGCCCTCCCAATGGAAGAAGATTCACAAACTTTTGAGAACATCCAAGTCGACCTAGAGCCAAGGCTCGGGTACGAACCCATGGAGATTGACAAAACCCTAACAGGGCAAATCGACGATCCACGCTACGGCGAGCGGGGAGCCAGCCCGATCGAGGAATTAATTTCGGTCACAATGATGAATCGGCCAGAAGTAAGTGTTCAACTCGGTTCGTCAATGTCCGGCGAGATGCGGGCAAAGATGACAACATTTTTAGAAGAGAACTTAGACGTATTCGCCTGGTCCCACGAAGACATGGTCGAAATCTATCCAGCCGTATGTTCACATCAACTACACATCGATCCATCCCGCAAGCCAATCTCACAGAAAAGAAGGAAATTCGGCCCAGACAAATACGCGGTCATTGCCACCGAAGTCAAAAAGCTGCTCGACAACAAACTCATCGGAATGGTCGACCCCGACGACAAGCCTCAATGGGTATCCAACACTGTACTCGTCAAAAAGAGCAACAACACCTGGCGGCTATGCATCGACTTCACAGACCTGAACAAAGCTTGCCCAAAAGACCACTTCCTGATGCCACACATCGACCATCTGGTGGACAGCACGGCCGGGCACGAGATGCTCACTTTCATGGACGCATTTGCCGGCTACCACCAGATCCCGATGGCCGCAGACGACCAGAAACACACCACTTTCCTCACTGAGAAAAACATGTATTTCTGGAAGCGGATGCCATTCGGGCTCATGAACGCTGGGGCAACCTACCAGAGGCTGGTCAACCACATGTTTCACGATCAGATCGGGGTGACCATGGAGGTATATATCGACGACATCGTCGTCAAGAGCGAGAAGAAAGAAGACCACCTCACACACCTAGCCGAAACGTTCGAGATCTTGAGAAAGTATCGGATGAGGCTCAACCCGAAAAAGTGCAGTTTTGGCGTCGAGTCGGGCAAGTTCTTGGGGCACATGGTTAGCCAGTGGGGAATCGAGGCAAACCCGACCAAGGTACAGGCGATCCTCGACATGAGCCCTCCCCGCACGGTGAAGGAGGTGCAGAGAGTGACGGGCAGCCTGGCCGCCCTCGGCCGTTTCATCTCCCGCATGGGGGACCGATGCAAGCCTTTATTCGACAGCATGCGGAAGGGGAAACTAAACTGGACTCCCCAGAGTCAGCTCGCTTTCGATAACTTGAAAGCATACCTGTCAAACGCCCAGGTGCTGGCCAAACCCGTCCCCGAAGAGAAGCTTTTCTTATACTTGGCGGCTTCAGACTCAGCTCTCAGCGTCGTGCTAGTGCGGGCTGAGGGGCAGGCACATCTGCCAATCTACTATGTCAGCCAGACACTTCACGACGCCGAGCTACGGTACCCATCCCTGGAAAAATTAGCATACGCTCTAGTAATAAGCGTACGTAAGTTACGCCCATACTTTTTCGATCACCAAGTAGAGGTACTGACAACAATGCCACTTCGCCAAGTACTTCATCGGCCAGACACGGCGGGCAGATGCCTCAAGTGGGCTGTTGAGATCGGGCAATTCGGAGTCACATACGCTCCTCGAACATCCATCAAAGGCCAAGCCATGGCCGACTTCATAGTCGAGCTCACTTACCCGGAGACGATGTCCAAGATCGAGCAGCCTCCGTGGAAAATGTACGTTGACGGATCCTCCACAACTACGCGGGCAGGCGCGGGAATTGTCCTTCTCAGCCCATCCGGCCAGTCGTTCACGACAACCATAAGATTCAGTTTCCACGCGACCAACAATGAGGCCGAGTACGAAGCATTAATTAACGGCCTGGAAATGGCCATGGCCATGGGAGTGAAGAGACTCCAGGTCTACAGCGACTCACAGCTCGTTACATGTCAAATCTCAGGAGAATACGAGGCGTGCAGCGATAGGATGTTGGCCTACCAAGGGTTAGCCAAGAACCTGCTCGAAAAATTCGATCAAGTTTGCATAGAGGTGGTACCCCGACTCGACAATACTCAAGCAGACGCACTTGCCCGCCTCGCAACATCCGAAGGGGCAGCCGACATGTCCCAGATCACAGTTACTTACCTGACCGCCCCCACGAGCTCCAACCAGTGGGTGAGTAACCTGGGGTAGCAGGAGGACAGCTGGATGACCCCCATCCTAAAGTACCTCCATGGCGGCCAACTCCCAGTCGAACGGGTAGCGGCAAGACAGTTGCAGCTCCGGGCGGCCCGGTACACGATCATCGGGGACCAGTTGTACAAGCGAGGCTTCGCCCTGCCCCTTCTAAAGTGCGTAACGCCGGGGCAGGGACGGAAGATCTTGGTCGAGGTCCACGAAGGACGCTGCGGGAACCACGCCGGCGGCCAGGTGCTCGCCCAGAAGGTTATCCGACAGGGATATTTTTGGCCCACCCTAAAGAAGGACGCAATCAACTACGCACGGGCATGCCACAAGTGTCAAGTATATTCGCCGGCAATCCACCAGGCTCCGACCGAGCTCACCTCAATCCTGAGCCCATGGCCGTTCGCAAAGTGGGGGATCGATCTCATTGGCCCTTTACCTACGGCCCCGGGCAGCGTCAAGTACGCAATCGTCGCCGTGGATTACTTCACCAAATGGGCGGAGGCGGAATCACTGAAAACGATCGACCAGGAACATGTTATCAGGTTCATCTGGCGCAACATAATCTGTCGATTCGGCCTCCCACAGATAATCATTTCGGACAACGGGAAACAATTCGACGGGCTAGAGATGGAAAGATTCTGCCAGAAGCATAAGATCAAGAGGCTATTCTCGTCACCCTACCACCCCCAGTCGAACGGGCAGGTCGAGGCAGTAAACAAGATAATCAAACACACGTTGAAGACAAGGTTGGAGGAGAGCAAGGGAACATGGGCGAGCAAGCTACCCGAAGTGTTATGGTCGTACAGAACAACCTGTCGAACAGCAACCGGAGAGACTCCTTTCGCTCTAGCTTTCGGAACAGAGGCAGTCATCCCGGCCGAGGTCATTATCCCAAGCCTCCGCACCTCACTACCCGTGGGGACCGAGAACGACCAAGCCATGCTAGACGAGTTGGACCTGCTGGAGGAGAGAAGGCTATCCGCCGAGCAAAGAAACATCGCTTACAAACGACGGGCTGAAAAATACTTCAATACGAAAATCAAAGTCAGGGAATTCGAAGCCGGGGACCTAGTGCTTCGACGGACGGTCGGACAACCCAAAGGGGCATTTGACCCGAATTGGGAGGGACCCCTAAGGATATCTAAGCGCCTAGCCAACGGTGCCTACGAGCTAGAAAGCCTTGAGGGCAACCCGGCCCAATACCCTTGGAACGCCTCCCTACTCAAAAAATACTACCAGTAGGAGCTCATTGTAATCGCTACTCGAAGCGCAAATTTGTAAAAATCATTAAGCGGTTGTTAAATCAATCCCATCTTCGTGAAGTCGCTGCCCGACATTCGGCTATAGCACTTCATTAATTAATCTGTTGGTTAATTCTTTAAGCGATTGTTAAATCAATCCCATCTTCGTGAAGTCGCTGCCCGACATTCGGCTATAGCACTTCATTAATTAATCTGTTGGTTAATTCTTTAAGTGATTGTTAAATCAATCCCATCTTCGTGAAGTCGCTGCCCGACATTCGGCTATAGCACTTCATTAATTAATCTGTTGGTTAATTCTTTAAGCGATTGTTAAATCAATCCCATCTTCGTGAAGTCGCTGCCCGACATTCGGCTATAGCACTTCATTAATTAATCTGTTGGTTAATTCTTTAAGCGATTATTAAATAAATCCCATCTTCGTGAAGTCGCTGCCCGACATTCGGCTATAGCACTTCATTAATTAATCTGTTGGTTAATTCTTTAAGCGATTGTTAAATCAATCCCATCTTCGTGAAGTCGCTGCCCGATATTCGGCTATAGCACTTCATTAATTAATCTGTTGGTTAATTTTACAGTTTTATTATCTGATTACGTTATTAACCCAATCGTCGGGCTAAGTGCAAAGAAACGAGAACGAAAGCAAAATAAAGAGCAAAGGGGATCTCTCATTAACAAGGATTAGCAAAAGGAAAAGTACAAAGACCTGCGGCCAACAAACTTAACAAAATAAAAAGAAAAAAGTTCACGGGCCCGCCGCGTCCACCACGCCCGGATCCTCGGCCGCCTCATCGTCGGCCAGAGGGTAGATGAAGGTCGTCGGGTCCCCAAGGAACGAAAGGTCCAGCCCGCGATCGACCAGATCCCTCAGGGTAATGTCGTAGTCCGGGGAGGGAGGATTGGACTCGACATAGTTCCTCAGATCAGCCAACGGCCCGGAATAGTCGGCCTCAGGGTTCTGACGGAGCAGAGAACGGATCGAGTCGGCGTAGGCGTTAATGTACACCATGGATCCGGTCGACTCGCTCTCAGCGGCCAGTCGGGCACGCTCGGCTTCCAGGCGCGTTTCCGTCTCCACCGCGATGGCCTCCCTGGCTTGGCGGACTTCTTCAGCCGTCCTCACCTCAATTTTGGCGAGCGCCCTCCGCTTCTCCTCCTCCAACTCTACCCGACTCGTTCGGGCGGCCTCCAGCTCTTCCCGGAGTTTTTTATTCTCTTCTTCCAGACGAGCGGCCTCGTCTCTCTTCGTCTAGAAGGCCGCCTTGTATGAGGAGGCAGTCCGCATCTCCCGCTCGAATTCGAGCATGATGCCCTCCATGGCAATAGCATTGCGGGAGGTACGGATGGCCGCCGCCCTCATCCGGTCGGCGAGCGAGACGGTCCTCGTAGCCTTCTGGCAGTTGAGGGTCCAGGATCGGGGGAGATTCAGCACGGCACGACGTAGGTCTTCCGGCCAAGACTCTGGCACGGCCTCCGAGTACGGAGGATCCTGCGAGCGCAGGAATTGAAGAACCTCGGGCGGGGGCAGAGGCTCAGGCCTGCATGACCACGGGAAGAAAAGTTGTGTTAAAAAACCTACATTGCAAAATCGACCAGGAAACTTGGAAAAGGAAAACGAAATACTTACGTGAGGTGATTGCCCCACCCCAAGAAGGAGAAGTCGCTGCGATCGCGAGCAGGGGAGGACGGGCTCCCTATAGTCGCCTCGACGGTGCCGGCCACAAGCCCGCCCGTCGCCGGGTTCAGGTTGACCGTCACCATGGCCGGGTCGACAGATGTCTGGCCTTCAACCCGGGCCTGCTTCGATGGACGCTGCCCATCCGCCGGGGAGGAGGATGTCGGGGGCACTGGGATCGCAGGAGGACCGCGGATCGTCGCCCCAGTGGCGCGGACAGCTCCCCGCTTCGCCAGCTTTGCCAGGGCGTTCCTCTTAGGAGCCATGTCGACGGTCTCCTCGGATGATTCTACGTTGATGACCGGGATGGCTGCCTGGCCGGCCTCAGGTGCGGCCCTCGGGGAGGCTTCCGGGAAAGATGATGGCGTGGAGGATTCGGCCGGGAAACGTTGCGCTGCAAGAGGAGCGACAAGGTTAAAAATTGAGAAGCGAGATCGAGGATAAGAAGGGTCGGGCAGGAAAGAGTCTTACCACCGAAATTTAAATGGCGCGGGAAGGTCTGAAGTCCGGAGAGCCTTCTATACTCGTCGTCGTTGAGAAGGTCGACGTCGCGATTGTCCACGCTCTCGGATCTCACCAGGGCAAGCGCCTGCCTGAAGTCGTCGGTCAGGTCGGCCTGGTTTGGGACCGCGCAGCCTGCACAATGAAAGAAGAATTAGATCAGTACTAAGAGATGAGAAAAAATTCAGTATCTACCTCGACGGTCGCGCTCCCGATACTCCCGGGGAACCGGGATGGTGTGCCCGTCAACACCAACGCTCTCCCAGGCGCCGCCGACCCACCACCATTTCTCCTGCCAGTGCGTCACCTTCGTCGAGATGCCGAAGACAATGGCATCTCCGCCCCGGGGCTTCACGGAGTAATACCCGTGGTTCATCCGCCCGACCGAAGCCACGGTGTAATAAAGATAGTTGATCTCGGACGGAGTAGGCATACGATGCAGCCCACGCCGACCGAGCGCAACCATTGCCCCCAGAATGTAGCTCCACCCGTTCGGGGTGATCGATAAGTTCCATGCAGCGAGCAACTTGGAGATCGCCGGGTGAAGCGGGAAGCGGAGCCCGGCATGAAGTGTGTCCGAGTTAATGGCGATTGGGCCTTCCGGAGGTTGGTCAGCCTGTTCATTCTCCCGGGGGGCATAAAAGAAGACGTCGGAGGGCGTCTGGAATGTCCAATACAACTCCTTTACGTCGGCGTCCGGGGGAAGGCAGCTGGGGCGGCGAGAGGACCCAAAGTCGGTGTCCCGGGCCTCGAGATATGCGCGGGGAGGGCGCTTTCGCACGAACCGGCTCATATATTTCGAGTAGTCGAACCCGATTAGCCGGCTGTCCGCGTAGTTTATTTGATCGGGTACAGCTTCCCGATCGAACAAAAAATCTTCGGCCCTGGGCGGGTAGGCTGAGACCGGGGAAACACTTAGGGCTTCCCCCTCTCGTTGGGGGCTCATCCCCTTCAAATCTTCGGCGAAGGCATCCACATCCGTGGAATTGCCCTCGCCCTCCCTGGCGGCGGCGGCACGGGAAGTCCCTTCCCCAGCGGGATGGAGAGGCCTTTCGGCGTCGGCGACGGAAGTGGTAGGCATCGGCTGCCCCAAAGCTTTCGACGGAATCACTCATGGCGAGTGGGGGTAGAGAGAAGAGAGTTTGAAAAAGAAAACAAGGAAATTACCTCGGAAGTCGAAAAAGTCGCCGGAATCTGGGAAATTCGCCGGAAAATTTGAATCTTCTTAAGGGGGGGCACGAGTTTGCAAGGGAGTGAAAATGAGAAAAGGGGCTGAAAGCCCCTATTTATAGAAGAAGGAGGAGGGACTAAACTGCAAAAAATAGGGTAAAAAATGGAATAAAACAAAATTCAGGGGCGCGCGTGGGGGCCACGCGCGCAACGGTTGGGGAGCAGGTTCGGCGGACGTGACCCCTGGACTTCTGCGCATCAGTCACGCCATCCCGTGACGTCAACAGATGCGGCATACGAGGCGTCGTCTCGGAAACCGAAACGTCATCCCCAAAATTTAAATTCAAATTCAAAATAGTCTGCAGTTCGACCAGCCCGCCACCCGACGACTGCGGCCCCCCGATGTCGGGTTGGTGGGGCAATTGTTACACCCGATATTTACTACCCGACATGGACCTACTACTGTAGCGGGCTCGGGTAAGAATGGTCCGCCGACCGGTCAGACAGACGGGCGGGGACGTAGAGGCTACCCGACGCGAGCCTCTGGGAGCGGCCGGGCAGGATACTTAGTTACCCACAGGCCCGGGTATCGGGCGGCCAGCGGCGAGCTCCGGAACAAGTGCTCCACCCGCCTACCCGCAGATGAACAACCAGGGTACTCTCGTCCGGACTCGTTTCCCGGTACCCGAGTACCCGTCTGCCCGACCCCAGACCGCGCCAGCTGTGAGAGGATGTCGGATGCCATCAGTCCAGAGGATGTGACAGGGTCAAAGAGGGCAGTTGGGGCCAAGTCCAATCACCTCAGGGGTGACAGTGCCACGTGGCATCCCCTCATTGGCTCGTAGGGGAGGCTGTAGCCACTTATTACTTTCCAGCTAGGAGTAGGGGGGACCCACGAGTCCACCTACCAAGCATGGGGAACCCCCACCTTGTATACTATAAATAGGGCTTTAAATGCCCATTTGTAACACACATCACATTTATTGCAAATACACTCTTGAGAGCTCATTTACTCACACATTGATTGCTTCTTGTTATCATTAATATCAAATCCTACCCGCTAGGAACCCGGCAGCGAGATCCGTTATAAATCGTTGTCAACACTCGCACAGCTGTTCTTTGCAAAGCTGCTCGCCCAATCCTGCTTGCCGCATTAGGGCTCCCCTACAAAGCTGTTCGCTTCACGAAGCTGCTAGCCCCTTTACAAAGTTGTTCGCTCCACGATGTTGCTAGCTCCGTTCATTTATTGTCTTGTTATCAAGTCTAATAATCTTTTTTTTTATTAATTACTTATTTGTTCGCCACCCAACAATTGCCCCCTAGCTTGGTCTCACGTTGGGCATGGATTGATCAATTGAGACCAAGCTACAATCTCTTCGAAAACCGGGTGAGTATATACACGGGCGAGCATCCGAGTAGTTGGGCGAACAGACGAGCATGAGAACATGCGCACGCGGCCAGCAATGAATGCCTTTTCGTGTTGCGACGGTTGGATTCCCGAGGCACGGAACGCGAGGCATCGCGTCAGTCACGCGCGACCCCCAATTTGCCCATAGGGGCCTACAGAATTTTAGGAAATTTGCATTTTCGCCCCAGCCTCATCCTTATAAATAGGTGTCGACTTCTTCATTTTTTCTTTCTGAACTTTTTAAATTTCCGCCATTGACAATCGTTTCGAAGCTTTCTCTTTGCAATTCTTGTGCCCAAATTTTCTCTTGTGTCACTTAGATTCTTCGTTTTCGGAGGTAATTCGTCTTGCATTTCCTTTAAATTTCAATTTCGTACACTTTCTCTTTCTTTTTCGTATTTCTCGTTACTGCGACTGTAATTCCGGCCGTGGACCGCCGTTGCGCCGCCGTCCTGTGTTGATTCTGTCGTCGTCGTAACTCCTCCGTTGGCGTCATTATCCTTATATTACCCCATACTTAGCCAAATTCTTCCATTACTTATTTCAAAATGGAGTTTTCCCCCTCAAGTTCCTCTCAATCCGGACCCGGACGAAATCCGGAAAAAAGACCCGTAGATCCATCTCCTCCGCGCAGATCTATTCGCCAAGCGCTAGCGAACAACCCACGCACATTATTAGTGGATTAAGGCGCGGACTCAGACGCGAGCTCCGTTGTTCGCTCGGTAGAGATGTTCGCCGCTGACCGCTCTGGCGATCAAGAAGAGATTCACTCTCTTGCTCGCGAACCTGAAACATCTTCTGACCTTGGAGAAGATTCTGCAGCAGTGGCCGCGAAGATAGAGGGTTCAATTGACCTTGAGGGCGATCAAGCTGACATTGCTGGCGAGCAGGGAGGTCATACGCTCACTTGGGAGTTTTTAAGGGAAATCAATTTTCCCATCTCTCAAACTACACCAGAATCTCGGATCCCGGAAGGAGTTGTTCATGACAACGAGTGGGCGGACTATTCTGCTCGCTACTCGAAGACTTTTGCCCCCACATCGAGGGTAATTATGAAGGCTCAGGATGGGGACTATGCAGCGAGCAAGGTTGCTAGTGTATGTGTGGAGAGTGATCTGGCGAGCATTCATGAAACATACAAGATCCCCTACGATATATTCATGTATGTGCCGAAGAAAGGAGAGACTGCTGATCGCCCCCCTCCTGGCTGTACGGCGATTAACTTGGATGTGTTAAACACGGGTTTTCCGCTCCCCGTCCATCCGCTCATTGGTCGCTTCTTATCTGACATGAATCTGGCGATCACTCAAATCACCCCAAATGGTTGGAGTACTCTTCTAGCCTTCATGACTCTTTTTGGTCTTGAGGGCTATAAGAATAAGATAACAACCGCGGAGATCCTTTACGCCTTGACCATTTCCGAGGACGGTGCTGGCTGGTATTACGCTAAGGCGAAGACCGGATTGAAACTCGTCGAAGGTGTTCCCAATAAGATTAAGGGTTGGCATTGCCAATTCTTCTTTATTGGTGGAGATTGGCGAGCAACTGAGGGATTCGCTGGCGGGCAGGCGCGCATCATGTCGCCTGAAGGCTTTGAAAAAATCAAACGTAGGGCTAATTTTGTCTTGCTAATTCATAAGTAGGACTAATTTTAATCCTTTTCGTTGTTTTGCAGGTCCGAGAAATTTGAAGTGGGGGCATCCCGATATCAGCAACGAATACCTCTTCACGTTAGCCATCATTTCTCTTCGTGACGCTGCTAGTCGCGATTTGGAACATCTTTCAAAAGCTCATTGCCGCAAGCTTGCTGGCTTGATTACGAGTCCCCACCACCTTGAAGCTCAGGCTGCTATCCCCGAAGATAACTTTCTTGCCCGCCTATTTTTCCTGCTCGCCACTTTTCTTGCTCGCCTAACCCTTGTCTTTTTCTTGACAGATCAACGGGTCACTGTTGCTATCCCGGCTGTGCCTGAATCGTATTATCTGCTCGCCAGACGAGTTAAACAAATGGCCGAAGCTTCAAGAAGAAAGATGGACCCTCCCCTTGCCATCATGCACCTCCGGGCAGGAGAGAACCCTTCTGGTCGCCCAGCCGCCGGAGCTGGTCGCCCTAAACCTGCGGCCAAAACTACCTCCTCTCCGTGGGATGCAAGAAAGGAAAAGGAGAGGGAAAGGGATAGGGATAAAAGGAAAGCGCCACGAGGCGATGATGCTCGCGGCATTCGCGATGATGATCGTGCCTCGAAGCGATCAAAAGCTGCGGTGGAGGCGAGCAGCATTGTTCCCAGATCTCCTGCATCTAAGTCCACCTCCTTGGAAGTGGTGGACGAACAACAAGTGGTCGCTGGCCTGGTGGCGACCAAGAGAGGCGACAATCCCAAAGATACTTCTTATTTGGGTTGGGACCCCGTCAAAATTAAGGAGTAAGTTAACTGTCTTGGGTTTATTTGTTGTTCGCCGCTTGGCGCAATGTTACTCGCTTACTGACATGTTTTTGTTTTAGGTATAACCCCGCGCACTATCCTGGTCGCGGGACTACTCTTCACCATTTCTCCGTGGTGAAGAATGCACCTTCTTCATTTTATGATATTCCTGACGTCCCTGTTCGCCGAGCAGCCGAGACAGTTCCCAGGGCCTGGACGAAGTCGGCGAACACCCTTGTTGCTAGCCAATCTGCTAGTGACAATTTTCGTTTGGTGGCGTACAATGCTAGCCATCAATTGATCCAGTCCCAGATGCTGCTCGACCAAGTCACGGAGCTCGAGCGAACAAACCGTGATTTGGGTTGTCGTGTGGAGAGGATGGACGAAGAAAGAATCTCCGCCATCAAAGAGTGCAAGGCCGAACATGCTAAGGAGCTGGCCTTGATGGAGAGTAAGATGGAGGCCTTCTTGGCCGGCGAGAAGAGTGCCTTGGACAAGGCTCAAAAGATGATGCTGGAGGTAAAAACTTCAGATCTGAGAGCCGAAAGGGCTGAAAAGGAGCGAGCAGACTTAGCTGCTCGCCTGCTAGCTGCCGAGGAGCACATCAAGAGATTGGAGGAAGAGCGCAGGAACATGATCGACTATGAAGTCCATGAGCAGGAGGTGTTGGATAAGACCAACTTTGGGTACATCTGTGCATTCGCTGAATGTTTGAGGTCTGTTCACTTCGCCCATAATCACAACCAAGATATTCGTGGCGCGGTGAAAGCGGACTTCATTGAATATGTCAAGAATTACCCCCCTGCTCCTGGCTCCACCTTGTTCGTCTCTGATCTGGCCGAATTGGGCTTTCCCCTAGAGGTTTTTGGCGAAGAGGTTGATATCGCCGCTCCTACTTATGGCGGCCAGCCTGACCCTGCTCCAGCGACGACCAGCGCGGCGGCCACTGATGAGGTCTTTGAAGGGTTGGCGTCTCTTCCTCTAACTCCATTAGATGGGGCTGGTACAAGTGCCCCAGGCGAGCAGCCAAGTGCCCAGGCGACCAGAACTGCAGATGCTCCTCCTCCACCTCCTTCTTGAAGACTTAGTTTTTATTTACAATAGGATGTACACTCTTTCTGTATTTCTTATTCCTATTGTAAACATCTTTTGACTTAAAGAAATGAAAATTTTTGCTCATCTACAAATTTGTGCCTCTTTGTTTGTCTTACTTAATTGCTCGCCTCTTTCTTTTGCTTATGACTTAGTTTCTAAGTGTTCCTTTTTTCTTAAGGTAAACACTTAGTCAAATTTTAAGTTGGTCACTTGGTTCTTATAGAACTTGACCTTTAGTTGTTTGGGCCATTTTGGTCGCTTGTGGACTTGGCCTTGCATTAATGTGGGCTATTGGTCCGTTATGGACTTAGCCTTGTTTTTGCTTTTAATAAGCTCTATGGTTCGTCTTATAACAGACTTGCACTTTTCAAAATTTTTTTTTTTTTGGGCGAGCAACTAAGTAATTTGGACTTAAGGCTCAAAATCCAAAAGAAAGCAAGTCAAAAGATAAATACGATTCTGCTCGCCTAGTAACTGCACAACTGCTCGCTTTTATATATAAACTTGCGCAAAAATCAAAAAATTACAAGGATCTATTTGTAAAACTTCTAAGACTTACAGGACTTCATTGATAGTACTTCTTGAGCAAAGTGGTATTCCAGGAGTATTGGGACGACTCGCCTTCCATGTCTTCAAGGTCGTATGTGTCATTGTGCCACTTATTCGTCACCTTGTATGGGCCCTCCCAAGTCGGGCTGAATACTCCTGGTGGTGTTAAAACTTTTCGAAGTACTAAGTCCCCAACTTCGAATTCTCTTGCTTTTACTTGAGAATTGTAGTACTTTGCTGCTCTTTTCTTGTAAATTGCATTTTTCAATTCTGCTGTTATTCTTTTTTCTTCAAGCAAGTCCAACTCTGCTGCCATTGCGGAGTTGTTTGCTTCTTCGTCGAACGCAGCTGTTCGTTTTGTTGGGACTTTTAACTCAACCGGTATTACTGCTTCTGTCCCGAATGCCATTGTGAACGGTGTTTCGCCTGTGCTTGTTCTGTGAGATACTCGGTATGCCCATAATAACTCTGGTAACTCTTCAGACCACCTCCCCTGTTTGTCGGCTAAGCGGATCTTCAAAATATGTTTAATTATTTTGTTCACTGCCTCTACTTGGCCATTTGATTGGGGGTGGTACGGTGTTGAAAAATGTTTCTTCATTCCCCACTTTTCACAAAAATCTCTTATCTTTTTTCCTTCAAATTGTTTTCCGTTATCTGTCACGATCGCTTGAGGCACCCCGAAGCGGCAAACAATGTTTCTCCATATGAAGTTGATCATTTTCTCCTGTGTGATTCGCACAAGCGCTTCTGCCTCAGCCCACTTCGTGTAATAGTCTACTGCCACCACTGCGAATCGAACATTCCCTTTTCCTGGCGGAAAAGGCCCGATGAGGTCAATTCCCCATTTCGCAAATGGCCACGGACTATTGACAGAGATTAGTTCGTGCGGGGGCTTGTGGATGTTCGGGGCGAACAACTGACACCTGTGACAAGTTCGGGCAACTTTGATTGCGTCCTGGAGGAGGGTCGGCCAGTAATACCCTTGTCTTATGGTCTTATACGCTAATGCTCGTCCTCCAGCGTGATTTCCGCATATGCCTTCATGAATTTCTTTCAGTACTGCTTGCCCTTGCCCCCTAGCCAAGCATTTCAAAAGTGGGAGTGAAATTCCTCTCTTGTACAACTGTCCATCCATCATGGTGTATCTTGCTGCTCTCTTGACCAACTTGTTAGCTTCAGACGGGTTGTCTGGCTTTTTGTCGTTTTGCAAATACTCAATGATTGGTATCCTCCAGTCGTCTTCTTCAAAATCTTCGTTGACTTGATAGATTTTGTAATCTTCGGTTGATGGTTTGGACATTCTTGTTAGCGTCACTTCCGACAATTTTGCTGGTCCGGCGCTGGTTGCTAGCCTGGCTAATGCATCTGCTTAAGCATTATTGTCTTTTGGTATCTGTTCAATGTATATTTGTTCGAACAAAGAGGCCAAGTGAGCAACAATTTTTTGATACAAAGCCATGTCTTCATCTCTTGCTTCATATTCTCCTCGGACCTGGTTGACGATCAATTGCGAATCTCCAAAGATTTGCAACCTTCGTACTCCAACTGCTAATGCTAGGCGTAACCCAACGATCACAGCTTCGTACTCTGCTTCGTTGTTCGTCGCCATGAACTCGAATCGAACAGCTGAAGTAAAAACTTGCCTATCCGGGCTTATCAAGACTATACCTGCTCCCGATGCTGTATTAGTTGACGAACCATCAACATACATGTGCCAGAGATGGTTATGTCCTCTCGTTGGATCTTGGGGGTAAGTCAGTTCGACTATAAAGTCTGCTAAGGCTTGCCCCTTGATCGCTGTTCGAGGAGCATATGAAATCCCAAACTGACTGATTTCCAATGACCATTTTAGGAGGCGACCAGCCGCATCGGGTCTGTGCAGTATTTGCTTGAGCGGAAACATTGTCAACACTTCCACCTGGTGGTCGAAAAAATATGGACGAAGTTTTCTGACGCTCATCACTAGTGCATATGCTAGCTTCTCTGTTGGTGAGTATCTGAGTTCTGCTTCGTGTAAAGCTTGACTCACATAGTAGATGGGCAGGTGGAACTTTCCTTCTGCTCGAACGAGCACTGAGCTGATTGCTACTTCTGAAGCTGCCAAGTACAAGTATAACTTCTCCCCTGGGATAGGCTTGACAAGAATTTTCGTGTCACTGAGGTACTCTTTCAGCTGCTCGAACGCTTGTTGACAGTCATCTGTCCATTGAAACTTTCCCTTCTTGATTGCCTCGAAGAACGGCCTGCACTTATCTCCGGATCTTGAGACGAACCTGTTCAAAGCTGCTAGGCATCCGGTCAGCCGTTGGACTTCTTTAACTGATCTGGGTGGTTGCATTTCCATGATTGCTTTCACTTTTATGGGATTTGCTTCAATCCCTCTTTGACTGACTAGATGTCCCAAGAACTTCCCAGAATGGACCCCAAAACTGCTTTTCTTAGGGTTCAGTTTCATGTTGTATGTTCGAAGTATCTCAAACGTTTAAGCTAGATGCTGCAAATGATCTTCCTTTTTGGAGCTCTTGACAACAATGTCATCTACGTACACTTCCATTGTCTTCCCGATGTGATCATCAAACATCTTATTGACCAATCTCTGATATGTAGCTCCAGCATTGATTAACCCAAATGGCATTCTCTTCCAGCACAATAAGTTTTTGTTGGTGTAGAACGCCGTATGCTCTTGATCATCGGGATGCATCGCTATTTGATGATATCCTGCGAATGCATCCATGAACGTGAGAAGTTCATGTCCAGTGGTGCTATCAACTAGTTGATCGATGTGAGGCAATGGAAAATTATCTTTTGGGCAGGCGGCGTTGAGATCTGTGAAGTCGATGCAGAGTCTCCACGCTCCAGTCGCTTTTCTGACCAATACTGGATTCGCCACCCATTGCGGGCATAACGCTTGTTTGATTAAGTCATTATCCAGCAGCTTTTTAACCTCCACATCGAGCGCCTCGTATTTGTCGGGCCCAAATTTTCTCCTCTTTTGATGGATTGGCTTCTTCCTCGGGTCGATGTTGAGTCTGTGGCAGGCATGTTCGGGGCTGATGCCCACCATGTCTGCATGCGACCATGCGAACACATCAAGGTTTGCTTTAAGAAACTCAATCATGTTGGTCCTGTACGGCTTTGGTAGCTCGGACCCTATGAAGAGTTCTAAGCCCTCTTGGTTCGGGTCGACTCTCACAGTTTCCAATTCTTCAACCGGGGTAGCCCTTCGTTTCTGGCCTTTCCATCTGGGGTCAATAGTGGGCCCTTATGCCTTTAGCTCATCTTCGGTCTCCATCGGTTCTGCCCCCAGTCGTGGCTCGATGTCCTCTGCATCAACGTTCATTGCCGTTGTTTGTTTTCCTTCGGTGTCGGTTGCAGCAGCTTCTCTATTTCTTGTTTGGACAAACTGTTCGTCTTCGCATTCCTGCTCGTCTTCGTCCAAATGTGCGCCTACGCACAGCTGCTCGTCAATGCGTGGTTGTTCGTCTGCGCACAGTTGCTCGTCGCTGCGTGGCTGTTCATCTGCGCACAGCTGCTCGTCGACTTCCATTATTTCAGTATCGACGGAAGTCATGACCTCGCTATCGTCCCCGTCCTTGTCTGAGCACCTGTTCGCCATGTTGACTTGGTGATCCTGCAACTGTATCTGCAAAAGACACGCACGAGCCTTCTTCTGGTCTCCTTTGACCGTACCTGCACCCTTCTTTGTTGGGAATTTTAAACAATAATAGTACGTTGAAACAACTGCTTTAAATTCATGCAAGAAAGGACGGCCGAGGAACCCGTTATAGGTAGACTGTTGGTCTACAACCAGGAAGTCTACCATTCTATTCATTTTCCTTTCCGGGTCCTCGATTGATACAAGCTCAACTGCCAACGTAACTTTCCGAATCCTACAATCTTGTGATCACAGTCCTTGATGTACTCGGCGCAATCTCCTAGCTGGTCCACCGTGCTCTTGAACAGGATGTTCGTATAGGAACCAGTATCGACAAGTAGACGGTGCACTTTTGTCCCCATAATATTGGCGCAAATGACCAACGAGTCATTGTGAGGAGTGAGTACCCCGTCTAAGTCTCTTTTTGAGAAAGTTAGGTCCCCTGTTCGTCTGGTTGATGGATTCACACCCACTTCCATCACTTGATCCACTGCTCTCAGTTCCACTTTTCTCTTTCTTTTTGACACGGGCGGTCTCCCATCGGAACAACCACCTACTGGTCCAGTGGGTTCCAGCATTAGGATTTCCGGGATATGCCTTGCTGGGGCTGCTGGGATCTTCCTTCCTCTCTTACCCGCTTTGCTTGGTTGGTCATCACTGTCCCCGTCATCCGAACTGGATGATACTGGTGCCCTTGGCCTTTTACCTGGTTCCCTCTTCATGAATTCGGACAGCTTTCCTTCCTCATAGAACCTCCACAACTGCTTCAATAGATCTCGGCACTCGCTCGTGAAGTGGCCGATGTTCTGATGATATGCACAGTATTTGTTCGGGTTCAGTTTTCCTCTCTCTTGCCTTATCTTCAGCGGCTCTGATATACACAGCGTCCACGAACATGGTAAGGACTTGATTCAACTTTTCCTTCAACTCAGCTCCCTCATTGAATGACTTCATGTTCTTCGGAGCTTTGTACTCGTTTCCACCAGATTTCTTGCCAAACTTTTTTGGGTCAGCTTTTTCTCCCATTTCTCTGTGTAACGCCTCTTGCATTGACACATGGATCCCTGTTTTGTGCCTGAATTCTGCGTATGTTTTCGGACAAGTCAAGTGCATTTCCTTCCACAGGCCCGTCCCTTTCTTTAAACCAGCCATCACTGCCACTATCTTCGTGTCCTCACTCACCATTTCGCCCTCCAGTAAGACTTTATCAAATCTTTCCAGAAATTGCTTGTCAGACTCCTTGTCTCCCTGCCTAATATCTGCCAGACGGTGTCTGTGGGTCAAGTAGGACCCGACAGTTGAGAAGTGAGACAGAAACTCTTTGCTTAGTTGGGCAAAAGAGTTGATGGAGCCAGGAGCCAGTGCTGAAAACCATCTGTGCGGGCCATCTCCAAGGGTGAGTGGAAAATTTCGGCATTGTGTGGCGTCGGTTGCCCCCATCGAAATCATAAAATCCGAATATTTCGTGGCATGAATGCGAGGGTCCGACGTTCCTTCATACAGGCTGATGGTCGGAAATTGTATCTTCTTCTGGATTGGTGCATTGAGGATGGATGGAGATAACGGTGAAGAAGGGAGAATAGTCGATCCGACACCTCTCTGAGATTCCAACTGTCTATGTAATTCCTCGATCGCCTTTCTCATTTCCTGCAATTCATTTGGGGGAGTCCTTCCGATGGAAGGCTGTTCATCGTGATTGGGTTCAGTGACCTCTTCACGATGCAGTCCCTTGCCAACGGGATGTTTCTCCTGAGTCGTCTTCCTAGCAGCGTTGCTAGCTCCATTTGGCCCTAGTCGGCCAAAAGCTGACCTCCTGATTCGGTCATGCACCGATGGGCGAGCAGGGTTACGTGATCGCTCATCGTTCTTTCGGGATGGTTCCCTCCTATTTACATTCCTTGCACCTAGTCTCTCCAAAGCACTTGTTCGGGAAGTACTTTTGCTTGACTCATCTGCTCGACTTGGTGACGATTCCTCTCGACTCCCTAGACGTTCGCTCAATGGAGCTTTCCCTTTATTTCTACGGACCTCCTCGCTGTCGGCCTCGTCCCGACGCGCATCTTCTCTCATTTTACTTCTTTGTTCGCCCGTACGTCCCTGCTCGCCTGCTCGATTGGTCGTCACAGGTGCTCTTGACGGTCCTGGTGCTTGTCGATTTTGTAATGATTGAAGGACAGCGATCGTTTTTGCTAGCTCCTCCGGGTTCTGAGCAAGTGCTTCTACTTCTGGTGGGATTGTATCAATGGTGACCTGAATGTTTCTTTGTGAAGTTGCTCTCACCGTTCGTGCATGTCCCTTTGTGGACGAAACCCTAGTCCTCGGTTTACGACTCGGAGATATACTCGAATGTCGTTCGTCTTGTGATCTGACCATCTTGGTTGCCAAAATGTATGAGATAAACAAAGGAGTGAAGTAATCTTGTTCTTGCAAACACTTTTCCCAAGGGTTACTAGCCTTGTGTGTGAATATGAAGATTCAAAAACCCTAGTTCATGCACACATGCATTAAAACCCTCAAAGTGTTATATATCTTTGTCCTAAAAATGTGCGTTCTTGTTTTCCGGCAGCTGTTTCCCGGATTCCGGCGAGATTTTGCAGATTCCAGTGGGAGTCTTCAACCTTTCTTCGAATTTTTCATAAACGGAGGTTCGAACCCCTTCTTCTAGCGCCAATTGTGTTGATGACCTTTTTATGATCAAGATGATTAGTGACTGTTTTAGCTAAGAAAGATCATCAAACAAGAATCAAGATCATGGAATTAAGCTAAGCAATGCTTAAGAAATAATTTGGCAAGAGTTTTGCTCTTTTATTGAATTGTTCTCCTTTTTTCATGTACATGAAGGGAGTATTTATAGACATACAATGAGGCCATGTGTCACCATCTTGGTGGTTTAACCATTGGATCTTTGCCAAGTGTTAGGACACTTGTACAACATCTACACTATTGCTCATTGGATGGATGCCAAGTGTTAAGACACTTGGACCATATCTAAGCTAATGACTCTTGGAGTTTCCAATGTTGTACTTGGTCTTTGGTACTACTGAGATGCTCTCGACGGTGACCGGTTGCTAGTTTGCACGTCTTTGTTAGATGTCATGGTCTTTTGCATTCCGAGCTGTTCGCTCCTTGCTTGGGATTGTTTTACAATGTTGCTCGCTCTATTACGAACCTGTTCGCCTGAATTGATCTTGGTTTGAGCTGCTCGCACAGCTGTTCTTTGCAAAGCTGCTCGCCCAATCCTGCTTGCCGCATTAGGGCTCCCCTACAAAGCTGTTCGCTTCACGAAGCTGCTAGCCCCTTTACAAAGTTGTTCGCTCCACGATGCTGCTAGCTCCGTTCATTTATTGTCTTGTTATCAAGTCTAATAATCTCTTTTGTTTATTAATTACTTATTTGTTCGCCACCCAACAGTGAGTTTTATGAAATTATTTTTATTTTCAGTTCTAAGGTGTGAAATTATTTTTAATTTGTTTGCACGAGTTTTTAGCATAAAAGAAATATTTACCTTTACATAAAATAAAAATAAAAGTAAATATAAATGTTCTCAAGTAACTAACTTCAGAAAAGACTACTGTCAAGAATCTGGAGTGAAGCACAACAAGAAACAGCAGTAGCACCACTACTTTTCTAGTTCTTCCCCGCCATATTTCGTGGACTCAAAATCGTAGACTTGGGTGCCGATCAAACGATGTCGATTGGTGCATCTCCGCTCTCTCTGCAGTTTCACGCTTCCAAACTTCAAAGCCTCCGGTGTCGATCCTGCGCTGCCGACGTGCCGGATTTCTTCTCCGCCGACTGGTATCTCGCTCCTCTTGTATTTCTAATTTTGAAGCGATATGCGGTTTCTATGTACAACTTTTTTTTCCGATTAGGTTTATTGGCAGAAATCTTACATTTACCGTAGAATTAGATTGATGTTCGTCTGTTATAGGCATATAAATTGTTTTTGCTGATTGGTAATTTTCTATTTGAAAATTCTTTTCTGAATTGCTGATTCTGCTTCGGGGAGCATATCTTTGATTCGTACATCGGTATTTCACCATTTTGTGTGTGTGAAGATTTAGGTCATAATAACTGATAATTGTACGGAAGCACCCCGATTAGTCTATATGCACCAAATAGAATTGTGAATGATTTATAATTCATGCTGTTTTCGAGGTGCACCATGTATTGAATATTGACTTGCATTAGAGAACATGATCTTGGTTTAGTTTTCCTAATTTGAAAAGAATGCCTTCTCCACTTTCTTCTACTTTTGAATATCAAATGAATAAGTGTGACACACTTGCAGTGCTCTTTTTTTTATTAGAAACTATGCTTGTTGGATGTATCTTTCCTCTTGATTTTTGAATTTTTTATTATGTTTGTTAGATGTATCTACTCTCCCTATCTTTTCCTCTTGATTTTTTGTGAAAAATTGTGCTACATTAAGCTCTACTTATATATGTTCATTAGTTCTTTTGACCATCTATTTCTTAAACGTATTCCAATGTCCATTTTGCAGGCTTGAGTCTCGTAGGAAAAGACCACTTGGTCCAAGATTGAGTGTAACTTTACTTGTTCAATGTATACTTGCATCTTTATCTTGCAGTTTTCTAATGAATTTCTGTGTTTTTACATCTTTAGTTTAGTGCAGAGGAAGCTGTTAGATACCAACTAGATGCATTGATGTTCAACGACCAACCCCGGCCTGATTATGGCATTGAAGTCATGTATAGGGTAATTTGAAATCTTCAATCCAGTGTGTATTGTTTCACTTTATTTGATTCTTTTCAGCAAGGTATTATTATAAGATTAATGTAATCATATGTCGTAACAGTTTGCTGGTTTCGATCCTTTTGAAAGATCTACGTATTTTGGCCCCTTCTTTGACTTAGGTCAGGTCAGTTGATATTTAATCATCGTTGATTCCTTAAGTTTTATGAATTTTTTCACTTTTTAAAACCAGACCAATTTAGTTATGGAGAAGATTATAGTATGAAACTGAACAATCTTTCTTGAAATTTTTGGAATTCTATATGCTAATGCTGTTCATAGCGTGGCAGTTTGAAAGATTTAGGCGGATTTTTCACCATTCGAGCTACCGAGTTTTACTTGGCCACCGAGAAAGAAAGACGTTGAGCAGTTTACATGTGAAGGAGGTCGGTCACTTCTGCTCTACACTTCCATTTTAGAAACGTAGCGTATACTGGTTTTCCCGTACTGATATGCCGTGCACATATGGAACAGAACTGCTACAAACAGCGATTGTGGATACGAGGAGCTCGACCTGAAGAAGAAGAAGTATTCCAATTTACTATGGTTCAGGTCATTTCTTGTTCCCTGGATACTAAATTCATTTGTTTATTTTTATATTAAAAAGCCAAATGAGTTTATGATAACCAATGAAAACCTTATTATTATGAATTGTGGTAGACTTTTCCTGATAAATCAAAGTGTTTTCAGAGAGTTGGTGGTTCGTGGGATGGTTATTGGCTAACCGAATCCGTACTTCACGACGGAGATAGCTTTTCTGGTGGTGTGGCATATTAACACACTTACAATAAATGTAAATATTAATTGTGCTTTCCTCTGTTTATATGTATAGCTCACATTTGCTGCTGAACATTAAACTGTTGTATACTTGTAATAGGCTTACTTGAGCATAATGACGCGATTAGAGGTTAAGCAAAATACATAAGATGGTGCTTGGATGAGCTTTTTTTGGGAGCTTCTTACATCAATATATCTAATATGTTGTTGGGTTAATTGTACAAATTATCTTCAAGTTTTTACTTATTCGCCTCGGTAAAGATTTGTACTCTTGACATTCAATCTTTGTGTTATACTAACTAGTACGCGTCTACCCGTGCTTCGCACGGCCTGAATTTGTTCCAATTTTATATTTATGATAATAACTTATTCTAAATTAAAAAAATCGTAAATAACATTTTTAATTAAAAAAATTACATAAATCTTTTTTTAATTCCAGATAAAACATAATCCTAATGAAATTTGTTATGTTGCCTATTAAATATTCAATAATTTAAAATAATTTATTAATTAACTTATCATAGTCAATTTTTAATATACATAAATGATTGCATATGTACGGGTGGAAACAAACTTATATATCAATCGCAAATGTGATACTGACACATATACAAAAGACATTTAAAAATTCTCACCCACTGATGGATATGTAATCATTTTCATTTTAATTTATATGACTACTGACATACCACATAAGTTGAATATAATACATTAGCATTCTAAAAGAAGTGGTTGTTAATGTGCATTGTCCAATAACATGACACAATTATACATAGATATAACATATAATTAAAATTATTTAACAATAAACCACAATTTAATAATTTATTTTAAAATGCTCAATCCATCCTTTATTAAATGTCTCATCTTTTATCCAAAACAACATCTTTTATTTAATTGCTAGTGCATTAATACGAAACGATTTTTTATACACCTTTTCCAACAATGCCTCTAAAAAATTTCGAAGATAATGAATATTTTGTAATAAGTAGAAAACAATGGAATGAAGTAAAATTTGAACATTAATAAATTAACATTTTACTATGAGTAAGTATTAATTTGCACACTACCAACAAAAAAATATATTCGTTAAAAAAAAATTGGTCCTTCCAAGTCAATTTGCACACTACCAACAAAGAAAATAGTGATTTGCGCACACTAAAAAATATATACACATATTTACCCATTCGCTACTACTTTATTCAAAAAACACAACTTTCTTAAAAAAAATGTGCAGCCCCTTAATGTGCAAATTAATGTAGGATGGAGGGAATATAACACATTAACCAACACATATTGTCTATGTAAAGACATTTATAAATATCAAATAATATATAACTTCTAAAATATATAAATTTTAAAATCTATATATGTAATATTCATCAATTAAATATAATTTAATAAACTTTATCATCACTTAAACATATTTAAAATAATTTAAAAAATAAAATTACAATCACCACATTTAAAAGAAATCCACTCTTAATTTCACATAAAGCAACCAATAGATCCAAAGAAACCAAAAAAAGTAAACTATAGTTCCAAAAGTCTAAACATTTCTAAAAACTTCTTGATATAATATTTTTCGTTGTGTTATACTCAAGACGGTCATTATCACACAATATAATTTTCAAATCACCGCAGCTGAAAATCTTTGAAATTACAACATAAAGTTGATCATGACTAAACACAAACTTCATAAGAAATCTTGCAATTTGGTATATCATATGAAACAATCAACAAAAAATTGTGTTCGTGTAAACTTGCGATGTAACCTAGGATCAAAATGAGCTAGCGACAATCACGGTATCAATGCTAGTTCTTCAACACTACTATCAGTAAGAACTTTAGCTTTGATTACTCTATCACCCAGCCTAGTGATTACAATTCTATATATACAAATAATCATAAATTGAATTTTATAAAAAAATGGCAAATAATACTAAGTACTGTATTAAATTTAGATAAAATAAATAAATTCTTGATACAATGAAAAAAAAATTATTTTAAAATTACAATACAAATAAAAGAACCAATAAATGAACTAAATAAAAAAACCAATATAAAGTATTCTACATCAGTTCACAAACAATGAAAATTAATCTTGCTCCAACATCAATACCATTATATATTTTTTCAAAATAGTTTATCATCTTTACACAATCCAACATTTCTAATAAATTTATATAAAGTTTTAACCAAATAAAGAATTTAATTATTCATGTCACTAATAAACCTTAATTTATAAATTAAATTGAGAACAAATCTCCAGTTGATAATAATTCGAGTACATTTAACTCTTCACTCGATACTTGTATATGTAGAAAAAAGATGAAATATATATTAAACTTACAATTTAATAAGAAACTCAAAACCAGCCCAAGTCAACCCAAAGCGGAATATGTTACATGACCTGATTTTGGTTAAATTTGATTTGAATTCAGGCTAATTGACCCAATTTTCCCTAAATGTAGCTAAATTCGATCCCAATTTGGGTTTATTACGACTAATTGTGCGTAAATTTGCGACTCGTAAAAATGATAGTCCTTAAATTGTCATTCTGAAAAGTAACAATCCTCATTTTATCCGCCAAAAAAGTTATGATCTTCATTTCGTCATCCTCAAATTACGATCCTCAAAAGTATTTTAAAAATATCAACTTTATATTAATAAAGTAACAAACACACAAACAAAGTTAAAAATCAAATATTTAAGTAAACTATGAAAAAGAACCTCACGCCATAAAAAAATCACTAAATTCTAATCTCCATAACTCGATACTAAACTGTATATATTTAAATATTAACATCCACATAAAATAATAAATCTTCGATACAATAAAAAATATTGTATTGTTATTAAAATTTTGCAATACAAATAAAAAATAAACAAATGTACTTAATTAAAATAAACCAATATAAAGTATTCTACCTTTGTACACAAACAATGGAAATCAATCTTGCTCTAATATCAATACCATTATATTTTCTACAAAAAAAAAAAAAAAAATCATCTTTTCACAATCAAACATTTCTAATAAATTCAAACCAAGTTTTAGTTGGACAACAAATATGATAATCTGTAACACCAATAAACTTTGATTCATAATCAAATGAGAACAAATCTTAAGTTCTAACACACTCCAATATAATTTAACCCGAGTCTATGTGGGTTTTCACCCTACACTAATATCTACTAAGGAAACAACAAAACGATGAAAAATATATTAAATTTACAATTTCAGTAAGAAATTAAAAAAAACATATAATGAAATATAATTCTCACCACACAACATTTAAATTCAACATTATTGCATTTCACATAAAGCTCAATTACTTCTCTGACATTCTCTGGTTCTAATTTTTCTTCAATTTTTTTTTTTAAATTAATCAATTTGACTTTCAGCTGAAATGGAGGAAACTTATATGGCGTTTAAGTGGTATAATAACATTTTTCACTGTTTAAATAGAAAGTAACAAAAAAATAGATTATAATACAATGGAAAAAAGACAATTACATTAACTTAAAAAAAATACATCTGAACAAATTACTTTTCTTTGTTGGTTTCTTTCGCACCCAATTCTATGTCTCTCCGACATATAAACACTCTTGTACAATAACATTAATCATATTTTCTACCGCTGGTTTAAAGAGGTATGAGAGTCGATATGTTTGATGGTATTGAAATTTAAAGAAATTGACTTTAGCATAAATATTTAGAGAAAAACTTAAATTGTCTATAGATGATCCAGTTGAATTTTTCATCATTGTTCAAACAGAAATTAATAAAATATATAATATAATACAAAGAACAAAAATTTATTACTTTAACATTAGAAACGAATAATACATATTAACAAATTACCTTGTTTTGTTGGTATTTTTCATACCAAATTCTCAAATTTTTACCTAATAATAATAAATAGTATTGTGCAAAGACGCTAATCATTTTTTTTCGTGCTAGAGTTGAGAATTAAGAGAGTAAGTATGCTTGATAGTTATATTGAAATTAAAGAAGATTGATGAGTAAGTATCTTTAGGGAATTGAGTTCAAGTATTAAATAGTTGATAAAATTATAATTTTAAAGTCGTATATTTAGTTAAAAAAAAATGGGAATTGAGTTTAGAAGTGGGTGAACTTAACAAAACAGTGTGTGAGCATAGCTACATTCTATAAAAAAAATTATCTATAAAAAATAAGGTTATTTCATTTGATTTATAATTAATAATTTCCATATTTTTTATATATAATAAAAATATAATTTAATTTTAAAATCTATAAATAGTAATAAATTTAATATAATTGTAAGCGAAAATCAATTTTACGATATAATTGTAAAAAACACAGAGATGCAATTAAAGAACAAATGATTAAGACAAATATAATAAAAATAAGTATCTTAGGTTATGGGGAAAAATATTTTTAAAGACTGTAACTTAGTGGGTGGCAAAATGGGGAACGTGACTTTTGAAATTTTAATTAAGGATATTAATTTTTAAAAACAACCTTGAATACTTAATTAGAAATATGTACAATGTGAAACTTGTTTATAAATAAATAACTTTCCACTATTTTTTTAGCAGAACAACTTACACCCTTTAGTGAAAACAATTAATACATTTTAGTGAAACAACTCATGTTCTTCAACTCACACTCTTTACCGACAACAACTTGTTCCCTCCATAACTAATATTACTTTCGTTTCAAATAAGTTTTTCACACCGATATAAGCACGATAAATAAGATATATCAATTTTTTACTTTATTAAAGTGATAAATTAAGTGCATTGATTAAATCAACTTTATTTGTGTGATTGTGACTTGTGAGTTAATGTATAGGAAAAATGTAATGATATAAATGGTAAATAAGTGATAATTTGAGGGTAAAGGTTGTGAGATTTTTATTTTATTTTATGGTGTGTGAACTAATGTGGGACAATACAAAAAAGAGAGTGTAAAAACTACTTTGGGATGGAGAAAATACTTTTTAGTGAAAACAATTAATACCCTTTAGGTTATGTTTGTTTCGGGATTTAGGTGTGCGGGTGAAGTTATAATTTTACATCCACATGATGTAAAATTCTTATTAAAAATATGTGGGTTTTTTTTCTTCTGTAAAATGGGATCTTATTTTATATCAAATCATGTGTAAGAGTAAAGTAGGAAAGAGAAAATATGAGTGCGAAAAAGTGATATATAAGTAATAAAGTAACTTGTATAGAGAAGAGTAATACTCCCTCCGTCCTGGAACACATTGCACCACTTCTTGGCACATGATTTAAGAAACTTTGTTTTTTACTATATAAGTATGGTTTTTTTTTTGTTTTTTTTTTAGTGTGGGCCATGTAGAATGAGTGTATTAGGGAATGTCCATTTTAAGGAATGCAAACTTTTCGTTCGACGAACTAAAAGGAAAAGTATGCAATGTGTTCTGGGACGGAGGGACTAATATTTTTAAATTATATAAAATAAATTGTATTGAGAACAGTAATAATATATTATAGAGATATTTATTGGTATGTATTGAGAATGAGATGTAAAAACTGAGAAAGGGGGGCCGAAACATCCTAGTCCTATCCAGGTGACTCCAAAATAAACACAGCCTTAGTGAAATAACGCATATCATTCAATTCATACTATTTAGTGAAAATAATTTGTACCATCGTTATTAATACTCTTTAGTAAAAACATCTAATATTATTTGGTAAAATAACTCATACTCCAATTTTGTTCTACCATTCCACTATTCGCCCCTATATCTCATTCCATTAATAGTTACATAAAAAAACATCTTCATTTTGTCTCATTTATTTAAATTGTATAATATGTCATCATCAAAAAACCATTTCACCCATTTAAATACTATAAATTAATTCCACATTAAAAATTAAGAAAAATTAAATAGAAAAATAAAATTGAGATGAAGAAAGTCCTTTCAAAATGGTTTATGTATAAACTCTATACTTTACCCTTAATTAGCTACATTCATAAATGAAATTATAAATCACTCATTATTTTAACTAAAAAACATCTATGTATTTTAACTTAAAAGACATCTATTTACATACCATATTTGTTATGCTATGGTAATAGTATAAGATGTAAACACATTTTAAATCAATATTTTGATTATAAATTGAGGTGCAAAGTGCAACTTTTTGGCTTTTCGGGATGCTAGTATACATCTAAGCAAATTAGACATCATTCAAATTATAGTTTATATGATTTGTAATAATGATATTTTATTTAAATACTTAATATAATTACGTTTAAAATAAATTGTTAATTTTTGGCAATAACGAATAAAAAATTTATAAGACAATTTTTATTGTGTATTATTTAAAAGACAAAAATTTCCATAAAACTGTCTCATGACATGAGACAACACAAATTAACATGCACCCCTGTCAAAGTGTTAATGCGTCATACCCAATTTATACTCCATCTCATTGTCTACTCTACTTTAAAATATTGAATGAGGACAAAATATAGAGTGAAAATGGTTCATGTGAACCATTAAAGGGTATTAGTTATTTTCACTAAAGGGTATTAGTTGTCTTCACTGAAATGTCTTAGTTGTCTCCTGAAAACAAACGAAGACTCTTCAATGAAGACAACTAATACTCTTTAGTGAAAATAACTAATATGTTTTAGTAAAAACAACTAATACCCTTTAATGATTCATGTATGAACCAATTTCACTCTATACATACTCATGAATGAAACATGTAATATTGATGTTAAGGGTTTACTCACTAATCTTGTATCTAATATTTTTTTTCACATAATAACTGATAATAATTAATGGATATAATTATAAGCAATTTACGAAAAAATTTATTTAATATTTTTTCACATAATAATTGATAATAATCAATGGATATAATTATAAGTCAAACTACTCAAGCCCCAAAACCCACTAAACATATTCCATTATTTTAAAGTCAATAATAGACATATATAAAATGACTAAGTAATCCTTATATAAATAAGAATATATTATCTTCTAAGTTTTGTTGACTTTGATTTTAATTTTTTAAATTATTTTATTTTAAGATTAGTACATTAAAATAAAATTGATCAATTTTTTATTTTCCTTTAAAATATTTGAAAAATCTAAAAAAAGTTAGAATTAAATCTGAAAATTATTTACAAAAATTGGATAAATATTTAAATTAAATTATATAAAATTTAGAAGTTCAATTAAATTTTTTTGAAAAATTTGAAAAATTAATTTTTAAAAAACAAATAAAATAATTATATCTTCCAAATAATTCAATCAAAAATATAATTTGATTTAAAAAAATTTAGGAAATTTACTAAATAAAAAAATCTTCAAAACTAAATAAAAAAAATAATTAATTTTTAAGTTAAATATTTACGATGATTGAATTTACTTTTATAAAATATTTTTATGATTTTATTTGGCTTTAACTTTTTTTTTAAGTTATTTATTTGATTTTTTGAAGATTTATTTTCTTAATTACTTAAATTTTATCTAGTTTTTTTATTTTCAGATTTATATTTTAAATTAATTTTTTTCAATTTAATTTATTTTTTAAAATATTTTTTACGAATTTTATTTTATTGATTAATTTTTATAATTTATATATTTTTTAAAATTTGGTTATTTTTTATAATATTTTGCAAAATATAATTAACTTTTCTAAGATTTTTTTTCTTGAGAAGAAAGATAATTATTATGAGAATGTGAAATAGATAATTGTTATTTTTTAATTTAGATAGGTTAGGGATATTATAGGAATAAAAGGGGTATATTTAGTAATTCATGTTAATTTTTAAATTTTATTGGGGTATATTTAGTAGGTGGGGTGAGTTTAGAGGATTTTGAGGCTTTAGTTGGGACTCTATAAGTATAAGTAATTCATAAACGAAATTTTAGGCCTAAAATACTCCATTAAAATAGGAATGTTAAATAGTGGTAAACATAATGTTAATAATAACCTCATTTCTAATTCATAACTTTTTATGTTCCATTTGTTATTCCATTGGGTGGATTTTTAATATATGGGCCCATGATTGTGGTGGTCCTTTGAATATTTTTTAAAATTTCACATGGCATACATAAAAAAAAAAATTAAGACATAAAGTGGAACATTAATAATCACACAAATGATTTCATGTGATTTTCTGACTAACCCTAAACAATTATGCAATTATCATTTCATCTTCAACCCTCACACATCTCCTACCATCTCTCATGACATGTCCACATTTTCTTTGATAGGCCAGGTGCATGTCCCCTACCATCTCTCATGACATGTCCACATTTTCTTTGATAGGTCAGGTGCATGTCCCGTACAATGAAAACAAATCAAATAAGAATATTAAGAATATATCCATCTACTAACTTACTAAAATAATATATAAATTATGTTAAATGGGTTATAGAAATAAACCACGACCTACGTCACATCATTACATATTCCATGATTTAAGAAATTGCAATCAAATAAAAGCTGAATAGCATATTTAATCAAACAGTCTAATTATAGAATGTTAACATTAAGACATAATTGAAGAGTTATTTATAAATTTATTAAATTATAAAATATGTTAACATAATTACATACAAAATAAATTTTTTTTTATGGACGAACTCTTTATTTTAAAATAAAGCTACATACTTAGGAATTTAGATATTACAATTATAAAAAGAATAGGTAATAATCTTTAATAAATATAGTATAATTATCAGAATTAAAATTATTAATTTAATTTAAAATAGTTATGGAAAATAATAACACGTAATTTTTTTAAAAAAAATCAGTAAAGCTACATATCTACGAATATATATTTACAGATTTACCTAATTTAAGGGATTAAATAAACTATATTCCCTAAAACTCGCCTAATATACTATTTTAGAATGGAAAATTTAAATAGATATATTTAGTGGTGTATAAGTAATGACCAAGTCATCATCGTAAATGTTAAATTAAGTCAATTAATTTCTTTAATACGTTATAAAATCCAGCAATTCCCCTATAATTTGTCCAAAGCACAAGCACCACTAATAATAAAGTAAAAAGATGAGGAAGCAGAGAATTCATTAATCACATGATTGTATCAGAAAACAATTCACTGCGATCATGGACACATTATTAAGTCCCATGATACATAATTTCTAAAATTTAAATAATTTTAAATAATCACAATACTGATTTTGAAAAGAAAAATCCAATTAAAATATTAAAAATAAATTTACCAACTTACTAAAATATTGTAGAGAATGTGTTAAATGAATTTTAAGAATAAACCATGATCTACTCTACATTATACTGTAAATATTCCATAATTTATGAACTTACAATCATATGAAAGATATATAGTATATTTAATCAAACAATCTGAATCTCTCCTAAAATAGAAAATTTAATTTAAATATCTATATTCAGTGAGATATACGCAATCAAAGTCATCATTTATGAATATATCAAATTATTTCTTCAATACATTAAAAAATAATATCAATTCCCCTATAATTTGAGCAAGGCAATTTATTAGTTACATGACTTTTTTCAAAAAAACTACCCACTACTAACATGGAACAACCTTATCTTGCTATATAACTATGTACGTTAAATTTTTTATTAAACAATTATCAGAAAAGAAAAGGGAAGAAATGTAAACTGGAGTATACATTTGAATCATTATTACGATTTCTCCATAAAAATGTAAAATACTCTTTAATTAAATATATAAACAAACCCCAATCATTAAAAAAAATCCAATCATAATATTTCTACTATAAATAATGAATTCACAACATAAATATTGGTTCTCCAAATATAAAGATGCAAAAAACATTAACACGATCCTTTAACAAAAAATACATCGTTGAACATTCAACAATAACCCACTTACATTCATCAACATTGGGAATGAAAATCTGTGAAAATGAAGAGTGAATCTGGTACGAAAGTATGTTTTGCAGAACTTCATTTGCACAATAAATATCTTCGACAACAACAACATCTGGATATATCTTCTAAATCTCGATTTTCGGAAACAACTTCAATCGTCCAAATCTTGATACATCGGACACAACTCCAATCGGTGCGAAGGTATGTTTGGCAGTATTAAAAATTAAATTAAATTAAAAAGCAATACAAAACACACACTTAACATTATTTCCTAGCCATACAATATACATTGAATAAACATCAATCTATCGGGAAAGAAATCACCAAACTAAAAAAATCCAATGTATACTGCACATACAAAAAAATATTGAGTAACCACCACAATCAATTGTCTTGAACAAATGATAGTGAAGCGTATAAATAAGCTTCAATGTGAAATGATTACTAAAAAAAGATGTACGATCAAACGAATAAGAATAAATCAAGCATAATGAACAATCAAAATTAATCACGATCAAAGGACACATTAATGCAAGATTGATTAACAAACTTACTACAAATAACCCGAAATATATATGAACGGTGGAGATTAAGTCAAAGAATCACGATCAAGGGACATAAATATTTCCCACTCAAACCTAAAAATGAAAAAATAGTGTGTATTATATATTATAAATATGCCCAATTTATAAGCAGATAACAAACTAATGGTCATACGTGTATATCCATGAAAATAAAATATACGCTAATACAGGAAAATATATATATATATATATATATATATATATATATATATATATATATATATATATATATATATATATATATATATATATATATATATATATATAACAAACTAATGGTCATCTGTGTATATTAATGGGTATAAAAAAATGCAATAATTCAGAAAAAAAAATATATATACAAATACATTTGAATAATATTACACATATATCCATAAACTAAGCTTCACCATAAATTCCTATTGTTACAAATTGCATGGATGGAAGGTTTAATCAAATTAAAATAGTCCAATTTATGCGGAACTACGTATTATTGGGAAAACACATATTTTTCGAATGTAATTTCAAAAATCACGCTCTAATTTTATGTATTTTAATAATAATTTATTATGACTTCTAATTTCCAAGATTTATTAATGACTATCTCAAAGATCACACTATAATTTTATATATATATCCTAATAATATGCACTCGATGAAGAATATTCATGGAAAATTATTTGCTTAAAAATTATGTTATTGAATAATACTTTGATCATTATCTACCTTTATCTCTTAATAATAATTAATTACAATTTGTAATTAGGAAGGTTTATTAATGACTATTTTCTTAATAATATGCACTCGATCATGAATATACATTGAAATTTTTTTGCTTAACGATTATCAAAATTATTTGCTTAACGATTATGTTATTAAATAATAAATTGATCATTATTTAACAAAAAAGGCATAACATAATACGATATTAGATTAACAATTATCTGTATACCTTGATCATTATTTACCAAAATAAAACCAACTTTTTACCATAATAAAAGCAAAACATGGACATGTAATTAGACAGACTTTCTAGAAAAAAATTGTAAAAATATGTAATTGTAGGAATTATAATCCGCCTTCCACATTGGTTATGATATACCAAATGTCGTCCTTAATCACACAGAGAGGTCAATTTTGGTTACGAATAACACATGAGAACAAATATTTATTTATGTTACTTAAATGGAATAAATGAAATAATGAATATGCATTTTCTTAGTTTAAGTTGATTTAATTTTTTAAATTATTTACAGACAGATCCATCATTCCATAAATTCCGTAATATATACACCTCCTAAAAATGTGTTGATAAATGAATAAAACCAAATATAATAATTTCCAAAATATATTAAATGATGAATATGAATTTTTTAGTTTATCAGTTGATTTAAATTTTCAAATAATTTAGCAACAGATCGATCCTTCCATTAATCACTGCAATACATCTGCTAAAACAAATATAATAATTTCAATAATATAAACAATCAACTATATCAAGAAACTAAAATTCAATCAAAATAAATTTAGAAATAAGAAACAACAAAAATTCATTAATAATTCACTATGTATACAAAGTCTTTTCCAGAAAAAATACAAACTCCATCCAAAATACAGATGGAAAACAAACTGTTCCAAAAAACATGACTACAAATGACCTAGTCAAACATTACAGCACCAAAAAAAGAAGAAAAAAAAAAGATGATCGCATCAATCACCATGATTACGATATGATATTCGAGATGGAACCAACACATGAACTGCAACTGCACAAACAAACAATTATATATACATAATTTAGAATGTAACGTCCCCATTAATCTAGCAATTAAAAAAAATCAACGACAACAGGGAGAAAAAAAAATCAACGACTGCAAACGAATGGAGCCTAAACTATATTAGGAAGAAACAATGATATAAATTAGACATTTATAACAATACCATATCTAACCTATAAACTAATCCAACGAACACAAACAAAAGAAAGAAAAGTGATCAACGGCAGAGGTGAATTGGCGCCTAAACTAAAAAAGGAAATTATGTTGCTATTATATATTTTAGATTTTAGCTCGCTCGTTCTGATATGATAAATACATAAATTGGTTGTAGAATTGTTTTTAAATTGCATGAGCATGTTATATTAGTTTGTCTTTTTTTTTATTTGTTTATAAATCAATTCCAGGGAAACGATAGACAAATCATAATTGTTGTAAATAAGTGCGTAAAATAAAAGACGGGATTTGTTCACCCAATTCGTCGGGAACGACTACGTCTGGGGGCGAGCCAAGCCAGGAGTTTCACTAATGTTCTTGTGTATGCGTATTTACAATTCTAAGTACAATAGTATATTTATAAGAGTAAAACTCTAGTCTAAGATATGAAGCTCATTGGGTTATTGGTCCATTAGTAATGTCCACATCAAATCTTCTAGATTTGGAATAATAAATCTTCTAGATTTACAACACTCCCCCTTGGACATTACGACATAACATAAATGTCTTGTCATAAAAACTCCACGTGCTAGGTATCGGCCAAATAATAAGTTAGGGAGGAATGTAATCGATCTTCTAGATCAAATCTTCTAGATTCATTTCGGGGTTACCGCTCCCCCTGAAGACAACAAAACTTTGAGTCTTTGCATCCCAATACCACGAACGTACTTTTCAAAAGTAGACGTAGCTAAAGACTTAGTAAACAGATTTGCTAGATTGTTACTAGATTGCACATTTTGAATGGTAAACATGTCACTCTTCTGGAGTTCGTATGGGTAGAAAAACTTAGGTTAAATTATGTTTCGTCAGGTTTTCCTTGATGTATCAATTACTCATTTGTGCGATGCAAGCTGCGTTGTCTTCAAATATAACGGTGGGAGGTGTATCGCTTTTAGCGATACCACACGAGTCACCAATGTGTTTTACCAAGGACCTTAACCAAACACATTCTCGTGCGGCTTCAAATAAAATTATTATCTCTGAGTGGTTTGAAGACGTGGTAACCATGATTTGTTTAACCGATCTCCATGAGATCGCGGTACTACCACAGAGAAAAACGTAACCAGTCTGGGATATGGCGTTGTGGGGATCAGACAAATAGCCAGCATCCGCATAACCTACTAAGGCTTAGTCTTGGTTCTTACGGTAAAACAGTCCAAGATCTTAAGAAGGTACCGTATAACATGCTTAACACCATTCCAATGTCTCCTTGTAGGAGAAGCGCTATGTCTCGCAAGCAAATTGACAGCAAATGCAATGTCCGGCCGAGTGCAATTTGCGAGATAGAACAATGCTCCAACAACACTAAGATAAGGAACTTCTGGCCCCAGAATTTCTTCTGAATCTTCTTTTGGTCTAAATAGGTCCTTATCCACTTCGAGGGATCGGACAACCATACGGGTGCTAAGTGGATGAGATTTATCCATGTGAAATCTCTCCAATACCTTCTTCACGTAGGTCGACTGATGTATAAGAATTCCTTCTGGGAGATTTTACCCAAATCTTTCATTTCGAATTCGGCTTACAAGATTGAACTGGCTTCTTCAATCTCTTTGCATGTTCCGATTATATTCAGGTCATCAACATAGACAGATATGATGCAAAAACCATTTTGCGATTTCTTCGTGAATACACATGAGAAAGCTTTATCGAATTTGTATCCCTTCTTCTGAAGGAATTCACTAAGTCGGTTGTACCGCATGAGGCCCGATTGTTTCAGGCCATACAACGACTTCTGCAGTTTTATCTATACATACTGCGGTTTTCACCATCCCTCATTTGAGGAATGTCAAATCCATCGGGGATTTTCATGTAAATGTCGGCATCAAGTGATCCATATAAGTACGCGGTTACTACGTCCATTAATCTCATTTGGAGATTCATTTAAACTGCCAACGATATCAAGTAGCGAAACGTTATTGAGTCTATGACGGGAGAATAGATTTGATCGAAATCAATCCTGGGTCTCTGCAAAAACCCTTGAGCTACAAGTCTCGCTTTATACCTCTCCACAATATTGATCTCATTTTATTTTCGTACAAATACCCATTTATATCCTACTGGGATAGCGCGCGCGGGTGTACGAACGATAGAGTCAAATACTTGTCTTTTGTTAAGCGATGCGAGCTCTGCATCAATTGCCTCTTTCCACTTAACCCAATCGGAGCGCTTCCGGCACCCAGCGATTGTTTTGGGTTCTGGATCTAGATCATTTATAATGGAAAGAGCAATTGACGGTGCAAATGTGTTGTCGATGACAGTAATATTTATATTATATGTTTCTCCCGTATCTATGAAATTCATAGAGACTTCGACGTTTATGTCAACCAGACCTTCCTCATTTCCCATTGTATTTGGGCCTGGTCGTTCCACAGTCCTAGCGCATTGAATATTTTGTGCACGTGCTTCATCACTAGGACGCTCGTCTCATAGAGACTTTGAGTTATCTAGACGAATCTCTTCTAGAGATTTTACATTCGACTGACCAGATTTGCTAGCCTTTCGTTTAGGTGTATTACTATCTCTTGAGGGTCCTTTGCGCTTCTGGCGCGTGGGGGCATGAGTACTTGTTTTGCTTGGGACCTCAACCCTTTGGGGAACATTTACTGCAAATATATGTGATTTAGTTACACCTCTATAGTCAGTGAACGCGTCTGGCAGATTATTTGCTAGATTTTGCAAGTTAATGATCTTCTGAACTTCTAGTTCAGATTGACTAGTGCGTGGATCTAGATACTGAAGATTACTTACGTTTCACGTAAGCTCCCGGCATTCATTCAATTTTGAATTCGGATCTCCCCCCAATGCCGGGAAGTAATCTTCATCGAACGTGCAATCAACGAACTGGACCGTTATTGATCCCCGGACAAAGGCTTGAGGTATTTCACGATGGATGGAGAGTCAAATCATACGTAAATACCGAGTTTCCTTTGTGGGCTCATAGAGGTCCGCTTTGGTAATATTATCGGGACATATACCGCACATCCGAAAATACGCAGATGGAAAATGCTAGGTTCTTTCCCACGCACTAACTGTAGGGGGAAATGATCATTATATGCAGTTGGACGGATTTGTATTAAATGCGATGCATGTAGGACTGCATGCCCCCAGCATGAAGTGGGTAGTTTGGAGTTCATAAGCAATGGTCTCGTGATAAGTTTGATACGTTTTATTAGCGCCTCAACAAGACCATTTTTGGGTATGGACGTAGGGGACCAAATGCTCCACTTTAATTCCCAGGGCCATACAGTAATCTGTAAAGGCCTTTGAGCTGAATTCAGTAGCATTATCCATGTGAATCGACTTGATTGGATAATCCGGGAATTGAGCTCTAAGCTCGATAGTTTTCGCAAAAGCTTGATTGCGGATGGACAACAAACAGACATATGTCCACCTAGTGGAGGCATCAATAAGGACCATGAAGTAACGAAATGGTCCTGATGCTGGGTGAATCGGTCCGCATATGTCTCCTTGAATTCGCTCAAGGAAAACCAGAGACTCTTGTCCAACCTTAGTGCGCGACAGATGTACTATTAACTTACCCTTAGAACATGCATCACAAATGAATTCATCAACAGGGGGGATTCTATTATTCGAAATATTATGACCAGTTGAATTAGATAGAATCCTACGTATCATAGTTTGTCCTGGATGACCTACCCGCTGATGCCAAAATTTAAAGAAGTTCGGATCATGAAATTTCACACTCATGGCTAGATGGAGATTGGACGGCCGGATGTAGGAATAGTACAATCTGGGGGAGAATGAAGGAAGTTTTTCTATAACTTGTTTACGGCTACCTCGAGTAATAGTCATCAAAAGGTATTCGTTATTGTTCTCAGTTTCAGTTTCAATATGATAGCAATTTATCCTAATGTCACTTAAACTGAGCAGGGTACGTTTAGATTGTGGAAACAATAAAGCATTATAGATTATGAGTTCGGTACCCACGGGGAGGATAATGGAAGCTCTTTCGGAGCCCACTATCAACATACTATCATCAGTTATTGTAGTTATACTCCCCTAACGTTCTACCAAGATATGAAAATACTTCCTATCTCTTAAGATTGTATGAGTGGTGGCGCTATCTACCAAACAAAAATCACAATCTTAATCCATCATGCCAGAGGAAATAGCCCAAACCTAATAGCTGATATGTTTACCAGCCATGTACAGCAATATCCAAGTAAATTTAATGGACAGCGTTAAGGTAAACACATCGAAGCTAAAACATAATATCTACCATAAAATAAAATATCCGAAAGAAAGGATCCAAAAATATAAATTGTTTCATTAAAAAATAAAGTACTAAAATAATCAAATACACAAATCACTCATCATCTCCAAAATTCTTGAGCTTGATGTCCAAAGGATCGACGTTGTCTTGGTCAAAGTCTGCTTCAGGCAGGCTGACATGGTGAGATTCGACTCTAGGGGCCTTCCCCTTGTCGTCCTTCTACTGCTATTGATAAGCCTCAACCAAGTGCTTGAGAGTGCGATACGTGCGAGACCAATGGTCTCTGCATCCGCATTTGTAGCAGGACTGTTCAACCTTATCTTGATTGCCAGATTTTTTAAGAGCGAAATTCGAGGTTCTGTGACCACCGGATGTACTACGACCTCGGCCTTTAGCCCAGATCATCTTACTCTCTCTCCCCTTTCCACGTTTGCGACCAATCATATAATTGTCCTATACTGCTGCTGGAGTATAAGGTTGCAGGCGTGGAATGTTGACAGAGTGTTCTGCATCAACTGTGTTACAATACGTTGCAAAGCAGAGTTGTACTCCATTATAGACTTAAGGTCTTAGAAACGGAGTCTCAACCAATCGTATTGTACCGGAGGAAGGAGTATATCATTTTGTTGTTGGGAACAGTCCTTCAGGGACTTCCACAACATTCTGGGGTCCCTGAGTGAGGATCTGAAAAAATGAATTCCTTACTCAGGTGATTCATGAGAAAAATCAACGCTTTCGCCTTCTGGGCGTTAGTGGATTTCGAACCTTCGATAATTGTTTCGCTCAACTCATTTAAGGCTAGATGAATCTCGACATCTATCGCCCATGTCAGGTAGTTATTACAATCGAGAGCAAACTCATCGAATTCTTTCATGGTAATATCAGACGTTATTACAATTTTTAAAGTGACATGGTAAGAGTTGTGACCAATTTATTGACAACGTAGAAATACGGATTTATTTGATTATTCTAGAGCACATATAAGCAAGAATTTGGGGCCCGTCTACCCAAAACATAAATTACGGTCCGTCAAGTACCGGGCGCCGCCTACCTGGGCATAATATGCGGATTATAAGAAATAAATTATGTGCGGAAGGAATAATGCATGTAAGATAATTAAATCATAGATACATGCAAATTAAATAATATATTATAAACGATAATCACATGAAAATAATTTCAAGGAAAAATTACGACTTAATAAACATGCATATTCATGAGGCTAAATATTTCATGTATATTAATGAAATTTAACAAAATATTTTTAGGATTTTAATTAATTGGTATTTTGTGATGTCCAAAAACGACCCCAAAAGTGGGCTAGGGTTTCACAAAATACACGACCATGTGCGACTGCGGGCGCGACGATGGGCGCGCGGGGGCAGCGCCGGCCTTCGCAAGGCGATGTGCATATATCAATTAAGCATATAAGACAATTTATTGAGAAATAATATTGAAATTAAATCTAAAATTTTTGGGCTTAATTCATATGCCAAAATTATTACCTTGGACACGTCTTCAAGTGGGTGGAGCAACCACACAAGTATCAAGATCAAAAGAAAGTTCAACACGAAATTGAGTTAGCAAATTCCAAAAGACGATTTAAATATAATGCGCATGAATAATTATACAAGTTCTCATGCTTTATTAAAATTACACAAATAAAGCGTTTATAATTATTTAGCACATAAAATTTATGTTTATTTAATCATGAATTCATGCATTGGGAATAATATTTAATAGGATATTAATAAGATAACACCTTATGGGTATTACGATATGCAAGCCCACTCCATGCCTTATTAATAATTAATAGGTACGCAACCTCTAACCTTGGATTAATCATCAGGATTAATTAACCAGGTGGCTTAGCCCACCTGGCCACCGGGTTCCTCACTCTAGTGAGTGACCCGGGTTCGATTCCCTTTGGGAACGAATTATGGGAGTTATAAGGTAGGCTTGGAGATTTCTGGAAGTGTATGGAGACTTGGTGAACTAATCTAACTACTAACAACTAACATTTACCGATCAAAAAAAAAAAAAAAAAAAAAAATCATCAGGATTAATTATCCAATTGTTTCCCGTGAATTTAAGGTGACCTCGGAACAATTCTTCGTCACACAGCGGAAGGCATCCACCGTCGCCAGCAGAAGCACCAATTTCGAAGACCGAGATTTTGGATGCTCTCAATTTTTTTCTTTTTCTCAATTCGATCCGATTATTCGCAAACACAATAATAATTGATGCAATAATTCAAATGCACATAAAAATATAATACACATGGATCAAAGAGTTCGATACGACAATTAATAATCATGGAATAAAAAAAAATTAATTTAGATCCGTACCGATTAGCTGTGGGCAGAGTCTCGTGCTCATAACGTGTTGTAAATAAGTGCGTAAAATAAAAGACGAGATTTGTTCACCCAGTTCGTCGGGAACGACTACGTTTGGGGCCGAGCCAAGCCAGGAGTTTCACTAATGTTCTTGTGTATGAGTATTTACAATTTTGAGTACAATAGTATATTTATAAGTGTAAAACCCTAGTCTAAGATATGAAGCTCATTGGGTTATTGGTCCATTAGTAATGTCCACATCAAATCTTCTAGATTTGCAATAATAAATCTTCTAAATTTATAACAATAATAATGAAACCCCTCGCTTATAAGCTAAGTAAAGATATAGTATTAATTTGGGTAAATCTTATGTAAAACATTTTTACCTTGTAATTAGTTTGGTAACTATTATTTTATAGTAGCTGTTATTCTCTCCGTCTTTTTTCCTATTTTCTTTGTTAGGTTGTCTATTAATTTTGTTCGCACACTTATAAATAATTATTTTATTATTAAATTTACCTTATAATACTTCATAATTTTTTCTATTTTTTTTTTAATAAAATTCTTATCCAAAAATTTTGGACACAAAATGGTGAACAAAAACAGTAATTTTTTTAATATGAGAAAAAGGAAAAAAAAAATCAGAAAAAGGAAAGAGGAAAACAAAATAGAACAAAATAATACTAGACCACAAAAGGAAGAGGTCATCCTTTTGTAGACTTCAAAGATTTTTCCCTCGTCTCGTAGTCGTAGGTCCTACTCCTACCTCAAACAAATCAAGACTGCTGCCACACAAGAGTAGAGGTGGCAATGAAGGAAGCATCGAAGAAGAGGGGGAAAGCGGTGGTAGTTGGAGGCAGCATCGCCGGAATATCATGCGCACACGCCCTCATCGCCGCCGGATGGGATGTGGTGGTGCTCGAGAAAACATGCTCCCCTCCGACGGGGTCCGCCACCGGCGCTGGTCTCGGACTCGACCCTCTCGCACAGCAACTCATTCACTCCTGGCTCAATCAACCCCACATCCTTCACCATACCACCTTGCCACTCACCATTGATCAAGTAACTTTTCAAGTTTTTATTTTATGCCAAATTAGATAGTCACGTACCAAGAATTTAATATTATCAGGGTTGCTTGATTTGATGGACATTATTAAGGTTGCTCCAATTGACGTAGATTTGAAATTATTACTCCAACTTTGGTTGAATTTAAAATTGTGGATTCGAAATGCTTATATTTCACGTTGGATTGAAGTAGAAAAAGATCTGAACTTTATCAAGAAATCAAACTTCATTCAATTCAGAAAAAGATGTAGTAATCAAAGTTCAAGATGAAATTGATATGATTCTGCCTTGTATTTTATGTTGTTTTTATAGAACCAAGCAACCGATGGGGACAAGAAAATCAGTAGGATACTCACAAGAGATGAGAACTTCAATTTCAGAGCAGCATACTGGTCTGATCTGCATAACCTTCTGTACAAAGCATTGCCATCAGATATCGTTCGCTGGGGGCATTCGTTTCTCTCCTTCTCCATTTCTGATGACAAATCCTGTGCCACAGTAAAGGTTAAAACTTGTCAAACTGGTGATATTATCAACATTGTTGGTGATTTACTCGTGGCAGCTGATGGCTGTCTCTCCTCAATACGTCAGAGTTTCGTCCCAGACTATAAATTGAGGTGTGTCAATCGAATTTATTGATAGTTAGGGAATAGAGGGTTTGGGGTTCTGTTATCTAAAATACAGATTATGTTAGATATTCAGGTTATTGTGCATGGAGAGGGGTCCTTAATTTCTCAGACAATGAGAATTCAGAAACTATTTTAGGGCTTAGGCAGGCTTTCCCTGACCTTGGGAAATGCTTATATTTCGACTTGGGATCAGGAACGCACTCTGTGTTTTACGAGCTGTTGAACAAAAGAATCAATTGGATTTGGTATGTGAATCAATTAGAGCCACAACTAGAGGTATACTTAATACTCTTCAACTCTATTTGTTTACATTTCTTATGATGACATGAAAATTTCTCAAAGAAATTGATATAATTGTTGGTGTTAAAATCAGGGAAATTCAGTAACCATGAAAGTTAGCAGTGATATGATTGAAGAAATGCATGAAGCAGCAGAGAAGGTGTGGTTACCTGAATTGGTGAAAGTAATACGAGAAACAGAGAATCCTTTCTTGAATGTTATTTACGATGGTGAACCACTGGAACGACTCGTTTGGGGGAATGTGGTTTTGATTGGAGATGCAGCACATCCTACTACTCCTCATGGCTTGAGAAGCACAAACATGTCGATAATGGATGCTGCAGTCCTCGGAAAATGTCTCGAGAAATGGGGAGTCGACAATCTAACTTCGGCCCTTCAAGAATATCAGTCAACTCGTTTGCCAGTTGTCTCAGAACAGGTTCTATATTCACGCAGACTGGGTCGTATCAAGCAAGGTTTAGCCCTTCCCGATTGCCAGCCCCTCGATCCTATTATAGCAAGTGAAGACGATTGCGAGGAGCTGCAGCAAAAGAACATGCCTTTTCTCTTAGACAGACCTTCTATTTTTGAGTAAATGCATAGAGCATTGACCTCCTATTCTCTCTAACAACTGCTTTTTATGTACCTAAAAGTGACATAAGTGATGCTAGTTTTAGCATAAGATCTATGTTACTCTATTGAAATAGCGTGAGGACATCACATTAAAAATAAGATAATGGAATTTGCAATAAAGCACAACTTTACTTAGTTCAATGATCAGAGAAACCTTTTCAAGTTCCTGTGAAAATTGAGAAATAATATTTAATCCAACTGATATGGAATAAATTCTAACATAAAGCATGTTACCATCACAAGTGCTAAGAGACACCTAGAAAAAACAACACTATCATACAATGACTAATAAAACAAATGAAGCCTGACATGAAATAAATGACAGTTTGTCTGGTATGCTATTACTCCTATTTTAAATTCAGAGTAGTTAAGAGAATAAAATAGCATCAATCAGTGAAGATATATATATTTTTTGAAACTATCAATCAGTGAAGAATTGAAGGCAAATGTAACATGATGGTTCCTAATGTGTAATAATTATCCATTATTTTTTCACGTTTTTCAAGTGTAGCCAAACTTACTCCAATGAAGAGAGGAAGGAGGATGGGAAAGGCAGTGGTGGTAGGAGGCAGCATAGCAGGGATTTCATGTGCACACGCGCTGATTGCAGCTGGGTGGGACGTGGTGGTGCTCGAGAAAACATGCTCCCCTCCACGTGGTTGTGCCACTGGTGCTGGACTCGCACTGGACACTGTATCTCTGAATCTCATTAAGCCATGGATTAAACAACCCCAACTTCTCCAGATTCTCACCTTGCCCGTGGCTATTGAGCATGTAAGTCAAATATATATCCATTCAAAACCTGCAGAAACTGTACGGATGTATACTGTGGTATATAGTTTATGGAGGTAGTATGGAATAATGCTTAGTCATCAGCTAATTCATAATACTGGATATTAATTTCCTAGTTCGTGCTTCCAAGTTTACATTGTTATTAAAAATGATTGGAGGTTCGAATTCTTGTTTCATCATCCATCTTTCTGCTTCACTTGTCACTGCTCTGTCATAGGAACAAGCAACAGATGGTGACAGCAAAAATACATGGACATTATCAAGAGATGAGAATTTCAATTTCAGAGCGTTACACTGGGCTGATCTCCATAGCCTTCTGTACAACTCCTTACCATCAAACGTTGTTCTCTGGGGGCATTTGTTCTTATCCTTCTGCATTTCTGATGATAAAAGTTCAGTAAAAGTTCGAGCTGAAGTGCTTGAAACAAATGAAACGATCGAGATGGTTGGTGATTTACTCGTCGCAGCAGATGGCTGCCACTCTTCAATACGTAAAACTTTTCTTCCAGACCTTAAACTGAGGTTTGAGTAAAAACTTTGCTGTTATTATGCTTTAAATTTCCAGCATCTCTGTTTATCCCAGAATATATATAAAAAATTAATCTTACATTGCAGATATTCAGGCTATTGTGCATGGAGAGGGGTCCTTGATTTTTCAGATAATGAAAATTCAGACACCGTAAAGGCACTCAAGAAGGCGTATCCTGATCTTGGAAATTGCAATTATTTCGACATAGGATCAGAAGGTCATGCTATCCTATACGAGTTAATCAACCAAAGGATCAATTGGATTTGGTATCGTAATCAACCAGAGCCAGATTTTAAGGTACATGTGCACAGTGCTTTCTAATAATCTCATTTCTAATTCAAAATCAGACGCTTTTCTATAAAATCTAAGCATAAATCACAAAATCAACCTCAGGGAAACTCGGTCACCACAAAAGTTAGCAGAGATATGATTGAGGACATGTATGAAGCAGCAGAGAGTGTGTGGATACCTGAACTGGTGAAAGTAATGCGAGAAACGAGAGACCCTTTCCTCAACGCCATATACGATTGTGATCCACTCGATCAATTCTATTGGGACAATGTGGTTTTGATTGGAGAAGCTGCTCACCCCATAAGTCCTCATGCTGCAAGAAGCACCAACATGTCGATACTCGATGCTGCAGTTTTGGGAAAATGTCTTGAAAAATGGGGTGGGGAGAATCTGGGCTCAGCCCTCGAAGAATATCAGTCTATTAGGCTTCCGGTGGCTTCAGAGCAAGTTCTTTTTTCACGAAGAATGGGGCGTATAAAGCAAAGGCTACCCCTCCCTGACCGTGAGCTATTTGATCATATGAAAGCAAATCAAGAAGAAAGCACAGTACTTCACCTAAGGAACATACCCTATTTCTCTAGTGTTCCATTGATATTGATGTAACAATGTATTCTGGTTTCTTTCCAGCTTTTGCCATTTTTCATTCACATGTACGATAACATTTATCAAAAAAAATATGGTCAAGTATACATAGCAAGTACGATCTTAAGGTACATAAATTGAAATTTCAATGTATAATGTATCAAGGATTAATATTTTAACTTGCACAATATAAACAACAATGAGAAAATCCAACGAATCCAGAATATAAATACTCCATATCTAAGCAATGAACCAGCAAGTATAACCAGCACGCTAAATCCTCTTCATATATAATCATAAAAATATTTCAAATTCAATTTAATAAATATAAATAAATAAAATTGAAGATTTCATCTCGTAACAAAATCTGACCCAGCCATATTCAAAAACCGACTTGAGCTTGAATTAATGATGTTTAAAGAGCGAGAGAGGACATGAGACCGTTGATACCGATTCAAATCGGAACCCTAGAGCACCTCTCATCTCCAAACCTCCATTCTTTGATAACCAGAGATTTTTGCGTGGAAAAATATTCATGATAACAAACAATTTACTTCTATAATTGGACCAAAATAAGATGAACTCACGCAAAAATCCTTGGCTACAGAGATAAAACGAGAGGATTGGGGATCGGAGGAGGCGGGTCGATGTGAACCGGTTTCAGCAGATCCAGGTTCTCTCTGGTTCATCGTGCTTTGTTAGAGAGATGAAGAAATTCTCTATTTGCAGTTTTCTGACTATATGAGGTTTTTTTATTTTTTATTTTTATTTTTAATATATGAATTTAAAAATCATTATCATTACCTCCTCTATTTGTGAATCTCCTCTCTCCTACGTGGCATGTCCCATCATTAATTATTTCAAAATCCTGCAATCACATGGCTTCTCTTCTTAACTTCCTATTCCGTTAACTTCCTATATTAACTTCCTATTTTATTAATATTAACTTCCTATTTTATTAATTCTATTAACTTCTATTTTAAAAATTCTAAATTACTTAAATTAAATTAAAAACTACCACCTTTAAATTAATCCACTCTCACTCACTCCTATTTTTTTATATCTCCGAAAAACTCCACATTTATCTATAATGCACGCATATATATATATATATATATATATATATATATATATATATATATATATATATATATATATATATATATTGTGAATCTCTCCACCTCTTTCAATCCTTTATTTCAAAATTCTACAATTCTATAACTTTATAATATTTTTGGTAATATTATATATCCTATATTTAAATTCATACCCCCTATTCACTTATGTTTACTATATAAATCACATTTTTTAATTTGCATGAGTTAGTTAGAATAATTTATTATGTTTTTAATTACAAATTGATATTTTAATTAAATTAAAAAAATATTATACTTTGATTGAATTAATATTTAAAATATTTCATTTTAACACTTTATATATATATATATATATAATATATATATATATATAATATCAACCCGCGTAATACGCGGGGATCTGGGCTAGTTACCTCCTCTATTTGTGAATCTTCTCTCTCCTACTTGGCATGCCCAATCATGAATTATTTCAAAATCCTGCTATCACCGGACTTCTCTCCTTAACTACCTATTCTATTAACTTCCTATTTTATTAATTCTATTAACTTCTAATCTAAAAATTCTAAAATTACTTAAATTAAATTAAAAATCTTGAATTAGTCCACTACCATTCACTCCAATTTTTTTATATATCCGAGAAACTCCACATTTATCTATAACGCACGCATATACATATACATATACATATACATACATATATATATATATATATATATATATATATATATATATATATATATATATATATTTGTGAATCTCCCCACCTCTCTCAATCCTTTATTTTAAAATTCTATAACTTTATGATATCTTTGATAATATTTATATATTCTATATTTATATTCATATCTTCTATTCACTTATTTTTACTATGTAAACCACATTTTTTAATTTGCACGAGTTAGTTGGAATAATTTATTATGGTTTTTAATTACAAATTGATGTTTTGATTGAATTAAAAAAAACTATATTTTGATTGAATTAATATTTAAAATATTTAATTTAAACACTTTATTTATATATATATATATATATATATATTTTATATATATATATATAAAATATCAAACCCGCGTAATACGCGGGGTCCAGTGCTAGTGGAGTTATATAACGGACAGCATTTGCCTCCGGTCTCTTTCATCAAGTTGTTAGCTTTTCGTACATAAGTCGCGTTCCTATTGGGTAAGGTTGTATCCAACTTTTTTTTTTTTTAAGGAATAATGTATTTGGTTAAAGTTTCATTTTGCAACATTGGGCCCTTATTTTTTTAAATTTTAATTGAATAAGTTCATGTACTTTTTCGAAATTGTTATTTGAATTAAGCAACCAGTGAGGTGTTTGAGACATAATTTTAATTTGGAAAAGTGATTATTGTAGGAAAATTACATATAACCAAGGGCTATGAAGGTGAATTTGATTGAAATTTAGAAATTAAAGTGTTTGATAAATAACAACTTTGTAACAAACGCCTAAGAATCACTTTTAATCATGCTTCTGATTTTCAGCTTAAATGTTAAAACTCATGAAAAAAATTCTAACAACTTATAATCACTTAATTTGCTTTTTAGAATCATTTGGTAGTATTCTGTATCTCTTTTATTAGATTAAATAAGTTGTCAGAAGTTATAATGTAAAAGTTGGTAATGAAGTGCTTTTGACAGATTATAAGCTTATTTTTTATACTATCATTTTTTTCAAACACAGACGGTCAAGTTTTTAGATTATTTTACAAACACTATCAACTTTAACTATTAAGCATTATTTTCCATAATCTCTAATTTTAATCCATTTTCCAGAATTATAATTTCTTGCAAACAATCCCAAATCAATCACTTTTTAGAATTGGTAAACATGCTAAAACCAAAAGCACATAAAAATCATAAAAGTGCAAATCATTTTACTATCATCCCAAGATTAATAAGTAGAAAATCAGAAATCATACAACAGAAACACAACCCCAGATTAACAAGAAGCAAACACAGCATCTGAAGGCCTTATTAGTTTACAAAAACCGAAAATAAAAACATGATAAACAAAGGGATCATCTACTGATCTTTCTTCTCCAATTCCATTCATATGAAGCTAGGAAACTTGATTCTGATGCCTTTGAGATGAACACCACCATTTTTATCCATATAGCCAAGGATTTTTGCATATTCTTTGATATGGGGGCGATATAAAGTCGCCCCCGTGTAGACTCCATCCGCGAAAACCATCAGGTGAGTCGGGATGGAGTCATCACGGCACAGCTTTGAAATCTTCAACACCTTCACTTTACCAGGTTTTATACCGATGATTTTCTTGAACTTATCGGGCCTATCCGGAGGCTGGAAAACCCGAATTTCCATCTCAACTTTCGACTTGTTAACGAAAACAGAACACTGAGATCCCATAATTATTTCACTAGTGCTGATGTTGGTCTGAAAAAATTAATCTTGGAGAGAAGCCTGCCTAATAATTGTAACTATGCCATGCAATAATATATTACACTCATATTTTTGTACTACTCATTTGGTCTCATTTTCTTGGTAATGTAGAAAACGCGACATTTCTTGTCTCATTTACATAGCTTGATCATCAACATACCCAAATATTGTATTTTAGACACTTTTAATATTGTCATTTTTGGTGTTCCATTGAATCTGAATGTATGACATATAAAATATTAAAAATATATCGGACGAATCACCATAATTTTGAGTCCATGTTAATAATTCAAAAAGTACTGAAATACATATTAAAACACAAGAAATGACACGGAGTAATTGAACTAGTTTGATGGTGGCCTAAACAATATGTATTGTTCAAAAATTAGATTATATGAGGAAAAAAAAATCATATTATTTTGGTAGTTAAAAAAAAATTCAAAAGGGCAATATTGATGTTACCAGATTTTCTGCTTCAATGTTGAACTAACATTAGTTCATGAATCATGAGATCTTCATTTCCCCATGAGTTAAGGGGGCAGTTCCCTCCTTCCTCACATAATAAAATGGCTCACCAAGCCCAAAACCAAACAAAAACTAGTGAAGATTCCACAGAATGGCTGAAGTTTCATTAATCTGCAAACGAACAGTGATCAGCACTAAACCAGTTGAGCCAAGAAAGTGGACCCCTTTATCAGTTCTTGATCGGATCATGGAAAACAATCATCTCCGGTTGGTACTCTATTACAAGTTTCCAAGAGGGAGAAAAGCAGGGGAAATCACTAAAAAGCTAAGGGAGTCGATATCCGAGACGCTCTCTGCTTTCCCAAAAGTTATCGGGCGACTAACGCGGGCCCCACAAGGACACTGGACGATCAAATGCAACGACGCGGGGCTGCGAATGGTGGAGGCGCGGGCCGACTCGACGGTGGAGGAGTGGTTGAAGAATGTTGATGGAGAGAAGGAGCTCAAGCTTGTTCATTGGGAGGATATGTTTCATAATCCTTACTTTTGGTCTACTTTTTATGTTCAAGTATGTGTGGTTTTGGTGGAGCTAATTTGGTTCAGATTTAGATCGAAGTTGATGTTTTTTTTTAATGATTTTGTAGATTACGGAGTTTAAAGATGGTGGATTGGCGATCGGGTTGAGCTGCGCGAGCCTCGTCTCTGATCCTATCTGCGCAACTATGGTGATCAAAGCGTGGGCGGATATGACGTTAAGGGGCGAGATTGGTAATCCGCCTCTGTTCCTGCCTCTGCCCTGTAAAGGACGAGGCAAAAAAAGCACGAAAAACGAGCCTCATCTGATCGAGCATTACAAGTCAGCCGTGGAGCAATCGGGTCAAGTATCGAATGCAAAAGGGACCACTATTAGCCTTCATTTCAATCAGGAAATGATGATGAGTTGCATCGCCATGGCTAAGGCATGTGATCACGAGACGAGCCTAACGCCGTTTGAGGCCCTGGCTGCGCTCTTCTGGACATGTGTAAGTAAGGCAAAGGGTGCGAAAACAGGCCTAATTGACATGTCCGTGTGTTTGGACATGAGACAAGTTTTGGCCTTGGAGAAGGGCTTTTTTGGTAATTGCATGGTGTATAAGGATGTTCGAGTTGATGGAGCTGGTGAACACGACGTGTCTAAAGGTGCGGCGTTGATCAAAGAAACGGTTTCGAGGATCGACAGTGATGAGGTGATGGAGTTAATCGAGTGGTTAGATCGAGAAAACTGCGTCGATCCTGCATGCATGCATGGTTCTCATCTGACTTGTGTGAATTTAGAGAATGTGGATTTGTGTTCTGTTGTTTTTGAAGAGAATGCCGAGTTGTTGAGGGCGTCGTACTATGTTGGGCCGGGTTTTGGAGCGGGTCGGGTCATCATACTACCGTCGACGGACCAGGATGAGCCGTGCAGTAGGGTGGTTGAAGTTACACTTCCGGAGGAGGAAGCTGAGAAGCTTCTAGAAGATGCATTGATCAAAAGAGTTGGTCCAAGCATTTTGATGGGGTTGAACAAGAAGGTCTCTTAGATTGATCTTTTATAAGATGCTATAATAATTGATGTGGTGATTGGTTAGTGTTTGAACAAATCTTGAACACTTTCCATGGAATTGTGATTCTTGATGAAAATTAATTTTGTGCAATTGTGCACTATCTTTGTTTCATTTTTAACCTACGCTTTTAGTGTTTCACATAGATTTAGAAATTTTCCTTTGATACCTAATAATATTTGAATAAAAAGAATAATATATACTCTTAGGCTATGTTTACTTCTCAAGTTAAAGCCCATTTACAATATTAGTGGGGTTTTATCACCTGTTTACTTTGGCTGAATACTGACCCAGGTGATCCACTGAACCCGATTTAACCCCTACTAATGGTTGATGTTAGTCGGCCCGATTTAATTTAGTCAGCCAAATACTTCCCAACCCATTTACAATTCTATCCCTAGATTTGAGTATAATAAATGCGACAAAGGTCACCGCAGTGTTCGTCAAACATACAGTTTCATCTCAACAATGGAGCAGCCTTTTTTAATTTTTTCATACAATTTTATACCTAGAATTGAATGTGACACTTTGGTAATATTGTATGAATTTGAAGGTTAAAATTTATATATAGTAGAGTGTTGTTTTTGTCATTTATGGAATGAAAAATTTACTACTTCATTTCGGGTTTATTTACGCACTTAAATTTGCACACAATAAAAATTGATTGTCTTAAATAGGATATCTTTTGAAATAAGACAGGAGGAATTTATCAAAATCCGTGAGAAAATGAAATCTGGGGAAGATGGTCAAAGATGATCCGTAAAATAGAAATTCAGTGACAGATTACATAGGAGAGTGTGTGGTTATGAAATCTGGGAAAAATATTAAACCGGATTAATTAAAAAGATTGTGTTAATTAAAAGACGAGACGTGGGTGGCAGAAAGATTAAATTAATTTAATTGAAAATAAAAAAAAATCTGCGTCTGCCGGGAGTCGAACCCGGGTCTATTGCTTGGAAGGCAATTATCCTAACCGTTGGACTACAGACGCTTTGATGTCAAATTTCCTTGCATATCGCATCATTACAAAAGAAACATTATAATGTGATTTGTACTAATAAAAAGTGGTACAGTTAAAATAAATGAAGTTAAATACCAAGAGGCTATTTAGTATTAGGTGGGTAGTTTCTTTTAACATTATTCTTTTATACCTCTATAACCATACAAAAACAACAACATCTGTCAAATGTGTAAAAATAGTTCTAAACGGGTGGAAGGCTACTTGCTTTTTAGTTCTTGTATATCCCACGTCCAGTTTCTATAACTAAGTGATCTTATTGTATTTGTATGAATAATTCATATACGGGAGATCAAAAATGAATAATTATTCACAACTTACCTTAGAAAGAAAGAAGCATCGTGCTAACTATACAATTAATATTAAAAATAAAAACAAGTAGGTTACATTAAGCCAATTTACATGGGAAGTGATCATTGTTGTGACCATAAATATCCGCCTTCGCGACGAGATGAGAGGCTGGCCTAGCTGAGGTCAAGATGGTTGAGCCCGGCAAACAAGTATGGGCCGAAATGACGTCGAACGTATCACCTCAGCCTCCAGAATAGATAATCTCGGACCAATCCCGGGACAAGTATGATGACCTCGGCGAACATGGCCGTTTAAGGAGCACGACCTAGGGAGCGTCGAGGTGTTGGAGTTATACGTGAAAGTATGCTTTTACTTTGTATAACCCGTGTATCAAACACTTGTTTATGAGAATAATTCTTTTATCACATTTGCTTTAGATATGATTGAATGTTGAATTTCTATTGCAAACCGTTCAATATATGGTACTAGTTACATTGTAGTTAATGTGGTGAGACCCGATTACGGAAGACAACATTAATTGTTTCTTTGTAACTAAACGTACATTTTCACGACCTAGGTGGAATTGAACAATCCGCCGTGAAAGGTCGATGTGTAAGGCTAAGATTGGTCTGTCTTGACTAAGAGATTACACTAGCACATTTAGTATGTGTTGAAGAGGACCTACAGCGAGGATAAATTATTCTGTTCTGAAATGTGAAGAATTAAACCTCAGTGGTTGTTGATTTCTTAATCTCCGTCACTTAAATAGGACCGTGTGTGCTTAATGGTTACTGCTTTGATTCATATTGGGTGAGAATCATTGTGACTTCGAACTTTGTGTCTTGGACAGTAATATTAATCATACGACGGTTGCTAAGATTTAATACGGAGAAACGCGTGCGAGTACGGCTCGTGTGATTAGTCCCCTTGGTGGGCTCAAAAGTTTTATCGTACCAAATCTTGCAAGTTAAGAATTAGTTTCTTCGGTACGGATAATAATGTTGAGATGTCTTTACTCCAAGGTGAAATATATTAATTAATTTAGAGCTATTCAGAGCTTAATTAATTAATGGACTTGATAATCTTAAACGCGAGAAATAATAACCGGGAGCCCATATTATCGTAATATGGATTAAGATGGATAGTGCAATATTAATTTATTAGTGGTAATAATTAATATTAATGAATTGAATTATATTGGGGCTCAATATTGAAATTCAGAAGTCCATTAGGAGGTCCAATCTTAATTCTCCTTAAAGGCCCCTCAAGTAGCCCATTAAGTAGCCCAATAATGATAAGGTGATTAAAATAAAAAGAAAATATATTATGCTGATTTTTCCTCATTATTTTTGAAAATAAGTAGTTAGGAAGAAAAAAAGATTTTGTTGATTTTCTTGGAAAGATATTATGGAGGATAAGTATTCTTGGAATACAAGATTATCTCATATATTCAAGAAAATCCAAATCTTGGATTCTTCTCTTAATTATTTTCAAAAATTACCCTATTATAAGGAGTGTGAGATTTTTGTGGAATATTTTATTTTGGAGAAAAGAATATATGATATATATTCAAGATTTCTTAGAGTCTAAGAAAATATTTTTTTCCAAAGCCCATATACCTAAAAATTTCGGCCACTATACTTATAAATAGGGGATGATTATTTCATCCCCAAGTACATAATTCCATGTGTTGGAAAAATCAAGAGCATATATATTTTTCTTTTTTCTTAGTTATTTAAATTATTCGAAAGCATCTCCCACCGGTGATCGAATAAGGTGAAAGGGAATACTTGAGAAGGTTTTTGGGTTGATAAAGCGCGTACATGTTAGTCCCGTTTTATTCAAAGGCCAAGTTCTACGAGAGGTACGTTAATCACATATTATCTTGTTTATTCCGCCATAGATTATATGTGAATTAATTCAACATGCATGATGTTAAATTGGTTGTTGGAATTATTATTTGAATTAATTAGGATTAATTCATGCTAGTATAAATTGTATTTAAATTTGTATTTAAATTTCATCCCGAATAGATTCCGGGCACCCCTATTTTCCCAACAACTGGTATCAGAGTCACGGTTTCGGGATCTGATCTTTAAATTGGAATTTAAATTGTTTAACATTAAATTGAAATTGGATAGTAGAATTGCTAGATCTTTTTTGCAGGTATCCAAACTACACTTATTATAATTTAAGGATAATATCCAAATATACATTTTTAAAATTAGTAGTGTACGAATCAAAGCAAATAAATAGGAACATGTTGAAACAATGACATATATTATCAATGAACAATATATTTTATACCTCATGGGATCAATTTAGAAGTTGTAGGAGGATATCCAAATATATACTTTAAAATAACAATAACTATACCGGATTTAAATGAATAATGTGAGCTAATTTAAAGAAAATGGGATGTCCATTAACCTCAAGAATGCAGGACCAAACTCATAATATCAGAAAGTTATCAAACTACATAAATTTAATACAATTTATTATCATCCCATGTATGAATCTTCCTTTATATAAGATTGCAATATTAATTCAAATTAAATCATCATTGTGAGACTTAACTGCAATTCATTTGACTAATTAGTATGTGACAAAGGATTTAATTCAAATTAAATCCTATTTATTTAGCCTCACTCCCATTTATGAATCTTCCTTTATATGAGATTGCAACATTAATTCAAATTATATTACAATTATGAGATTTAACTACAAATCTCTTGACTAAATAACATGTGTTAAAAGATTTAATTAAAATTAAATCGTATTTATGCAAGCTCAATTAGAGAACAAGTACAACTTCCAAGCCAATCAACATAATTATTCACAAAGTCGAAAACTATAGCTCATTTGAATAATTAGTATGTGGCAAAGGATTTAATTCAAATTAAATTCTATTTATGTAGCCCCACTCTCATTTATGAATCTTCCTTTATATTAGATTGCAACATTAATTCAAATTAAATTACAATTATGAAATTTAACTACAACTCCCTTGACTAAATATCATGTTTTAAAAGTTTTAATTAAAATTAAATCGTATTTATGTAAGCTCAATTAGAGGACAATATAATTATTCACAAAGTTGAAAACTATAGCTCACATTGTCTGTGCAAGCCTCTTCATAATCATCTACCACCACACAAAATTAATTTTACCTCGGGTAAACTATGAAACTCACTATCCAAAATTTTAATTTTTCGGCAAAATCTTGAAATACAACTTTTACATTTCAGTTTTGTTTTGTAATTTTACACACAAGTATACATTTTTAAAATTAGTAGAGTAGGAACTAAGGCAAATAAATAGGAACATGTTGAAACAATGTTATATATTAGCAATGAACAATTATGATCAATTTAGAAGTTGTAGAAGGATATCCATATATACAATTCGGATATTTAAATTATTTAATTGCATCTATTATTTCTTAAAATTTCAGCAAAGAGATGAAATATAATTTTTACATTAAAAATTACAAGTTGCTTATTAATCTCAATTGCCAATGTATTTTGGGATTTAGTGAGTCTTATAGATCAAGTCAAGGTGTCATATTTGTATAATTGGCTTGAATTAATTACACTTGTCATGGATCACAATATGTATTGGTCCTACATCCTTCTTCGGTAACAACTGTGTTAATATTATCGACGAATAAAAAACAAAACAAAAAAACTTGTCGACATGTTCAAGGATTTAATTGGCCAAATAGATCAAGTGACGGTGTCTATGTGTATACTTCTAGTTGAATTAATCACCCCTGTCGTGGCAATTTGTGTATCAAAATACTATTGCAAAACTGTGTTTCTAGAATAGAAGAACTCAAAATTAGAATGATTGGCTAGAGAGTAATAGTTGACAACTAATTGAGACTACATAAATAGGATTTAATTTAAATTAAATCCTTTGCCCCCACACTATTTAGTCAATTTTCTTTAGAGTTATGTCTCATAATCATGATTTAATTTGAATTAGAGTAGGTCTTGTATGAGACCGTCTCATAACATGAGACAATGCAAATGAGTGTAACTAGGGCATTGGCTCATTAACACTTTGGTAGGGGTAGGTGTTAATTTGTGTGGTCTCATGCCATGAGACGGTCTCATACAAGTTTTGCCTTTGAATTAATACTGCAACCTTATATAAAGGAACACTAATACATGGGGTGATAATAAATTGTTTTAAATTCACATAGTTGACTAACTTTCCGACATTTTGAATTTGATCCTGCAGTATTGAGATTCGTAAACAGCTTGACATTCTTAGCGTAAAAATTGTAATTTTTAAATTTTGGGTTGTGAATTTCATTATTCATCTCTCTCTAATTCAAGGAGGTAAAGAAATTCACATTCCAAAGTTTAAAAATTCCAAATAATATTGAAATAGTAATTTATACATTAAAAAAAATCAAGATTGCAGGACCAAATTCAAAATTTCAAAAAATTAAGGAACTACATAAAATTAAATTCTCTTTTATTATCATCCCATGTATGAATCTTCCTTTATATAAGATTGCAATATTAATTCAAATTAAATTACAATTATGAGATTTTATTACACATCCCTTGACTAAAGGGCATGTGTTAAAGGATTTAACTAAAATTAAATAGTATTTAAATAAGCTCAATTAGAGGATAGGTATAACTTCCAAGCTAATGTACATAATTATTCACAAAATCCAAAAACGGTAGCTCACCATTGTCTTTGTATTCTTATCCATAACCATCTACCATCACAAAAAATTAAGTATACCTTAAGTAAAATATGAAACTCACTATCCAAAATTTTAAATTTTTCGACAAAATCTTGAAATACAACTTTTACATTAAAAAAATCACGTTGCTCATCAACACCAAGAGTGCAGGACCAAATCGAAAATTTGGGGAAGTTATCCAACTGTATAAATTTAAAATAATTTATTATCATCCAATGCATGAATCTTCCTATTTATAAAATTGGAGTATTAATTTAAATAAAATCATAATTATGAGTTTTAACTACACATCACTTGACTAAATAGTATGGGGCAAATAATTTATTTCAAATTAATTCCTATTTATGTAGCATCAATTAGTGGACAATAATTACTTTTAAGCCAATCACCCTAATTATCCACAAAGCATAAAAAATCTAAGGCCAAGTTTCAAGATCATACAATAAGACAAAGAAAGAACACACATGGATAAAATCTAAAAATAAAACTTCACAATACTATCGTGTTATAATTCAGCAAGCATACAATTCGGCAAACACATCAACTTGAAACACGCTGGATAACGTTGGACAAATTCGGCTGACTTACTACCACACAATGGAAAAGACCGTCGACAAATGGAGGGCAACGTGAAATGATCGACCATGCCTACTTAATACTGAAACACATCGGTAAGTTAATCTTTAAACCCATCGGAAACCATGTTTCTTCGTGCATGATAGGAAATGGACCACACCATTGATGAATATTACATAGAGGTCAGTCAAATGGAATATCACAAACAAGATAGAAAAACACAATAAGAAATAACCACACCATTATTGAAGAGAAGAACGGAAAATAAAATTAGACAATAAAAAATCGATTAATATTTGAACGTAAAGAACATTGGTAATTGAATTTCGTCGGCACAAGCCACACGACGAATAATTTAACCTACATACTAAAAGAAGAGAAACAAATAAATCAATTTTGCACAACGAACAGCGACCACATACCCTCAATCATAGAGTACCCCGAGAATGAGCCGCCGAATATTTAATCGTACAATACACCGAAACACAATGAAGAAGGAAGAGGAGGTTCACGAATGAAAAATCAAGAAGATAAAAGTCCAGTTTATAGGAAAAATGGATATCGATCAATGGTCAAGATCAATCGATTGAAATCGAATGCCAAGATCAAATGTACACCTTGACTCAATGGGGAGTGAAAATACATGGGGAATGTCACTGACATTTTTTGCTTTGACTATATAAGATTATTGATTCCATCGCATGTTTTAATGTGTTATTGCCCATTAAGTTGTTTATATGGTAAATAAAACAGATGTTTTATGTAGGGGTGGGTATCGGGTCGGAGTTTGCGGGTTCGGATTTTTCGGTTCGGGTACCCGAAATTTCAGGTTGGAAATTGCATTATCCGACCCGACCCAAATTTTTTGGGTTACCCGATTTTTCGGGTACCCAATGCGGGTAACCCGAATTTTTTTGTTCTTTTTTCCTGTTTAAACGTTCAAACATAATATACTACCTCACAACGTCATTTCATTCATCAAACATAACAAATGATCCTATTTCACCAAACAATAACATAAACAACTTTAAAAAGTTACTAAATAGGTTTTCAATACCAATTACCAAAGTCGAGCAAATACAACTAAAAAAGTGAATATTTCATACTTAATACAAATAGTCTATTAAAGCATCAACTCCAACTAAAATTGTAGCAAACTTATTTCTCCACTCATCGAGGCATCAAGGCATGAATGAACGAGCAAACATAACAACACTTGAACTCATCTTCCACTCATCAAATATTGAAATTGCAACCATGAAACACCAATACTTGATAATTGATAATTAGAATATTTGATAAGATTTACTTTTAAATTATTATTTAGTATATAAATTGACTGATTCAAATTTCTATAAATATATAAATTAACATTAACATTTGATCTTATTATAATATATAACTTGCATGTTTTTTGAAATTATTATAATTAACATAAATAAATATATTAAATTATATGTGTAATTTCGGGTAACCCGATCGGATTTTTTGGGTAGACATTTAATACCCGAACCCGAATCCGATTATATATATCGGGTTCGGGTAATCCGAAATTCGGGTTCTATAATTAAAAAATCCGAACCGATCGATTTTTTTTTCAGATTCGGATCGGGTACCCAAAACCCAAAATCCGAAACAGAATGCCCACCCCCACCCCTAGTTTTATGTTAATTTTTTGATAGTCTTCTATTTATTACTTAATTGTTTATTTGTTTCAATCTCATGTTTAATCACATTTGTATTGTTATATTTAACAGATCCAAATAGCATGTTTCATAAAATAAATAAAATGGCTAAATATAGATAGTCAAATAATCTAGAGATCTACCACGATTAACTCAACTTATACAAAACCTTAATCATAATAGCGAAAGCGTATCTGAACCCATGGATCGATTCTTCTTAATTGAGATGATGATTTTTCAAACAACCAGTATCACATTTTTCTCGATATTCCGTAGAGAGAATATAGAATGTGTAGTGAACGTACTGATGTTTGTGAACTATAACCCTACTTATAACAATAAGTTATCCTTTATTTTTAATTTGACCCTCAACAAATTAAAAATCTCCAATGACATCTACACATAAACTTCATGTTCATTTAATACTTATATAAGCTCATGATAATTTAAATTTAGTGGATCTCTTTAATTGGGTCTCCTTAAGACAATTATACATATTTAATTTGACACGTGAAAGTCCTGAATATTTTTAACATGTATATGTTACATATACAGTGTGATATTGTTTTCATGTACATTAATTAATTAATTAATTTAATAAATTAAGCATAAAAACCCAAAAAGAGCATAACGGATCTTTTCATCTTTTGTGCGAGTGGAGCTTGTCCAATAGGTTAGGTGGGTATGAGTTCATCATACTTAAACTATAATTTTGTAACAAACAAGAGTATTATTACCTTCAAATAATGAAAATAAATAAATAAGCAAGAACATTAACTAATAAGATTCCTCCCCAAGTCAGAAAAATGATCCTAACCCATCTCATTAACTCCTACCCTCATAAGAAAAGAAGAATCTCTTTTAACAGAATTCATTGTTTCATTTTTGAGTATGTATAGAGTGAAATTGATTTATATTTGAATCAAAGAAGGGTATTAATTGTTTGCATTGAAGAGTATTAGTTATTTTTATTGAAGAGGATTACTGGTTTACACTGAAGAGTCTTAGTTCATTTTCACTGAACAATTAAGACTCTTTAGTATAAATCAGTAATACTCTTCAGTAAATACAATTAATACTCTTCAACGAAAACAACTAATACCCTTCAATGATTCATGTATAAATAAGTTTCACTCTATACTTTTTCTTATTTTTTAGGTTTCAAATTGATAAGGTAATTGAGAGTTTCGTCAAAGATTACGAATTCAAATTCTCATACCCACACTTCCTCGATTAAAATTTTAAAAGATTATCTAGTGCGATTAATTCACTTATTTAGTTCGTAAACGATTATACGAACATCAAGATTATATAATAATATATATTATAATACATAGGTAAAGTAATTGTTCTGTCTTTCGCCTACTATTCCACTTCCACCTATCAATCATCCTAGTCAATTACCTACTGAAATTAATCTGGTAAACAATTAATTTTGAATAACAGACACCAATATTGTATTAATTCTAGATTATAACGAATTATACTTCCAGGCTTCTAGCCAAAAAAACCTGCGTTGGTATCTTTCTAACCTTAGAAGGAATAAACGTGAAAATTACAAGTGCTGCAACTTGTATAAATATATTAAGAAGAAAATATTTCAACAGTGACTTTATGAAATACGTTTGCGAGTGTGAAAGAAAAAAGAGAGTATATTTACATTATTTTTTTAATAACAAATGGTGTACTAGTATTTTCTAAGAAGGTTAAAAAAAATTATATGTATTTATTAATACTATTACATTGTATACAATGATTTCAGTTTATAAGTATAATAATATCAACGAGTACATATAATGGTAAAAAAATTATAATATGAAACTTGTCCATTAGAAATTGGCAAAGTCTCATATGCACCAAGTGCACGGAGCACTCACTCAACAGTTGATATTGTATACACTAAAAAGTTAGTCACAATTACACTGAAAAGTTAGTCTCAATTACACTGAAAAGTTTACACTGAAAATTAATTTTCAGTGTAATTGAAACTAACTTTTCAGTATATACAGAACTGTTGAGTGAGTGCATCATACACCTAATGCACAAGAGACTTACTCTTAGAAATTTTGTGTCCTGGTAAAGATATTTTTGTCCCAAAAATAGGTGGATAAAAGAATGGTTTTGGACTTTGGGAAGCCGCGTCCTTCAAATTCTTCAATGCAATAAGAATTTTACAAATTTTCAATAGAGCGTAGAGGATCTTCAAATTCAAAATTGCACCATAAGATTATCAATATCTTTTCGCTTAATAAATAAAAGATTCTAAAAAATGTCAGCTACATTATAATACGGATATTTTTTGCTGATATCTAGAAATCAAAACTTTTAAACCACGCAGCCACGCAATATATGGTAACAACAACTAAGGATGCAAAGGGTATTTGTAAGTACGGAAAATTTTGGGAATCCCAGTGACAATTACTTTATATATTCACTAATAATACTATTTAATTGATTAGCTTCTGTTTTTTAAGCCATTAAATAGGTTCGGTTAAAATTAGTATGCAAACAGCTGTGTCTAGCTGAACATGGACACAAAATAAGTAAGAAGCGTGTAATTGTGATCCATTTATACATTTAATTTATGATAGTTTAGTTGACTTTGGACCGACAAATCTTCTTAGGATTCAACGTGATTTAGTACACGTGGTAGGATGGGTTTAGATCGTTAATATTGATGAATGGTGTCGAGATTACCTATTGACAATAAATAGTACATTCTTATAAATTAATTCTATGTAAATAACTTCTTTTTTCTTTCATTCTTTAAGTAAGAGAATGATTTTTAAAGAATTTCATCCCATCTAAAAGTTCAAATTCATATAATTGTGTGAAATTAATTTTGTTCCCATTAAATTTACGTAAAGAGTAAGTCTCTTGTGCATTTGGTGTATGATGCACTCACTCAACAGTTGATAATGTATACACTGAAAAGTTAGTCCCAATCACGCTGAAAAGTTAGTCTCATTCACATTGAAAAGTTTACACTGAAAATCAGTTTTCAATGTAAACTTTTCAGTGTGATTGAAACTAACTTTTCAGCGTAATTGAGACTAACTTTTTAGTGTATACAGTATCAACTGTTGAGTGAGTGCATCATGCACTTGGTGCATATGAGACTTTGCCTTACGTAAAATAATGATAATTTTATGTTTTATTGATTTTTGTGAGAATTGTTTCTTTTAAGATGTGAAAGTAATGTGAGACGTTTAAATAAGACAATAAAAAATACATACAATAGATTGATTTAGATTCAGATATGAAGTTAATGATAGTTTCGAAAACGAACTTGTCTAAGCAAGTGAAATGTCATATTAATGTGATGTAGATTTCTAAATAATAAAACATATGATGAAATATAAAATTGGAATAATTTATCTTAATTGTTTAGTAAAGAAACATGTTACGCAAACCGATGTGGGTACATAAACTTTTTAAGCAAATAAAATATGAAGGTATAAGCAAATGGGAGAAACAGAATTTCATCAAATTTTGGAGGAGATTTTAATATACTTATTATCAAGTGCACTTCTCTGTATAAGATAAATGGAGATTATGTTGGCTGCTGGTAGATACGACTGGTTTTGCCTCAACTCACAAATTTTAATAGTTATTGTCAGTTCTAAATTATGAACCTTAATTTATCAAGGTGAAAAATTATGGTTCTTGGATGGTACCGTTTCTATAAAACGTAGAGCTGGCAAAACGGGCGGGCCGGGCCGGTCCAGCCCGTCGGGCCAAACACTATTCGCTGGCCGGGTCGACCTGGCCCATTTGCACGTCGTGCCTGTAAAATCCCGGCCCGGCCCATTTCAACTTTTTTTTTTATTTTTTATTTTTAATCTCAAAATAATATTTGGTAGAGTTTTTTTTATTCCACGGTACTGAAAATTGAGGGGCTTCATTTACAAAATTCTTTATTATGGCATCAACTATCAAGTCAAATATGTTTAAAAAAAAAAAAAAACTAAATATACAACACTAAATATCATTTAAATATCACTAAATATCATTTAAAAACTAAATATACAACACTAAATTCCTTATTATGGCAGTATCAAGTCAAGTATGTTCATATATTTGTAATTACAACACTAAATATCATTTAAAGAAACAACACTAATTATAATCTTTTAAAAAATAGATAAAAATAAATAAATAAATAAAATCAACCGGGCTAAACGGGCCGGCCCGTGGCCCGTCGGGCCAAGCCCATTTGGCCCATCGGGCCAGCCGGGCCGGGCCAAAAACGGCCCGGTTTTTTCGGGCCTCTATTTTTTGGGCCCCGGCCGGGCCCAAATTGCCAGCTCTAATAAAACGACGTTCTAAAGTTAGTTATCCAATAAAAAAAATAAAACTCAAACTTATTTTTAAATGACAAATTAAGCTTGCTACTCGTAGCTAGTTTCTCATAAAATATAATAATAATAATAATAATAATAATAATAATAATAATAATAATAATAATAATAATAATAATAATAATAATAATAATAATAAGAAAATCTAATGGAGAACCAAATTAGAGCAATAATTAAAATTAGACAAAAACTTGTATGAGGTCATCTCATAGCATTAGATAACACAAATTAACATTCATCCCTTACAAAGTGTTAATGAGTTAATATTCTAGTTATACTTATTTCTATTGTCTCATGTCATGAGACGGTCTCATATAAAATATGCTCTTAAAGTTAATTTTATCAATCTCAACTATTCAATATAACCGATTCTAACACTAACTATTTAAAAATATATTTGACTTGTATGATACATCTAATGCACATAAAACCTTAACTTAATTTGAACCTCCTCAACTAATTTAACGATGCACCATCTCATACACAAGTTTATTGGTTTACTTTTATTTCTCTAATTTTATTTTATTGAAAGTACAACGGCAGTTACGGCACCACTAGTTACATTTGACTATACAATTTGATAACACTTCCTTCAAGATTTATCTACTTTTTCTTTAGACCTCCTTGCATTTTCCTCAAAAAAAACACGTCGAAAATGTATAGTTGATTTATTCTCTCTTTTGAACATTTTATATTAGCATGTTTGGATGTTGTTTTCTTCCAGAGGACAAATTTGTTTTCTCAAAGAGAAGATTCTCTTAAGTAAGGACAATTAAGATGTGCACATGCTCATAATTGGGGAGGTGGGAGTGGGGTAGGGAACGACTTTCGAGCAAGTCTCAATTTTCTTTTTTAAGTACTTAACTTTCATTGCACTGCTAAACTAGGTACTCAACTCCCTAAACGATAGCAAATTCAATTATGATAAACAATAAATGATTCTCAAAAAGTTAAAAGTATAAAATGAATAAATTTCACCTTAAATAAATTTGAAGGGTATATTAGTTGTTTTACTAAAAGTTTAGTAGATTTCACAAAAAATATATTAATTGTTCGCACTAAAGGATATTAATTATTCTTACCAGAGAGTATAATCTTGTTCACACCCTGCATACTCTTCTCAAAAACATCTCCATAACAAAATTTACTGGCTAAATCAATCTTCTAACCACGAAAATAAATCTATAGTTATTTTCACACAAATTAAGAAACACGCCCTCGGACTTTATTTTATTCATCTTTCTAGAGAAAATATTTTCACCCAAAATAATGAACGTTTTACACTTGGAGAATTAAATGTCATATTTCAATCTGATAATTCTACTTGTCCTTTGAATTAATATGCATTAAACTATCATGTGGGTAAATTAAACCTTAGGACATTACTAGGGGCATATATGAAAATGAAAAATAAAATGATATATCAAATATAATAACTGACTTATTTTTGTGGGACAGACGAAAATAGGAAGCAAATCTTTCTTCGTGGAGCGGAGGGAGTTCGTACCAATGATGCACACAGTTCATGGTTTTGTGGTAATCATAACTCAGAAAGCGTGTAATAATTTTACAGAAAGAGAAGCAATAAACAATCAAATAACTTCAGTTCAAACCATTTATGTTGAAGAATATAATGTAAAAGTACAAAATGAAAAATGTTCTCTCAATCAATATGTGCATTCTTTAGCAGACAGAGAAATCAGAAGTCATATAGTATTACAAGAAATAAGGATACCATGTGCATAAATATATTTTATATAAGTTCCAGTTGGATTTGATGTCATGTAGATTGATTATTCATGATCCTGAAAATAACATATCCCTGCTAATTCGAGACGGTGCATTGCATTGTCTCAAATAATTCAATGACACTGAGATTTTCCCCTCGTTTAAGGGTGCCACATAACTCATTAACTCCATTTTTCTTTTCTTTTTTTATTCAGAGAAAATGAACAATCATGTTCTGTATCTACTGCTCTACAATTTTAATAAGTTGAAAATCAGAAAAAAACTGATATCAGTCCATGCATATGTATTTTGTACCAGATGAATCTTAGTTGCTAATATTTTCCATCAAGAAGGGTAAAATGTACATAACATTCACAATGGTGGAAAGTAAAGAGTGGAAGAATAACTTCTCAAATTATTCCAAACATGGCGAAACGGAACAAGACGAAAAAAGTTAGGTGAAATTGTAACCTATCAAGAGAGAAGCTATTAACTAGTGGAAAATTGTCAAAAATAATGATAATAATATGACATCGTGACTCAGTTGATTGAATTTTCAGTTTTAATTATCAAGGCTGGTGCTACCTAAACATTTATCATATTAATCTCAATGACATCAATTCCTACATCAGCCACTAAATTAATATATTTCATATTGACCCCTGGTACTTCATATAATGCACTTAGTGTCATCATATATTTAAATTTTCAAGATCAGAATCCCTCCAAGAATCATTTTCAGGGAAAGACAGGTAAGACCAAAATAGAATATTTCCCTGTTCATAGAACTAACTATAAAAAGAGTCCAAGATAGAAACATAGAAGAAAGATAAGGTACCTGTTTTTAGCTTCGTCTCCTTGCATGGAAATTGTCCAGTGCTGTTCCTGAGGGATTGATTCACGGCTTTTCCATCACGGTCTTGTGCTTGATGAAATTATAATGGAAGGTGGTGATATATTTCGAGTTAGCAGCGCTCGGTTAAGTAGTTCAAATATATGGAGGAACAGCGGCATGGAAGTGTTCTCAAAGTCTTCTGTAGAGGCTGACGACGAAGAAGCATTGAAGTGGGCAGCGCTGGAGAAACTTCCGACAAATCTTCGTATAAGGAGAGGGTTACTGACAGAAGATGAGGGTAAATCAAGAGAAATTGATATAATGAATCTTGGAATAGTTGAAAGGAAGAATCTTGTAGAGAGAATATTGAAAATTGCAGAGGAAGGTAATGAGGAGTATTTGCTAAAGCTAAAGGAACGAATTCAGAGGTAATCTTCGAATACTGAAGTTTCATCATTTAGAATTTTTTGTACTGGATCAAGATTTCTACTTTGAATGATCCAGGGTTGGTCTTGAGTTTCCGTCGATTGAAGTCAGATTCGAGCAATTAAGTGTCGATGCAGAGGCGTACGTTGGTGGTAGATCTCTTCCTACATTATTCAACTTCATTGTTAACATCATGGAGGTGCGCCATTCAGATCATTTAAACATTATAGCAGAAATAACAATATTGGCCTAAACGTCTGACCTTTCTTTCTCTGTTTCTTAATCATGCACAGGGTTACCTGACTTTCTTTCGTATTCTTCCAAGTCGAAAGAAACCATTTCCGATTCTTCATGATGTCAGCGGAATTATCAAACCTGGAAGGTGACCAGAGATAACATAAACCATATGCAGGACCTTTTTTTTCCTATCAAACTGCATTTAATTTTTATATTTGGCAGAATGACGCTGCTTTTAGGGCCACCAAGCTCCGGGAAAACAACGTTGCTGCTAGCTTTGGCTGGAAAACTTGATCAACAGTTGAAAGTAAGCAGATGTGCCTCTACCTAAAAGTACTATTCTATTTGATTGATGATCAACATGTCTTTCAGTCGGAAAGATAAGAAATCATATGCACCTCTGAGTTGATCTTCCATTTCCACAGGTATCAGGAAGAGTGACATACAATGGTCATGAGATGAAAGAGTTTGTACCACAAAGGACATCAGCTTACATAAGTCAGCATGATCTGCATATAGGAGAAATGACAGTTAGAGAAACATTGACTTTCTCCGCGAGATGTCAAGGAGTTGGAGCTCGTTATGGTATTACAAAAAATCATTTACTTGATAAACAATCCGATGTCATAATCATAGAGATTAGCATATAACATTTGGTTTGCCCAAAAAATTTCAGAGATGCTGGCGGAATTGTCAAGGAGAGAGAAGGATGCAAACATTAAGCCGGACCCTGATCTTGATATGTTCATGAAGGTATGATGATGCAAAAGTTTAAGGGATATGTTCTGTTATTGCTTGCAAACATAAAATGATATATTCATTCCTATAAAACCGGACATGCCGACAAATGTTCTTTTGGGATTTCCATTATACAGGCATCATCAATTGAAGGGCAACAAGAAAACGTTGTGACAGAATACATAATGAAGGTATAAATACCTCAAATAAATGTTGCAAAATGTCTTCAGCATATATATTATAGATATATGCAAGTAAAAACATTACTTAATATTGTCGATTTATTTCAATCGCAGATTTTGGGGCTTGAGGTGTGTGCTGATACTGTAGTAGGTGACGAAATGATTCGAGGAATTTCTGGTGGACAGCGAAAGAGACTGACAACGGGTACGTATGTTACCAAAAACAAATGTGTTGCAATCAGAGGATAAAATTCTTCTGAAGCATTTTCTAGCATATGTTTCCACCTTAATGATAGATCACGTGTAAAAACTTGAGGAATTCATAAATTCAATAACAATCAGGGGAAATGCTGGTCGGACCAGCAAGAGCACTATTCATGGATGAAATATCAACTGGTTTGGATACTTCAACAACTTTTCAGATGGTGAACTCGATCAGGCAATCCATCCACATTTTACAAGGAACTGCTATAATCTCGCTTCTGCAGCCAGCACCGGAAACCTACGACTTATTTGATGATATAGTTCTTTTATCAGATGGTCAGATAGTGTATCAAGGTCCCCGAGAAAATGTTCTAGAATTCTTTGAATTTATGGGTTTCAGATGTCCTGAGAGGAAAGGGGTAGCAGATTTTCTCCAAGAAGTAAACCCCTTACATGCTTTATATCAATTGCCATTTACTTTCTCAGATATCCATAAGAAATTGGGAACTTATTTTGCAATGCAACATTTATTTAGGTGACATCAAAGAAAGATCAAGAGCAATACTGGATAAACAAAGACGATTCTTACAATTATGTTTCTGCCAAGGAGTTTTCTGAAGCATTTCAGTCGTTCCATATTGGGCGAAAGCTTGGCGATGAGCTTGCCATTCCTTTTGACAAGGAAAAGAGCCACCCTTCTGCCCTTACCACTGATAAATACGGAGTTAGCAAGAGAGAACTTCTGAAAGCCTGTATAGCTAGAGAAATCCTGCTAATGAAGAGGAATTCATTTGTCTACATATTCAAGATCATACAAGTAAGATTCATGTAGAAGTTTTAGCCCAACTGTTACACTAATATTTCTAATTCACTAAACAATACTGAGTGTCGTAAGGTAATCATTATTCTTTTGGCGTTCTAGCTTATTATTATGGCTGCCATATCCACGACAGTATTTCTTCGGACGGAAATGCCTAAAAATACAGAAACAGATGGTGGAGTTTACATGGGTGCTCTCTTTTATGCCCTTATGACGATTATGTTCAATGGATTCTCAGAGCTTGCCCTCAGCATCATGAAACTCCCAGTCTTTTACAAGCAACGGGACCTTCTGTTTTTCCCTCCATGGGCATATTCTTTACCAGCATGGATTCTGAAGATACCAATCACATTTATTGAAGTTGTCATTTGGGTGTGTTTAACTTATTATGGCACTGGATATGACTCTGATGTAGGAAGGTAATGTTTCATTTTCTGTACGATTATTCATATATAAAGCAAGCTTATTCCTAAAATCTCAATTCTTTCAATTGCAGATTTTTCAAACAAGTGTTTCTGTTTATAATTATAAATCAAACAGCTTCTGCACTGTTCCGTTTGATGGCAGCATTAGGAAGAAATATAATAGTTGCAAATACATTTGGATCATGTGCATTACTCACCGTTCTTGCCTTAGGTGGATTTATCATATCACGAGGTATCAAAATATATGCATAGTCTACTAGAATTGCACTACTTTACTTTTTTGTGTTGGTCAAACTTGATAAGCCATAACCACTTTTCATCAGATGATATAAAAAAATGGTGGATATGGTGTTACTGGATCTCACCTATGATGTATGGGCAGAATGCAATAGCGGTGAATGAATTTCTTGGAAAGAGTTGGAGCCATGTAAGAGACTTCATAATATCGGGGGTTTATGATGGAGACTTATGGATGATTTCTGTTAAACTAACACCAATGCAATATATTTGACAGATTCCTCCTGGCTCAACAGAACCAGTTGGAGTGTCAGTTTTAAAGTCTCGGGGTATTTTTCCAGAAGCACGTTGGTACTGGATCGGTATTGGAGCACTTATTGGCTATATCTTTCTGTTCAATTTCCTAGTGATCTTTGCTCTGAAGTATCTCAATCGTATGTATTCTTTTTTTTAACTTTCTCATATTGTGGAGTCTCTTTACTAAAAACTGAGGAACATTGGTATCTGTTATGCAGCATTTGGGAAACCCCAAGTTATTCTATCAGAAGATACATTAGCAGAGAGGGTTGCCAGCAAAAGTGGCGAGCCTGTTGAACTATCATCGAGGGGAAAGGGAACATCTGGTAAGTCATTAAATTTTCATGTTGCTTCTGGTAAGTCACAACAAATTCGAAGGTGTAACAAGTACTTCAAATGGTATTATATGAAGGACAAGAAGATGAGGTTCACAAGAGTTCAAGAAGTATATCATCAAGAGTGCGCAGTCTTAGTAATGCTGATCCAAATAGGAAGAGAGGAATGATCTTACCCTTTGAACCTCTTTCAATCACATTCGATGATATCCGTTATGCAGTAGATATGCCACAGGTAATTTTGGTTTTACTGTTCTAATTCTAGTACTCAACTTAATTCAAACTACTTCTTACTTGCCTTTCTAATTTCTTAAAGATTTGATATTTTCTCTGCTTCTGTTTCTCTAAAGCACGTTTATGGTTTCAGGAAATGAAAGTTCATGGCTTTCAGGAGGAACGACTAGAGCTTTTGAAAGGTGTCAGTGGTGCTTTCAGGCCAGGAGTTTTAACTGCTCTCATGGGTATTAGTGGGGCAGGAAAAACAACGCTAATGGATGTATTGGCAGGAAGAAAAACAGGAGGTTACATTGAAGGTACAATCAAAATATCAGGGTACCCAAAGAAGCAGGAAACTTTTGCACGTATAGCAGGATACTGTGAGCAGACCGACATTCACTCACCTCATGTCACAGTTTACGAGTCCTTAATATTTTCTGCATGGCTCAGGTTGCCTCCTGAAGTTGATGCTGCAACACGGAAGGTGCTTTCAGCTTATTAAATATATCTTGAAATGATATAATATACTATACTATAGACAATGCAGAAGTTCGCTGACTTCTAACACATAAATCACTGCAGATGTTCATTGAGGAGGTTATGGAACTAGTAGAACTTACTCCATTGAGAGAAGCGCTTGTAGGCTTGCCCGGTGTAAATGGCCTTTCAACTGAGCAGCGAAAGAGGTTAACCGTAGCTGTTGAACTTGTGGCTAATCCTTCTATCATTTTCATGGATGAGCCAACATCTGGGCTTGATGCTAGAGCAGCTGCAATTGTAATGAGAACTGTGAGAAACACTGTGGATACAGGTAGAACTGTGGTCTGCACAATCCATCAGCCAAGCATTGATATTTTTGATGCTTTTGATGAGGTATGTTCCTGGACAATGTTATTTAATTTTGCCTTGCGTAACAGAAAAAGTAAAGCACTATGAATAACTGCAGCTACTACTACTCAAACGCGGAGGTGAAGAAATATATGTGGGTCCTCTAGGCCGGCATTCATCTCAACTCATTGAATACTTTGAGGTGAGACAGCTATTATAAGGTCTAATTTGAAACTCCAAACTCAATGCCCGCATGTTCTAACTGGGACCGAAACACAGGGGATTGAAGGAATCAGTAAAATCAAAGATGGTTATAATCCAGCTACATGGATGCTGGAAATGACTTCAACAACACAAGAAGCAGCTCTTGGGGTTAATTTTTCTGAACTATACAAAAAGTCTGAACTTTATAGGTAATACTGAGGAATAAAATGTTTACTTAATTATCACCCTCAAGAAAACTAAATAGCTATATTCATTGTTTATGCACAAAACTACACAGGAGTAATTCATTTTCAACTTCTTTGGTGTTAATTTAGGAGAAACAAAGCACTGATCACGGAACTCAGTGTACCCGCCCCAGGTTCAAGAGATATATACTTTCAAAATCGTTATTCTCAATCATTTTGGACCCAATGCAAAGCATGCCTATGGAAACAGCATTGGTCATACTGGAAGAACCCACCCTACACTGCAGTGAGGCTGCTATTTACAACATTCATTGCTATAATGTTCGGCACCATTTTCTGGGATCTTGGCTCTAAGAGGTGAGTAAACAAATTAGAACCGACACGTTTTACTAAATATAATACTTACAAATGTTGATATGCATGATTGCAGGAGAAGAAAGCAAGATATCTATAATGCAATGGGTTCCATGTATGCTGCTGTCTTATTTCTTGGGTTTCAAAACGCTACAACAGTGCAACCAGTTGTTGCTATTGAGAGAACAGTTTTCTACAGAGAAAGAGCAGCAGGGATGTATTCGGCTTTGCCATATGCCTTTGGTCAGGTAACTTCGGAAATCTATGCCAGACATGTAGAAAGGTTGAAAAGCTACAAACATAAATTATGGAAAACATAATGGCAAAGTGTTCTAACAAAATCATTTGTTCTGCAGGCTGTGGTTGAACTCCCTAACCTTCTTGTTCAAACACTAATATACGGTATCATAGTGTATGCAATGATTGGATTCGAGTGGACAGTGGCGAAGGTCTTATGGTACCTGATTTTCATGTATTTCACCCTTTTGTACTTCACATTCTACGGGATGATGGCTGTAGCTGTGACACCAAATCATAACATATCCGCCATAGTGTCATCCTCGTTTTTTGCAATTTGGAACCTCTTCTCTGGATTCATCATTCCAAAGACAGTGAGTATTGCAAATAATTTCATGAAACGCATCAGTAACAAAAACTGTTGTCTTGTACTAATTATTTATCTCATCTGATAACAGAGAATACCAGTGTGGTGGAGATGGTACTATTACATTTGCCCAATTTCCTGGACACTGTATGGATTGGTTGCTTCACAGTTCGGTGACATTAAGGCTGAGCTTGAGAATAACGAGACAGTAGAAGAATTTGTAAGAAATTATTTCGAATTTAGACATGACTACGTGGGGTACGTTGCCATAATCGTCATTGGAATATCAGTACTCTTCGGCTTAATCTTCGCCTTCTCTATCAGGACATTCAACTTCCAAAAGAGATAGATTAAAGTGGTTAGATATAGTACAATGTATATTGTTAGAAAGCTGTGTTTCCAGCTAATGTTCTTTGGGGGCAGCTCCTATTCCTGATTATACTTCTATGTGATGCTGCCGCAAAAGAAACACAGAGCAAATTCTCTAAAGCCTTTTTTGATTTTCCTCATGCAAATATCAATACTAATCATATTATCAAGCACAATTCCAGTTATATGACCTAAAACTTTCATGTACTAAAATTGTGGAACAGATCTATCATAAAATAATCCCATTCCACATTTCGTAACTTTACAATTGTTGCAGAACATAATCAACACTCTTTCGCAAAAACTGCTGGAAATTAACACATGCACAAACCGATTAACCAGAATAACAGCAAAAATAGAACTGGTCGTGTATAACTCTGACCTAGAGACTGAAATTGAAGCTATAAATCCGCATAATAGAAGGGGAAAGGAAACCGATAAACGGAATGAAATTCTTACTCATTCAATCAGAGCGAAAATGTACAGCGTATCTGCACCTGGATTGAGAAAGTAGTCAGTCATCTTCTACCGGCGGAGAATTTCTGCATTCACCAATTCACGTACGTAACCTCTATTTTATAGTAGCAAATTTCTGTCCAACGATCATTATGCATTTATTAATCAAATTTTGGCTCGAGTTCTACTTTTGATTTCTGAAAAATATATATGTACCTGCTGCTAGTCAATAGTCATCCAGCCCGCTTGGGCCGCAGACTGGAATTTGGGCCGATGTTGATAGTGGGCTCATATTGGGTATTCTTTGTGGGCCAAGGTTATTGGCACTACACGAATAAATTCACCACCTTTTGGATGAATACACTACTGTTTATTTCTAAAATGCCCTAATTAATAAACTATGTAACTCTTCGAATTCTCTCTACGTTTTGAATACACTTCACCTTCAATTCATCTTCATCGCCATCGCAGAGTGAACTCATCTCTCGCCGCCGTCAAAGCTTGTCGTCAATCAAAGTCGAAAATTGTGATGACTGTTGTTCGGCCCTGGTTATCCGAACATGACCATAATGTTTGGAATTTTTTTTCGAACATGACCGTTATTTTCGATTTTTTTTCCGAAAATTTCATGTTCTGAAAAAATTTCCGAAATTGTGGTCATGTTCGGATAATCAGAGCCGAACAAGTGCAATCACGATTTTCAGAAAAAAAAAATTCGAAACAAGCAAACAACAATAATATTATCATACTCATACAATTTTATACACTCAATGAACAATAATATGCATGAAAAATATCATAACTCCAGCAAAAATTATCCTATTCAACATTTAAAAAATCTAATTTTAAGAAAATACCAAAACACTTACATATTCTGAACTTAGAGGATCGTTCATCCATACAATGTAGGTCGTCACAACACATTCCAAGCGTCTAGTCATCGATTGATGGTGGGTCACATTTTTTAAGTATGAAGCTTCGTTTGTAATCTTCAAAATGGGTATGTTTGTTCGAAAAGGGAGGATAATAATGGAGGGGAGTGTATTCACTAAAATTATTTTGGAGGGAAGACTAGAAGGATAATATTGTCTTTTCAATTATTTATCTTAGATTTTAAATTTTGTTTAGTGTATTTACTACACATGTAAGTGCCAATAACCTGGGCCTTCTTTGTTGAGCTTGACTATATTACTCCCTCCAAACTTTTTAAATACGTACATTTTATTAGTGTACCCATCATATGTTTTTACACATTTTTACCGAAAAAGTTGACTAAATTTCGATAAATATTTGCCAAACTTGACTCATATTTTTTTAGATTTTGTCCAATAAATATTTTCAATGAAAACCACTCTACTATATCATGTGCATCGATTAAAAATAAAATATTTTCTTTATTTATATCATACAAAGATACAATATTATGCATAACAATAATGAACACTCTATTTTTTAATTCATTAATAGTCTATTAATTGCTCAACGGTAGGGATGTAATGAGTCAAGTTATTCGTAAACTATTCTGGTCTTGGTTCGAAAAATATTCATTCGAGTTCGTTCGTTAAATTTCACAGGCCCAAATTTGAGTTTGATTATTTTATTGAGCCGAGCTCGCGCGACCTGGTCGTATTCGACAAAGAAGCTCGTGAACAAGTTTGTTTATGAAGTTCGTGAATAAGCTAGTGAATAGACTCGTTAATAAGCTCGTAAACATGTTCGTGAGTAGGCTTGACATAGACTCAAGCTATACTCGATTGGTTATCTTATTATTTAGATGTTGATAAGATGGGGATAGCAACATTTTTAGTCCCATAACTTTTTACTTTTTTTGAAATAGTCCCAAAAAAGATAAATGTACAAGTTTAGTCCCAAATTTTTGCAAATTGTACGATTTACATCTCAAACTCGCCGGAAGCAACAAAAAAAATCATATTTTCTTCACATGTGACTTGCACGTGAGCGTTCAACTTAGAAAAATATGTTGATTAGGTTATTAATAAATAGTTTTTATGTTTTGAAAGATTGTATTTGAGAAGGATTTTGACGTTTTGTCAAAAAAAATTGGAAAAGGATTTCTAGGGTTATTCAAGTTCGATTTATATTTTTAAAATGAATATTCACCGAAAATATTCAAATTGAACAAGCATGTGCCGGGCTCATATAAAAAAAACTATTGTATTTTATCAATTTGCGAAATTTGGGATGTAAATTGTACAATACAGAAAAAATTGGGACTGAATTTGTACTTTTATCTTTTTCGGGACCATTTTGAAAAAGGTAAAAAGTTATGGGACTAAAAATATTTTTATCCCTAATTAAATAGTTGGAAAAATCGTGCAAAGATCTGTGCCGTTCAAACATGTCCACTTGAATCTCAAGTAATGTAATGGGGATAGCAACATTTTTAGTCCCATAACTTTTTACCTTTTTTGAAATAGTCCCAAAAAAGATAAATGTACAAGTTTAGTCCCAAATTTTTGCAAATTGTACGATTTACATCTCAAACTCGCCGGAAGCAACAAAAAAATCATCTTTTCTTCACATGTGATGTGCACGTGAGCATTCAACTTAGAAAAATATGTTGATTAGGTTATTAATAAATAGTTTTTATGTTTTGAAAGATTGTATTTGAGAAGGATTTTGACGTTTTGTCAAAAAAAATTGGAAAAGGATTTCTAGGGTTATTCAAGTTCGATTTATATTTTTAAAATGAATATTCACCGAAAATATTCAAATTGAACAAGCATGTGCCGGGCTCATATAAAAAAACTATTGTATTTTATCAATTTGCGAAATTTGGGATGTAAATTGTACAATACAGAAAAAATTGGGACTGAATTTGTATTTTTATCTTTTTCGGGACCATTTTGAAAAAGGTAAAAAGTTATGGGACTAAAAATATTTTTATCCCTGATAAGATGTCACATTATTTTTTTATATTTTAAAAAAATAACAACCTTATCGAGTTGAGCTCGTTTAACTTTTTAACGAGCTTTTTTTGAACTCGAGCTCGGACTATGGTTGATTGATTTGCAAACAAGTTTTTTTTTTCAAACTCGAGCTCAAACTATATTGTATAAATTTACAAACAATCTTTTTTCGAGCTGAGCTCGAGCCAAGCTCGTTTACTTCGTAAATGAATATTTTCACGAGCTATGCTCGAACTATTCGCGAATCAATAATTTACACACGAGCTAAGCTCGAGCTCAACTATTAGAGTTCAATTCGAGCTCGAACCTAAAAAAATCAAACTAGCTGAGCTCGAGCCTGATGATATTCAGATTGGCTCCTTTACATCCCTAATCTGCGGTTAAGATTACTATCTAAAAAATTATTCAAAAAATTATATAGCAAACTTTCAATCATACATGGATCGTTTATATGGCTCAGTCTTGTATGCGATAAGTGCCTCGTGCAATCAAATGTATTATTAAGAAATAATTTTTTATATTATTGAAAAGTTACCACTGTTATTACTAAAAATCTCTCATAGTTAATTGTTTTAAAAATACAATTAAGTTGTACGATGCATCTGGTGCACAAAAAACTTACTATATATATTTAGGGGGTGCTTGGTTAACAATTCATCAATGGTAATGAGAACGAGATTAAAAATTAATGCAATTATAATGGTTCATTAGAACAAAACCATTATATCCCCTCCTAAATAAGGTAATCACTACCTTATTTTGATCATTTTTTTCCCTACTACAATAATTCCTCCCCAATCACTCTCATATTCTCCAACCAACAACTTGTTGTTCACTTCTAATAGAATTATAAGAAAAATCTCAGGGGACGCTTGGTTAACAACTCTTCAATGGTAATAGGAATGAGATTGAAAATTAGTGCAATTAGCATGGTTCATGAGAACAAAATCACTACCTCTCCTCCTAAATAAGGTAATCACTACTCCATTTTGATTACCCTATTTTCTTCCTACAATCATCCTCCTCAATCACTCTCCTATTCTTCCACCAACAACTATTTGTTGTCCACCTCTATTCCAAAACTGGGGCATGACACTAGCAATGGAGTCACCATTGAAACACTTCTTCCCCTAACATATCATTTTTATTATGAGGGCATGGATGAAAATCAATTTTTATTCTCATTATCATTGAAGAATTCATAATCAAGCGTCCCCTCAGTTATCGAGTCAAACAATTTGAATTCGAGTCAGCTTGTTAGTAAATCAAGTAGCTAACGAGCTCGAGTTCACCTCGTTTAGCTATTCGAGTTAAACCTTAACGAATTTAGTAGGACAGTGCATTAATGAGCTGAGCTCTCGAACAACTCAATTCGCATAACAACACTACTCTCACCCCCATAGTTTTGCAAGGCCACCTCCCCTCTCCTCTCTTTCCTTCCTATCCACCCCAACCCAAGCCCCCATCTAGTTCCTCTCTTCACGTTGCTCCCCTCTTCCATTCTGTTTGTGTGTTTTTTTTTTTTTTCTCTTCATCTCTTTTCAAATTTTGTTTGATGAAAATTTGCAATACTTAAATTTTTTTTTGTCTAAAATGTAACAAATTACTCTCTCTCTCTCCGTTCTATAGAACCCTTCACATTTTCTTTAATTTGTGAGGAAAAATTCAAAAAAGCGTGGAGATATCCATTGGATGAAGGGAGTATATCTTCTTAAAAAAAAAAACTCCCGAAGTATTAATCCTTCTGTCCACTAAAAGTATTCTCAAAATATTTTTTACAACAATTTTTTTTTTTTACCTTTCAATCATCACTTAATTATATTACATGTCAGTTGATCTTACATCACAACCAACCACTTAATTTATAGATGGATCACACAATCTACGTTTTTTTAAAATATATTAAAAGCTAATAAGTATACTTTTAATAGATGGAAGGAGGAAGTAAACTTTTTAAAATCTGTTAAAAGCTAATTAGTAAACCGAACTGCTTTAAAAAAAAATGTACAAAGTAAATTTTTTTTTTTTTTGACAAAATTGGTTTTTTTTTCTACGCATTAGTTGTCTCCATGACAATCAAAACTGTGAAAATACCAAAAAAAAAAAAAAAAAATGAAAACGGGGGTAGGTGCAAGTATTTTAAGGGAGAGTGATGAGGGTATACAAGACATTTTATATATATTTAAAAGTAGATTGTAGAGTGGTGTACTGCCCAAAAAAAGTTGCGCATAAACTGGGCAATGTATCTTCGGCTAGTCATCCAACCCTACGCTTGGGCCGCAGAGTAGCAGTTGAGTCGATTTGAGAGTCATATTATCTATTTTTTTTTTTTTTATGCTCAAGTTATTTGCACTAGCCTTTGGTTAAATACCCTACCCAGATGAATACACTTCTTGATGGATGAATATACTACCCTCTTTATTCCTATTATGCCCTTTTTTATTTCCACATACTACCAAAATATCTTACACATAATAAATCATGTCAAAAGAAAAAAAGTCGAAAGAGAAGAAGTCGTGCCTCCTCTTCTCGCAGCTGCCCCCGTACGTCGGCGATGCCCCAATCTTCGTCACCACCGCCCAAAAAATAAAAATTCATATATTTTCGAAAATAGAACATGAAAAATTCGGCAAAAAATTTCAAACACATGCATTAGAATTTTTTTTCGAAAATGGAACACATTTTCGGATATTTTTTCCGAAAAAAAGTCTAAAATTTCGAAAATAATTTCCGAAATTTATGTTCAAATTCGGCGAACCAGAATCGAGCATACATTTCATAATTTTTTTCGAAACTACCTAAAAATTTTGAATTCTTTTTCCGAAATGTGTGTTCAAAATCGGCAAACCAGTGTCGAAAATGAATGTCGCGATTTTTCGAAATTTTAACACTCAATATGATCAACCAACAATAACATTAGCACACTCATTCTATTTAATACTCTCAAACAACAAAGAAATGCATAAAAATATCCAAAATACAACAAATATCATCTTTATCAAGATTTAAAAACCCTAGCTCTTCAAAAAAATATGATCATTTACATATATGTGATTATGGCTTGGAGTATTCACCATCTCGAGTACACATGAGTTCAATAAATGATACAATTCATAGATTTTCGTCTGTGATTCTTCAAATTCATAAAGTTCAAAGTTTCCTTCGTTTTTGTCGAACATGTGCATGAGTTCCGAAAGGGTTCAAAATGTGGGGAGTGTATTTACTACATGTATTTTGGAGGGAAATCAGTTAAGGACATTTTTGACATTTCTTATGTATGTATAGTTCATAATTAAAATTATAGGGTAGTGTATTTAACCAAGAGGTTAGTGCAAATAACCGTGGCCTTTTTTTTAATGCAATGAAAACTACTCTACTATATCGTGTACGTCACTAAATAAAAAATAAATAAATAAATCCTTTATTTATACCATGCAGGGGGACAATATTATACATCTAGGGTAACAAATAACGAATACTCCATTTTCACTAATTAATATTTCATCAATTACCAGCTGCTGTGAAGATTATTATCTAAATGTTTCTTCAAAACTTAAATAGCAAGCTCTCAATCATATACTTATTTATTTATATATAATTTTGGAACAGCTGTGTAGGGTGTGTAGCACATGGAATGCATACATGATAAATAGAAGTGTCTTGTAATTTTGAACCAAAACATTTTGTGAGAGTGGACTTTGATCAATACATTACATTACTTGAGATTCAAGTGGACATGTTTGAACGGCACAGATCTTTGCACGATTTTTCCAACTATTTAATTAGATATTATGGGCATCAATTTTTTTTCCCATTCCCATTATAATTATAAATTAGAGCTATCGGCGTCTCATCACATTCGATCCGACTTCACTTGGTTGTTGTATTAGAATAATGTTGAAATATCATTTGTTGATCTGCTGAAAATATATTAATTTCAATGAAAATATCACGTTTGTATGGTGACTTTTTGCTAATATATCATATTAAAAAGCAAAAAATAAATACTTTTAAAGCATATGTACTTTCTACATGAAAATATGAAAATTCTAAATATCCCATAAGTTTTTGCATTTCAAAAAGATATAGGATACATATTGTTGATTTTCAAAAAAAAAAAAAAAAAAAAAAAAAAACTTCTTACATTAAATTAATCAACTTGATCTATTTTATTGGAGTTAAATGCCAGAGCTAATAATACCAAGACTTCCAAATTCGGTTAGCACGTCAGGAATATTTTATAAATTTGTATTTGAACGCCAAATGCTTGGGATGACATCCTCTAATGTCTAAATTGACAGTTAAGATGTTCATATTTTGCAAATTTCCGATCAAGATATTCAACGATTTGTTTTGATATGCATTAGAATTTTTTAATCACATCCTATAATTATTTATTGCAAACGTGATGTGAAGATATACACAAAAACCTTTTTTCTTTTTTGAAAAATACTCAAACAATCATTAATACATGTATTTGGGTTTAAACTCATCAAAAGGCTGGCTGGTGAGTCTCTTAAGCAGGAAGAGAATGTGTAGAGTAAATTTAGGCAAATTTTGTCGATCACCGGTGACGTACAAATAGTCAAATATCAGGATGATCCAACGGTTCATGATTTTCCAATAATCATAGTATGAAATTCACAAAATGTAAGCAATCATCAATTAAAAATGTTAGCACAACCTTAACACCATGTGATGCATATTTAATATATGTACTTGGCTTGATAAATAAAATATCAAATCAAAAGTCAGATTTCCACCATATAGGAAATTCACAAAAGACAGATAGCTAAAATAGAATATTGCATGTTCATAACTAAAACTAAGCTATAAAAAGCGCCCAAGACAGAAACATAGCAAGATACCTGTTTTAGCTTCGTTAAGTAAAAAAGTTAGCATGGAGGCTTTTTCAAAGTCGTCCAGAGAAGTTGACGACGAAGAAGCATTGAAATGGGCAACGCTGGAGAGACTCCCGACATATCTTCGTATACGAAGAGGTGTATTTACAGACGACGAGGGAAAATCACAAGAAATAGATGTAAAGAATCTTGGACCAGTAGAAAAAAAGAATCTTGTGGAGAGGCTACTGAAAATCGGTCAGGGAGATAACGGGAATTTTCTGTTGAAGCAGAAGGAACGTATTGAGAGGTAATGGAAATGCTCTTACCTAGTTACCTGTTTTATGCTACAGCTTAATCTTACATATATATACTTACTTGTGAAATTGATGCAGGGTTGGCCTTAAGCTTCCAACGATTGAAGTCCGGTTTGAGCACTTAAATGTCGACGCAAATGCTTATGTCGGCAGTAGAGCGTTGCCTACAGTATTCAACTTCATTGCTAATATATTGGAGGTGATTGAGCATAAAAACAGGGAAAAAGGATAAAAAATAAACAATATTAGTCTAAATGTCTGACCTTTCTGCCTCTATTTCCTTGATCACACACAGGGTTTCCTGGGTTGTCTTCATGTTCTTCGAAGTCGAAAGAAACAATTTTCAATTCTTCATGATGTCAGTGGGATCATCAAACCTGGAAGGTAATCATACTATAAAATTCAGACCATTTTGTTTGATTTTTCCAAGTCAATTCTCTGTTTCTTGGTCCAAACTCGGTTCTATTCTCCTTAAGTGGACTACTTTACTTTGGCAGAATGACACTGCTTTTAGGGCCACCAAGCTCCGGAAAAACGACATTGCTGCTAGCTTTGGCGGGAAAACTTGATCGGGAGTTAAATGTAAGCAAACATACTGTCATTCAGAAGTATAGGAAATCATTTCCACCTTTAAATGAATCGGCCCTTTTCACAGGTATCTGGAAGAATAACATACAACGGTCACGAGATGAAAGAGTTTGTACCACAAAGGACATCTGCCTACATAAGTCAGCACGATCAGCACATAGGAGAGATGACAGTTAGAGAAACACTGGCGTTTTCTGCGAGATGTCAAGGAGTTGGAGCTCATTATGGTTAATAAATATTTTCATTAAATTTATTTGACATACAAATGTTGTAATGCTACAGACTAGCATTTAATAAATGGTCTGTCTGGAATTTTCAGAGTTGCTAGCAGAATTGTCAAGGAGAGAGAAGGATGCCAACATTAAGCCAGACCCTGATCTTGATATATTCATGAAGGTACGATGAAGTTCAGTTATCGTCATTCTGAAGAATTTGGTGATGCCAACAAATTGTCGTATTTAATTTCAATTCTACAGGCAGTATCTATTGAAGGGCAGGCACAAAGTGTGGTCACAGATTACATCATGAAGGTAACTTAAAAATTTTAAAATATATTCAGCATGTGTATTTTAGACATGCAAAAGAACATTTCACTGACACCTATTCACAGATCTTGGGGCTTGAGAGTTGTGCTGATACTGTGGTGGGCGACGAAATGATTCGAGGAATTTCTGGAGGAGAACGAAAGAGACTGACAACAGGTAGTTTTACTAGAAATGAAATAGCTGTAATACTAGACAAAAATTATATGCAAACATTACAATGCATTATGCGTGGACAATTAACATTTATAATTACTCCCTCCGTCCCACAAAGATGGGCTTACTTTCCATTTTCATCCGTCCCATAAAGATAGGCTTGTTACTAAAATATCATTAAATTTGTATTTCCATCTTTCTACCTATTTAATGTATTTTGTTACTAGTAATTGTCTTGGAAAATGAGTAGTCATAGGGACTAAATGGTAAACAAAGCAGAAATTTAATGTTCTAACTATAATAACTTCAATTGCTTAATCTGAGTGAGAAAACCTGTAAGCTCATCTTTGTGGGATGAAGAGAGTATTTTTTAAATAGAAATACTAACCTTATATACGGAGTTGTAATGATCATAGAAGAAAAACTTAATGTTCTCGAAAAAGATGAACAATGGATATACATAAGCATAAGTACAAAAAAAAAAAGTTATACTTATTATGTTACACGTCTTAATAAATATTTTTACAAAGTACTGATTAATCAACATGTGAGCAACTTAAGACAGCTTTGTAAAATAAAGTGCAATATAATAAATAATGAAATAATTTAATGAATTATAAGTTTTCTTCTTTAAATCCTTATGAATATGCTTTATCATATATTTTCCTTGAACATTAATATTGAATATTTACAGAAGATTAAAAAAAAATTGTATATAACCATGCTTAAAAGGTTTTCCCTTTGCTTTTTTGGTCCAAATACTAATTCCAAGAAATATTTGCACTTTTAGCTACATTTCCACCTTAGTGATCCATCATGTTCAAATGCTTAAGGATGGTGTATTTTATTCTATTCAGGGGAAATGCTGGTTGGACCAGCAAGAGCTCTATTTATGGATGAGATATCAACTGGTTTGGATTCTTCGACAACTTTCCAGATAGTGAATTCAATCAGGCAATTCATCCACATTTTACAAGGAACTGCTGTAGTCTCACTTCTACAGCCCGCACCAGAAACCTACGACTTATTTGATGACATAATTCTTTTATCGGATGGTCAGATTGTGTATCAAGGTCCCCGAGAAAATGTGGTAGAATTCTTTGAACATACGGGTTTCAGATGTCCTGAGAGGAAAGGAGTGGCGGATTTTCTTCAAGAAGTAAGACTTATATGCTTCATATTATTGGCTTTTTACGTCTCAGATATCCACAAAGAAACCAAAAGCAATTGAAACGTGTTTTGACATGCGAAATTTTAGGTGACTTCAAAGAAAGATCAAGAGCAGTACTGGATACACAAAGATGAGACTTACAAATATGTTTCTGTCAAGGAGTTTTCAGAAGCATTTCAGTCGTTCCATGTTGCGCGAAAGATTGGTGATGAGCTTGCTGTTCCTTTTGACAAGAAAAAGAGCCACCCTGCTGCCCTAACCACTGATAAATATGGAGTTAGCAAAAAGGAACTTCTAAAAGCTTGTGCAGCAAGAGAATTCTTGCTGTTGAAAAGGAATTCATTAGTGTATATGCTCAAGATGATAAAAGTAAGTAAAGCAAATGTTACACTAATATTTCTGAATCCCTGAGGTTGGAGCTCACCAATGCTCTTTTGACTTTCTAGGTTATCATTATTGCTAGCGTATCAATGACATTATATATACGGACAGAAATGCATAAGAATACAGAAACCGACGGTGGAGTTTACATGGGTGCTCTTTTTTATGCCCTTATAGTGGCTATTTTCAATGCACTTTCAGAGATGGCTCTCCTTATAATGAAGCTCCCAGTCTTTTACAAGCAAAGGGACCTTCTATTTTATCCTCCATGGGCATATTCTTTGCCAGCATGGATTATCAAAATACCATTATCACTTATCGAAATTGTGGTTTGGGTGGGCATGACTTATTACACCACAGGATATGATTCTGATGTGGGGAGGTAATAATTCATTTTACTTTATAACTGTGCATATACAAATACACATTCTTATCTCTCGGTTATTTCAATTGCAGATTTTTCAAACAGTTGCTTCTACTTATATGTGTCAGTCAAATGGCTTCAGCGCTGTTTCGTTTGATAGGAGCACTAGGAAGAACCTTGATAATTTCATATACATTTGGATCATGTGCATTTCTCACTGTTATGGCCTTAGGTGGATTCATCTTATCACGAGGTATTGCAATAATGCTTTCAGATAAATCTTATGCGTAGTCTACTAATACACTATAGTATCACCCTAGATACTTTACTGCTTTATGTTGGTCAAACCCTGATCAGCCTCGCTATGTATCATTAGATGACATCAAAAAATGGTGGATATGGGGTTACTGGACCTCACCTATGATGTATGCACAGAATGCAATAGCAGTTAATGAATTTCTTGGGAAGAGTTGGAGCCACGTAAGAAATTTCAGTACATTTTGGATTTTATGAAGGAGATGGATGATCTGTGCAAAATTTACATTAATGGTGTAACTTTTTTTACAGATTCCTCCTGGGTCAACAAGATCAGTTGGATTGTCGGTGTTATTGTCTCGAGGGATATTTCCAGAAGCACGTTGGTACTGGATTGGTGTAGGAGCACTTATAGGATACGTCTTCCTATTCAATTTCCTAGGGACCATGGCTTTAGTCTATCTCAACCGTAAGTATTCTTGTAATGTTTTAATACACTTTAGTCTCTTTACTTCAAACTGAGGGAAAATGGTATCAACGACAGCATTAGGGAAATCACAAGGTACTCTATCAGAAGAAACATTAGCAGAAAGGAATGCCAGCAAAAAGGGAAAGAGAACATCTGGTGAGTGATTAATTACTCAATATGCTTCTGTAAGTCGAAACTAACAACGTTGTAACAACTAATTCAAATGATAACATATCCAGGAGGAGAAGATGAGGTTTACAAGAGTGTAACACCAGGAACTATGTCAACAAAAGTGGGAGGCATTAGTCAGAAGAGAGGAATGGTTTTACCCTTTCAACCTCTTTCAATCACATTCGATGACATCCATTATGCAGTAGATATGCCACAGGTAGTTTCAGTTTTTTCATGAGAATTTAACTTCACTTAAATGAAGTCCCAAATGTGTAATGAGGAGTGGTTATGGTTGCAGGAAATAAAAGCTCATGGCATTCAAGAGGACAGAATAGAGCTTCTGAAAGGTGTTAGCGGGGCTTTCAGGCCAGGAGTTTTGACAGCCTTGATGGGTGTTACTGGGGCAGGAAAAACTACGCTAATGGATGCATTGTCGGGCAGAAAAACAAGAGGATACATTGAAGGGACAATCAAAATATCAGGGTACCCAAAAAAGCAGGAAACATTTGCACGTATAGCAGGATACTGTGAGCAAACTGACATCCACTCACCTCATGTTACGGTTTATGAGTCCTTACAATTTTCTGCATCGCTTCGTTTGCCTCCTGATGTCAATGCTGCAACACGAGAGGTGCTTTCTGCTTATTAAATATTTCTCAAAATAAAATAAAATGGAAAAGACAATCCAGAATTTTATAGATTCCTAATAAATAAATGACTGCAGATGTTCATTGAGGAGGTTATGGAACTTGTTGAACTTACTCCATTGAGAGAAGCGCTTGTAGGCTTGCCTGGAGTCAGTGGTCTTTCAACTGAGCAGCGAAAGAGGTTAACTATTGCCGTTGAACTTGTCGCCAATCCTTCTATCATATTCATGGATGAGCCAACATCGGGGCTTGATGCTAGAGCAGCTGCAATTGTAATGAGAACAGTGAGAAACACAGTGGATACAGGTCGAACTGTGGTCTGCACCATCCACCAACCAAGCATTGACATTTTTGATGCCTTTGACGAGGTATCTACCGGGATAGCTATTATTTGGTTTTGCCTTCTATATCAAATCAACTAAATAACTATATATAATTGCAGCTACTACTTCTCAAACGAGGAGGTGAAGAAATATTTGTTGGCCCGTTAGGCCGGCATTCTTGTGAGCTCATCAAGTACTTTGAGGTGAGATAACAATCAGAAGGTGTAATTGAAACTCCCAACTTTATGCTAACAAACTCATCTTAAATTTTACCTATATAGGGGATTGATGGAGTCAGCAAAATCAAAGATGGTTACAATCCAGCCACGTGGATGCTGGAGATAACTTCGGCAGAACAAGAAGCGGCTCTTGGAGCCAACTTTAATCAACTATACAAAACCTCTGATCTATACAGGTAATATATACTGAGAAAAGGAATGGTTGCTTGATTTTCCTTAACCAAAAAATTAAATCAACTCAACATCCTAACTAGCAGTAATAGTAATTAGTACGTCAATGAACTAGAAGTTTTACGTTTCAGAATTTAATGTTTTCCTTAAATCTCATTATCAACTCTATGGTATATAATTCAGGAGAAACAAAGCACTAATCAAGGAACTCAGTGAGCCAGCCCCAGATTCAAAAGATCTATATTTCCCAAATCATTATTCCCAATCATTTTGGGCTCAATGCAAAACTTGCCTATGGAAACAGCATTGGTCATACTGGAGGAACCCAACATATACTGCTGTCAGATTGCTGTTTACAACATTCATCGCAGTCATGTTTGGGACTATTTTTTGGGATCTTGGATCTAAAAGGTGAGTACACAAATTAAAGTCAACATGTTTTACCCGAGCAGATAATCGTTGAATATGTTGATATGCATAATTTTGCAGGGGAAAGCACCAAGACATATTTAATGCAATGGGTTCCATGTACGCTGTTGTTCTCTTTCTTGGGTTTCAAAATGCTATATCAGTGCAACCAGTTATTGCTATTGAGAGAACAGTTTTCTACAGAGAGAGAGCAGCGGGGATGTATTCCTTTTTACCATATGCCATTGGGCAGGTAAGTTCACAAAACTATGCACAAATATAATATAGTTAAAAGCTATAGCATGGGACAAAGGAAAATGTAATAACTTGGTATTCTCGCCAAATCGTTTGTTTTGCAGATTGTGGTTGAACTCCCTCATATTCTCATTCAAAATCTAATATATTGTGTCATAGTGTATGCAATGATTGGATTTGAATGGACAGTGGTGAAATTCACTTGGTACCTCTTTTTCATGTATTTTACCTTACTGTACTTCACATTCTTCGGGATGATGGCAGTAGCTGTGACACCAAATAGTAATATAGCCGCCGTAATTTCGTCTTTCTTCTTCACGCTATGGAACCTTTTCTGTGGATTCACAATTTCAAAGACAGTAAGTACCAGAGAGTATTTATTGAAATGCATTGGTAACAATAATTGTGGGCTGATATTAATTCTTTTTTTCTCATTTGATAACAGAGAATACCAGTATGGTGGATTTGGTACTACTACATTTGTCCCTTTGCTTGGACAATTTATGGGTTGGTTGCTTCCCAGTTTGGAGACATAAAAACTGTGCTTGAAACTGGAGAAACAGTTGAAGAATTTATAAGAAGCTATCTCGGATATAGACATGACTTTTTGGGATATGCTGCAATAATCATTGTTGGAATGTCAGTCTTCTTTGGCTTCATGTTTGCCTTCGCTATCAGAGCATTAAACTTCCAAAAGAGATAGTTTAAAGAGGCTGATATAATACATGAACATTGCCAGAAAGTTGCAATAGCCCTTTGTTGCCTTTTGTCTTTTCTTTCACCATAAGCCGGGTTGTGGCATGGATTCTGGATTAATTCCGTTTGCTTTTATAATATTGCGACCTTATATATACTTTACTAAACATATTATCACGTAAAATTCCAGTTCCATAACTATGACCTACAAGTTTCATCTAAGGTTATGGAACAGAGATTCTTTTCTTACACGAATTATATTTATGTGTAAATACTGACAAATCATTAAATGATCTCATTCATCATTTCTCAAATTCAAGATAGCACATTATTTTGCAGAACATAGAAAACACACTCTCTTGCAAAAATTGTTGGATAAGTTGTTTCACAGTTCGGAGACATTAAAACTGAGCTTAAGACTAAAGAAACAGTAGAAGAAATTGTAAGAAGATATTTCGAATATAGACACGACTATGTGGGATATATGTTGCCATATTCGTCATTGGAATATCAGTACTCTTCGGCTTCATTTTCGCCTTCTCTATCAACACATTCAATTTCCAAAATAGATAGATTAACTGCATAGTTATAGTACAATGTTATTGTCAGAAAGTTATGATTCTTGCTCATTCTTTGGGGACAACTCCTATTCCCTAACTTCCAAACCAATTATACTATCGTGTGATTCTGCTGCAAAAGAAACACGGAGCAAATACTCTAAAGCTTTTGTTTGATGTTCCTCAGGTCATGCAAATATCAATACTAATCATATTATCACATACAATTCCAGTTCCATACCATATCCAAATGACCTAAAACTTTCGTGTAAGTTATGGAACAGATACATCATAAAATGATCTCATTCGACATTTCTTAACTTTAAGATTGTTGCATGCAAAACATAATCAACATTCATTTTCAAAAACTGTAGGAATTTAAACGTGCACAAACTGATTAGCCAGAATAATATAAAAAAATAGAACTGATCGTGTATAACTCGGCCCTAGAGGCAGAAAATCGAAGCTATGAATCCCTAGCAATCCGCGTAATATAAGGGGAATAGAAATGCATAAGTGGAATGAAAATCTTACTCGATCAATCAGAGCGAAAATGCATGGCGGGATTTAGGTGAATGTATATCATGTCAGCGTTCCTTCCTGGATTGAGAAAGTAGCAGTCATCTTCTACCGGTGAAGAATTGTGCTTTCTTGTATACTGATAAAAAGTTTAATGAAAATTTCTGCAGGTTTTATTTATACTAGTGTGCATGTTGCATCTATTGTTCAATTGCACTGTAGACAAAAAAATTGAGTATTTTATTCCAAAAAATAATATTGAATGACATTTTTTTTCTAGATAAAACAAAAATAGAATTTTGTAATTTTTAAAGAATAGGTGTATTGTGCATCATTTGCAACGGTTCATTAGAAACAATTATAATTATAACTATATAAAAATGCACTGAAATTATTTTTTCAAGAAAAAAAAATGATCTAAAAGAACTTGTATCCTGATTTATACAAATAAAAAGAAAAGAACGACTTTGATTTTTATCACTAGTCCCGGCCTCCCGGAAAAGTATTGTGCAAACAAAGTTTCACCGTAGAATTTATTTGAAATGTAGTACTCCCTCCGTCTCCTTTTAATATTCACACTTTCCTATTTGGGATGTCCAACAATAATATTCACACCCCAAAAAAAGGAAATAAAACACTCTCACACTACCTACTTTAATTCAAAATACTCCTCATTCATTGGTTCAAAAAGTCAATAAAATAGTTTTTCTTAAAACTTGTGCCCATACAAGTGTGAATATTAATAGGGGACGTAGGGAGTATTAGTTATTTCATGAAAAATATTATCCACTCCATCTAATATTACTAGTTCTTTTTTTGCCTTTTATTTTTTGTCATATGTTGGTATATTTTTTATAGTATACAAAAATTATAGTATTGAATAGAGGGAGTAATTTTAATTGTTTCACTAAAAAGTACTAATTGTTAAATTAAAACAATAACCGCAAATCAAATTTGACAATGTAAATACTCTTTTTCCTCACCTTCTACTTATGATTTCTGAACAAGTATAATAATGTATCTTACTCAGATTATCTACCGTCTAATCTTTTGTTAATTACTTAAAATGTTCGGAAAAAATTTCAAAAATTTTGACAATTTTTGAATTTTTTTTCTCCGAAATTTTGTATTTTTTTATTTGTCTTTTTTTTTTTTTGGAGGGGAAAAAAAATCTGAAAACCATCAAGTTTTTTGGAATTTTTTTTGGAATGGATTATACCATTACCAACCAAAGAGGAAGTGTATTTAACCTAGGCTATGTTGCACAGGTGCGGGTGCGGGAGCGCGGGGACGATACGATACGGGTACGGGGATACGATTTTTCAAAAAACTTAGGGTGTGATTCGCCAAGGACACGTCTGTTTATTTATATTTTATTATCTATAATACTTAAAAAATAAATATATTTTGAAATTTTGTAAATTGAATGTGTATAATTCATATTATCTCTGACCCAACACTTAAACATATTCAATAATTTAATATAATTAAGTAACCAAAAATCAATTAAAGTTCCATTAGCCTAATTTATACGTCATAAGAGTGATTTCAATATAAAACAAGTGTCACATTGTCAATTTAAATTATATTATATAATAAATTTCAATTGAAAAATGCTTAATAAATAGGATTCGCGAGAAGGATTCGAGTATCCGTTAGTGGATTCGCCACGTAGCAGCTGAATTCGCCACGTGGAGAATCCGATTCGCGGATTCAAGAATCGCACCCCTTTTAGGGGGCGGGTGCGAATCCGATACTGCATAGTTATATTTTTAGAAGAATCCGTGCATCATAGAACCTAGGCCTATGTATCTACTTCTAGTCATCCAACCCAAAGCTTGGGCCGTAGACATGGGCAGTTGGACCGATGTTGGGCTCATATGGAATTACTCATTGTTTTGCAATGTGAAAGATCTTTCATGCTTTGTTAATACATTTTTTTTTTAATGTTTGGTAAAAAAAAATCCAAAAATTTAACAATTTTAAAAGGATGATATTTTCCCGAAACGTATATATTTGTTTTTTGTTTATTGCATTTTCGGAAAAAAAAAATTGAATATTTTTGCAAAGTGAAAGCACTCTACTATGTCGTGTAAATCACACAAAATATTAAACATCTCCTTTATATATATACAGTTTTATACTCCCATACAGAGAGACCATAAGATATTGTGTGACTAATAATGAATACTCTATTTTAATTAATTAATATCTTATTAATTAACAGCTGCTGCTATTTAAAATTAAATAGCAAGCTCTGTGACAAATATATTTTATGACATTAGAAAACAGCTGCCTAGTACGTAGCACATGATAAATAGAAGTCGTGTGTGATTATAAAATCACATAACAATTTATGAGAGTGGACTTTGATCAATACATTACTTACCTGGGATTCAAAAAGATATGTTTGGCCGGTTTAGATCATCAATATTGGTTAATGCTGGTCGAGAATACCTTTACTTTTGGCAACTCTTTTGCACGATTTTTCCAACTAAGAAAATATTATGGGCGACAAATTTTTATTTTCCACGACGAAAAGCATCATGTTAAAATATATTAATTCAATAACATTGGAGTGTGGATACACTATGTTTTCAGCCCAATCAATCATGATGGATTTAGGGGTAGAGCTCATTGATATCTATATAAATAGATGTTTTCTCCTTGTATTCGCTATCAGAAAAATATAGTGAAAAAATCCTAATTTGGCATCGCCCCCAGACCTTATCGTTTGACGAACTGAATTAACAAATTTTGTGTTCTTCTATCTTTCGTAATTATGTGCGTGCATTTTTTGTAACAAATAAAAGCTCAAACAAATATATAATGGTACTACTCCCAGTAGGTTTTATCTTTTAAAGAAGGTATAAGTTACTATCGAATGTACAGTTTCAGAGCTAATTAATTATACCAGACTTTAGGATTTAGGTGTACTCAATTTAAATGAAAACTATGTAGCTAATTAATTATTCCAGACTTCAGGATTTTGGGTACTCAGCTTAAATGAAAATTATGTATCATCCATTAGTTTTTAGTATTAATCTTGTATGCACTAAGTGCGTCGTGCAACTCAAGTACATTTTGTAAAAAAAAAATTGTGCATCTGTTGCATGCATGGCACACATTATTGAGGCTTTTTCTAATATAATCAGTCATACTTTAGTATAAACAGTCTTTAACTTTTGAGTAAGTTTTTGCATTTTAAAAATTATCAATGTTATCATTGATAAGTCATTCCTATTTTTACTGAAAGTTACCATTTGTTAATACGTAACACCGATCGTTTAAATTTTATAGTGCATTTAATGCATAAGAGATTTACTCTAATTTTTATTATCTTTTAAAGATGGTAATACAAGTTAGGAATTATTGACCCGTTCAAAACAATAAATAAAAAAAGGTATTATTGAAGGTCGAATGCTAGAGCTAATTAATTAATCAGACTTTCAGAATATAATTAGAACGTCAGAATTATATTATTGCTCGTCTAGATGACATCCTCTAAATTGACAGTAAGATATACTGAGATACACTTCAAATTATTAGAATTAAAATATTGAATACTAAATTATGCGAAGTCAACCGAATTAAGAAAACTATCATTTTGCAAAATTCTGATCAAAATATTCCGCGATTTGCTTTGATATGCATTAGGATTTTAATTTTTAATCATATTAAATCTATTTATTACACATGTGATGGGAAGATATGCACAAAAATCATAAAGAAACATAGTCAGTTTCTTGTGCACCAATTATGCCGTGCAATTGAACACGATGGTCAGTGACGAATCTAAAGTTCATACTCCAGGTGGGGGAGCAAGAATACAATGAAATTAGGAATGACAAAACGGTCCGCCCCGAGGTCGCCCCGCCCCAGTTGGACTAGGTCCGCCCCGCCCCGTCCTGAAAATGACCCCGCCCCGCACGTGGGGCAGATCGGATATGGGTACGTATATTGCCCTGCCCCACTCCGCCCCGCCCTGCCCGGCCCGCAATTTATTTAATATATACATATAAATATATCTCTATTAAATATTATATATATATATATATATATATATATATATATATATAAAAGGTCTCTCATAAGGGCGCTGCTATTCACCCACATGAAAATGCTTTGTTGACACTTCTTTTTTTAAAAAAAACATGTTTAATAAAAATACTAATATACCCTTTTATAAAAAATAAACAATACATTTATTAAACACTCATGCTTTCAACACCATCCTCAAAATCTCAGAATTCATGTAAAAAAATTTATTCTTTCACACACAGTTGCACTATTAAAAAAAAGAAAAAAAAAAGGTATAATCCTAAAAGTATAAATTATAAAGACACAATTTAAATGAGATTAAAGTATTTTTGTTTATCTATAAATTGGTACACCATGAAAATAAAAGGAATTGTGGTTTTTTTTAAACGACAGGAAGCGGTGGTTCAATTAAAATAAAAAATAATTGTTGATGTGCTATTTTTTAAATTTCAAATTGATGGGTGTGTATATATAATAAATAATGTAAATATTATATTAAGGTTATAGTTGTAAATTTTAAGGGGGTGTAATAAGAAAAAAATACAAAATAAGCAATATATATGGTGAGTTAATTTAGTAGTGGGTGAACAAAGTATTATCGTGGGTGTTAATAGTCGTTCCCCTCTCATAAATATATCAACAAACGTGCATATTAATTATTGACTCAATTGATTCAATTCTATCATTCAAATTAACATAATCACATCCATAAATTAATATTTTTTTATTAATATATATTAAACCCTAAGCTTACAATTAATTATGACATTCACATATATATTTTGTTAATTTTGGACTCGTAATTATTTTGAATTTGTTGATTAGACTTATTGTCATTTTTTACTTGAAATTGTGATGAATTTGTGGTTTCATGGTTATGTTTATTGTATAATTTAATTGTGAATTTAATTTTATAATATACATGTGTTTATATTTTAAAAAATATATATTTTTTTTAGATAAAAATGGGGCGGGGCGGGGCGGACCTGCCCCGTGCAGGGCGGGCATGGGGCACAAAATGCTGCCCCGCAGTGGGGCGGGGCGGGTCGACTGGGGATAGGTGTGGGGCGGGTCTGGGTACTTAGGTACCCGCCCCGCCCCGCCCCATTGCCATCCCTAAATGAAATGCATATTTTTAGTCTAACTAATAAATATTACTATCACTTATATAGTGATATAATTATAAGCACATACATTCATAACTCTAAGAAGAAGAATAAATATGCATAGTAATATGATTATATACATTTACACATGATTCAAAAAAATTGGGGTTGTGGCCCCCACTTGCCCCCTATCCGGCTATCCGCCTCTGACAGTGGTGAAATGTGCAGACTAATATAATTGAAACATGCAGGCTAGATTTGATTGAAAATATGAAATGAAACGTGTAGACTAATATAATTGAAACATGACGAGCACCAAATACATTGGAGACTTACGTTTAAATAAATACACTAAAAGGAGTCTTGAATATGTAGGCAAGAAGTAAATATAACATAGACTTAACAATCCTTGAACACATGCATTTGGTTAACTCTTCAAAAGGCTGGATGGTGAGTCTTTTAATCGCCACCCTTAAATTTTCCAAGTACAAATTTTCATGACATTAATCCCTTACAACGAGCCATTAAAATGGTAAAATTTCAGTTGACCATTAGTACATCAGATGCTGCATTATTAAAAAAAATCAGAATTCCACCATATATTAAATCCACAGAAAGACAGGTAAGCTAAAACAGAATGTTTCCTGTTTATAACTAAAAAGAGCCCAAGATGGAAACATAACAGAAGATACCTGTTTCAGCTTTGAAACTGGCATGGAGGTTTTTTCGAAGTCGTCTAGAGAAGTCGACGAAGAAGAGTTGAAGTGGGCGGCGCTGGAGAGACTCCCGACATATCACCGTGTAAGACGAGGCCTACTCACAGACGAAGATGGTAAAAAACAAGATATAAATGTAAAGAATCTTGGAGCTGTAGAGAGAAAGAATCTTGTAGAGAGGCTACTGAACGGAGATAATGGGAGTTTTCTGTTGAAGCAGAAGGAACGTTTTGAGAGGTAATGGAGTTACTTTGTGGCTAAAGCTTAGTCCATGTATATTTAGTTATTTACTTGTGATATTGATGCAGGGTTGGTCTTCATCTTCCCACTATTGAAGTCCGTTTTGAGGGCCTAAGTGTTGATGCAAATGCGTATGTTGGAAGTAGAGCTTTGCCTACAGTATTCAACTTCACTGCTAATATATCAGAGGTGATTAAACATAATAACATAGAAACAATGTTGATCTCAATGTCTGTCTGACCTTTTCTTTGATCACAACATAGGATTTTCTGGGCTATCTTCATATTCTTCCAAGTCAAAAGAAACAATTTCCAGTTCTTCATGATGTCAGTGGGATCATCAAACCTGGAAGGTAAGAAGAGAGCAATATAAACCAATCATCTTTTGATTTTTTACTCCTCATTTCTCTGTTTCTTGGTCTAAACTCGTTTCGTTTCCTTTGGAAGAATGACGTTGCTTTTGGGGCCACCAAGCTCGGGAAAAACAACGTTGCTGCTAGCTTTGGCTGGAAAACTTGACCCAAAGTTAGACGTAAGCAAGGTGTCCATTCAGAAGTATATTAGAAGCCATTTCCACCTTAAAATGAATTGGTCCTTTTCGCAGGTATCCGGAAGAATAACATACAACGGTAACGAGATGAACGAGTTTGTACCACAAAGAACGTCGGCCTACATAAGTCAGCATGATCTGCACATAGGAGAAATGACAGTTAGAGAAACATTGGCCTTTTCCGCGAGATGTCAAGGAGCTGGAGCTCATTACGGTCAACTACAATTTCATTTAACATACAAATACAAATGTTGTAATGCTACATATAACCAAATGGTCTGTCTGTAATTCTCAGAGATGTTAGCAGAATTGTCGAGGCGAGAGAAGGGTGCCAACATTAAGCCAGACACTGATCTCGACGTATTCATGAAGGTACGTTAAACTTCAGCTATTATTGTTCTGATGAATTTATTGATGCCATTTTGAATTTTTCTACAGGCAGTATCTATTGAAGGGCAGGCAGAAAGTGTGGTGACTGATTACATCATCAAGGTAAGTAACTTACCTCAAAAGTTTCGAAATATTTTCGCTACTTGTATTGAAGACATGCACGAAAACATTTCGCAGATCTTGGGGCTCGAGGGGTGTGCTGATACTGTGGTAGGCGACGAAATGATTCGAGGAATTTCTGGAGGCGAACGAAAGAGACTAACAACAGGTAGCTTTACTAGAAATTATAGTAGATAAACTTAATATTATTGAAAAATGCCATCTTCTTCAAATGCTTAAGGATGGTGTGTTTTATTCTATTCAGGGGAAATGCTGGTTGGACCAGCAAGAGCACTATTTATGGACGAGATATCGACTGGTTTGGATACTTCGACGACTTACCAGATAGTGAATTCAATCAGGCAATTCATCCACATCCTACAAGGAACTGCTGTAGTCTCACTTCTACAACCAGCACCAGAAACGTACAACTTATTTGATGACATAATTCTATTAACGGATGGCCAGATTGTGTATCAAGGTCCCCAAGAGAATGTACTAGAATTCTTTGAACATATGGGTTTCGGATGTCCTGAGAGAAAAGGAGTAGCTGATTTTCTCCAAGAAGTAAGGCTTTATATGCTTTACATTATTGGCTTTTTACTTCTCAGAAAAGCAATTGGAACTTGTTTTGCCATGCGACATTTTAGGTGACGTCGAAGAAAGATCAAGAGCAGTACTGGAGACACAAAGAAGAGACTTACAAGTATGTTTCTGTGAAGGAGTTTTCTGAGGCCTTTCGGTCGTTCCATATTGGGCAAAAGATTGGCGACGAACTTGCTGTTCCTTTCGACAAGGAAAAGAGCCATCCTGCTGCTTTAACCACTGATAAATACGGAGTTAGCAAAACGGAACTTCTCAGAGCTTGTACAGCTAGAGAATTCCTACTGATGAAGAGGAATTCATTTGTGTACATATTCAAGATGATAAAAGTTATCCTTATGGCAAGCATATCAATGACATTATTTATAAAGACGGAAATGCACAAGAATACAGAAACGGAGGGAGGAGTTTACATGGGTGCACTCTTTTACGCACTCATAGTGGCTATTTTCAATGCACTATCAGAGCTGGCACTCAGCATTTTGAAGCTCCCAGTCTTTTACAAGCAAAGGGACCTTCTATTTTTTCCTCCATGGGCATATTCTCTGCCTGCATGGATTCTCAAAATACCATTCACGTTCGTCGAAGTTGTGATTTGGGTAGGCATGACTTATTACACCACAGGATATGATTCTGATGTGGGAAGGTAAAGACTCATTCTAATTTAGCATATACAAATACGCATTCTTATTTCTTGGTTCATTAAACTGCAGATTTTTCAAACAGCTGCTTCTACTTATATGCGTCGGCCAAATGGCTTCTGCGCTGTTCCGTTTGATAGGAGCACTAGGACGAAATATGATAATCGCGTACACATTTGGAGCATGTGCATTTCTCTCCATTATGGCCTTGGGTGGATTCATCTTATCACGAGGTATTACAATACTCTACAAAGAGATTATACTATCAACCTTTGATACTTAAGCCTGATTAGCCTATCTATCTACCTGTCATCAGATGAAGTCAAGAAATGGTGGATATGGGGCTACTGGACCTCACCTTTGATGTATGCACAGAATGCAATAGCAGTAAATGAGTTTCTCGGAAAGAGCTGGAGCCACGTAAGCAACTTTTATGAAGGAGGTGATCTGTGTAAACTTAACATTAATGGGATAATTTTCTTACAGATTCCACCTGGCTCTACAAAACCAGTTGGATTTTCGGTGTTAGTATCGCGAGGGATATTTCCAGAAGCTCGTTGGTACTGGATTGGCGTAGGAGCACTAATTGGATATGTCTTCCTATTCAATTTCCTAGTGACCATGGCTTTAGTTTATCTCAACCGTAAGTATTCCTGTAATGTTTTAATACACTTTAGTCTCTTTACTTCAAACTGAGGGGAAAATGCATCCACAACAGCATTAGGGAAGTCCCAAGCTATTCTATCAGAAGAAACATTAGCAGATAGAGCATCTGGTGAGTCATTAACTACTCAATGTGCTTCTGCAAGTCAAAAGAGTGTATTATCAGAAACAATGCCAACAAGAGTGGGAAGCATCAGCAAGAAGAGAGGAATGGTTTTACCCTTTGAGCCACTTTCAATCACATTCGACGGTATCCATTATGCAGTAGATATGCCAAAGGAAATGAAAGCTCAAGGTGTTCAAGAGGAGAGAATAGAGCTTCTGAAAGGTATCAGTGGGGCTTTCAGACCCGGAGTTTTGACAGCTCTGATGGGCATTACCGGGGCAGGAAAGACTACTCTGATGGACGTATTGTCAGGCAGAAAAACAAGAGGATACATCGAAGGGACAATCAAGATATCCGGCTACCCAAAAAAGCAGGATACATTCGCACGTATAGCAGGATACTGCGAGCAAACCGACATCCACTCACCTCATGTTACAGTCTACGAGTCCTTACAATTCTCTGCATGGCTCCGTTTGCCTCCTGATGTCGACGCTGCAACACGAGAGGTGCTTTCTTCTTACTAAACACTCAAGAATTCCACACTCCTAACAAATAAATGACTGCAGATGTTCATTGAGGAGGTTATGGAGCTCATTGAACTTACTCCATTGAGAGAAGCACTTGTAGGCTTGCCTGGCGTCAACGGCCTTTCAACCGAGCAACGAAAGAGGTTAACTATCGCAGTCGAACTTGTGGCCAATCCCTCCATCATATTCATGGATGAGCCAACATCAGGCCTGGATGCTAGAGCAGCTGCAATTGTGATGAGAACAGTGAGAAACACGGTGGATACAGGTCGAACCGTGGTCTGCACCATCCACCAACCAAGCATCGACATCTTTGATGCCTTCGACGAGGTATTTTATATGGTTTTGCCTTCTATACCAAATCAACTAACTAACTAACTATAAAATAACTGCAGCTGTTACTTCTCAAACGAGGAGGCGAAGAAATATACGTTGGTCCATTAGGCCGGCATTCTTGTGAGCTCATCAATTACTTCAAGGTGTGATAAGATAACAACCAGAAGGTGTAATTCAAACTCCCAACTCTATACTAACAAACACTCTATATAGGGGATTGATGGACTCAGCAAAATCAAAGATGGTTACAATCCCGCCACGTGGATGCTGGAGATAACTTCCGCGGAACAAGAAGCAGCTCTTGCAACCAATTTTAATCAACTCTACAAAAAATCTGATCTTTACAGGTAATGTATATTGCAGCAAGTATACAATGTGTTCCTTAAAACTCATTATCAGCTACAATTCAGGAGAAACAAAGCACTGATCAAAGAACTGAGTGTGCCAGCCCCTGATGCCAGAGATTTATATTTCCCAAACCATTATTCTCAGTCATTTTGGGGTCAATGCAAAGCTTGCCTATGGAAACAGCATTGGTCATACTGGAGGAACCCACCATATACTGCTGTCAGATTGATGTTTACAACATTCATAGCAGTTATGTTTGGTACTATTTTTTGGGATCTTGGATCTAAGAGGTGCGTACACAAATTTAAAGCCAACATGCTTTATCAAAGCAGATAATTGTTGAATATTATGATTTTGCAGGGGAAAGCACCAAGACATATTTAATGCAATGGGTTCCATGTATGCTGCTGTTCTATTTCTTGGGTTTCAAAATGCTGTATCAGTGCAACCAGTTGTTGCTATTGAGAGAACAGTTTTTTATAGAGAAAGAGCAGCAGGAATGTATTCCTTTTTACCCTATGCCTTTGGCCAGGTAACTTCACAAAATTAAGCACATATGGGATATGTTTGCAATCAATAGAAAGTTGGTAAGAATTAGGGGTGGTCAGAAAGACCAAAAAACCGAAAAATCGACGTCCATTCGGTTCGGTTTTCGGTCCAATTTTTTATAATTTTGGTCCATTCGGTTCGGTTCTGAGAAAATAAACCAAACGGACCGAAAAAATAAACTTATATTTAAAAAAAATATATAATTAATAAATAAATAACTAAAAATATGCTAACTATTTAAATTAATGTTGTGTGATTTTGATTAAACTTCAAATTTTGGAATATGGTGTTGAGGATTTTTATTGAACCTAATTGTGTTGTATTCGTATAAATATTAACACTGGACTCTATTTGGTATTGTATCTCTTTAAATTGTTGGTATTGATCCAACTCGATTTTACCAGTACATAAAATAAATAATTAGGTTAAGAATCGCTAGTTTCCTGTCAAAAGCTGTGAGATTAATACAGTTAAAAAGCTATAAAACGGGATGAGGAAAATGTAATAACATAATAATTTTGTTTTGCAGACTGTGGTTGAAATCCCTCATCTCATGATTCAAAATCTGATATACTGTGTGATAGTTTACGCAATGGTTGGATTCGAATGGACAGCTGTGAAATTCATTTGGTACCTCTTTTTCATGTATTTTACTTTACTATACTACACATTCTTCGGGATGATGACAGTAGCCGTGACACCAAACCATAACATAGCCGCCATAATTTCGTCTTTATTCTTCACTCTGTGGAACCTTTTCTCTGGATTCATGATTTCAAAGACGGTAAGTAGTAGCACAAATTTCGATGAAATGCATTAGTAACAATTGTATTGATTTTTGTTGTTTGATAACAGAGAATACCTGTGTGGTGGATTTGGTACTATTACATTTGTCCGTTTGCTTGGACAATGTATGGTCTGGTTGGTTCACAGTTTGGAGACATAAAAAGTGTGCTGGAGAGTGGAGAAACAGTTGAAGAATTTGTAAGAAGCTATTTCGGATATAGACATGAGTTTCTGGGATATGCTGCAATAATCATGGTTGGAATGTCGGCCTTCTTCGCCTTCGTTTTCGCCTTCGCTATCAAAGGAATTAACTTTCAAAAGCGATAGATAGATATTGGAACACATTTTTGCTTCAGCTTAGACTCTCTATTCCACTGTATCATTGCATAAATCTAAGAATTTGGTCTGGTCTGGTCTGGTTAATTAGTCCAAACCAACTACAGATTTATCCATCCAACCCAGATTCCGATTCCTATTTAGGTGTTTGCACGAAATATGAGATAGAGATCTCATCTTGACCCAACAAGTCATAAAAAATAGGCTGTAAAAAAATTCAGGAGAAATATGAGATAGAGATCTCATCCAATAAAAGTTCTTGGTATAGTGTTTCATGTCGATAGTATTTTGTCTATCATACATTTGTTCCTACAGACACATTTTACGGTAAAACACATTTGTCCATATTTGCTCCAATTTGTGTGTTACTATATGGACAAATGTGTGTTATTGTGATCTTTTAATTTATTTATCACCCCTTTTAATCTTAGGACATGTTTGCTAGTGTGTATTAGCTAGTGATAGATACACTCACACATATTATATATTGTTTGGTTGTTTATATCTGCTAACATACTGACCCTGTAATACATCTTGACCCGGTTTTCATTAGACTGATCTCATATGTTTACATATCCAACGTTAATAGGTGGTATTCCTAAAACAATTAGAAATAAGAAAATAAAATCTCATCTTTAACCCCAAAGTTTTTTATTTTCCAAAAAAAAAAAAACTGCAACCTCCTTCAATTCGTCGTCGTCCACCGCCCCTCCACTGAATTAGGGTTTGTGAATTTACTTCGAGCTCTAGCAAAAAAATTGATCGCGCTGCTCCATCTGCCTCTCCTCTCTACTTCTGTCGCAATATCAGATTATTCTTCTTTAATGGCTAGAACTTAAAATTAGGATTGTCCTGTACCTTGTGGGTATAAACCAGAAAACTATTTATTCTATATCTCAACTCCTGTAAGGGCGTCAAAACAAGTTTGTATTTTTTCCAGTGTCGTCTTCTATATTCAATTTTCAGATTTGCAGATTCCTTTTTTTTTTTTCAGTTTTCAATTTCAATTTTTTTTTTTTTTTTTTTTTGCAGATATAAGTCTTCTTTCTTCTCATTTTGTTTTATTGACACTGATTTGAATATAAAAATTATTTTATCAGAAGATGGAGGAAATAACTATTCTCAAAGGACAGAGATTTGTTTAGTTCCTTAATTTGAAGATTTAATTTTCATATTTACTTTTTGGGATTAGATTTATTTGAAGAAGATTTCTCTAGATTTAGATTTTATTTAAAAATGATTTGGATTATTTTGGGAAGAAGACGCGGCCGTATCAGAGGACAATGGGTTCTTGAGTTTTTCATTTATTTTCTATGTTAATTATGTTTGTGTATCAGATCTGTTGTAATTGAGTGCGTAAATTAAATAGACAGCGTTTGTTTACCCAGTTCGTCCGGAAGGACTACGTCTGGGGGCGATCCAAGCCAGGAGTTCCACTAGTATTGTTGTGTATGAGAGTACATAATTCATGAATACAATGGGATATATATAATAGTAAAAACCCTAGTCTAATGGATCAGACCCAATATGATTCTTGGTCCTCAAGTAATGTCCACACCAAATCTCCTAGATTTGGAATATCAAATCTTCCAGATTTACAACACTCCCCCTTGGACATTACGACATAAATGTCTTGTCATAAAACTCCACGTGCTAAGGATCGGCCATAATAATAAGTGGGAGGAATGTCATCGATCTTCTAGATCTAAATTTTCCAGATTTATTTCGAGGTTACCGCTCCCCCTGAAGACAACAACACTTTAAGTCTTTGCATCCCAATACCACGAACGTACTTTTCAAAAGTAGACGTAGGTAAGGATTTAGTAAACAAATCTGCAAGATTGTTACTAGATTGCACCTTTTGAATGGTAATCACGCCACTCTTCTAGAGTTCGTATGGGTAGAAAACTTTGGTGAAATATGTTTCGTCAGGTTTCCCTTGACGTACCCATTACTCATTTGTGCGATGCAAGCAGCGTTATCTTCAAATATAACGGTGGGAGGTGTATCGCCCTTGGCGATACCACACGAGTCACCAATGTGTTTTACCAAGGACCTTAACTAAACACATTCTCGTGCGGCTTCAAATAAAGCTATAATCTCTGAGTGGTTTGAAGACGTGGTAACCATGGATTGTTTAACCGATCTCCACGAGATTGCGGTTCCACCACAGAGAAAAACATAACCAGTCTGGGGTACGGCGTTGTGGGGATCAGACAAATAGCCGGCATCCGCATAACCTACCAAGGTTTTGTCTTGGTTCTTACGATAAAACAGTCCAAGATCTTGAGATCCTTGGAGGTATCGTAGAACGTGCTTAACACCATTCCAATGTCTCCTCGTAGGAGAAGCGCTATATCTCGCAAGCAAGTTAACTGCAAATGCAATGTCCGGCCGGGTGCAATTTGCAAGATAGAGCAAAGCTCCAACAGCGCTAAGATAAGGAACTTCTGGTCCCAGAATTTCTTCTGAATCTTCTCTTGGCCTAAATGGATCCTTATCCACTTCGAGGGATCGGACTACCATCGGGGTGCTAAGTGGATGAGATTTATCCATGTGAAATCTATCCAATACCTTCTTCACGTAGGTCGACTGATGAACAAGGACTCCTTCTGGGAGGTGCTCGATCTGCAAGCCGAGGCAGTACTTGGTTTTTCCCAAGGACTTCATTTCGAATTCAGCTCTCAAGATTGAACTGGCTTCTTCAATCTCTTTGCATGTTCCGATTATGTTCAGGTCATCAACATATACGGATATGATACAAAAACCGTCTTGCGATTTCTTCGAGAATACGCACGGGAAAGCTTTATCGAACGTGTATTCCTTCTTCTGAAGGAATTCACTAAGTCGGTTGTACCACATGAGGCCCGATTGCTTCAGGCCATACAATGACTTACGCAGTTGTATGCTATACCTACTGTGATTTTCTCCATCCCTTAACTGAGGAATGTTAAATCCATCTGGGATTTTCATATAAATGTCGGCATCTAGTGATCCGTATAAGTACGCGGTTACTACGTCCATTAATCTCATTTGGAGATTCAACTTAACTGCCAAAGATATCAAATAGTGGAACGTTATTGAGTCCATAACGTTGAGTTCATGACGGGAGAATAGGTTTGATCAAAATCAATCCCGGGTTTCTGCGAAAACCCTTGTGCTACCAGCCTCGCTTTAACCTCTCCACAGTATTGTTTTCTCAATTTCGTTTTCATACAAAAACCCATTCATATCCTACAGGGATAGCGCGCGCGGGTGTACGAACGAAAGAGTCAAATACTTGTCTTTTGTTAAGCGATGCGAGCTCTGCTTCAATTGCCTCTTTCCATTTTACCCAATCGGAGCGCTTCCGGCACTCTACGATAGTTTGGGGTACTGGATCCGGATCGTTAATGGAAAGAGAAAATGTCGCTGCAAATGTGTCGTCGACGACAGTAATATATATATTACATGTTTCTCTCGTATCTGTGAAATTCAGAGAGACTTTGACGTTTACGTCAACCAGACCTTCCTCATTTCCCATTGTATCTGGGTCTGGTCGCTCCACGGTCCTAGTGCATAGAATATTATGTGCACGTGCTTCATCACTAGGACTCTCGTCTCCTAGAGACTTGGGATTATCTAGACGGATCTCTTCTAGAGATTTTCCATTCGACTGACCAGATTTGCTAGCCTTTCGTTTAGGTGTGTTACTATCTCTTGAGGGTCCCTTACGCTTTTGGCGTGTGGGGGCATGAATACTCATTTTGTTTGGGACCTCAACCCTTTGGGGAGCATTTACTGCAGGTATATGCGATCTAGTCATACCTCTATGGTCAGTGAACGCGTCTGGCAGGTTATTTGCTAAGTTTTGCAGGTTAATGATCTTCTGAACTTCTAGTTCACATTGATTAGTGCGCGGATCTAGATACTGAAGATTACTTACGTTCCACGTAAGTTCCCGGCATTCATTCAATTTTGAATTCGGATCTCCCCCTAATACCGGGAAGTAATCTTCATCGAACGTGCAATCAGCGAACCGGGCCGATAATTGATCCCCGGACAAAGACTCGAGGTATTTCACGATGGATAGAGAGTCAAATCCGATGTAAATACCGAGTTTCCTTTGTGGGCCCAAAGAGGTTCGCTTGGGTATCGTAATTGGTACGTATACCGCACATCCAAAAATACGCAGATGGGAAATGCTAGGTTCTTTCCCACGCACTAACTGTAGGGGGGAATGATCATTATGTGCAGTTGGACGGGTTTGGATTAAGTGTGATGCATGTAGGACTGCATGCCCCCAGCATGAGGTGGGTAGTTTAGAGTTCATAAGCAATGGTCTCGCGATAAATCTGATACGTTTTATTAGCGCCTCAGCAAGACCATTTTGGGTATGACGTAGGGGACCGAATGCTCCACTTAAATTCCCAGGGTCATACAGTAATCTGTAAAGGCCTTCGAGCTAAACTCAGCTGCATTATCCATGCGAATCGATTTAATTGGATAATCCGGGAATTGAGCTCCAAGCTCGATAGTCATCGCAATGAGCTTCGCAAAAGCTTGATTGCGGGTGGACAGTAAAATGCAAATGTTCACCTAGTGGAGGCATCAATAAGGACCATGAAATAACGAAATGGTCCTGATGCTGGGTGAATCGGTCTGCAAATGTCCCATTGAATTCACTTCAAGGAAAACCGGAGGCACTAGTCCAACCTTAGTGCGCGACTGGCGCACTATTAACTTACCCTTAGAACATGCATCACAAATAAATTCATCAACAGGAAGGATTCTACTATTCAAATTGGGTAGAGTCCTACGTATCATATATTGTCCCGGATGACTTAACCGCTGATGCCTTAATATAAAGGAGTTCGGGTTATAAAATTTCATACTCATGGCTAGATGGAGATTTTAACGGCGGATGTAGAAATAGTACAATCCGGGGGAGAAGGAAGAAAGTTCTTCTATAAGATTGTATGAGTGATGGCGCTATCTACCAATCATAAATCACTACCTCAACCCTATCATGCCAGAGGAAATTAACCCAAACCTAATAGCTGATATGTTTACTAGCCATAAATAAAATAGCAATATCCGAATAAACACATGGACAGCTATTATGATAAACACATCAAAGCTAATAAATTCATCCATAAAAAAATATCCGAAAGAAAGGATCCAAAACATAATGTGAAATTGTTTTATTCAGAAAACAAAGTACTAAGAATAACTAATTACGCAAATCTACTCGTCATCTCCAAAATCCCTAAGCTCAATGCCTTTATGATCTACGTTGTCTAGGTCAAAATCTGCTTCGGGCAGACTGGCATGGTGAGATTCAACTCTCGGAGCCTTCCCCTTCTCGTCCTTCTGCTGCTTTTGATAAACCTCGACCAAATGTTTGGGAGTATGACACGTGCGAGACCAATGGCCCTTGCATCCGCATCTGTAGCAGGATTGTTCACCCTTATCTTGATTGTCAGATTTTCGGGGAGCGGAGTTCGTGTTAGGTGCAGCCTTCCCACGAACCTGAGCTTGACTGTCATTCGAGGCACCTGAATTACCAGATTTGTTACGACCTCGGCCTTGGCTACGAGTTCGTTTACTTCCACTCCCCCTTCCACGCTTGCGACCTCTTTTATTACTTTGAGCTACATCATGTGCTTCGGGCACCACTGTCGAGCCAACCGGCCTCGCATTATGATTCTGCATAAGGAGCTGGTTGTGCTTTTCTGCTACCAGAAGTGCAGAAATTAACTCAGAGTGTACAGTGTAGTTCTTAGCCCTATACTGCTGCTGGAGTACAAGGTTGCTTGCGTGGAAGGTCGACAAAGTCTTCTGGATTAAGTCGTCCTCAGTTATAGTTTTCTGGCATAACTTTAACTGAGACACAATACGATGTAGGGCTGAGTTATACTCTGTTACAGATTTAAAGTCTTGGAAACGGAGGTTCAACCAATCGTATTGAGCTTGAGGGAGGAGTATATCATATTGTTGTTGGAAACGGTCCTTCAGGGACTTCCACAACATTCCGGGATCTCTTTCAGTGAGATACTCATTTTTTAGGTCCTGATTGAGATGATGCCTAAGGAAAATCAAAGCTTTCGCCTTCTGAGCGTCAGTTGATTTTGGATCATCGACAATCGTGCCGCTAAGATTGTTCGAGGCTAGATGTATTTCGACATCTAGCGCCCATGTCAGGTAGTTACTACCATCAAGAGTAAGCTCAGCAAATTCTCTTTTGGTTATATCAGACATAATTCACTACAATTAAAGTGACATGGGTAAGAGGATTGACCAAAAACATAGACAACGGGGAGACAAGGATTTATCTAGTTACTCTAAGGCACATAGATGCACATACTGGGCGCCGTCTACCCAAGGCATAAAATTACGGTCCGACAAATACCGGGCGCCGCCTACCCGGGCATGAAGAGCGGACTATAAACTATGTGCACAGTGTTAATGCACGAAGGATAATCAAATAATTTCGAGTAAGGGAATTAACTCATGAGAATCAACGGGAAAATTATGAGGCGTACCGTTTTATCTCGGGCAGAGACTCGTGCTGATAACGTGTTGTAATTGAGTGTGTAAATTAAATAGACAGCGTTTGTTTACCCAATTCGTCCGGAAGGACTACGTCTGGGGGCGATCCAAGCCAGGAGTTCCACTAGTATTGTTGTGTATGAGAGTACATAATTCATGAATACAATGGGATATATAATAGTAAAAACCCTAGTCTAATGGATCAGGCCCAATATGATTCTTGGTCCTCAAGTAATGTCCACACCAAATCTTCCAGATTTACAACAAGATCAATGTCAACAAATTTATGAGGGGGTATATTTGGAAAATTTTATTAATCATATGTTATCTATTCTATTAATCCATCACAACAAATGAAAAATTGGTATGCTAACCTAATTACATATGGGGTAAGCAAACAAAAGATGGATACACTGACTATGGTGTTGATGGGCGAACAATGGAGTGATTAATAAACAAAACAGTTATCATTAAGTTTGATAACAGGATAATAAAGGAAAGAAGCTAACAGCTTTGTGGAGCTAGCAGCTTTGTAAAGCGAACAGCTTTGCAGAACTGCTCTAATATGGTAAGCAAGATATTTAGGCGAGCAGCCTTGCAAAGAACAGCTGTGCAAGCAACTCAAGCCAAGATCAATTTGGGCGAACAGATTCGTAATGGAGCGAGCAACATTGTAAAACAATCCCAAGCAAGGAGCGAACAGCTCGGAATGCAAAGGACCATGACATCTAATGAAGACGTACAAGCGAGCAATCGGTCACCGTCGAGAGCATCTCAGCAGTGCCAAAGACCAAGTATAACATTGGGAACTCCAAGAGTCACTAGCCTAGATATGGTCCAAGTGTCTTAACACTTGGCATCCATCCAATGAGCAATAGTGTAGATGTTGTACAAGTGTCCTAACACTTGGCAAATATCCAATGGTTAAGCCACCAAGATGGTGACACATGTCCTCTTTGTATGTCTATAAATACCCCATTCATTTTCATGAAAAAGGGGAGAAGAATTCAATACAAGTCCAAACTCTTGCAAAATTATTTCTTGAGCATTACTTAATCAAATCCCATAATCATTGATCTTGTTTGATGATCTTCATGGAGTAAAACAGCTACTAATCATATTCAATCGAAAAAGGTCATCAACAATTGGCGCTAGAAGGAGGGTTCGAACCTCCATTTATGAAAAATTCGAAGAAAGTTTGAAGACTCCCACCGGAATCTGCAAAATCTCGCCGGAATCTGGGAAGCAGCTGCCGGAAAACAAGAACGCACATTTTTAGGACAAATATATATAATACTTTGAGGGTTTTAATGCATGTGTGCATGAACTAGGGTTTTTGAATCTTCATATTCACACACAAGGCTAGTAACCCTTGGGAAAAGTGTTTGCAAGAACAAGATTACTTCACTCCTTTGTTTATCTCATACATTTTGGCAACCAAGATGGTCAGATCACAAGACGAACGACATTCGAGTGTATCTCCGAGTCGTAAACCGAGGACTAGGGTTTCATCCACCGAGGGACATGCACGAACGGTGAGAGCAACTTCGCAAAGAAACATTCAGGTCACCATTGATACAATCCCACCAGAAGTAGAAGCACTTGCTCAGAACCCGGAGGAGCTAGCAAAAACGATCGCTGTCCTTCAATCATTACAAAATCGACAAGCACCAGGACCGTCAAGAGCACCTGTGACGACCAATCGAGCAGGCGAGCAGGGACGTACGGGCGAACAAAGAAGTAAAATGAGAGAAGATGCGCGTCGGGACGAGGCCGACAGCGAGGAAGTCCGTAGAAATAAAGGGAAAGCTCCATTGAGCGAACGTCTAGGGAGTCGAGAGGAATCGTCACCAAGTCGAGCAGATGAGTCAAGCAAAAGTACTTCCCGAACAAGTGCTTTGGAGAGACTAGGTACAAGGAATGTAAATAGGAGGGAACCATCCCGAAAGAACGATGAGCGATCACGTAACCCTGCTCGCCCATCGGTGCATGACCGAATCAGGAGGTCGGCTTTTGGCCGACTAGGGCCAAATGGAGCTAGCAACGCTGCTAGGAAGACGACTCAGGAGAAACGTCCCGTTGGCAAGAGACTGCATCGTGAAGAGGTCACTGAACCCAATCACGATGAACAGCCTTCCATCGGAAGGACTCCCCCAAATGAATTGCAGGAAATGAGAAAGGCGATCGAGGAATTACAGAGACAGTTGGAATCTCAGAGAGGTGTCGGATCGACTATTCTCCCTTCTTCACCATTATCTCCATCCATCCTCAATGCACCAATCCAGAAGAAGATACAATTTCCGGCCATCAGCCTGTATGAAGGAACGTCAGACCCTCGCATTCATGCGACGAAATATTCGGATTTCATGATTTCGATGGGGGCAACCGACGCCACACAATGCCGAAATTTTCCACTCACCCTTGGAGATGGTCCGCACAGATGGTTCTCAGCACTGGCTCCTGGCTCCATCAACTCTTTTGCACAACTAAGCAAAGAGTTTCTGTCCCACTTCTCAACTGTCGGGTCCTATTTGACCCACAGATACCGTCTGGCAGATATTAGGCAGGGAGACGAGGAATCTGATAAGCAATTTCTGGAAAGATTTGATAAAGTCTTACTGGAGGGCGAGATGGCGAGTGAGGACACAAAGATAGTGGCAGTGATGGCTGGGTTAAAGAAAGGAACTGATTTGTGGAAGGAAATGCATTTGACTTGCCCGAAAACATACGCGGAATTCAGACACAAAGCAGGAATCCACGTGTCAATGCAGGAGGCTCTGCACAGGGAGATGGGAGACAAAGCTGATCCAAAAAAGTTTGGCAAGAAGTCGGGAAGAAGTGATTACAAGGCTCCGAAGAACATGAAGTCGTTCAATGAGGGAGCTGAGTTGAAAGAAAAGCTGAACCAAGTCCTTACCATGTCCGTGGACGCTGTGTACAACAACGTTAAAGACAGGGAAATGTTGTCAGAGCCACGGAGGATAAGGCAAGAGAGAGGAAAGTTGAACCCGAACAAATACTGCGCATATCATCAAAACATCGGCCACTTCACAAGCGAGTGCCGAGATCTATTAAAGCAGTTGTGGAGGTTCTATGAGGAAGGAAAGCTGTCCGAATTCGTGAAGAGGGAACCAGGTAAAAGGCCAAGGGCACCAGAACCGTCCAGTTCGGATGATGGAGACAGTGATGAACAACCAAGTAAAACTGGTAAGAAAGGAAGGAAGGTCCCAGCAGCCCCAGCAAGGCATATCCCGGAGATCTTAATGCTAGAACCCACTGGACCAGTAGGTGGTTGTTCTGATGGGAGACCACCTATGTCAAAAAGAAAGAGGAAAGCGGAACTGAGAGCAGTGGATCAAGTGATGGAAGTAGGTGCGAATCCATCGACCAAACGAACAGGGGACCTGACTTTCTCAGAAAAAGACTTAGACGGAATACTCACTCCCCATAATGACTCGTTGGTCATTTGTGCCAATATTATGGGGACAAAAGTGCACCGTCTACTTGTCGATACTGGTTCCTACACGAACATCCTATTCAAGAGCACGGTGGACCAGCTAGGAGATTGCGCTGAGTACATCAAAGACTGTGATCACAAGATTGTAGGATTCGGAAATGCTGTAACCACCCCGCTAGGAATAGTTACGTTGGCAGTTGAGCTTGTATCAATCGAGGACCCGGAAAGGAAAATGAATAGAATGGTAGACTTCCTGGTTGTAGACCAACAGTCCACCTATAACGGGTTCCTCGGCCGTCCTTTCTTGCATGAATTTAAAGCAGCTGTTTCAACGTACTATTATTGTTTAAAATTCCCAACAAAGAAAGGTGCAGGTACAGTCAAGGGAGACCAAAAGAAGGCTCGTGCGTGTCTTTTGCAGATACAACTGAAGGATCACCAAGTCAACATGACAGACGGGTACTCAGACAAGGACGGAGGCGATAGCGAGGCCATGACTTCTATCGACACTGAAGTAATGGAAGTCGACGAGCAGCTATGCACAGACGAACAGCCACGCAGCGACGAGCAGCTATGCGCAGACGAACAGCCACGCAGCGACGAGCAGCTGTGCGCAGATGAACAGCCACGCATTGACGAACAGTTGTGCATAGGCGCACAATTAGACGAAGACGAGCAGGAATGCGAAGACGGACAGTTTGTCCAAACAAGAGGTAAAGAAGCAACTGCAACCAACACCGAAGGAAAACAGACAACGGAAATGGACATCGACGCAGAGGACATCGAGCCACGACTAGGGGCAGAACCGGTGGAAATCGAGGATGAGCTAATGACAGAAGGGCCCATTATTGACCCCAGATGGAAAAGCCAGAAACGAAGGGCTACCCCGGTCGAAGAGTTGGAAACTGTAAAAGTCGACCCGAACCAAGAGGGCTTAGAACTCTTCATAGGGTCCGAGCTACCAGAGCCGTACAGGACCAACATGATTGAGTTTCTTAAAGCAAACCTCGATGCGTTCGCATGGTCGCATGCAGACATGGTGGGCATCAGCCCCGAACATGCCTGCCACAGACTCAACATCGACCCGAGGAAGAAGCCAATCCATCAGAAGAGGAGAAAGTTTGGGCCCGACAAATACGAGGCACTCAATGTGGAGGTTAAAAAGCTGCTGGATAACGACTTAATCAAACAAGCGTTATGCCCGCAATGGGTGGCGAATCCAGTATTGGTCAGAAAAGCGACTGGAGCATGGAGACTCTGCATCGATTTCACAGATCTCAACGTCGCCTGCCCAAAAGATAATTTCCCATTGCCTCACATCGATCAACTGGTTGATAACACCGCTGGACATGAGCTTCTCACATTCTTGGATGCATTCGCAGGATATCATCAAATAGCGATGCATCCCGATGATCAAGAGCATACGGCGTTCTACACCAACAAAAACTTGTTGTGCTGGAAGAGGATGCCATTTGGGTTAATCAACGCTGGAGCTACATATCAGAGATTGGTCAACAAGATGTTCGATGATCACATTGGGAAGACGATGGAAGTATACGTGGATGATATTGTTGTCAAGAGCTCCAAAAAGGAAGATCACCTGCAGCATCTAGCTCAAGTGTTTGAGATACTTCGAACATACAACATGAAACTGAACCCTAAGAAAAACAGTTTTGGGGTCCATTCCGGGAAGTTCTTGGGACATCTAGTCAGTCAAAGGGGAATCGAAGCAAATCCCGTAAAAGTGAAAGCGATCATGGAGATGCAACCACCCAGATCAGTTAAAGAAGTCCAACGGCTAACCGGATGCCTAGCAGCTCTGAACAGGTTCGTTTCAAGATCCGGAGATAAGTGCAGACCGTTCTTCGAAGCAATCAAGAAGGGAAAATTTCAATGGACAGACGCATGTCAACAAGCGTTCGAGCAGCTGAAAGAGTATCTCAGTGACACGAAAATTCTTGCCAAGCCAATCCCAGGGGAAAAGTTATACTTGTACTTGGCAGCTTCAGAAGTGGCAATCAGTTCAGTGCTCGTTCGAGCAGAAGGAAAGTTACACCTACCCATTTACTATGTAAGTCATGCCTTGCACGAAGCAGAACTCAGATATTCACCAACAGAAAAACTAGCATATGCGCTGGTGATGAGCGTCAGGAAACTTCGTCCATATTTTTTCGACCACCAGGTGGAAGTGTTGACAACGTTCCCGCTCAAGCAAATACTGCACAGACCCGATGCAGCTGGTCGGCTCCTAAAGTGGTCCTTGGAAATCAGTCAGTTCGGGATTTCATATGCTCCTCGAACAGCGATCAAGGGACAAGCCTTGGCAGACTTTATAGTCGAACTGACTTTCCCCCAAGATCCAACGAGAGGACATAGCCATCCCTGGCACATGTATGTTGACGGATCGTCAACTAATACAGCATCGGGGGCAGGTATAGTCTTGATAAGCCCAGATAGGCAAGTTTTTACTTCAGCAGTCCGGTTCGAGTTCATGGCGACAAATAATGAAGCAGAGTACGAAGCTGTGATCGCTGGATTACGCCTAGCACTAGCAGTTGGAGTTAGGAAGCTGCAGATTTTCGGGGATTCACAATTGATTGTCAACCAAGTTCGAGGGGAGTACGAGGCAAAGGACGAGAATATGGCCTTGTATCAAAAGATTGTTGCTCACCTGGCCTCCTTGTTCGAGCAAATATACATCGAACAGATACCAAGAGACAACAATGCTCAAGCAGATGCATTAGCCAGGTTAGCAACAAGCACGGGACCAGCAGAGTTGACAGGAGTTACGCTGACAAAAATGTCCAAACCATCAACCGAAGACTACAAGATGTATCAAGTCAGCGAAGATTTCGAAGAGGATGACTGGAGGATACCAATCATTGAGTATTTACAAAACGACAAAAAGCCAGACAATCCGTCTGAAGCTAACAAGTTGGTCAAGAGAGCAGCAAGATACGCCATGATGGATGGACAGTTGTACAAGAGAGGAATTTCACTCCCACTTTTGAAATGCTTGGCTAGGGGGCAAGGGCAAGCAGTACTGAAAGAAATTCATGAAGGCATATGCGGAAATCACGCTGGAGGACGAGCATTAGCGTATAAGACCATAAGACAAGGGTATTACTGGCCGACCCTCCTCCAGGACGCAATCAAAGTTGCCCGAACTTGTCACAGGTGTCAGTTGTTCGCCCCGAACATCCACAAGCCCCCGCATGAACTAATCTCTGTCAATAGTCCGTGGCCATTTGCGAAGTGGGGTATTGACCTCATCGGGCCTTTTCCGCCAGGAAAAGGGAATGTTCGATTCGCAGTGGTGGCAGTAGACTATTACACGAAGTGGGCTGAGGCAGAAGCGCTTGTGCGAATCACACAGGAGAAAATGATCAACTTCATATGGAGAAACATTGTTTGCCGCTTCGGGGTGCCTCAAGCGATCGTGACAGATAACGGAAAACAATTTGAAGGAAAAAAGATAAGAGATTTTTGTGAAAAGTGGGGAATGAAGAAACATTTTTCAACACCGTACCACCCCCAATCAAACGGCCAAGTAGAAGCAGTGAACAAAATAATCAAACATATTTTGAAAATTCGCTTAGCCGACAAACAGGGGAAGTGGTCGGAAGAGCTACTAGAGGTGTTATGGGCATACCGAGTATCTCACAGAACAAGCACAGGCGAAACACCATTCACAATGGCATTCGGGACGGAAGCAGTAATACCGGTTGAGTTAAAAGTCCCGACAAAACGAACAGCTGTGTTCGACGAAGAAGCAAACAACTCCGCAATGGCAGTAGAGTTGGACATACTTGAAGAAAAATGAATAACAGCAGAATTGAAAAATGCGATTTATAAGAAAAGAGCGGCGAAGTACTACAATTCTCAAGTAAAAGCAAGGGAATTCGAAGTTGGGGACTTAGTACTTCGAAAAGTTGTAACATCACCAGGAGTATTCGGCCCGACTTGGGAGGGCCCATACAAGGTGACGAATAAGTGGCACAACGACACATACGACCTTGAAGACATGGAAGGCAAGTCGTCCTAATACTCCTGGAACACGACTTTACTCAAGAAGTACTATCAATAAAGTCCTGTAAGTCTTAGAAGTTTTACAAGTAGCTTTTTGTAATTTTGAAACTTTTTTGCGCAAGTTTATATAAAAAACGAGCAGTTGTGCAGTTACTAGGCGAGCAGAATTGTATTTATGCAGAATTGTATTTATCTTTTGTCTTACTTTCTTTAAGATTTCGAGCCTTAAGTCCAAACTACTCAGTTGCTCGCCCAAAAAGTGCAAGTCTGTTATAAGACGAACAATAGAGCTAAATGCAAAAATAAGGCTAAGTCCATAATGGACCAATAGCCCACATTAATGCAAGGCCAAGTCCACAAACGACCAAAATGGCCCAAACAATTAAAGGTCAAGTTCTACAAGAACCAAATGACCAACTTAGAATTTTACTAAGTGTTTACCTTAAGAAAAAAGGAACACTTAGAAACTGTCATAAGCAAAAAGCAAATAAGCGAGCAACTAAGTAAGACAAACAAAGAGGCGAGCAATTAAGTAAGACAAACAAAGAAGCACAAATTTGTAGATTAGCAAAAGTGTTCATTTCATGGAGTCAAAATGTGTTTACAATGAGGATGAGCTAAAAAAAAAAAAAAAAAAAAAGAGAAGAAGAAAACATCTTATTGTAAATAAAAACTAAGTCTTCAAGAGGGAGGTGGAGGAGGAGCATCTGCAGTTCTGGTCGCCTGGGCACTCGGCTGCTCGCCTGGGGCACTTGTGCCAGCCCCATCTAATGGAGTTAGAGGAAGAGACACCAACCCTCCAAAGACCTCATCAGTGGCCGCCGCGCTGGTCGTCGCTGGAGCAGGGTCAGGCTGGCCGCCATAGGTAGGAGCGGCGATATCAACCTCTTCGCCAAAAACCTCTAGGGGAAAGCCCAATTCGGCTAGATCAGAGATGAACAAGGTGGAGCCAGGAGCAGGGGGGTAATTCTTGACATATTCGATGAAGTCTGCCTTCACCGCGCCACGAATATCTTGATTGTGGTCGTGGGCGAAGTGAACAGACCTCAAACATTCAGCAAATGCACAGATGTACCCAAAGTTGGTCTTATCCAACACTTCCTGCTCATGGACTTCATAGTCGATCATGTTCTTGCGCTCCTCCTCCAATCTTTTGATGTGCTCCTCGGCAACTAGCAGGCGAGCATCTAAGTCTGCTCGCTCCTTTTCAGCCCTTTCGGCTCTCAGATCTGAAGTTTGAACCTCCAACATCATCTTTTGAGCCTTGTCCAAGGCACTCTGCTCGCCGGCCAAGGAGGCCTCCATCTTACTCTCCATCAAGGCCAGCTCCTTAGCATGCTCGGCCTTGCACTCTTTGATGGCGGAGACTTTTTCTTCGTCCATCTTCTCCACGCGACGGCCCAAATCGCGGTTTGTTCGCTCGAGCTCCATGATTTGATCGAGCAGCATTTGAGACTGGACCAACTGATGGCTAGCATTGTACGCCATCAGGCGAGCATTATCGCTAGCAGATTGGTTAGAAACAAGAGTGTTCGTCGATTTTGTCCAGGCCCTTGGGACCATTTCAGCTGCCCGACGAACAGGAAGATCAGGGATGTCGCGAAGCGAAGAGGGGGCATTTTTAACAACGGAAATATGGTGGAGTGTTGCCCCTCGGCCAGGGTAAAGTGTTGGGTTATACCTAACGAACAAAAATAAAATGTTAGTAAGCGAGCAACATGGTGTTAGGCAGTAAACAACAAACAAGTCGGGGACGAGGGACTCACTTTTTGATTTTAATGGGATCCCAGCCCAAGTAGGAAGTATCTTTGGGATTGTCCCCTTTCTTAGTCGTCACCAAATTGGCGACCACTTGCTGTTCGTCCACTACTTCCAGCGAGGTGGATTTCGAAACAGGGGATCTTGGAGCAATGTTGCTCGCTTCTCCAACAGTCTTTGACCGCTTTGAGGCGCGATCATCTCCATGAGTGCCGCGAACATCATCGCCCCGCGGCGCTTTTTTCTTCTCCCTCTCCCTCTCCTTCTCCTTCCTTACATCCCGCGGAGAGGAGGTAGTTTTGGCCGCAGGCTTGCGGCGACCAGCTCCGGCGGCTGGGCGACCAGTGGGGTTCTCCCCTGCCCGGAGGCGCATGATGGCAAGGGGAGGGTCCATTTTCCTTCTTGAAGCTTCGGCCATCTGTTTTACTCGTCTGGCGAGCAGATAATATGATTCAGGCACAGCCGGGATAGCAACGGTGACTCGTTGATCTATCAAGAAAAAGACAAGGGTTAGGCGAGCAAGAAAAATAGGCGAGCAAGAAAGTTACCTTCGGGGATAGCAGCCTGAGCTTCGAGATGATGGGGACTCGTAATCAATCCAGCAAGTTTGCGACAATGAGCCTTTAAGAGATGATCTATGTCGCGACTAGCAGCGTCGCGAAGAGAAATGATGGCTAACGTGAAGAGGTATTCGTCGCTGATATCGGGATGCCCCCACTTCAAATTTCTCGGACCTGCAAAACAACGAAAAGGATTAAAATTAGTCCTACTTATGAATTAGCAAGACAAAATTAGCCCTACGTTTGATTTTTCCAAAGCCTTCAGGCGACATGATGCGCGCCTGCCCGCCAGCGAATCCCTCAGTTGCTCGCCAATCTCCACCAATAAAGAAGAATTGGCAATGCCAACCCTTAATCTTATTGGGAACACCTTCGACGAGTTTCAATCCGGTCTTCGCCTTAGCGTAATACCAGCCAGCACCGTCCTCGGAAATGGTCAAGGCGTAAAGGATCTCCGCGGTTGTTATCTTATTCTTATAGCCCTCAAGACCAAAAAGAGTCATGAAGGCTAGAAGAGTACTCCAACCATTTGGGGTGATTTGAGTGATCGCCAGATTCATGTCAGATAAGAAGCGGCCAATGAGCGGATGGACGGGGAGCGGAAAACCCGTGTTTAACACATCCAAGTTAATCGCCGTACAGCCAGGAGGGGGGCGATCAGCAGTCTCTCCTTTCTTCGGCACATACATGAAAATGTCGTAGGGGATTTTGTATGTTTCACGGATGCTCGCCAGATCACTTTCCACACATACACTAGCAACCTTGCTCGCTGTATAGTCCCCATCCTGAGCCTTCATAATTACCCTCGATGTGGGGGCAAAAGTCTTCGAATAGCGAGCAGAATAGTCCGCCCACTCGTTGTCACGAACAATTCCTTCCGGGATTCGAGATTCTGGTGTAGTTTGAGAGATGGAAAAATTGATTTCCTTTAAAAACTCCCAAGTGAGCGTATGACCTCCCTGCTCGCCAACTCGATGCTCGCCAGCAGTGTCAGCTTGATCGCCCTCAAGATCAATCGAACCCTCTATCTCTACGGCCACTTCTGCAGAATCTTCGCCAAGGTCGGAAGACGTTTCGGATTCGCGAGCAAGATGGTGAATCTCTTCTTGATCGCCAGAGCGATCAACGGCGCACATCTCTACCGAGCGAACAACGGAGCTCGCATCTGAGTCCGTGCCTTCATCCACCAATAACGTGCACGGATTGTTCAACAACGCTTGGCGAACAGATCTGCGCGGAGAGGCTATATTTACGGGTCGTTTTTCCGGGTTTCGCCCGGGTCCGGATTGGGAGGAACTTGAGGGGGAAAACTCCATTTAAAATAAGTGATGGAGGAATTTGGCTAGTTATGGGGTAGTATACGGATAATGACGCTGACGGAGGAGTTATGATGGCGACGGAATCAACAGAACGGCGGCGCGACGGCGGTTCACGGCCGGAATTACAGTCGAAGTTACGAGAAATACGAAAGAAAAAGAAAAAGTATACGGAATCGAAATTTAAAGGAAATACAAGACGAATTACCTTTGAAAACGAAGATCAAAGTGACACAAGAGGAGATTCAGGTACAAGAATCGCAAAGAAAGAAAGCTTCGAAGCATTTATCAATGGCGAAAATTTAAGAAATTCAGAAAGAAGAAAGAAGAAAGAAGAAGAAGTCGACGCCTATTTATAAGGATGAGGCTGGGGCGAAAATGCAATTTCCCCAAAATTCTGTAGGCCCCTATGGGTAAATTGGGGGTCGCGCGTGACTGACGCGACGCCTCGCATTCCGTGCCTCGGGAATCCAACCGTCGCGACACGAAAAGGCGTTCGCTACTGGTCGCGCGCGTGAGCTCTCATGCTCGTCTGTTCGCCCAACTGCTCAGATGATCGCCCATGTAGACATCCATGTTCCATTCTTGCTCGCCCAATTTTCAAAGAAATTATAGCTTGGTCCCAATTGATCAATCCATGCCCAACATGAGACCAAGCTAAGGGGCAATTGTTGATGGGCGAACAATGGAGTGATTAATAAACGAAACAATTATCATTAAGTTTGATAACAGGATAATAAAAGAAAGAAGCTAACAGCTTTGTGGAGCTAGCAGCTTTGTAAAGCGAACAGCTTTGCAGAACTGCTCTAATATGGTAAGCAAGATATTTAGGCGAGCAGCCTTGCAAAGAACAGTTGTGCAAGCAACTCAAGCCAAGATCAATTTGGGCGAAAAAATTCGTAATGGAGCGAGCAACATTGTAAAACAATCCCAAGCAAGGAGCGAACAGCTCGGAATGCAAAGGACCATGACATCTAATGAAGACGTACAAGCGAGCAATCGGTCACCGTCGAGAGCATCTCAGCAGTGCCAAAGACCAAGTATAACATTGGGAACTCCAAGAGTCACTAGCCTAGATATGGTCCAAGTGTCTTAACACTTGGCATCCATCCAATGAGCAATAGTGTAGATGTTGTACAAGTGTCCTAACACTTGGCAAATATCCAATGGTTAAGCCACCAAGATGGTGACACATGTCCTCTTTGTATGTCTATAAATACCCCATTCATTTTCATGAAAAAGGGGAGAAGAATTCAATACAAGTCCAAACTCTTGCAAAATTATTTCTTGAGCATTACTTAATCAAATCCCATAATCATTGATCTTGTTTGATGATCTTCATGGAGTAAAACAACCACTAATCATATTCAATCAAAAAAGGTCATCAACATATGGTTTACCCATCCAAATGTTAATAAATTTAATATATCACAACTCATCAACCAAACGAGGTCTTAGTATATATATTATTCATGCAGTAACACGCACAGCCCATATAGTAACACAAATTGGGAACGAAAATCTTAAATTATCACCCCAACCAAGCGGTCCTTATATCAGTTTATAAAAAAGTGTTTTGAAGTATTTTTCATTGTTTAATTTGCTCCCACAAAGTATAAAATTTATGTTTTGTAATCGACACATTAGTCCATCCTAGGCAAATTAGTAAAGCCAAAAAAAAAAAAAAAAAGGGCAGACCAGTAAGTGAGGCTAAAAGAAGCAAGGACGAAAATTTTGCGAAATTTCGCCGATATTTCGTCGAAATTTCAGTTTTTGGGAAGTCTCGATATGGATATCCACCGGAACGAGATTTTTTCCAAAATATCGGTAAAATATTGAAAATTATCGGTAAATATCGGGAAATATTGATATCGATGAGTTCAAATTTTACCAAATATCCGGAAAATTCGAGGAAATATCGGTAAAAATCGGAATTTTTTTAATCCCTTCTTCGTTTATTATCCATGAATATTATTTTAAATTTTGAGAAGATTTAGTTACTAAACCACCATTTATTCACAAATTTTGCAAGAAAAATGTTTCTTTGTATTAAATTATTATGAACAATTATTGTATCAATTTAGACCGCTTAAATATTTTGTTATTGATATATTTGCCTTAAATAATTCATTTTTTTTAATTTAAGTTAAATTTATATATATTATAGTTAGTTACAATATACCCTAAATTTTCATGTTAAATTTCCATCAATTTTCTATTTTTTATCGATATTCCGTAAATTTAAAGTACCGATATATCCACCGATATCGATATTTTCATCCTTGAAAAGAAGTAACAAAACTGGGAAAATCGAGAAAAGGAAAAATCAAAGTCTGAGCCGCATATGTTGTTACATTTGAAAATTACACATAATCCTCTCTCAAGAATAATTTTGAAAAAAAAAAAAAAACAGATGAAGCCCAAAATAGTCTATAATAGTGGTTGAGATTTATCCGACAAGAAAAAGGACAAGGATAATTCAATTATCTAAGTTGTCCAAGAAGCTCCTCAACTCCTGCAATCCTTCAGCAGAAATGCTCCGATGAACTCTTCCACGAGGCACGATCAAGTTGGGCGGCGGCTGTGGCCGGAAACAAACCACCACCACCGATAAATTATCCCCACTCTTCCTCTTCAGCGCCTCGTCCACAAGATCCTTACAACACGCCGTCGGATCATTGTGCTCCTGAAGCCTTCTCCGAGCAAAATCCACCGCATTTTGGCTCATAAACACTTCCCACAGCCCATCACACCCTATAATTAGAAACTCGTCTTCTTCTGTTAGTTTGGTGCTCATAACTTCAGGCTCTGCAGTTAGTGGACCATCTTGCCCTTTCAACCCTTCCATATGCCAGTCGCCTAAAGCACGAGCGACGTTCAGCTGTCCGTTGAGATACCCGTCGTACACATACCCGCCCGAGGCTTCTATACGCTGTCTCTCCCTCATGCAAACGGGCCTGTGATCTCTCGACATCTCGATTGCTTTACCCCTTCGACAGAGAACTGCCCTGCAATCTCCAGCATTCGCCACCACAAGAGAGCTGAACAAAGAAAACAATCAAATATGTTTCGACAAAAGGTATTGGTTATTTAATTAAATAGAAGGCATTGTTCGTTGTTACCTTCCGATCACAACAGCTGCCAATGCAGTGGTACCAGAAGCAAGATCTGCATCCAACAAGCAAGCATCTGCAAATGCAGCATCTGTTTGTAAAAATGCAGATGAAATTACTCTCTCAATCTCCTGTGGGAAATCTTCATCCTCAACAATGAGCCGAGGCAGATTGTAGCAGGTAAAGTCGGCCGCATGCTTTCCTCCATGTCCGTCAAAAACCTAACCAACGCACACATATATCAAAAATAAGATGGAAAAAAAATACCTCATTCACCCCATCTAGAAAAGGTTCCTTTCATAACAAAAACGCAATCCAGTAAAGAACCAAAAGCAACAGGTGGATTAGCATTCAAGGATTACTTACAAAGTGATCTTAGTAAAATCAATAGATTAAAATAACAATGTGAGACTGAGAAAGTGAGTATTAAGCTGGTGTTAAGAGAGTTACCCCATAGAATGCACTAGGCCTCTCACTGGAAATATTTAAACCATATTCATGCATCAAACTGTCTGCACAAACATACACATCTTCCATGCTCGAGCGAGAACCAATGTCTGCCCACGCACCCGAGCGAAGCAGGGGCATATATTCAGTATCACTATTGTCATCTCCACTCAACCTCAGGTCACTTGAAATAGCTGACGCCCTGGTCTTCACCTGCAACAGCTCTAGTCAGAAAAAAAATTCTGATATGGGTGCAAGATATAGACTAACATTACACCACAATAACAAATATGAAATACTCTAAATTCTCAGCAAAAGTAATATTCTCTGTTACAGATAAACATAAAGGAAGTGTAATGTGAAGCATATTTGAATCTATAAAGCTAATTAAAAAAATTGAATGTCCAATTAAAGAAAATTAAGAGCTTTAAAGGGCTTAGTTCAAAAGCGGCTATAAATTTTGAATCTATTACATCTCTGAACGAAGAAAATAGGAAGGTCTTAAGGGCACTACAATCACTCCCAAACTTACAAAATCTTCTTTCAAGAATATATTTCCATAGAAAAATCTAACCAATATAAATGTTCATTTACAAACCAGCCGGAAAGAGTAATTTTACACTAATAATTCCCCCTTTGGCCTGGATCAGAAATGCAATTGCATCTCACTACTGTGCAATTCCATGATCCTACAACCCCAATTCCAACGTTCCAGAAAAATACTCACAAAGACAAAATAATCATCAAATCCTAAACAATATCAATTACTTAAACAGCCACGGATAAGAAGAATCTATCTTTCTCAAATCACTCATTGCTTCAACACAACGCAATCCAACCAATACAAACTTTAAAACGAATTTAATAACAAAAGAAGCAAATTTAAACCGGAATTACCAAAGAGGGATGCCGAATAAGGGACTTGGCACCAGAGTTCAAGCAGTGTCGGTAGGCGCCTCGGCCGACGGCCAAGGGGTTAGGAATCGGCGGCCGTCCGTCGCCGGAGCTGCAGTTCCCGTCGCCATTGTTGATAATTACTCTACTGCCCTCCATTATAAATCTCAACCATCCCTCCTCCAGAAGAAGTTCCGAGGTTTTTGAGTTGAAACTGAAAACGAGAAGAAATTAGTGGAGAAAATCCAGTTCCAGCGCAATGGGGGAGAAAATTCGGGGCGTTTCTGGTACTAGGGTTCCGATTTGGGGGCTAGGGTTTGGAAATTAAATAAATATGGATAGAAAGAGGAGATCTGAGGGGGAGAGAGAGAAACGTTGAACTTTGGTGGCGTCGGGTCAGAGTTGGGGAATTCTGGCGCTGGGAGATTGCGTATTTATACGGGGGGAGAGGTAGTGTGTACGATGGAGAAACGTCGTCGTGTGACGTTTGGTGATTGACGTGTGTACCTTTTAAGGTACTTTGCGCATGCAGTTTTTTTTTTTTCCAAACGGCGCGATTTTCCAATATGGATTCTGATATTTATTGTTACTTATCTTTTGCTAGCATAAAGGTACACACATTTTGAGTAAAGTAAAAAAAAAAAAAAAAATCATTGTAAGTGTTTATACAAATCAATTTATTTTTAAATATGCAAATAATTTTGGAACAGATAAATATAGAAAAATGTGTGAATAATCATGGAATAGAGGTAGTATATATTTATATTTCTGGTAATCAAAAATATAATATTTTAATTTAGACGAAAATTTGTATGAGACCGTCTCATAGTATAAGATAACACAAATTAATACTCACTCCTGCCAAAGTGTTAATGAGTCAATTACCGAATTATACTCATTCACATTGTCTCATGCCATGAAGAAGTCTCATACAAGACTTACACTTTAATTTATTACTGCTCTCGTCTCTTAACAACTTTCATAATAAAAAATACTCCCTCCGCCCCACTATAAATTTCCTACTCTTCTTTTTTGGATGTCTCACTATAATTTTTTTATTCTATAAAAAGCAAAAAGCAATACTTCATATATTAATAAACAAATACTTTTTTAAACAACTACTCTTTACTTTTTCACAACTCCTCATAATTTTACATAAAAGTTAATATATAGTCCACCATATATTAATAAACAATACACTTTCTTAAACAAAACAACAAAAAGAAACAAGAAACTTATAACGGGACGGAGGGAGTAACATATTTTTTAAGAAAAAAATAGAGTATATGAGTGTGAAATTTAATAAAATAATGATACTTTGATATTTTATTAACTTTTGTGACTGTGAGACATTTCCTTTTTCTGGAGTGTAGAAGTGATTGTGGAAATGTGAAAGTAATTGCAAGACGTATAAAATTATTCATGATAAATTTATCGTTAAATTATTTTAAGGCGTTAAATATTTGATCAGGAGTATTAAAAATATCATCAGATTGAGATCAACGGTATTTATATTATTGGTCTAAAATATCAACAACAATTAACATATGATACAATTGACCTAGGTTCTTCATACCCCTTATGTGATTTTTAATAATTTTGATAAGATTTTTTATATTTTTCATTATAAGTTTATCATGAACAATTTTCATATAAAATCTACTCATATTAATAAAACTACGGAAAAACAACTATACCCTCTTAAATTAATTACTTATATACATCACCTTATGTCACTATATTTTTCAATAAAGACGAAATGATTAGTGTATCCTCAACTTTACAGTTTTTAACACTAATAAATATTTTTTTAATTGAAACTTGTTTTATTTTATTTGTTCAATCTAAAATGGGACGGAGAGAGTACTACTCCCTCCGTCCACGAAATACGGTCCTGTTACTTTTTGCACGGTTATTAAGAAAGTTGATATAATATGTAAAATGTAAGAATATTGTGTCAAATCAAGTACAAAATAAATTATTTTAAAAATGTTATGTGTGTATGTTGGAAAAGTAGATAAAGTTTATTCTTTTCATTTTAGGCAACAGGACTATTTTTCGTGGACGACCCAATAAGGCAACCAGGCCTATATTTTGTGGACGGAGGGAGTATATTTTATGAAGAAAAATGTATAGAAGCATTGATACATTTGTATATATTATTGTTTTGAAATTTAATTTTTATGTTGTTCATGGTCACATAAACTCGGATGGGGAATGGAACTGGAATCCTTAGGGGAATGGGGGATTTCTCAGTTTTAGAGGGACGAGAATGAGGATTGATACTCCCATCTTTGTGTGTCATAGTGTTCAGAGGGACGAAGTGGTTAGAGCTCCACTATCTATAATCGAAAGATCATGAGTTTGAGTCATAGCTTTATAGAAGAAGAAAATTAGTGTCATAATGTTAACATTCTTAATTATATATTTACTTCATCACATGAATAAAAAAAAAATTATTTGGATTAAATCTCATTCAAATCTGATAGCATATAATTTATACGCGCATGCAACTAGTGCAATTTTGATTATTCACTGTAACAAATAGAAGTGAAAAATATGAGAAGTATTACTTCACGTAAAAGAAAGTAATAGCTCGTAAGCTGAATAATATTAATATTTTTTAATATACAACTAATATTTTTTACCATATGGGTGATCGATTTTTTTATTTAAAATTAGACCGCTAATATGATGTAAATAATGCATCGAAATATTCTTCATAAAATAATAAATAACTTTATTACTCCCAGTATCTAGCACATATATTTTTATTTGTTTCAGAGGGTTGTCCATCGAATTTATTTGCATGTCCTTTATGGAGACGATTACTTTACTATTACCCTTTTCACCGTCATTAATTCCACAAATTGTAGTTAAACTTTATTTACAAATAATTAGCTTATTAATAAATAGACCAATAATATCCAACTTTTTTTTTCAATTAATTTGTGCCCATTTTTATATTAGCATGATTCATGGAAGGATGGAGTATAACATAATTTCAATTTTTCATATAAACTAAATAAATTATTGAATATATTTATGGGGTTATTTATTCAAGAAAGTGGAACAAAATTAGTTTGACATTTGCACAATTACAGTACACATGGATGGAACTTGGGTGCCATGTGTCTGCTGCTCGATCCCCTTTAAAAAAAATCTTTGATCTTTTAATTCATTTAGTGGGGATTCAGCTACATCGTACAAATATTAAAATTGCTTAAATAATAAAGTGATATTGTAAATTGCGTAATTTATTTATTAGCAGTATATTTGTAAATGTTAAGACTATTCACAGAATAATTATATTTCTATGTATAAAGGTCCCTATTCTAATATGTTAGGCACCAAAAATTTAAGGCATACAGATAGACCGTTGGCAAATCACTTTATTTTGAAACGATAGTCTAAGAGAACATGGCTTTTGAAATTATAAATATTAAATAATAATGTAAATAAATGTTGTGGATTCTTTTCCAAAAGAAGCTACTTTTAAAATATCAAACCTAGACGGAATTTTCTATTTGAAACCATGTGTAAATTGCCGGTGAAGAACATTGTGATACTTTTATGGCTATGGTTATTTACAGTCCTGTCTTTAGTTTATACACCCCATTAAAAGGTTTTCGAAAAAAAAATCCGAATATTTTGACAATTTTCGAAAAAAAATTCCAAAAATGCAAAGAGAAAAACACTAAACATATGAATTTTCGGACATTTTTTCAAAAATTTGTTAAATTTTTCGGAAAACAATTCCGAATATTTTTTTGGTTGGGTCTATTCACAAAACATGAGACTGTATTTAACTTGGGTACACTTTTATATTTATGGGCCTTGTGCTGACTAATTTCTGGGCCACCGCAAAAGATAAGCCCAGATCTTGTGGATATCTTAAATGGGCTTTTTAATAAGTCCAACGTAAAACCCGTATAGATAGGCATTACTTACCCAAAAGAGATGGGCCCTCTAGCCCATTCAATAATTCTGTTTTCTGGCCATCTAGGAATAGGACAACAATAGTCAATAAGTATGATAAATTATTATTATTATTATTATTATTATTATTATTATTATTTTGCGTAACATACTCCCTTCTTTATTGATTAATATATTTTAAACAGTTTTCAGCTTTTATTCACATTTTAACCGTATTCAGTCTCATAAAATCTATTATAATTTGGTACTTACCTTTGTTAATTAGACCTCTCACATATTTCCTTTTTTCATATAGAAAGATGTTGAAGGAAAGGGAGATGTGGGAGGGAAAAAGGAAACATTTTAGGCTGAAATTAAGAAATGCAATGAAAGAAGAAATAACTAATGAACGATTTTTTTATCATTATAAACTCATCTTTAATTATATCAAAAAAAAAAAAAAAATCCCAAAACTTGATTACATTAAAAGAAATCAATTAATAAAAAACGAAAATAGTAAATATATATTTTGCGTCAATCGTGATTAACTAAAATGAGAACCCCACCACTATTGGAAAGAGAAATAAGTAGTTGGATTTTCCTCCCAAACCATTGGAGAAAATAGAGGAGTTAGGTGGGACGACGAAAAAATCCAATTAAAAAAGGGAACTCTCAAGATTAAAAAAAAAAATGAAATACCAAAAGAATGTGTAAAAAATGACAGACAGAGAAGCGTTTGACAGTCAAATAAGCCACCTATGCATAGTTTTGCACGCTACTAAATATACATACACAAAACAAATAAATAAATCTTCAATTTCATGAGTAATCCCAAAATTATTTTGTCACTTTGCTTTATACTTGGTGGAGAAATGCAAGTGTCTCACTCTAAATAAATTGGAACGTGTACTTCATATCTACAAAGTATAATTTCTAAAAATTATAATCCCTCCGTCCCCTCTTATTAAGTTAATATTCACAATTATATTCACATCTCAAATATGAAAATAAAACATTCTCACACTACCTACTTTAATTCAAAATACTCTTCTTTTATTGATTAAAAAAGTCCATAAAGCAGTTTTTCTTAAAAATTTATGCCCACACAAGTGTGAATATTAATAGGGGACGAAGGGATTATACAATTTCCAAATTAAAAAGGCAAAAACTTGTATGAGACCATATCATGACATAAAACCATACAAATTAACAATTATCCCTACCAAAATGTTAATGAGTTAATGACCTAATTACACCCTGTTTTACTGTCTCATGTCATGAAACAATCTCATACAATACCTACTCAATTAAATATAATTTTTAATGGGAAAAATGCCTAAAATTCTAAAGAAAAAAAGGTATTGTTAGACGGCAAGCAAAAGAAAGATCTTCCTATTGAAGCCACCGTAAACTGACCATCAACATCATAAACTTTTAATTCCCAATTTATTCTGTATACCACTTTTATTCTCTGTATAAATACTCCCACTTAACCTTTAAAAAAAATATCTACATAAAATAATAACTCTTTTTTTTTTTTTTAAATAAAATGGCAATTTCAACTTATTGCTCCCTTAACCGTTTCCCTCCTCCGTCCTCAGCATCTCCCCCAATCTCAAAATATCCAGAATTTTCATGGTGAGTACATACATAATTAATTAATTAATTAATTAATTATATGTATATAATAATAATTGTTAAATGGGGAATATATTAAATCTGAATTTATTTATTAATTTTTTTATGCAGGCCTCCAATTTCAAAGGAAGGATCGTGGAAGGGGAAGTGTTTATTGAGCTTAACATGTGCGGTAATCGGATTACAAATCGGCGATTTAGCGGCGATCGGCGGTCAGGAAAGAGCGATCGCGATGGATTTGCAATTAGGATCAAGGGCGATCCCACGGTGGAGCGACAGAACGGCTTGCCGGCCGTGGCGGATCAATTCGCTCGAGACGATCGTGCCGGAGAACCTGCCGCGGCCGTCGGCGCGGCGGCGATGGGAGGCCACCGGCTTCTCGCAGGCTGCGCCGCCCGTGAAGGTTGGGGTCATTATATCCGGCGCTAAAAGTTGTTTCAGTTTGTAAGATTTTTTTACATTTTAGTTTTACTTTTACAGGGGAAAGTGAAAAGGAAATTATATACTGTACAGATTTAAGTTTATTTGAATGAAATATCAGTGACTAATTATGTTATTCGAGACTGAGGATAGAGTTTGATTCGATTTATTAACAAGTCTAAAAAGTCCTTGTACATTAATTTGAAATACATTAGAATTTTCATTACAAATAATATATAATAGTCTAGATAAAAAAAAAATTATAATATTTTATAGTATAATAATATCAATGAAAATAGGTAATAATATCGATTTTATACCATAAACAAATTTCTTACGAGTTGCCCTCAAGCTAATTTGTTAATAAATTGTGTATTTTACGAGTCGATTCAAATAAATGCTCAATCGGTGGCCCATTTATTCAAATAATTGAAATTTTAATTTTTAATAGTCCCACAAAATATGATTGGTTTCATTATTAATTTATTAGTACAGCTTCAGTTAGTACTTACAGAATGAAGTACACGTAGTACAAGTTAATTTATTTTTTTTAAATCGTGTGTACTTGAAAATAAATATATTGAAGAAACTTCTATTCTTATACGACTGCAAAAGTACAATGGCCATCTACAATAGCCCATTAAATATAATTAAAGTTAACCCACTTATATTTAAAATTAGCCCATTAAGAATACAGCTCAAATATAGTCCAATGGTTCATCAAAAGCCCAACAAATGGCCATCAAATTTAAAGGCAATTCAACAAACCCTTAGGCCTCGTTTGCTTGGTGGTATGTGATTAGAAAGGATAGTGTAAACAATTATTAATTTGACAAATTTTACTTGTACATCTTTCATTTGGTAAGTAATTTGTTAAACCCTTTTAACTTTATTGATAAATTTGTAATTGTCATTTTTACCCTCCATACATTGCCATATTTACAATTTTACCCACTTTCATGTTTGATCATTTCCTTCATCTTCTCCGACTCCTTCATTCACCACGTCGACGTTGATGGTTTCATATACAACAAAGTTAACTAACCATTTAATCTGATTTTTCGTGCCTCGGTGAACTATGTAGTCAGGTTCTTAATGGTGAAAATTAGTATAACAGAAGGCATAAGCCATAAAAAGTTTATGTATTCATTGATCAAAGGTACGCATATACAATATTTAAAAAGAAATAAGTTGCCATAAGATCTGAGAAATTTGTTAATTAAGGGATCACCGCACTACAAAAAATATGGGTTTTAGTGACGAATTTTTTTGGCACTATATTTTTAATTTTTGTCACTGAAAATAGTTAGTGACAATTTTGGAGGTTGTCGGTAGATTGTCACTATAAATAGTGTCACTATAAGATTAGTGATGAAAATGTTTTACTTGTCACTGTAATTTGTTTCTAGTCACATTCATAATTTGTCACCAAAGCTTATGTTTTAGTCACATTTTTTTATTGTCACTATTCTTCTATGTTTTAGTCACATATCTTTGATGTCACTATTACATAATGTTTTAGTCATATTTATTTAGTGTCGCTAATATACATTGTATATAGTTACAAAACGCAGCATGTCACTATAATTAAGATCTTTAGTCATAATTGGTTATCATCACTAAAAAAAATGACATAGTTGCAAACAAAATCATGTCACTATAGTGAAAATAATTAGTCACGCGGGATTGTATCCGCAACTATAATTTCTTGCAAGTTGTCGCTATTTTTGTGTAATTTGTCAACATATATTTATCACTAAAGTCTAGAAATTTCATCACAACACATACATTTCTATAATAATATTTTAAATTCAATTCAATTAATAATGATAATAATTGTGAGAATAGCATTACTTTAAAATAGTCACTAATTAAGATGTCAGAACCTAAAATCTCATTAATAGTATTTATATTTTATATTAGAAATTTTAGTTAAACAATAATAATATTCTACGATATTGTGAAAGTTTTATTTTCATTGCATGTCTATTTATATTTTAATATGAAATTTAAATGTTATGAACATATAAGAATTAGATTTCTCAAGCTTGTTCCATCAACACTTTATATAAAAACTAAACACATGATTAATATATAAAAGCCAAGTACATAATGGAAATTTAGAAATTTAGATTACATCAGTAGGTACCTGAAAAACTATACATGAGTGTAAAGTATATAAAATATATACAAATGAGAAAACTAAAAAGTATTACATGATATTAATAGCCTCATCAAGTTGATTAAATTCCATCTATAAACTGATATTCGTCTGTAGCCTTTGTGCTTTTCCTGTAATTCTGTAAAAAAAAAAAAAAGTACTATTTAGTTGCAATAATAAACAAAATACTCAAATACATCACACCAAATAACATATGCACCTATTTTGCACTTCAAACAGAAAAAATTAATATTCAGATCAAATAATTAAAACAAAGATAAGGAGTGTTACCCTGATTAAACTTCCAAAGCAACTCAAACTAAATGAGCGCCAACCTCCAAACTCGAAATATTTTCCTATAAGATGGAAGCAATCAATATCGAAATGACCAAAAAAGAAGAGGACATATTAAACATCAAAACACAAACTGAAATGGACATCCCAAAAGAAAATACTCTCGCTAAGAATTTTGAAGAGTAAATTAAAACAAGATCCAGTATATTCTATTTAAGTTAACTATAAATAAAAACAAAACCAAATCAAGCAAATATTAGAAAACCAACAAAGAAGCTAATCCTACCATGGATCTAAACACGAATTAAAAGACAACGTTCATATATCATCTATTGCAACGAAAGATGGTTCAATAGTATGTAAGATCTTGAAAAATCTATCAATTGCACTATTGAGAGTATTAAAAAAAAAAGATAACTGTATCGAAGAAAAGTTGTGAAAAAACTATCAATTGCACTATGGAGAGTATTAAAAAAAAGATAACTGTATCGAAGAAAAGTTGAGTTGAAGAATGATATTATGTCTTGAAACTATATAGTTGATCAAAATGGTGAAGCGATTTGAAAAATAAAAATTATGGAGGGAACTAAAAAAATGTAACAAAGAGGGAAATACAAATAACTACGGAGGGAATCAGAAGAAATTTGGTGCATAAGTTTAGTGGCGTGAAAGAAGGAAATACAATGTGGTTGATGGTTATTAGAACGTGTCATATACGTGATGAATGAATGTGGCAATTCTTTTTTTTTTTAACTTCTTCAAACTATATAGATTTGGTCTTTCCACCGCTATTCAAATTTAAAATAAATAATTTGATATTAAAATAAAGATTACTTAATCAAAAAGTTAAATATTAAACATCCATGGATTAATAATTATCAAAATTATTAATTATAGATAATATATAGACAAAATATTATATAAAAATAATTCATATCAAATATTATAATTGATTAACGTATCATAAAAAAATTAAATATATTTCAATTGATTTGATTCTATTCTAAAGTTTAAAATATTAAATATCAAATGTATTCGATTTGATTATCTATACAAATTAATATTAAGAATTATATATATTAGATTTGATTTGGTATTCAAATTTGAATATTAAGAATCAATCCAATTTAATATTAGAATTTTCAAATATTAAGAATCAGAATTCAAATATTAAGAATCAAAGTGGCATTTGAAACCTAATAATTCTTTTGTTTCGAAATAAGTGTAATTCTAAAAATTTCGTATTAAATTAATAATCATAAAATTTTGATTAAAAGATTTATTATATTTTAATAATCAATCTCTAATAGATCTCTTATATCTTAAATTAGAATTAGGGATAAATTAGGGGAAAAAAATTGAAAAAAAATAGCTATTAATATATTTATGATAGATTTTAGTTTTAATTTATTTTTAACTTGGATATATTAATTAAATTCAAGGTAATTTTCTTTTTACGTATTCTAGTTATTTTTTAACTTGGATATATTTTCAGAATTTTAAAATTTATATTATAAATTTCAAATTAATTAATATATAGAGAGAGATTTTAATTCCCATTCTCTTATATTTGAATATTAAAATTTTAAAAGTTAATGATAATTTTAAATTGTCAAGTTCTCATATGCACTTGGTGTACGGTATACTCATTCAACAATTGAAGTTGTTTACACCGAAAAGTATAGGCTGATTACACTGAAAAGTGTGGGTTGATTACATTGGAAACTTTTCAGTGTAATCAACCTATACTTTTCAATATAAATATCCTCAACCAGAGTATATATAGAGTGAAATTGGTTCATACATGAATTGTTGAAAGATATTAGTTGTTTTATCTAAAGAGTATTAGTTGTTTTCACTGAAAAATATTAGTTATTTTTATTGACGAGTCTTAGTTTATTTTCAGTAAACAACTAATACTATTAAGTTAAAACAACTCATCCCATTCAGTGAAACAGCTAATACTCTTCAGTGAAAACAACGAATACCCTTTATTGATTTATGTATGAACTATTTTTTCACTCTATACTTTGTCCCTCAACTATTGAGTGAGTGCATCGTGCACCAAGTGCACAGGAGACCTACTCTTTAAAATTATTATAAAATTTTCTCAAATTTTATTTGTATTTATTTTTAAATATGTTTTACTTTTTTTAGTGGTTATTATGTGACTCAAGTGCATAACATGCATTTAAATTTGAGTACGTATAGGGTGAAATTAGTTCATACATGAATTTTGAAGGGTATCAATTTCTTTCACTAAAGAGTATTAGTTGTTTTCACTTAAGAGTCTTAGTTTATTTTCACTGAACAACTAAGATTCTTCAGTAATAACAACTAATACTCTTCGGTGGAAACCATCAATACTCTTTAGTGGAAACAAGTAATGTCCTTCATTGGTTTATATGTAAACCATTTTTCCTCTATACTTTGTCTTTAAATTTTGGGTTCAATTTCAAATTAATTTTAACTTTTCAAAGTCCAATTTATCTAATGAGTTTTGAAAAGTCAAAATTAATTTGAAATTGGTCTCAAAATCCAAGTGCATTCTATGCACTTGAATGCATACAAGAATTTTTGTGTTTTTAATAATTTTTAAATTTTTGTTTGTCTTGAGTATGTATACAATAATTTGTGAAATTTTTATTTGATTTGTTAATATAATACTATATTGAGACAATACTTTTACTTATTTCATTATTTTGAAATTAACTTAATTATTTTTATAAATAAATTTTTAGATTTCTAAAATTTTGAAATATCTGTAACACTACTTTTAGTAATTTTCATATTAATTGAACAAATTTTGATCATTTTGGGTTCGTTTAAAATAGTCTTCAATCTTCAAAATATTGGATTTATCTTATTTATATATTTTTTAAAATTAGGTCAAAGTTTTATAAGATTTGACAATTATACAAAATTTAAGTCTTATTTATTTAAATTTCAAAATTTAAATAATTTTCACATTTTTTGGTTATTTTTATATTAATTAAAAATATATATAATTTTTATATAAAAATAACTTTTAATAATATTAATTTGTAAAAAAATATTCCTTTGTAATTTGTACGCATTGTATTTTTTTTATAACATCTCATTATCACTTTTCTATATTAAACTATCTTTTAAAAAAGAAAATTAAAAAATAAATAGAGATAATTTCAGATTTTGTTATTATATGTAATTCCAATAGTGACAATTTTTATTTACAATATACAATGCTTATTAATATAATTTATGTTATTTTGTAACATGACACATTATTGTCACTGTATGTGTATTTTTAGTGACAAATATTTAATAAAATATGGACAATATAATTGTTGCTAATTATCTCAACTTATGTTATTTTGTAACACAATGAATTGTTGTTACTATGCATGTATTTTTAGTGACAAATATTCAATAAAACATTGACAATGTAAAAAGTTATCATAAATTATCTGTACTTACGTTATTATGTAACATAATGAATTAGTGTCACTGTTTGTATATTTTTAGTGACAAATACTCAATAAAATATTGACACTATACAAATATGTCACTAGTTATCTCAACTTATATTATTTTGTAACATAATAAATTAGTGTCACTATATGTGTATTTTTAGTGACAAATGTTTAATAAAATATTAACAATCTTTAAAGTTGGTACTAATTATCGCAATTTATGTTATTCTGTAACGTAATAAATTGTTGTCACTACATGTGTGTTTTTAGAGACAACTATTTAATAAAATATTAACAACATAAAAAATTGTCACTAATTATCTCACTTTGTAACATAATAATTTTTTGTCGCTATATGTGTATATTTAGTGACAAAATTTCAACACCACAAAAATATGGTAATTTAGAGAGGGTTTTGGAGAGGGTTTTGGAGAGGGAATTGAGTATAGAGAGGGTTTTGAAGAGGGAAATTTTCCCTCTCCAAAAGGCTCGTCGCAAACCTTTACACGAGGGAAAATGCATTCCCTCGAAAAATAAAGAGGGTCTTGGAGAGGGAATTTTGTGTGGGAACGGACGAGGGAATTTTCCCTCGAGAAAAAACCCTCGGCTATACCCTCGTAAAGGGCGAGGGAAATAACCCTCGGGAATGCTGCACGAGGGAACATTTCCCTCGGCACCTCTGACGCGGCGTGCAGGTACTGGGCGAGGGATTAATCCCTCGACTGACGTGGCGAGGGAAAATCCCTCGTGAATGCCCTCGTGTCACCTACATGCATAATAAAAAAAAATTCGTGGGTTTCGAACCCACGACCTCAGGCCCGAGCCACACCCGCGAAACCACTAGGCCACCACCCACCACACCATTTTATACGCGAAATGTCATATTTACCCCCTACTTGAGGGCTGTAAATGGCGAATTTTCGCCCCCCAAAGGTTTCGAACACGCGACCTCCATGTATGCGGAGGCCTTGCGTGTTTCGCCATGCCGCTCGGGCAAGGCTATTTACTTGTTATGTTTTCAAGTGTAATATATATGTTTAATATATTTTCTGTTATATATTTTAAATATAATACTACTTAATATTAATTGTTTTTTATATTTTATATGAAAATTATCATTACATATAAAATTAAACTATCACTTGTATATATTATTAAAAATCAATATAATTTTAAAATAAATATCTTTTAATTATTTTTCACTATTACACATATATTGATTGTTTTTGTTTTTAAAAATAAATATTTTTTAATTTATTTTTACTATTTACTAATGTGTGTACACATATACACATATATTGATCGTTAATTTTTTTAAAAATCAATAAAATAAAATAAAAGTACTTTTTAAATTCATTTTCACTATTTACTAATATATATGTGTACACATATACACATATAAAGTCTATTTTTTTATTAAATCAATAAAATTTTTAAATAAATATTTTTGAATTTTTTTTCACTAAAATCAATAATAATAATAATAACAAACCAACATATATAGTTCCAATTATATCCAGACATAACAATTAAAATATCCACACATGCTCAAATATCCAGACAATTAAATCTAAATAAACAGTAAAATCTTAAACCAACATATATAGTTCAAAAACACGATCAAATATTCATGACATCTATCTCACATCATCATCATCATCATCATCATCACCACCTCTTTCATTTCCAGAATAATTACCCCTCGGAGGGTAACCAGAATACTAACCTCTTTCAAGTAGGTCTATAAATCCAGTTGGAGATATGGAATTACGACGAGACGGGGAAGGACCAGAAGCTGGAGGACGAGCAGGAGAGGCCTGAGGATAAGGGGCGGCGGGAAAACCACTAGGAGGAACGGGAGGAACACCACTAGAAGGACCGGTGGGAGGACAAGGGGCGTAACCAGGGGCGGGAGGATAAGAAGGATAAGCTGGGTAAGGAGGATATGAAGTAGCTGGTTGGGAAAACCCACTAGGTAGGTTTCCCTGATGTCCTTGCATCCACGCCATCATCTGGTTGTGCACTTCCTGACGCAAATTTTCGTTATACTGTCTCTGTTGCTCCGCCAGCATTCTTTCATATCTCGCGCGCTCTTCAGCCAACAAGCGATCAACATCTCTTTGGTCATAGCCGCCAACGTGTGTGCCAGATGATGTCCCGCCTGGGCCAGATTGTATGCGCATCGTCTTCATTTGACCGAGACCCCTAACTTTTCCGTGTTCTGGCCTCACTGTCTCAGCATACGCTTGACTCAATCGGTTCAAGCGCTCATCTTCGTCCGCTGAAGGCGGTAATTGCGAGACTCGTTCCTCCACGGAGCCCTAGACATACAAAATTATGTAAATAAAAAAGTATATAAATGTGTTATTTATATTATTAATGTTAATGTAAAACACTTACAATTATTTCAGCAATTCCCCCATACGTGTACTCCCCTTCCCCACAGTTGTGGAAATGTTGCACAATTTCCCATTCAGTTGGAAGCCGGTTATATTTCTTCTCCTGTATTCCAAAAAATTCGGGTTATATATAATAAAGTAATTAAAATCTCCCTATGTTGTAGTGCAGGATTAATTACTTACGTATTCCTCAGTCCATTGTGCAGCTCCTTTTGCCCCTCCTTTGTGTTTTGAGGGGCCTCTTCCTCCGACCGAAGATAAGCGGTTTGTCCTACACTGGTTGCTTTTGGCAATAACTTCGGGCAATTGCCAATACTCGAGTAGTGCAGTCCAGAATGTCGGCTCCCACGGTGGGGTTTTTCCTTCACGTCGATGGATCCTTTTCCAAAGACTGAGGAGATCCGAGAATCGGTCTCTACACCTCTGGATGAACAACTTTTTAATTACCACCGTATTTTCTGTCGTCGGATCCCAGTAGGTCTCCCTCTGAAGAAAATATATACAATCACGTTTATTTTAATTAAGTAAAAATGTAGACATACATATAATACTACATACTTAACAAAATTAGCAATTACCTGGAATGTCTCCCACCACTCTTTCCTCCTTCCTTCTGACACCAGCTTATAAGTGAAACCGCCCATCTCCATTCGACGGGACATGATGTTCCGAATCAACCTCGAAACAGCATTCGAGGGCATCAATCTGTAGAAACTTTGTTTCACACATTGATATATATATTTTAATAAAATTAAATAAAAAAGACAAAGTTATATTTAACATACACATTGTGATATGTATAGATGCATAGCCGGTTCGGACGAGCTGCATGATTGGTGAGCTCTTCTGCAGTTTCCGGAACGACAGGGTCATCCTCAACGATATCTGGTTCTTCATTCTGATTCTGCAAATCAGGAACCGGTACTCTTTCGGTTTGGGAGGAGGATCCCCAAAAGCTGCGTCGACCTGTATTTGTTTCCGATGTTTCCATCTGTATTTAACAATTACGTACAGTTATAACATGTGTACAATATATTTTGGTTGGGACAACTAAAAAGGGTTGTACCGGTTCTCTCTCTTGGTCCGACTCTGGTGTACGAGAGGACGATCGCCGGCCACCGAACAAGTTACGGATACTTCTACCTCCAACCATCTATATACATAGCAATTAATACATTAAGTAACAATATAATGTAAAATTAAAATATGTATGTACATAACAATTAAAACAAGCAAACACATCAATACATCAAACAAACACAACAAATACAGAATCCATTAATTAATTAAAACAAGCAAACACATCAATACATCAAACAAACACAACAAATACAGAATTCATCAATCTTCTTCATCTTCTTCTTCATCATCATCTTCTTCATCTTCTTCATCATTTTCATCATCTTCTTCATCATTTTCAACATCGCGTCTAGCGGGTTTGAACCGTGGCCGACCGCAAAACTTACAATATTCAAGATCGCTGTCCGCACCCCAATATAACATACAATTCCCTGCACAACAGTCGATCCTCTCCACAGGAAGCCCCATCTCACCCATCAACTGTTTGCTATCGGAAAACTTTCTGGGCACCAAATTATCCGGAGGACATATCTCACGAACCAGGTCAACGATTTGATTATAACCCCTTTCAGATAGTCTGTTTTCAGTTTTAATGTTCAGCATACGGGCATTGAATGATAGTTGCGAGTGTGAATCGCATCCAGGATACAAATCCCGATCCGCTGCACGAAGCATATCATAAAACTGTGCAGCATACTGATTAGGGGGTTCCTCAACAGGCGGCTCATCATCCACATTTCCAAAGTGAGGCCCGGAAGTTAAGTCTGTGACCATATCGTGGTACGAGCTAGATCCTGCTGTCTCATCGACCGGCCTGTAAGAAGCCGACGCCAGATCATTGTATTGATGCGGAATTTGACCCCAATTTTCCTCACCGTGAAAAACCCAATTGTAATAATTTGGCATAAAACCATTTCTGTACAAATGAGCTTTCACGTCATCGGGGTACTGAAACGTCTTGTTCCTGCATCTAAATTTGTTGCAGGGACACCTAATCTTTCCTCGATTCATCCAATTGGGGTTACTAGTGGCGAAGTCTACGAATGAATCGAGTCCACTAATAAATTCAGGAGCTATCATGCCATTAATCGATCTTGGACCATACATCCAACGTAAACGGCTTGAATAATCCATATCATTAATCTGTACATATTATTAATTTAATATTGAATAATCAAAAGCATATATACTTTTAATTCTCCTATTACATTAATTAATTAATATATATTTTCTAAAAATTTTGGCAGAGTTTCGTTTAGTTTTATCGTATTCCCCAATAAATTAAAATCCTAAAGTGCATCTATTTTCGACTTTATTAATTAATTAAATTAATAAGTCGAAACACACATATTCTACAAACGTGCATATATATCCATTAACACTAACTCCAAAGTATATTACACAAAAAACATATAGCTAAATTATTTCATTATTAACATAATTAATATATATATACACTATATATTATATATGTACGTATATAGCACATGCACATATATATATTAATTAATTATAACATTATATGCCAATTAATCATTAATATTAATTAATAATCACATCTTAATTATAATTAAATTAAATAATTAGCTATTATTCTACACATTAAAAACTAATACTAAATAATTAAACAACTTTCACCTCATTTATATATATACCTAGCAAAATGCATACATGCATATATATATAAATTATAAATATTAATTAATCGATTAAAACAATTTTTTTACCGTAGAAATCTTCACATGAACACGTAGAGCAAAATTCAAGTATAGAGTAGTAGACTTACCGGAATTTCGGCTCGATTCGGGGCGGTGGTGGTAGCCTTGCTGTGGAGCTTCTTCTTCCTCCCGCAGCTGTTGCTTCTTCCTCAATAATGTTGGGTAGGTTGAGCTGCAAAGGTGGTATTTATGTTGTGTTGGGCGAGGGTTTTCACGAGGGAAATACCCTCGACAACCCAAAATTCTGACACCCCTGCATGCATGTACAGAGCACTAATTCGAATTTGGTGAGGGAAGTAAACCCTCGTGAAAGGGAATCCGAAGTTAGGCGAGGGAAAAATCCCTCGTACAATTGTCGACCGCCTATTTCCCTCGTCCCTGTCCATGTGTCAGAAGCAGGCGAGGGAAATTCCCTCGTGAAGTTGCATAGGGCAGAAGCCCTCGTCTGTTCCCTCGTGACATGTTGTGGGCCCCACAAATCCCTCGTCAAATCCCTCTTAATTGTCTAGGAAAATCATTTCCTCGCCAAAGCCCTCGAAATTTTTTATCCCTCGTAAAAATCCTCTTTAAACTCGAGGGAAAAATATCCCTCTTCAATTTCCCTCTTTAAATAGGCTTTTTTTTGTGGTGCAATTATCACTATTAATTTTGTCACTGAACATGATTTTTTTTTGTAGTGCGAGTATCTTGTGATTTGATTTGAGGATATCCATTAAAGGGCTTGAGCTTTCCCAGCAGTTTGCATTTACAAAAGAATGAATTAACCATTCAATGTGGATCTTAATGCCTCGAAATTGGAAACTCCGAAGCAAGGCGATGAAACCAGAATCTCAAAAATCAATCTGAATATGTAGATTATATTTTTCTTACTGAAAAATTGAACTGTTATGAATCGAGCGATAAGGAATAAAGAAACCACCCACGATGGAAACTGAAAGTTCCAATTACAATACATAGCAATATTCAAATCGAATTTGAAATCAACCATTTAACTCAATTAATTCCAATATTAAAAATCGCCTGGAACACAACTACCTCAAATCCGATGAAAACTAACATATACGAATCGAAATCAGAATTTGAGATCGAATCGAAAATATTAAACAACCCCCAATCCTAAGAAAATGCAAATCTCTCGATGGGAACCAGGGTTATGGAATGGAGTTGTGTAGCTTTGTGAATTGTGATTTTTAATGAAAATATTTTGTAAAAAAAACATGATAGTGATTTCTTCAGATTTTCATCGGCGATTCACTGTAATATCTTCAAGCCTTGAATCTAGCAATCCAATGTGATAGAAATAAATTTCTTAGTGGATAAGTGAGGGTCAAATATGGAAAAATATATTTTAAAATCTATAGTTCTATGAATACCACGCAGATAGAATGGATCCACTATCATATGAATTGGGTTCAGTGGAAACCGGGCCTTCATTATTTAAAGGGCCGATGTGTTTATACATATAACCTACCAAACATCATATTAGGTGTGTTAGTGTATCTAACACTCACTAATAACCCCTACCAAACGGTTCGTTAGTCTACTTTGTTAATAAGCCGTCGGGATCCTCCTTTTTGTATTTCTGTTAAAAGTTGGTAAAATAAAGCAATTTCATTGTACACCTAATAGGGGTGTGCAATGGTCGGTTCAGTCATTGAATCGGACCGTATCAGCCAAATTGAACACCAAACCGAAAAATTTTTACGAACCAAAAATCGAACCATATTTTCAAAAACCGTTCGATCCCAAATCGAAATATTTCGGTTCGGTTCAGTCCCAAACCGTACAAACCGAAATTTTCTATACTTTTCTTTTTTAAAATCAGCTTAATTTTTTTTAGCAACGACACACATGTTTCATTCAATTATTTACAACATGTCAACATCTAAATACTAATTTAAGCAAAGATGCATCACTAACCCTACTACATAATCCAATAAAAACATCAACATAATAGTTTCCAAAATCTAAGTAACAATTTGAAAAATATAATAACCACAAAACACCACTCCTCAAGTATTTTATGTAAAATACAAATCAACTCAAGTCTTTTATGTGTGAATCTAAATTATCTAATATTAACATTATTATATTACATTAGAATATAAGCTATTAAATATTAATTTAATTAGTGAATATTAATATTAGGGGAGAGCAAAGTTCGATTAAAACCGAGCCGTACCGAGCCGAAATTAATATAAATATAATATATTATTATTATTATTAAAAATATTTCGGTTTGGTTCGGTCTATATGGTTTTTAATTCGTAAAAACCGTAAACCGAACCGAAATAAAATAAATTCAAATTTCAAAATCGTAAACCGAATCATAAACCAAAAACCAAACCAAAATTCATATTTCGGTTTGGTTTGGTCGGGTTTTTCGGTTCAGACCGTATTTTGCACACTCCTAAGAGCTAATTCACTACTATCATTTTACTGTATAACAATTAATACACTTGAATAAAGCATATATTTTTATGAAATAACTAGAAAATACAACCAAAATACAGACACTCAGTTGCATGGTAAAATTAATTAATAAAATACATGTGTGTTATAAATTTTTTATTTTTTGTTAGAATTCGTTTATTTTGATTAAATGTCGTGCATTTACGTTTAGCATGCTTTACCGGGGGAAATGGTTGCTACATTTGATTTACGACACATTATATATAAAGAGTAGTTCTAGACTGTGCACTTGAATACATAACATGTACTTAAAAAAAATTTGTTTTTTTTTTTGTTTTTACCAAAAGCAGATAATAATAATATCTTAAGAAGTAATTAGTAATACAATATCGATCACTATTTACATATTAATTTGAAAAAAAAGCAAAATCTCACCCAATTAAAATTTCAAAATAAAAAATTATATTTTACTGTGCTTTATAAAAGTTTCATTTAATAACTTTAAAGTTATAATTTCCGGCTCACACCTAAATCACAAATCAAGCTTGGACTTAGTACATGGCTGTGTGCTACCAATAGCTTTTCTCTTGATTTTGCAATGAGTGCTTATTGTTTCCAACTTATTTAATGAATTTAATTTTCTTATACAAAGATCGAATTTAAATGGGCGGGGGCCCATGACTCTGCCTAAAATAGTTGTCAACTATTCCCATTATAATATGCACCTATAAATCTTCAACTTGAATCTTATTTTTATGTTATTAATGATCATTCCATGCACGTGTCACTGCCACCGGACGGGTCCGGGGTGGAGTTGTCACCTTCTACCACTGGTATATCGATCGTAAATATTTCTCCCTCCGTCTCAGTCTAATTTGCACGTTTACTGTTTTCGCGTGTTTTAACGAACAAGTTTTTTATTAGTATTTAAAATGATAAAATAATTTTTAAATCACTTTATAATAGAGGAGATATAGATCTATCAAACTTTACCTTAAAAAGTCACTTTATCATTTCAAATATTAATAAACAACTTGCTCGTAAAAACACGAAAATAAAAGTAGTGGGACAGATGGAGTAATTTCTACTCCCTTCCTCCCCTCTTAATCTTCACATTTTTTTAACATTTTCTTATAATTAATTTTCACACAAAAAAATATAGAAATAAATCACTTTTACAATAACTATTTTATTTTAAAATATTCTTCATTCATTGATAAAAAAACCAATAAAATATTTTTTCTTAAAAAAAATATGTCCACACACCTGTGAAAATTAGGAGGAAACAGAAGGATTACAAAGTTTGACTAAAAGTCAATGACGCGAGAAGGTTTTTTTATTTGATTTAAAAAAAAAATTGCATTACATTAGCTTACTCGTATGTATATACATTAATACATACACACGCTAGTAATTAATGGTGGTAAGTAACCCAATCCCCCCGAAAAAGTTGAAAAAAATGGGTGACGGGTGAGTAATGGTAGCGAGTCATGATTTAAATGCAAAGAACAATTTTATACAACTTAAAAAAAAAAAAAAAAAACGGGGCAAAAAGTCTTTTTCCTAAATGAAACTTTACTTACAAGACAAAAGCTGGTGTGGAATCTTTCAAATATCATTATTAGGTGTTCTGAAAAAAATTCACCTTAAAGTTCAAATTTATAGAAGGGCGTAAAATTAATTCATTTAGTTACACTTCCCTTAACACTCCCCCACACTCATGGGTCAAACTCAATTTTCCCTCTTTGAGGGCCAATGAATGGTCAAGTTGCTTTCAACGGGAATCGAACCAAAATTTTTGTCCGGACATGAGTCTTGTGGCTTTGATACCATGAAAGAATTCCACCTCATCTAAAAGTTCGAACTTGTAGAAGGGTGTGAAATTAATTCATTTAGTTACTTCCCTTAACATGTTCACACTATTACTTTCTAAAAAATCAATGATTTAAAAATAAAAAAAAAGACAGTAATACTATGTATACATTATAGTAATAGTGTATATACTTTAACAATGATATTTGAAAATGAAAATTCACATAACTTCAAGTTCACAAGAGACCACTCTACATGTAATAAAAATGTCTTGTGGTGTGTGCGGTCGACACTATACATATGTTGCGATATCATCCTTCAATTTGGACACGTCCAACAAACTAGCAAAAATAACCTCCTATACTTTTGGAGCAACATGTTGGGATTTTATTCTTTTTACATTGTTATAATTAATTAAGCCTTAATTGATAAAACAATACCGTTGATTTCACAAACAAAACAAATATATATGCATAGTTGCATACAAATATGAGCACACACAGCATGTGGCTTATCAACTTTATGGGGAAAAAGAGAAAACGCTTTTAAATGATTAAAGAAAAAATTGCAGATGCACTATGTGTGCATGAAGAAGTTGCATGGCATATCTGTGTAGTGGAGAAAACTATTGCAGATATTTAACTGCACATCACTTATATCAGTATATTCTATATCATGTCAACCCCAAATGCATTCCCTCAGTCCTAATAGTATTTGTACCTTGAAATTGCGTAGAAATTAAAAAATGTACGGATAAATGTGTGTATATTAATTTTTATGAATCTACACTCAAATCAATTCTTTTTTTTAGAGTATCTAAATTGGCATTGGACGTCCAAATAAGTAAAATGTGCAAATTTTACTGGGACGCACTAAAGAGTTCTATAGGGATTAAAACCGTATTCGTCCAGTAACTTTTTACCTTTTTCTTTTTGGTCTCATACTTATTTACTTTTTCGATTTAGCCCCACAACAATCTAAATTTACCAAAATTAGTCCCAAATGGCCGGAAAACTTGTGAAACGACGTCGTTTTGGTCACGTGCTAATATTTTCCAGTGGAATAGGAGAGATTAAAACCGTTTTCATCCCGTAACTTTTTACCTTTTTTGTTTTTGGTCCCATACTTATTTACTTTTTGGATTTAGTCCCACAACAATTCAAATTTACCCAAATTAGTCTCAAATGACCGGAAAACTCGTGAAACGACGTTGTTTTGGTCACGTGCTAATATTTTTCGGCGGAATAGGATGACGGGTCCCGTTTTGGGGACGTGGCAGGCTGACTAATAATTTCTCTTATAAAACAAATATAAGACTAAAAAAATATTTTCCAACTCATTTTTTCAATAAAAAAAACCTTAAACCTTAAAACAAAAAATAAAGTTACCTGCAGTTAAAACAAAAAAAAAAATCAAAACGGCTTACAATTTTCTCGCAAATCTCAGAAAACCCTAATACCCGACGCGTACATGTTCTTGGCGCAGCTCTGCTGCTTCGAGCACCCCGTCGCCGCCAAATACTGTTGGATTATATAGTACGCCGTGCAGAAACAGTAAGCGCCCGTAAGGTGTTTGTGCAAATGTCTGAATCAAATAAAACAAAACATTCTATTTTCTACTTACGAGGGATATTTCTCCGGTATGGAGACTGAAAATAGGGTTGTTCGTGATCGGAATTGGGGCAATGGGCAACCCAGCACGCCGAGCAGAAGACGCAAATCCTGCAAAATATTCGGGTTGTACGACATTGATGAAGAAAAATTGTTTCCAACAGGGACAATCCTCTGTATTCTGAACCATTCTCTAATAACTTCCCACTAGCTCTCCTTTTTACTTCCTTCATGGTCTTACATCCCAAAATCGGGACCTTCAACTAAAAGAGTTAACGACTGTGGAGACCACCTGTATTTTCTTCGACTTCTCTGGATGCCATAATTTTCTGCAATTAACTCGAAATGAAGAGTCTAGAAGAAAGAAGATTTTAGAGGTAGCTTTGATTTGTTTTTGTTTTAATTGCAGGTGGCTTTATTTTATTTTTTTAAGGTTTTTTTTATTGAAAAAATGAGATTGGAAAATATTTTTTTAGTTTTATATTTATTTTATAAGAGAAATTACTTAGTCAGCGTGCCACGCCCGCAAAACGAGACTCGTTGTTCTATTCCGCCGAAAAATATTAGCACGTGACCGGCACGTGATCAAAACGACGTCGTTCACGAGTTTTTCACTCATTTGAGACTAATTTGGGTAAATTTGAATTGTTGTAGGACTAAATCGAAAAAGTAAATAAGTATGAGACCAAAAAGTAAAAGGTAAAAAGTTACGGGATGAAAACAGTTTTAATCCCAGTTCTATATGTTGTATTCTCTTCGTTCCAATTTTGTTTTCTCATTTCATTATTTACCCCCTAAATATATTTTTAAATTACATCATATTCCACTAATAATTACATATATAAATATATTTCTTCTGTCTCAATTACTTAATTGACTAATAAATTTTCATTAAAAAATTATTTTATCTATTTAAAAATTACAAATCAACTCTCACATGACTTTAAAAAAAAAAAATCAAATGGATGACAAAGCTAAGCTGGGAAGGTAGGATTATTTTATTTTCTGAGATAATGAACTCCATATACATATACATATGCATGTATGTATCAATTAAATGGTGTAATTAACATATTATTTTCATTGACCAATATAAATTGTTATAATTGAATATAATTAATCAGCTGATCAATATAAATTAATTGTTTTCACTTAATAAGAGAGCAATATTTATTTATATTGAACAATATTAATTTTACATTGTATGGTACAATTGGTTCACATATTAATCAATTTATATTTATATATATATATATATATACACCACCACTTTCTGTTTTTATTCTCTCATTATGTATGTATCTCAGGATGGGAATATTCTAAATAACACTTTTGACTTTTCTAAAGAAATTCTGTGAGTGGGGGACTCATTGTTTGAGGATCGCTTATCGCAATCCCGCTTTCATCATTGCAAAGAAGAAAGGGCTACCTCTCTACATGCAAACATTTAAAATTAATTACACATATATTGTTTTGTAGCTGTTCTTTCCAACATGAATTATTTTTCCAAGGAACATAAGTGAACTTAGATTGGATTGATATAGCATCTACTTATATGTACATATATAGATATATGTGTTTGAGCATTTTGTGCTCTGCATGCCCATGTTTTGTTGATATTTGTATCATTGTATGGGCCTACCAAAGTGCAAAGTAAAAATCTCATCTTGTGGATCATTGGCTAGCTAATATTGTACTAGATTTTGTGTGTTGGCCACAGCTTCTAATATGTTATACTATGCAATTATACTTATATATACTACTATGTTGCAAAGTATAACATACATGCTTATGTAATACATAAGGACTAGGAGAGTGTAAACGCCATAATGCCATACATATGAGTTTTATCCACTTCTATACATCTCTTCCTTCCTAATATTTGAGAGCAAAAAAATGGAATGAACAAGTTTGAATGATATTAGTTGATTTTATTGAAGGGTATTAGTTGGTTTAGCTGAAAAATATTAATTGTTTCACGAAAGAGTATAATTGTTCTCACTAAAGGGTATTATTTGAAAATCAATTTCACGATAAAACTTGTTCGCATAATATTTAATTGTTTATCTTATGTTTAAATTAAGTTTGTATGTGTAAATTAGTGATTGATATTTTCATGTAGAGCATGTATATAGAGTAATATTGGTTCATATATGAATTATTGAAGAATATTAGTTGTTTACATTAAAGAGCATTAGTTGTTATCACTAAAGAGTACTGATTTTTTTACTACAGAGTATTAGTTTGTTTTCAGTAAACAATTAATAATTTCAGTGAAAACAACTAACACTTGAAAACTAACTAATACTCTTCAGTGAAACATCTAATTATACTATTTAGTGAAAACAACTGATACTCATCAATTATTCATGTATGAATCATTTTCAGTCTATACTTTATCTTTCATATACAAGGAAATAAATCAATATAAATTCGCATAAATATATATAAAGAATTGCTTACGAAAATTTTCAACAAAAAATTAGGTAGGTCATTTGCCTACGAAAATTTCATAAACAAATTGCTTGTAGGTTAAAAAATAAAAATGCTTATATAATAAAAAAAATGTTTTTAAGCCGTAAACAGTCTCTACTATAAAAAAATTTATTGAAAAAATTAATAGTCAATTTTTTTTAATATAATATTTTTTAGTAAAAACAACTAATATCTTTTAAGATGTTCGTGTACGTATCATCTCCTCCAGTTCCTTGCCCCAAAATAAGCATACACCAGCTGTTTGATTTGAGATGAGATTGTGGAATTCAAAATTGAAAAAACTTTTACCTTATTGTTTTCTTTTCCAGATATACTACAGTTCCCATGCATGCACCTTGTCAAAAAGGGTCACTTTCTGAATTCATACACAAATGAAATTTTAGTTTTCTTTTGATTTGATTTGCCAGATTTCCTCATATCCCCCAACCCCCAACTAGATCCCACATCAAATATTTATGAAGGAAGATTCAAATCTTATGAATTAATTGATGCAAGAACAAGATTTTGTTCAAACCTTAGATTCGACCTATATAATTTTTATTAAAAGAAAATTAGGATTTGACAAATGTAGTAGCAATACTCGTCTATCATTGCGGCTCTCCAAAACTCTAAAACGGGTATTTCTTTTTTTTCTTTTTCCTATATATTCAAGTTCTTACAGGGGTAAAAGAGAATGAAAAGGATTTAGATAGGAAAAATATATGAAATTAAAGTTTTCATACATTCATACTCTTAAATAGATTGAATTATATATAAAAAAAAAATTGTTTTTTATAGTAGAGTTTTTTTTAACATAAAATTTCTTATGAATAAATTTTATAGGGGATTTAAACCAAACCAATCCTCTATCTTTTCACCTTTATCTAAAAGGTCCTCTATCTATTTGTTTTATCAATTTAGTCCTATATTTTTTCAAGTTTCACAAAATGGTCCTAATTTGGTGAAAAATGGTCCTAATTGATTATTTGTATTTTATTTCAAGTTTTTTTTTATTTGGCAAGGATGGCCACCTAGCCTGCCACATTGAAAAAAAAACACATCATAGGCTTCCACCGAAAACACTAGTGCGCATGACTAACAAGGTGACATTTTATGTTTTATGCGTTCAATTAGGACCTAATTGGAGAAATTTGAATTGATACAGGGCTAAATTGGCAAAAAATATAAATATAGGATCAAAACGGTGAGATTTTGTACATTTTTAGGCCAATTAGGATCATTTTGGCGGAACTTGAATAGATACGGGACTAAATTGATAAAACAAATAAATAGAGGACCTTTTTGATAAAGGTGAAAAGATAGAGGACAGATTTGGTTTTAATCCCAATTTTATAGTATACAATTGTTGTTTATGAGAGGTGTGTCTCGAACACTGCACGAACAAAAATAAATATACGAAACGAATTCGTAAGAAAAAACGAGTCAAGGAAAATCATTTTCCCGCAAGACTGAATACGCCCCATATAGTGCTTACGGTATCGTACGTATGAGTCTCCAAAGGTAAAACGGTTTAACATTTTACACCGGCAGCACCACCGTGTATAAACTCTCGGCGAACGAAATTAAAATTTCGAACTGAACGAAATAAGTATATGTGAAAGACTTTCTAAACTCTAAGATTCGTAGGCTGAAAGGTGAGTACAAAAGTCTGGATATGAAGGGGTATATATAGGCGGAAATTTGCACTACAGATGAGGACGATCGGTTGAGTAAATCGTAGACTGACCACAAAATCAGTAGATAGAGACGTTATCTCTTTCTTGGGAAGCAAGAACAGAATATTCCATCGAATATTTCAATTTAAAATCAAATTTGAAATGTGGAATGTATTAATCATTACTCGAGTGTATTAATCATGTTCGTGAGCCGACCCAAATCCGATGGGCCACCCAAACCGGTTCGATTGAGCATTTTCATATTTTTGGTACTCTAAAAATATAGGTAGGCCCCAGAGCCCAATTGCCAAGAACTACGACCCACGGACCCGATCCCGGGGGGGCGGGGCGGGCGCGCGTGCGTGTGAGGTTCATGGTTAGGGTCCCCATGTACCAAGTTGAAGAACATGAACATTTTCCTTCTTATATCCAAGGAACACTTCTTGTAAGTTTTCAATGTGGGATGTAACTCAAACTTTCTATTCCCATGAAGCTATTTAACACACATGAATAATTATCCAACTTCTCAAATTAATTTCTCACTCACCGAAAATCGGTTTTGAGATATTAAATATACAACGTTCATCTACTCCGAGAGTAGAACAGACTCGTTAATTTTGTTTTCCCAAAAATTAACGTTTTAATTCCTAAAAAAATTAGTCAAAGTCAGGGTATAAACCCTTTTGTTTAACTATTTTCCAACAATCCCCCACATGAGTGAGAATTGCACCTATACAGAGTCAGGCTTGTTTGTTCAGCTCGTTTGAGACCTCATTGCTTCCGGATAAGTAGCCAATGTCTTTGAACTTTCTGTAGCCCGACACCATCAGGTATACCGGTGGCTTAGTGGACACGATGCCTTGAACTAATCCTCCTTAGTGTATACCTTACAGATAGTGCCGACACAAGTCAGTCTCGATTCCGATTTGTTCTCACATTTTATCCATTTTGGCCCTGGACGCCCTTTGTATTCATAAATATTTGGTCGAAGCGGCCCTCACTTCTCATTTATATAGGTGATCTCCTTTCGTGTATCCCGTCATACTCAGTCCCACATGGACTTATAGGAATTATTAAAAGTCAACGACTTATCCTTTACCACAACTCACGGGTCTACTAACACTTGACATAGTGCTGTCAGGAATGGTCATGATTTTCAAGTGTTGTACAACTAACATTCACAACTTAGTTTTCCCTTTTGAACCAAGTTCTTGGTATCTCCAGTCATCATGGTTGGGTTACCACTGTTTTAGTTTTATTTGTGGATTTTAGACCCATTCACTCTATCAACTTATTCATTTGATATCGGTCCAAGCTCTTCGTGAGCGGATCCGCTATGTTATCAATTGATCTTGCATAATCAATTGTTATAATACCAGCTGAGATCAAATGTCTAATGGAGTTATGTCGACGACGGATATGTCTCGACTTTCCGTTGTACATACTGCTTAAAGCTCTACCAATAGCAGTTTGACAATCACAATGTACCATTACAGATGGTACCGGTTTGTTCCAACAAGGAATGTCTTCTAAAAAGTTATGAAGCCATTCAACTTCTTCACCAGCTTGATCCAAAGCGATGAACTCAGATTCCATTGTGGAACGGGCAATACACGTCTGCTTTGTGGGTTTCCACGATACAGTTGCTCCTCCAATAGTGAATACATATCCACTAGTTGAGAACGAGCCTTTACTATCGGATATCCAATTAGCATCATTGTACCCTTCAAGTACAGCAGGACGTCGCGTGTAGTGTAGCTCAAAGTTAAGAGTATACTTCAAGTATCTCAAGACCCTTTTCAGAGCTTTCCAATGTTCGTGGCCTGGATTGCTCGTGTACCTGCTCAGTTTGTTCACAGGGCATGCAAGATAAGGACGTGTGCAATTTGTAATGTACACCACGCTTCCGATGATCCTTGCATATTCCAACTGATTCACAGGTTCGCCTCTGTTCTTTTTCAGATGAACATTCTGTTCTAGTGGAGTTTTAGCAGGTGGATCATCAAATGCATTTAATTTCTTCAAGACTTTCTCAACATAATGAGATTGTGTTAAAGAAATTCCATTTGAAGTTCTTTCTATTTTGATTCCTAGAATCACGTCTGTTAGACCCATATCTTTCATGTTAAAAAAATTCTTTAACATGTTTTTCGTATTAACGATCACATTTGAATTATTACCCATGATTAGCATGTCATCAACATATAAGCATACAATAACAAATCCATTTGGTATATCTTTCACGTACACACACTTGTCATATTCGTTAATTCGAAATCCATTTGACAACATAATATTATCAAATTTCAAATATCATTGTATAGGAGCTTGTTTATGTCCATACAACGATCGAACGAGTTTATAAACTTTTTTCTCGTTCTCGGGTACAACATAACCCTCTGGTTGATCCATGTATATTTCAGCATCTAGCATCTCCGTTAAGGAAAGCAGTCTTTACATCCATCTGGTGTATTTCGAGATTATGCAAAGCAGCAATCGCGATAAGTACACGAATGGATGTAATCATTGTGACCGGAGAATAAGTGTCAAAGAAATCATACCCTTCTCTTTGTTTAAAACCCTTTGCAACCAAACGAGCTTTATACTTGTCAATTGATCCATCTGCCTTGTACTTTCTTTTAAGGATCCATTTGCATCCTAAGGTCTTACAACCTTTAGGGAGGTCAACCAACTCCCATGTATGATTTTGCAGAATCGAATCATATTCACTGTTTATTGCTTCTTTCCAGAGAGATGCATCTGGTCTGGAAAGAACTTCTTTGATAGTCCTAGGTTCTTCTTCTAGCACATACGTGATGAAGTCTGGACCATAGGTCTGTTGATGATCAATTTTAATCGGGTGGATTAGTGACTGTTTAAGTTCGGTTTACAGATCATCAATCAATTACGTATGATGGGTTACCACCGTAAATGGTAAATCGAGGGTTCGGGTTATGAACTTGTAAATGTGAAAGTGGAAATCGTAATAATTTCGTATGTGTGCACGTCTAGGTGTTTAAGTGTGTGTTTTTGGAGCGTTTGTGAATTTGAACTTGTATTTCTTAAGTTGGAGAACAACTATTTATAGAGACTAGCAAGCATGAGGTGGCTATGACTCTTGGTCTCCCTATCTTGCATGCCTGACAAGTGTCCTTTGACCTTTGTTTGACCTTATCTAAGTTGAACCTTAGTTACAAAGTCTTCTTTGGCCTTATCTCGGACTTCATTGTTGTTCGTCCAGGTCGGCTTAATGTATCCAGGATGGTTTTTTCATAAAATTTGTTCGTCTTTCAGGTGCATGGCTCAGAAGTTGTTCGCTTTTATATTTTACACAGATTGGCGTTGGGATCTTGATCCTTTGTTCATCGATAAGTTGTTCGTCGTTATAGTTGTTCGTCAGTTTATACACTCCATGGATTAGTTTGTGCACCCCAGCTTGATTCTCTTTGTTAATCATCTTTGATTTGGTGTTGGTTCTTCATAATCCTTTTCTAGGCTTTAATCCTTGTTCGCCCATCATTGATTTATGTTCGCCTATCAACAATTGCCCCCTATCCTGACTATATGTTGCTCCAGTCGAGCAACTGTAGTTTGGATATTATATCAGTGAGGATTTGGACGATCATCATTGAATTAGGCGATCAACTTTGGGTTTGTCGTTTCGTCTCCCCAAGATATGGGGGATGTACGAGGATGACGTGGGTGGTATGATTGCGCGCCGCCCACGCGCGAACAATCTCGAGGCCACGTGCCCTTATATTTGCAAATAGGCCCTTCGATTTTCAACCTTGCTCGAATTTGACCCCGTTTTTCTTCAATTAAGTCCATATTTTGTTGTAAATTGCACCTCGTACCCCGTTTTTTGCTTGGGGTATAAATAGAAGGGGAAACAAATTTTTTCCCACTTTTTCATTCCTTGCTACAGTGCTCCGGCGATTTCGAGCTCTCCGGCGTCCGTTTCTTCAGTGTTTGGCCTCTAATTTCGAATTAAGGTAATTATCCTCTTATTTCTCTTCTTTTTTCTCTATTTCTTTTACACATTTGCGCCTCCGCCGCCGTGTGGGACCTTGTGCCGTCGTCTTCTACGGGGATTCGTCACCGTCTGGTTTTCCTCTCCCTTCTTCCTTCCATGTCTTCCCAATCAAGCAATAAATCCGAGGAAACTCTTGATCCCCTCTTCCCTATTGTGGTAACGAAAATCGACCCCCTTTTGAAGTCTCTTTGGCCTCGGACCCCCATATGGACTCCGTTGTTCGATCGGTAGAGGATATGGGTGCTCGCCCATCAGGGAGGGAGGTGGTGGTCGCTGCGAACAGAGATTCCGACGAAGGCTCTTCGTCCAATGCTGAATCGGAAGATCCCCAATTCGACGAGTTGACTCGTGAATTTTGGGAAGGGATAGGGTTCCCCTCTCTAAAAATGATGGAAAACGAGATCCCAACTGGAGTTGCCCGGCCTTTCGAATGGCGAGCATATGCTGAGGAATATGCGAACCACTTTACTCGTCCGAAAAGACAAAAAATGGATCTGATAAGGAATGAATTGTTGGGAAAATATTGGGGTGCCCGGAATCTATTCGGGATGAACTTTAAATACGAATTTAAATACAATTATTACTAGCATGAATTAATCCTAATTAATTCAAATAATAATTCCAACAACTAATTATCATCATGCATGTTAAATTAATTTCACATATTTAACTAGGCGGAATTAAACAAGTAAATATGCGATTAACGTACCTCTCGTAGTAATGGCCTTTGGATATACGGGACACTTGTAATCACGTTCTATCAACCCAAAGCCTTCTCAAGTATTTCCCTTTTCACCTCACTTGATCGCCGGTGGGAGACGCTTTCAAGCAATATAATAACTAAGGAAAAAGAAAAATATCTATGCTTCTTGATTTTTCCAACACATGGAATTATGTTCTTGGGGATGAAATAATCATCCCCTATTTATAGATGGAGGTGGCCGAAAATCTTAAGGAATATGGGCCTTGGAAAAAAAAAATTCTTAGACTCTAAGAAATCTTGAATATATCTCATATATTCTTTTCTCCAAGATAAAATATTCCACAAAAATCTCACTCTCCACAATGGGTGTAATTTTCGAAAATTTCAAGTTGAAATCCAAAGATTTGGATCTTCTTGAATATATGAGATATTCTTGTACTTCTAGAATACATATCTTCCATAATATCTTTCCAAGAAAATCAACAAAATCTTATTTCTCCTTGATTCTCATATTTTCGAATTTTACTTGAAAAATCAGCATTAATAATTTTCTTTTTATTTTAATCACCTTATCATTATTGGGCTACTTAATGGGCTACTTGAGGGGCCTTAAGGAGAATTAAGATTGGACCTCCTAATGGACTTCTGAATTTCAATATTGAGCCCCAATATAATTCAGCCCATTAATATTAATTATTACCACTAATAAATTAATATTGCACTATCCATCTTAATCCATATTACGATAATATGGGCTCCCGGTTATTATTTCCCGCGTTTAAGATTATCAAGTCCATTAATTAATTAAGCTTCTGAGTAGCTCCAAATTAATTAACATCTTTCACCTTGGAGTAAAGACAGCTCAACATTATTATTCGTACCGAAGAAACTAATTCTTCACTTGCAAGATTTGGTACAATAAAACTTCTGAGCCCACCAAGGGGACTAATCACACGAGCCGTACTCACACGCGTTTCTCCGTATTAAATCTTAGCAACCGTCGTATGATTAATATTACTGCCCAAGACACAAAGTTCGAAGTCACAATGATTCTCACCCAACATGAATCAAAGCAGTAACTACTAAGCACACACGATCCTATTTAAGTGACGGAGATTAAGAAATCAACAACCACTGAGGTCTAATTCTTCACCTTTCAGAACAGAAGAATTTCTCCTCGCTGTAGGACCTCTTCAACACATACTAAATGTGCTAGTGCAATCTCTTGGTCAAGACAGACCAATCTGAGCCTTACACATCGACCTTTCACGGCGGATTGTTCAATTCCACCTGGGTCGTGAAAATGTACGTTTAGTTACAAGTAAACTGTTAATGTCGTCTTCCGTGATCGGGTATCACCACATTAACTACAATGTAACACGTACTATATATTGAACGGTTTGCAAAAGAAATTCAACATTCAATCATAACTAAAGCAAATGCGATAAAAGAATTATTCTCATAAAACGAGTGTTTGATACACGAGTTATACAAAGTAAAAGCATACTTTCACGTATAACTCCAACAATCTCCCACTTATACTTAAAGTCTGCTTTTAGTATACATCACGCATGTCTTAGTGTAGTAGCTCTCCGTGACATCTCATGTCAACCTACACTAACCTAATAATTCCTCCCACTTATACTTAAAGCAGATTGGCAATCGTCTTGACTCCCATTCCATCCACATGTCTCTCGAATGTACTCTGAGGCAGACCCTTTGTGAATGGATCAGCTAGGTTGTCACCCGACGCTATCTTTGCCACCTCTATATCTCCTCTCTTAACGATTTCTCGTATCAGATGGTATTTTCTTTCTATGTGTTTGCTGGCCTTGTGGGCTCTCGGTTCCTTTGAATTTGCAACTGCTCCGGCATTGTCACAAAAGACAGTTATCTTGTCGGGCAAATTCGGAACAACGTCCAAGTCCACTAAGAAGTTCTTGAGCCAAACTGCCTCTTTCGCTGCTTCACAAGCAGCTACATACTCGGCTTCCATGGTCGAATCGGCGATGCATTTCTGCTTAACGCTTCTCCATGAAATGGCTCCTCCTCCCATGCAAAACACACTACCCGAGGTTGACTTTCTTGAGTCTATGTCTGATTGGAAATCCGAGTCCGTGTATCCTACGGGAACTAGACTATCCGACTGGTAAATCAGCATCCGCTCCCGAGTTCTTTTCAGATACCTCAAGATGCACTTTACGGCAGTCCAATGGTCTTTCCCGGGATTACTTTGATATCTTGCCACCATGCCCACGGCAAAGCAGATATCCGGTCTCGTACACAGCATTGCATACATAAGGCTTCCTACGGCCGAAGCGTACGGAACACCTTTCATGTCATCTATCTCCGCTTGCGTCTTAGGGCTCATTTCTTTCGATAGATGGATTCCGTGCCTAAAAGGTACAAAACCTTTCTTGGAATCTTGCATGCTGAAACGCTTCAAAACAGTGTCAATGTATGAAGCTTGCGATAAGCCCAACATCCTCTTCTTGCGATCGCGAGTGATTTTGATCCCAAGGATGTGACCGGCTTCCCCTAAGTCCTTCATATCAAATTGTTTTGACAGCCATACCTTTACGTCTGACAATACCTTTACATTGTTTCCAATGAGCAGAATATCGTCTACGTATAATACTAAGAATACCACCGCAGTTCCGTCACGCTTCTTATACACACAACTTTCGAACTCGTTTTGATCAAACCCATAAGACTTAATCACTTGATCAAAACACTGGTTCCAAGTACGCGATGCTTGCTTAAGACCGTAAATGGATCTCTTGAGCTTGCATACGAGATTCTCTTGGCCTTTTTCAATGAAACCTTTGGGCTGTTGCATATAGATATCTATGCCGTCAAGACTTCCATTAAGGAAAGCCGTCTTGACATCCATTTGCCAGATCTCGTAATCTAGGTGCGCAGCGATCAACAAGAGAATACGGATGGACTTAAGCATAGCTACAGGCGAAAAGGTTTCCTCATAATCGATCCCTTCTTTCTGAGTATACCCTTTGGCCACAAGCCTTGCTTTGAAGGTTTCAACCCTTCCGCCCGGTTCTCTTTTTCTCTTGTACACCCACTTGCATCCAATGGGTTCTACCCCACTGGGTGGCTCGACCAACTCCCACACTTGATTATGATCCATCGAACCCATCTCGGCTTCCATTGCCGTTTGCCATGACTCCGCGTCTTTGTCTTGGATTGCCTCATCGTACGTCCATGGGTCTGATTCAACACCGGGAACCAAATCCGAAGATTCTCCTATCCCCATGAATCTCTCGGGTTGCCTGGGAACCCTCCCACTACGACGGGGTTCCGGTTGTGAAGATGTGACATGTGGTACATCATCTTGTATACTTGGTATTGAGGTTTGACCTCTCAATTCTTCTAAGGTAATTTCACTTTTAGGTTTCCGATTGTTCATATAGTCTTCCTCCAAGAATTTAAAGTGTGTACTAATCACGGTCTTTTGATCCTTGGGACTATAGAACATACACCCTTTCGTTCCGGCCGGGTATCCTATAAACAGCCTTAATTCCGAACGTGGATCCAACTTACCGGCTTCCTTGTCTAGCACGTATGCCGGACAGCCCCAAATCCGCAAATGTCTTAGACTGGGCTTGCGCCCGGTCCACAATTCCATTGGGGTTTTAGGAACCGATTTGGATGGCACCAAGTTTAGAATATAAGCCGCCGTTTCCAAGGCATTACCCCAAAACGACTTGGGTAAATCCGAATAACTCATCATGGATCTGACCATCTCTAAAAGAGTCCGGTTTCTTCGTTCCGCCACACCGTTCTGTTGAGGGGTTCCCGGTGCGGTTAACTGGGATACGATCCCTTCGTCCGATAGGTAGTTCAAGAATTCATCGCTGAGGTATTCGCCTCCACGATCTGATCGTAGAAACTTGATACTCTTTTCCCTATGTTTCTCGGCTTCGGCCTTAAACTCTTTAAACTTTTCAAAAGTTTCAGACTTATGCCGCATAAGGTAAATGTACCCATATCTTGAGTAATCGTCAATGAAGGTAACGAAATACTCATACCCCATTCTCGCTTTGATCGTCATTGGACCACACACATCGGTATGAACGAGTTCTAACACTTCCGTGGCTCTATTCCCCTTGGCTCCAAATGCCCTCTTGGTCATCTTACCCTCTAAACAGGATTCACAAGTTGGAAACGGCTCGACTTGGAGTGATTCCAAGGATCCGTCTTTCACCAATCTCTCTATCCGCTTTAGATTAATATGACCTAGTCTAAGATGCCATAGAAGTGTTTCGTTCATTTCCGAAGAACGCTTTCTTTTATTGCTCGAAATGATCGACGTGTTATTAGATTCATTATTTGAGTGGTGTGCACACTTAATCGTATAGAGATTGTTTACCAACGTTCCATGACAGATAACATCATTCTTAAAAGAAACAGTAACAACTTTATTAAAAGTAACTGAATATATCAAAAAACAACTTAGAAACCGAAATTAAATTCTTCCTAAAGTTTGGAACGTATAAAACATCTCTTAAAATTAAAACTCTATCTTCAAAAGATAGGTGCACTACTCCCACTGCTTCGGCTGCCACTCTCGTAGCATCGCCCAAAGTGATGGTGATCTCATTCTTGCTAAGTTGCCGGGTTAGCTGGAACCCCTGAAGAGTGAAACAAATATGATCAGTTGCCCCGGTATCCACTACCCAAACGTGGGCAGCATACGCCGCAACATATGTTTCAACGACTAAAGCATGAGACTTACCTTTCTTTACCGCCTTCTTAGGCTTAGAACAGGTAGACCTCCAATGTCCTCTTTCCCCGCAATTGAAGCACTTACTCTTACCGGGTATCTTCACGCCGTACGGCTTGAACGCTCTTTTCTTGCCTTCCAAAGTGAGTCCACTGGTTTGGTTCCGATCAACCACCTCCTTCTCAATCTCACCTTCCATTGGCCTAGATTTCGAGAAAAGGCTCTTGATTACCAAAGCCTCGTCCCTACTCCCCAAGTATGACTCTACCGTTATCAGTGCTTTGAGCAGGGTATCCAAAGTGAACTTGTGTTCAGATAACACGTATTCCCAAAAGAACCCATCAAAACTACTCGATAGCTTTAGGAGTATGGAATCGATTTGACTTTCTTCACTTTGTCCGGCACCAAGAAACTCGAGTTTCTCAAACTCACGCCTAAAATTGAGAACATGATCCCTTACGGGTGTTCCCTTCACCATTTCCTTCGTGAGCTTCTCACGAATGGTGAACAGATTCGTCATGGGGTTCTGATGTTGAAACATCTCTTCAAGGCTATTCATGATATCAACAGCCGCTTCAATGCTTTCATGAATGCGCCTCAAATCCTCAGACATAAATGTCAAGATGATGTGCTTCATGTGCTCATTGGAATGCTTCCAATCATCGAATATCGCCTTTTCCCCATTACTTGACTTATCATTAGGTTTCTTGGGTACGTCAACGCTAAATATCCAATAGTGTTCTTGCGCAGGAAGGACCATGTTTATATTACGTTTCCAATCAACATAGTTCTCACCAACAAGTTTATTATCTTTAAGTATACTATACAGTGGATTAAAAGGTTGCGACATGATGAACTGAGAATAAAACATACATTCATATCAATATCTAGAAAAATATGAAATTATCACATAAATTTGATCACATCAATTATATTGAAACCTTAAAACAATATAATCATGCATCAGCCAACATCTCGAAACAATTTAAATGCGCCACGAGGGGTGGTCTATACATTTAAACACATTCAAGCGGATTACAAACTTAAAAGTTACAAATCCTTAATTCAAAATTAATAGTTGGCTCCCACTTTGACCACATAGAAACTGACAGGGACTCCGAGGGGAGTAAGTTAATATCAATTTCCTATGCCTAAGTAATAACCATAATTAAATACAGGATTATTATTTCGCTTTGAGCAAGCCACTCGTGGTGAGGGTCAATACCGCCACTAGTAATAATCCACAATCATCCTTTCGGAATTTATTCATGTGAAATCCGTTCTTTTGGCCGATCCGAGGGGGAAATGTATTCCAAAAGAACTTCACAAATAAATAAATTATGGAGGTCAAATTAATCCAATTTTAATATCCGGAATAAAATTGCGATTATAAAAACATACTTAGTAATTTTCGAAAGTAAGGTTTTTCTTGGACAATTAAATTCATGCAAACACATATTAACAAATAATAATAAGTGCACGAAATAAAACATCCATCAAAACAAAATTAAACACATTGGAGCACTCGAATCCAATTGTCACGGTTTAATTTCTTCACGTCTTGATGCGAAAAAATTGTCCTTGTTGCTTTCCGACGTTCGTCTCGACGTGCTCCCACTCGAACAACAACACTTCTTCAAAAACAGCATCGTTTGGGGTTCGGGACGACGTTTAAAATCACACGTAAAAAATACGAACCGAAAAAATTCCACGGACTGAGATACAGCGCGCGTCGGCCCACAAAGTGGGCCCGCGCGCTTCCCAGCCCGAGAAGCGCTGGAAAAGCGCCCGAGGCGCGCCGAAGCGCAGCCCCGAGGCGCACCCGAGGCGCAGCACAGAAGCGCGCCGAGGCGCTGCAGCGGCCTGCCGAGGCGCGCGCGCGCCGTGCGCGCGGCGCCGTGCGCCCGTTGCGCACGGTGTGCGCCGTGCACCCCCGTGCGCCGTTTTTTCGCCGTTCGTCCTCGTTTTCTTCACCCCTTGCATGATTTTACCTCCATACACGCGCCACGCTTGTATGCATCGTCCGGGTACGCCGTTTTTAATTCTTCGTTCTTCGTCACGATCCGGTTACAATTTATTTTTACAAAAAAAAATAAATATTAGATCTAGACTAGTCTATTACAATGATCGAATCAAAATAAAAACAACTAATCTACTCGTAGATTTTCTCACGAGAAAAACGAATTCGAACGAATCGAATTAAAAACCAAATTAATTCACACGCATGAAATTAACAACATTAAAAATCATGACAATTGGATACCTGCAAAAAAGATCTAACAATTCTACTATCCAATTTCAATTTAATGTTCAACAATTTAAATTCCAATTTAAAATTCAGAGCCCGAAACCGTGGCTCTGATACCAGTTGTTGGGAAAATATTGGGGTGCCCGGAATCTATTCGGGATGAACTTTAAATACGAATTTAAATACAATTATTACTAGCATGAATTAATCCTAATTAATTCAAATAATAATTCCAACAACTAATTATCATCATGCATGTTAAATTAATTTCACATATTTAACTAGGCGGAATTAAACAAGTAAATATGCGATTAACGTACCTCTCGTAGTAATGGCCTTTGGATATACGGGACACTTGTAATCACGTTCTATCAACCCAAAGCCTTCTCAAGTATTTCCCTTTTCACCTCACTTGATCGCCGGTGGGAGACGCTTAAAGGTATGGCTGTCAAAACAATTTGATATGAAGGACTTAGGGGAAGCCGGTCACATCCTTAGGATCAAAATCACTCGCGATCGCAAGTAGAGGATGTTGGGCTTATCGCAAGCTTCATACATTGACACTGTTTTGAAGCGTTTCAGCATGCAAGATTCCAAGAAAGGTTTTGTACCTTTTAGGCACGGAATCCATCTATCGAAAGAAATAAGCCCTAAGACGCAAGCGGCGATAGATGACATGAAAGGTGTTCCGTACGCTTCGGCCGTAGGAAGCCTTATGTATGCAATGCCGTGTACGAGACCGGATATCTGCTTTGTCGTAGGCATGGTAGCAAGATATCAAAGTAATCCCGGGAAAGACCATTGGACTGCCGTAAAGTGCATCTTGAGGTATCTGAAAAAAACTCGGGAGCAGATGCTGATTTACCAGTCGGATAGTCTAGTTCACGTAGGATACACGGACTCGGATTTCCAATCAGACATAGACTCAAGAAAGTCAACCTCGGGTAGTGTGTTTTGCATGGGAGAAGGAGCCATGATATGGAGAAGCGATTTGCAGAAATGCATCGCAGATTCGACCATGGAAGCCGAATAAGTAGTTGCTTGTGAAGTAGCGAAAGAAGCGGTTTGGCTCAAGTACTTCTTAGTGGACTTGGACGTTGTTCCGAATTTGCCCGACAAGATAACTGTCTTCTGTGACAATGTCGGAGCAGTTGCAAATTCAAGGGAACCGAGAGCCCACAAGGCCAGCAAACACATTGAAAGAAAACACCATCTTATACGAGAAATCGTTAAGAGAGGAGATAAAGAGGTGGCAAAGATAAATGTCGGAGGACAACCTAGTATATCCATTCACAAAGGGTCTGCCTCTGAATACATTCGAGAGACATGTGGATGGAATGGGAGTCAAGACTATTGCCAATCTGCTTTAAGTATAAGTGGGAGGAATTATTAGGTTAGTGTAGGTTGACATGAGATGTCACGTAGAGCTACTACACTAAGACATGCGTGATGTATACTAAAAGCAGACATTAAGTATAAGTGGGAGATTGTTGGAGTTATACGTGAAAGTATGCTTTTACTTTGTATAACTCGTGTATCAAACACTCGATTTATGAGAATAATTCTTTTATCGCATTTGCTTTAGTTATGATTGAATGTTGAATTTCTATTGCAAACAGTTCAATATATAGTACGTGTTACATTGTAGTTAATGTGGTGATACCCGATCACGGAAGACGACATTAACAGTTTACTTGTAACTAAACGTACATTTTCACGGCCTAGGTGGAATTGAACAATCCACCGTGAAAGGTCGATGTGTAAGGCTCAGATTGGTCTGTCTTGACCAAGAGATTGCACTAGCACATTTAGTATGTGTTGAAGAGGTCCTACAGCGAGGAGAAATTCTTCTGTTCTGAAAGGTGAAGAATTAGACCTCAGTGGTTGTTGATTTCTTAATCTCCGTCACTTAAATAGGACCGTGTGTGCTTAGTAGTTACTGCTTTGATTCATGTTGGGTGAGAATCATTGTGACTTCGAACTTTGTGTCTTGGGCAGTAATATTAATCATACGACGGTTGCTAAGATTTAATACGGAGAAACGCGTGCGAGTACGGCTCGTGTGATTAGTCCCCTTGGTGGGCTCAGAAGTTTTATTGTACCAAATCTTGCAAGTGAAGAATTAGTTTCTTCGGTACGAATAATAATGTTGAGCTGTCTTTACTCCAAGGTGAAATATATTAATTAATTTAGAGCTATTCAGAAGCTCAATTAATTAATGGACTTGATTATCTTAAACGCGGGAAATAATAACCGGGAGCCCATATTATCGTAATATGGATTAAGATGGATAGTGCAATATTAATTTATTAGTGGTAATAATTAATATTAATGGATTGAATTATATTGGGGCTCAATATTGAAATTCAGAAGTCCATTAGGAGGTCCAATCTTAATTCTCCTTAAGGCCCCTCAAGTAGCCCAATTAAGTAGCCCAATAATGATAAGGTGATTAAAATAAAAAGAAAATAATATGCTGATTTTTTCATATGATTTTCGAAAATTGCATATCTTGGAGAGAAAAGATTTTGTTGATTTTCTTGGAAAGATATTATGGAAGATATGTATTTTGAAATACAAGAATATCTCATATATTCAAGAAGATCCAAATCTTTGGATTTCTTCATAGAAATTTCGAAAATTATAGGGCCATAATAAGAGAGTGAGATTTTTGTGGGATATTTTATTGTGGAGAAAAGAATATATGAGATATATTCAAGATTTCTTAGAGTCTAAGAAAAGATTTTCTCCAAGGCCCAATAAATCACAAAAATTCGGCCACTCCTATCTATAAATAGGGGATGATTATTTCATCCCCAAGAACATAATTCCATGTGTTGGAAAAATCAAGAAGCATAGATATTTTTCTTTTTCCTTAGTTATTAAATTACTTGAAAGCGTCTCCCACCGGCGATCAAGTGAGGTGAAAAGGGAAATACTTGAGAAGATTTTGGGTTGATAGTACGAGATTACAAGTGTCCCGTATATTCAAAGGCCATTACTACAAGAGGTACGTTAATCACATATTTACTTGTTTAATTCCGCCTAGTTAAATATGTGAAATTAATTTAACATGCATGATGATAATTAGTTGTTGGAATTATTATTTGAATTAATTAGGATTAATTCATGCTAGTAATAATTGTATTTAAATTCGTATTTAAAGTTCATCCCGAATAGATTCCGGGCACCCCTATATTTTCCCAACATCTTCAACACGAGGATCAATTGCATCCATGCAATACAAGCTCTCATCCTCCCTCGGGTGCTTCATGGCTTCATATAGGGAGATCTTCACTTCTTGATCATCGACCTTCAACGTAATCTTCCCATTTGTCACGTCTAGCACCATCCCCGCCGTAGCTAAGAACGGTCTTCCCAAGATCAGGGGTACGTGCTCATCTTCCTCCATCTCTAGCACTACAAAGTCGGCTGGAAAGATGTGATCTCCAACTCTCACGAGGACGTCTTCAACAACACCTTGAGGTCTAGTAATAGACCGGTCGGCAAGTTGAAGCGTCATCATTGTGAGTTGAAGTTCACCACCTTCCAACTTCTTGAAAAGCGACAAGGGCATCAGATTTATGCTCGCCCCGAGGTCGCACAATGCTCCCTTCTTGATCCCGTTCCCAATGTCACATAAGATCGTGAAACTTCCGGGATCCTTCAGCTTCGGTGGAAGCGCCTTGTGCACTAATGCACTCACCTCGTGGTTCAACTGCACCAACTTCGGCTCATCCACTCGCCGTCTTTTCGCAATCAAGTCCTTCAGAAACTTAGCATAATGCGGCATCTGTTCCAAAGCATCATAAAAAGGAATGTTAATGTGAAGTTGTTTAAAAACATCAAGAAATTTTGCAAATTTTTCATCAAGCTTCTTTTTCATGAAGCGTTGTGGATATGGGACTGGTATCACCGATTTGGATACCCCCCACTCATCTCTTTCTGTTTCTTTCACTTTATCCCTTGCTTCCTTTGCCTTCTTCCACTTTGGAACTCTCTCAACCTCCTCAAGGTCTTTGTCTTGATGGGACTCATCCATATCTTCATGCTTCTCAATCCATTCACTTTCAATCCCCTTCTCAACTTGGGGCGTCTCAGAATCAGCAGGCATCTGAGGACCTTCGTAGTTGGTTCCACTTCTAAGCTGAATCGCCTTGCACTGCTCTTTCGGGTTCCCCTCCGGCATTCTATTCACTGACTTTGCAATCTGGCTCATCTGGAACTCTAAAGAAGTGAACCTTCGATTGTTCTCTTGTTGAGTTCTGGTCCACTCAACATTCATCTTCTGGAGCTCTTGATCACGTTGATCACCCTTTTTATGCAACTCCTTCACATCGTACTCCAAGGATGACAACCGCTTGCTTCCCTCCTCCACCTTCTGAAGAATCGCTCTCAACATCTCCTCGGTTGATGCACCGCCTTCTCCACCAGGAGGTTTAGACCCCGGATCAACACCTGCAGGAACAGTAATACCAGCTTTTGGGTTAGCATAAGAAAAATTATCATTCTTCCTCCATGTGTTTTGAGGAGGCTGCTGGCCTCCTTGAACTCCTTGTGTGTTCCTCCATTGATTTTGAAGCAGCTGCGGGCCTGGAGGTGCAAATGGTTGACCATAAGGAGGTCTTCCATACTGGTTTCCACCTTGGTAGCCATTCTGATTGTAATATGGACCTCCCATGTAATTGGCTACCTCTTGTTGTCCACTTGGTTGGTCTACTCTCTCGTTCTCTACTGCATGCTCTCCACCCAAACTCTTCCCCAACTCGAGGTTGTTGATCTTCTCCATCATGGCCATCAGCAGCCTTCTCGTTCCTTCTCCCTCTTCAACCTGATGCACCCTCTGAAAATCTGCATCTCCACTCCAAGCACCGGCATTCGTGACAATGTTGTCCACGATCTCCCTACATCTCTCTATGCCTTGGTTCAAGAATGCTCCGCCCGCACAAGCGTCTAAATGGTCTTGCCCCGCCTTGTTGGCACCACTATAGAAGAATGCCATAATATCCCCCTCATTGTACCCGTGCTGCGGGCACTCAATCAGCATGTTTGAGTATCTCTCCCACGCTTGGCGTAAATCCTCTCCAGACTTCTAGCGAAAGGACGAGATCTCAATTCGAGCCTTGATTGTCCTAGATGGAGGGTAGAATCGCTCGAGGAACAGACGCTCGAGCTCGGCCCAAGTGGTAATACCTCCCCGTGGGAGCGTATTATCGTACCACTCCTTGGCTATTCCCGTCAATGAGAATGGGAACAGCCTAAGCCTCTTGGCATCTTCAGACATGCCATTGTAATTAAATGTGGAGGCTATCATGAGAAAGCTCCTCAGATGTGTATGAGGATTCTCCTTCCCGATCACCCCTTTGAACTGATTCTCGGTAAGCAGCTTTAAAATCCCCGGGGATATCGAAAAGTTGTTCGCCTCAACTGGAGGTAAAGCCACTCCATCATAGTACCGCTGTGGCTGCGCTGCAAACCTCCCTCGAATAGCAATATTGTGATCTACGTTCATAGGAACGTGTTGAGGATTAGCAGCAGGTACTGGTACTTGTTGGGGTGGTGGTGGGTAAACAGGTGGTTGATTATAGACTGGGGGTGGAGGATGCGGGTAAGGTGGGTAAGGATAAGGTGGGTATGGGTAATGTTGGTATACTGGGTTGTTGAAAGGGTTATTTGGGTTTTGTGGGTAAGCAGGGTTTTGGTTCTGGCTTTGGGGTTGTGTTTGTGCAGAGTTTGGGAGTTGGTTCTGCGGTTCCCCTATGGGTATTTGCTGGTTACTGCTCTCAACTCCAACCGCCTGCTCCACTAAAACAGTATACTCTGCAGCTATTTTGTCTAAGTCCCCATCTCCATCCAGATTCATGTTGTCTTTGTCTCCAGCAGTAGTCATTCTTCTCAAGAAAGCTCGGTTCCTTCTGGCTATCGTCTCAGGGTCTGACAGGATTCTTTCTTCGCCCGTATTGCCTTGTGAGCGTGTTTTCATAAACCTGAAACACTAGCAGAAGGATCAAAACGCAACTGCCTAATGAATGGAAATAAAAATCAAAAAAGAAAATAAATCACCCACTACTAACTACTAAGCTATCTACAAGTCCTATTCAAAAAGCATATAACGCCATCCCCGGCAACGGCGCCATTGACTTGAAGCGATTTTACTAGCTTTTACTAGTAGCTACCCCGCAAGAGAACGGGTTCACTGTAGTATGGGCGAGTATAGGGACCAAGTAGTATCGAACCCAAGGGATAGTGTATATGCAAATAGATCCCTGAAGATCTACGCGTCGTAGTTAATATGAGTGTGTTGTTTTTGAATTTTTGGAAAGATTAATTAAGCTAACTAAATTATCCTACGAATGCAAAAGGAAAATTAAACTAAGTATCTAAGGTGTATATGCAAGTATGAGATGGTGATGCTTAGGATAGGAATCCCTACGTATACTAACGGAGCAGGTACATAATCAAAGTAATCGTGACAAACAAGAATTAACCTAAGTAAAAGATCGTAGAATGAAAGCTCAAGATTTCTTACCCTAATACTTGATCCTAGCAATCGACTTCACTAATCCACTAACAAGTTAATGAATTGTGCTTAATTAATGAGACCCTAATTTAACTAAGGTGATGCGGTCGTCCTCCTTCGCTAAACCGATAGATGAATTAACCTTTCCTAAACCCTCTAGTTAAGACTACTAATTGTTATTGAGTGATGCGGTCGTCCTCTCTCTAACACTTTCGTACGAAATTCAAAGGTAGAGTTAAGATTAATTATATGAATTCATTAATTAAGAGAATTAAAACTAACGTCACCAATTACCTTAATTACGTACCCACATCCTACTTCTACGAGTTCATCCTAACCCAAGCATGCAAGGGTTTTAGCCGGACATGGTTATAACAAAAATAAAAGCAATAGAAGAAACAACGAACAAAAACATAATGAATTGAACGAAGAAAATAAGAAACATGAACTAGGGTTTTAAAATAAAATAATTCTAAGAACTGAAATTTAAATTAACTAAAACGAAGTTTCAAAGTGTTTAAAGAAATCAAACTAATGAAAAGAAACTAAGAAACGAAAATAAACTAAGAATTCGTATGAAAAACCTCAACAACGTAAAAGTAAAACTTGCTCGTCTCCTTCCTCTCCAAAAACTAAGTCTAAAGTGATTTCTAAAGTTGGGGATCCTTCAAAACGTGTTTGGAAGAGGTATATATAGGCACCGGGTCGAAACGGGAGTTAATGGGCCGAAAATACGCATCCGGAGGCGAAAATACGTGGTTGCTCGAGCAAAACGCTCGAGCGGTTCCGCTCGAGTGATTCGCTAGAGCGTTGAAACTGTTCTGTAAGTTTTTGGTCGCTCGAGCAAAACGCTCGAGCGCTGGCTGCTGTGCACTCGTTCGTAAAATCTTCATATCTCCTCAATCGGGAGTCCGTTTTGGCCGATTCAAAGTCCTACAAACTCCTCTTTTCGCCCTCTATCCATCTATGAAAACCAAAGAGACAAATTAATAATTTTATAAAAATGATACTCATTTGACTCCAAGCACTCATCGAAAACACTCAAAACATGGGCAAATCGGGCACCAAAACATAACAATTTCACGCCTAATTAGCTTCAGGCAGCTCCATCCCTTGTACTGCAATGTTGTGAAAGATCACTTGCAGCTTTTGAACTTGTTCGACAACAAATTTGTTGTCCTCCATTTTGAAGTCGTACAGAGTGGAGACGACGAACTTGCTATTTCCCGCGTCTTCGGTTTTATACTTCTTCTCCCAAGATTCCCACAAGGCTTTGGAAGTCGGATATTCATCATATACATCATTGAGGGCATCAGACATCCCATTCAAGATGAAATTCCTGCACATATAATCATCATGGATTCAAGCATCGTAGGCGATCCTGGTTTCCCGATCAGCATCTTCTGCGGGTACACTTGGGCAATCCTCCTTGATATATTTCACCAAGAAGATGGTGGTCAAGTAGAAGTGCATCTTCTTTTACCACCTCTTGAAGTCATTACCCGAAATTTTTTCGGGTTTCTCTCCTTTCACCACAACCAGCCTAACAGTTCCCGGGAGGGAGGCCTGGTTGGTTGCTAAGAAAGGATTGGCCCCGGCATTTCCTACGAAAGGATTGTCACCGAAATTTCTCCTGAAAGGATTAGCACTTGAGTTTCCCACAAAGGGATTAGTGCTAGAGTTTCCCACGAAGGGATTAGCATTTCCCATGAAAGGATTGACATTGGAATTTCCCACGAAGGGATTGGCTTTGAACCACTCATTAAGAGTGCTTCCAAAGTCTCCAAATTGAAAAGCAGAAGGGGGATCAGACTTACCCGTAGGTACAGCAAGAGAGTTAGATGTATTACCTGCATCTTTGGTAGGAGTAGCTGGTGTTGGTGAATTCATATCCAAATTATTGTCGGAATCGTGGTTCGACATGGCAATGATTCGAAACAGAAATATTATGTCTTGCGATTGTTGTTTATGAGAGGTGTGTCTTGAACACTGTACGAACAAAAATAAATATACGAAACGAATTCGTAAGAAAAACCGAGTCAAGAAAAATCCTTTTTCTGCAATACCGAATACGCCCCATATAGTGCTTACGTTATCGTGTGTATGAGTCTCCAAAGGTAAAATGGTTTAACAGTTTATACCGGCAGCAACACCGTGTATAAACTCTCGGTGAATGAAATCAAAATTTTGAACTGAACGAAATAAGTATATGCGAAAGGCTTTCTAAACTCTAAGATTCGTAGGCTGAAGGTGAGTACGAAAGTCTGGATATGAAGGGGTATATATAGGAAGAAATCTGCACTGCAGATGAGGACGATCGGTAGAGTAAATCGTAGACTGACCACAAAATTAGTGGATAGAGACGTTATCTCTTTCTTGGGAAGCAAAAACATAATATTTCAATTTAAAATCAAATTCGAAATGTGGAGTGTATTAATCATTACTCGAGTGTATTAATCATGTTCGTGGGCCGATCCAAATCCGATGGGCCACCCAAACCGGTTCGGCCCAAAAAGGTATTGGGCCTTTTCATATTTTTGGTACTCTAAAAATATAGGTAGGCCCCAAAGCCCAATTGCCAAGAACCAAGAACCACGACCCACGGACCTGGGCCCGGGCGTGGGCTCGGGCGGGGCGGGGCGCGTGCGCGCCCGTTTGGTCCATGGTTAGCGTCCTCATGTACCAAGTTGAATAACATGAACATTTTCCTTCTTATATTCAAGGAACACTTTTTGTAAGTTTCCAATGTGGGATGAAGCTCAAGCTTTCAATTCCCATGAAGTTATTTAACACACATGAATAATTATTCGAGTAGATTTTATATGAAAACACTTCATAATAAGCTTAACATGAAATAATTTTAGAGTATCATTAATCTCATCAGGAGTATCATTAAACATGTCAGGTGTATCACTAATCTGGGTCAGTGGTATTATATTGTAATTGTTTTTAATTTTTTTGAACTCAGACTATACTCCCGATGAGATTAATGATACTTTAAAATTGTTTCATGATAAGCTTATCATGAACTATTTGTTGGGAAAATAGGGGTGCCCGGAATCTATTCGGGATGAACTTTAAATACGAATTTAAATACAATTATTACTAGCATGAATTAATCCTAATTAATTCAAATAATAATTCCAACAACTAATTATCATCATGCATGTTAAATTAATTTCACATATTTAACTAGGCGGAATTAAACAAGTAAATATGTGATTAACGTACCTCTCGTAGTATTGGCCTTTGGATATACGGGACACTTATAATCTCGCTCTATCAACCCAAAGCCTTCTCAAGTATTTCCCTTTTCACCTCACTTGATCGCCGGTGGGAGACGCTTTCAAGTAATTTAATAACTAAGGAAAAAGAAAAATATATATGCTTCTTGATTTTTCCAACACATGGAATTATGTACATTGAGATGAAATAATCATCTCCTATTTATAAAGGGGGGTGACCGAAATTCGTAGAGATTTTATGGGCATGGAGAAAATCTTTTCTTAATCTCTAAGAAATCTTGAATATATCTCATATATTCTTTTCTCCATAATAAAATATTCCACAAAAATCTCACTCTCCTAATAAATATGAAACTCTCGAAAATTACATAGAAGAAATCCAAGATTTGGATCTTCTTGAATATATGAGATATTCTTGTATTCCTAGAATACATATCTTGCATAATATCTTTCCAAGAAAATCAACAAAATCTTTTTCCTCCTTATCATGCAATTTTCGAAAATAATACTTGAAAAATCAGCATAATTATTTTCTTTTTATTTTAATCACCTTATCATTATTGGGCTACTTAATGGGCTACTTGAGGGGCCTTAAGGAGAATTAAGATTGGACCTCCTAATGGACTTCTGAATTTCAATATTGAGCCCCAATATAATTCAGCCCATTAATATTAATTATTACCACTAATAAATTAATATTGCACTATCCATCTTAATCCATATTACGATAATATGGGCTCCCGGTTATTATTTCCCGCGTTTAAGATAATCAAGTCCATTAATTAATTGAGCTTCTGAATAGCTCTAAATTAATTAATATATTTCACCTTGGAGTAAAGACAGCTCAACATTATTATTCGTACCGAAGAAACTAATTCTTCACTTGCAAGATTTGGTACAATAAAACTTCTGAGCCCACCAAGGGGACTAATCACACGAGCCGTACTCGCACGCGTTTCTCCGTATTAAATCTTAGCAACTGTCGTATGATTAATATTACTGCCCAAGACACAAAGTTCGAAGTCACAATGATTCTCACCCAACATGAATCAAAGCAGTAACTACTAAGCACACACGGTCCTATTTAAGTGACGGAGATTAAGAAATCAACAACCACTGAGGTCTAATTCTTCACCTTTCAGAACAGAAGAATTTATCCTCGCTGTAGGTCCTCTTCAACACATACTAAATGTGCTAGTGCAATCTCTTAGTCAAGACAGACCAATCTGAGCCTTACACATCGACCTTTCACGGCGGATTGTTCAATTCCACCTAGGTCGTGAAATGTACGTTTAGTTACAAGGAAACCGTTAATGTTGTCTTCCGTGATCGGGTATCACCACATTAACTACAATGTAACATGTACTATATATTGAACGGTTTGCAATAAATATTCAACATTCAATCATATCTAAAGCAAATGCGATAAAAGAATTATTCTCATAAACAAGTGTTTGATACACGAGTTATACAAAGTAAAAGCATACTTTCACGTATAACTCCAACAATCTCCCACTTATACTTAAAGTCTGCTTTTTAGTATACATCATGCATGTCTTAGTGTAGTAGCTCTTCGTGACATCTCATGTCAACCTACACTAACCTAATAATTCCTCCCACTTATACTTAAAGCAGATTGACAATAGTCTTGACTCCCATTCCATCCACATGTCTCTCGAATGTACTCAGAGGCAGACCCTTTGTGAATGGATGTACTAGGTTGTCCTCCGACATTTATCTTTGCCACCTCTTTATCTCCTCTTCTTAACGATTTCTCGTATAAGATGGTGTTTTCTTTCAATGTGTTTGCTGGCCTTGTGGGCTCTCGGTTCCCTTGAATTTGCAACTGCTCCGACATTGTCACAAAAGACAGTTATCTTGTCGGGCAAATTCGGAACAACGTCCAAGTCCACTAAGAAGTACTTGAGCCAAACCGCTTCTTTCGCTACTTCACAAGCAACTACTTATTCGGCTTCCATGGTCGAATCTGCGATGCATTTCTGCAAATCGCTTCTCCATGTCATGGCTCCTTCTCCCATGCAAAACACACTACTCGAGGTAGGTATTTTGGAGTCTATGTCTGATTGGAAATTTGAGTCCGTGTATCCCATGGGAATTAGATTGTCTGACTGTTAAATCAGCATTCCATACTAAGTTCTTTTCAGAAACTAAAGGACGCATTTAATTGCAATCTAATGTGCTTTCCCGAGATTACTTTATTATCTTGCCATCATGTCCACGACAAGGCAGATATTCGGTCTCGTACACAACGTTGCATACATAAGACTTCCTACGTCCGAAACGTACGGAACGTCTTTCATGTCATCTATCTCCACTTGCGTCTTAGGGCATATTTCTTTGGATAGATGGATTCCGTGCCTAAAAAGGTACAAAACCTTTCTTGGAATCTTGCACGTTGATATGCTTCAAAACAGTGGCTTTGTATGAAACTTGCGATAAGCCCAACATCTTCCTCTTGCGATCTCGAGTGAACTTGATCCCAAGGATGTGACCGGCTTTCCCTAAGTCCTTCATATCAAACTGTTTTGACAGCCATACCCTTACGTCTGACAATACCTTTACATTGTTTCCAATGAGCAGAATATTGTCTACGTATAATACTAAGAATACCACCGCAGTTCCGTCACATCTTTCACACAACTTTCGAACTTGTTTTGATCACAAACCCATAAGACTTAATCAATTGATCAAAACACTGGTTCCAAGTACGCGATGCTTGCTTAAGTCCATAAATGGATCTCTTAAGCTTGCATACGAGGTGCTCTTGGCCTTTTTCAACGAAACCTTTGGGCTGTTGCATATAGATCCCATCAAGACTTCCGTTAAGGGAAGCTGTCTTGACATCCATTTGCCAGATCTCGTAATCTAAGTGCGCAGCGATCGACAAGAGAATACGGATGGACTTAAGCATAGCTACAGGCCACAAGCCTTGCTTTGAAGGTCTCTACCCTTCCGTCCGGTCCTCTTTTCCTCTTGTACACCCACTTGCATCCAATGGGCTCTACCCATTAGGTGGATCAACCAACTCCCACACTTGATTATAATCCATCGAACCCACCTCGGTTTCCATTGCGGTTTGCCACACTTCCGCGTCTTTGTCTTGGATTGCCTCGTCGTACGTTCATGGGTCTGATTCATCGCCGGGAATCAAATCCGAAGATTCTCCAATTCCCATGAATCTCTCGGGTTGCCTTGCAATCCTCCCACTACGACGGGGTTCCGGTTGTGAAGGTATGACGTGTGGTATATCATCTTGTATACTTGGTATAGGAGTTCGCCCTCTTAACTCGTCTAAGGTAATCTCACTTCTGGGCTTTCTTTTGTTCATATAGTCTTCCTCCAAGAATTTAAAGTGCGAACTAATCACGGTCTTTTAATCCTTGAGACTATAGAATATACACCCTTTCGTTCCCATGGGATATCCTATAAACAACCTTAATTCCGAACGTGGATCCAATTTACCGGCTTCCTCGTCTAGCACGTATGCCGGACAACCCCAAATCCGCAAGTGTCTTAGACTGGGCTTGCGCCCGGTCCACAATTCCATTGGGGTTTTAGGAACCGATTTGGATGGCACCAAGTTTAGAATGTAAGTCGTTGTTTCCAAGGCGTTACCCCAAAACGACTTGGGTAAATCCGAATAACTCATCATGGATCTGACTATTTCTAAAAAAGTCTGGCTCCTTCGTTCCTCCACACCGTTCTATTGAGGGGTTCCCGATGTGGTCAACAGGGATACAATCCCTTCTTCCGATAGGTAGTTCAAGAATTCATTGCTAAGGTATTCGCCTCCACGAACAAATCGTAGAGACTTGATACTTCTTTCCTTATGCATCATAAGGTAGATGTATCCGTATTTTGAGTAATCATCAAATTACTCATACCTCTTCTTGCTATGATCGTCATTGAACCACACATATCGGTATGAACGAGTTCTAACACTTCCGTAGTTCTATTCCCCTTGGCTCCAAATGCCCTCTTGGTCATTTTACCCTCTAAACAGGATTCACAAGTTGGAAACGGTTCGACTTGGAATGATTCCAAGGATCCATCTTTCACCAATCTCTCTATCCACTTTAGATTAATATGACCTAGTCTAAGATGCCATAGAAGTGTTTCGTTCATCTCCGAGGAACGCTTTCTTTTATTACTCGAAATAATCGATGTGTTATTAGATTCAATTTTGTGAGTGGTGTGCCCAAATAATGGTATAAAGATCATCCATTAAAGTTCCGGAACGGATAAACTCATCGTTTCAAGCAATAATAACATCCTTATTAAAAGAAACTGAGTATCTATTCAAACAGTTTAGAAACTGAAGGTTGAGTTCTTTCTAAACTAGGAACATGAGGAACGTCTCTCAAGACCATAACTCTATCTTCACAAGATAGGCGCACTTCTCCCACTGCTTCAGCTGCCACTCTCGTAGCATTGCCCGATGTGATGGGGATCTCACTTCCGTTAAGTCGTCGGGTTAGCTTAAACCCATGAAACAAATGTGATCAGTAGCTCTCGTATCCACTATCCACGAATAGACAGCATACGCCACTTCACAAGTTTCGACGACTAAGGTGTGTGAATTACCTAACTTTCCTAGCCTCTTAGACTTGGAACAGGCAGACCTCCAATGTCCTCTCTCACCGCAACTAAAACACTTCCCCTTTGATGCTTGCCTTTGCATTTGCCTTTCGCAACAATTGGATTTGCTTGGATCCGGCCTTTGGTTCTCTTCCTCTTTTTCCCTCCCTTGGGACCAAAAGAGGTAGACGAACCATTAGCCACCATAGCACTAGACTGGTGCTCCATTATCACCTCCACCGAAACTAAAGCTTGCAAGAGCTCGGGCAAACGACTTGTCCGTTCATTCATCTGACAGTTCAGATGAAACTACTCAAAGCTTCTCGGTAGGGAATGGTATATGAAATCAATCAAAATCTGCACCAAGTACTTCCAACTTGTTAAGGTATGTCATTATCTCGAGAACGTGCTCCCTCACGGGCGTTCCTTCCACCATTTCCAACTTGACCGAGTCATGTTTGGTGAACTGATTAGTCATGGGATTCTGATGTGAAAACATCTCTTCAAGGTGTTCCATGATTTCAACAGCGGATACAATGTCTTCATGAACGCGCCTCAAATCCTCAGACAGAAATGTCAAGATGATGCACTTCATTCATTGTCACGCTTCCGATCATAAACTGCCTCTTCCCATTGCTTGACTTATCATTAGGCTTGCCGGGTATATTAACATAAATAACCCAATTGTGTTTTCGTGCAGTAAGGACAAATTTAAAAAAATATTTCCAATCGATATAAATCACTCCAAAAAATTTATTAACTTTAAGTATATTAAACAGTGGATTAAAAGGTTGCGACATGATGAAATGAGAATAAAACATACATTCATATCAATATCTAGAAAAATATGAAATTATCGCATAATTCGATCACATCAATTATATTGAAACCTTAAAACAATATAATCATGCATCAGCCAACATCTCGAAACAATTTAAATGCGCCACGAGGGGTGGTCTATACATTTAAACACATTCAAGCGGATTACAAACTTAAAAGTTACAAATCCTTAATTCAAAATTAATAGTTGGCTCCCGCTTTGACCACATAGAAACTGACAGGGACTCCGAGGGGAGTAAGTTAATATCAATTTCCTATGCCTAAGTAATAACCATAATTAAATACAGGATTATTATTTCGCTTTGAGCAAGCCACTCGTGGTGAGGGTCAATACCGCCACTAGTAATAATCCACAATCATCCTTTCGAAATTTATTCATGTGAAATCCGTTCTTTTGGCCGATCCGAGGGGGAAATGTATTCCAAAAGAACTTCACAAATAAATAAATTATGGAGGTCAAAATAATCCAATTTTAATATCCGGAATAAAATTGCGATTATAAAAAAAACATACTTAGTAATTTTCGAAAGTAAGGTTTTTCTTGGACAATTAAATTCATGCAAACACATATTAACAAATAATAATAAGTGCACGAAATAAAACATCCATCAAAACAAAAATTAAACACATTGGAGCACTCAAATCCAATTGTCACGGTTTAATTTCTTCACGTCTTGATGCGAAAAATCGTCCTTGTTGCTTTCCGACGTTCGTCTCGACGTGCTCCCACTCGAACAGCAACACTTCTTCAAAAACAGCATCGTTTGGGGTTCGGGATGACGTTTAAAATCACACGGAAAAAAAATACGAACCGAAAAAATTCCACGGCCTGAGATACAGCGCGCGTCGGCCCACGAAGTGGGCCCGCGCGCTTCCCGGCCCGAGAAGCGCTGGAAAAGCGCCCGAGGCGCGCCGAAGCGCAGCCCCGAGGCGCACCCGAGGCGCGCCCGAGGCACTGCAGAGAAGCGCGCCGAGGCGCACCCGAGGCGCCCCGAGGCGCCCCGAGGCGCTGCAGCCCCTCGCCGAGGCGCGCGCGCGGTGCGCGCGGCGCCGTGCGCCCGTTGCGCACGGCGTGCGCCGTGCACCCCCGTGCGCCGTTTTTTTCGCCGTTCGTCCTCGTTTTCTTCACCCCTCAACAACGTAAAAGTAAAACTTGCTCGTCTCCTTCCTCTCCAAAAACTAAGTCTAAAGTGATTTCTAAAGTTGGGGATCCTTCAAAACGTGTTTGGAAGAGGTATATATAGGCACCGGGTCGAAACGGGAGTTAATGGGCCGAAAATACGCATCCGGAGGCGAAAATACGTGGTTGCTCGAGCAAAACGCTCGAGCGGTTCCGCTCGAGTGATTCGCTCGAGCGCTGAAACTGTTCTGTAAGTTTTTGGTCGCTCGAGCAAAACGCTCGAGCGCTGGCTGCTGTGCACTCGTTCGTAAAATCTTCATATCTCCTCAATCAGGAGTCCGTTTTGGCCGATTCAAAGTCCTACGAACTCCTCTTTTCGCCCTCTATCCATCTATGAAAACCAAAGAGACAAATTAATAATTTTATAAAAATGATACTCATTTGACTCCAAGCACTCATCGAAAACACTCAAAACATGGGCAAATCGGGCACCAAAACATAACAATTTCACGCCTAATTAGCTTCAGGCAGCTCCATCCCTTGTACTGCAATGTTGTGAAAGATCACTTGCAGCTTTTGAACTTGTTCGACAACAAATTTGTTGTCCTCCATTTTGAAGTCGTACAGAGTGGAGACGACGAACTTGCTATTTCCCGCGTCTTCGGTTTTATACTTCTTCTCCCAAGATTCCCACAAGGCTTTGGAAGTCGGATATTCATCATATACATCATTGAGGGCATCAGACATCCCATTCAAGATGAAATTCCTGCACATATAATCATCATGGATTCAAGCATCGTAGGCGATCCTGGTTTCCCGATCAGCATCTTCTGCGGGTACACTTGGGCAATCCTCCTTGATATATTTCACCAAGAAGATGGTGGTCAAGTAGAAGTGCATCTTCTTTTACCACCTCTTGAAGTCATTACCCGAAATTTTTTCGGGTTTCTCTCCTTTCACCACAACCAGCCTAACAGTTCCCGGGAGGGAGGCCTGGTTGGTTGCTAAGAAAGGATTGGCCCCGGCATTTCCTACGAAAGGATTGTCACCGAAATTTCTCCTGAAAGGATTAGCACTTGAGTTTCCCACAAAGGGATTAGTGCTAGAGTTTCCCACGAAGGGATTAGCATTTCCCATGAAAGGATTGACATTGGAATTTCCCACGAAGGGATTGGCTTTGAACCACTCATTAAGAGTGCTTCCAAAGTCTCCAAATTGAAAAGCAGAAGGGGGATCAGACTTACCCGTAGGTACAGCAAGAGAGTTAGATGTATTACCTGCATCTTTGGTAGGAGTAGCTGGTGTTGGTGAATTCATATCCAAATTATTGTCGGAATCGTGGTTCGACATGGCAATGATTCGAAACAGAAATATTATGTCTTGCGATTGTTGTTTATGAGAGGTGTGTCTTGAACACTGTACGAACAAAAATAAATATACGAAACGAATTCGTAAGAAAAACCGAGTCAAGAAAAATCCTTTTTCTGCAATACCGAATACGCCCCATATAGTGCTTACGTTATCGTGTGTATGAGTCTCCAAAGGTAAAATGGTTTAACAGTTTACACCGGCAGCAACACCGTGTATAAACTCTCGGTGAATGAAATCAAAATTTTGAACTGAACGAAATAAGTATATGCGAAAGGCTTTCTAAACTCTAAGATTCGTAGGCTGAAGGTGAGTACGAAAGTCTGGATATGAAGGGGTATATATAGGAAGAAATCTGCACTGCAGATGAGGACGATCGGTAGAGTAAATCGTGGACTGACCACAAAATTAGTGGATAGAGACGTTATCTCTTTCTTGGGAAGCAAAAACATAATATTTCAATTTAAAATCAAATTCGAAATGTGGAGTGTATTAATCATTACTCGAGTGTATTAATCATGTTCGTGGGCCGATCCAAATCCGATGGGCCACCCAAACCGGTTCGGCCCAAAAAGGTATTGGGCCTTTTCATATTTTTGGTACTCTAAAAATATAGGTAGGCCCCAAAGCCCAATTGCCAAGAACCAAGAACCACGACCCACGGACCTGGGCCCGGGCGTGGGCTCGGGCGGGGCGGGGCGCGTGCGCGCCCGTTTGGTCCATGGTTAGCGTCCTCATGTACCAAGTTGAATAACATGAACATTTTCCTTCTTATATTCAAGGAACACTTTTTGTAAGTTTCCAATGTGGGATGAAGCTCAAGCTTTCAATTCCCATGAAGTTATTTAACACACATGAATAATTATTCGAGTAGATTTTATATGAAAACACTTCATAATAAGCTTAACATGAAATAATTTTAGAGTATCATTAATCTCATCAGGAGTATCATTAAACATGTCAGGTGTATCACTAATCTGGGTCAGTGGTATTATATTGTAATTGTTTTTAATTTTTTTGAACTCAGACTATACTCCCGATGAGATTAATGATACTTTAAAATTGTTTCATGATAAGCTTATCATGAACTATTTGTTGGGAAAATAGGGGTGCCCGGAATCTATTCGGGATGAACTTTAAATACGAATTTAAATACAATTATTACTAGCATGAATTAATCCTAATTAATTCAAATAATAATTCCAACAACTAATTATCATCATGCATGTTAAATTAATTTCACATATTTAACTAGGCGGAATTAAACAAGTAAATATGTGATTAACGTACCTCTCGTAGTATTGGCCTTTGGATATACGGGACACTTATAATCTCGCTCTATCAACCCAAAGCCTTCTCAAGTATTTCCCTTTTCACCTCACTTGATCGCCGGTGGGAGACGCTTTCAAGTAATTTAATAACTAAGGAAAAAGAAAAATATCTATGCTTCTTGATTTTTCCAACACATGGAATTATGTACATTGAGATGAAATAATCATCTCCTATTTATAAAGGGGGGTGACCGAAATTCGTAGAGATTTTATGGGCATGGAGAAAATCTTTTCTTAATCTCTAAGAAATCTTGAATATATCTCATATATTCTTTTCTCCATAATAAAATATTCCACAAAAATCTCACTCTCCTAATAAATATGAAACTCTCGAAAATTACATAGAAGAAATCCAAGATTTGGATCTTCTTGAATATATGAGATATTTTTGTATTCCTAGAATACATATCTTGCATAATATCTTTCCAAGAAAATCAACAAAATCTTTTTCCTCCTTATCATGCAATTTTCGAAAATAATACTTGAAAAATCAGCATAATTATTTTCTTTTTATTTTAATCACCTTATCATTATTGGGCTACTTAATGGGCTACTTGAGGGGCCTTAAGGAGAATTAAGATTGGACCTCCTAATGGACTTCTGAATTTCAATATTGAGCCCCAATATAATTCAGCCCATTAATATTAATTATTACCACTAATAAATTAATATTGCACTATCCATCTTAATCCATATTACGATAATATGGGCTCCCGGTTATTATTTCCCGCGTTTAAGATTATCAAGTCCATTAATTAATTGAGCTTCTGAATAGCTCTAAATTAATTAATATATTTCACTTTGGAGTAAAGACAGCTCAACATTATTATTCGTACCGAAGAAACTAATTCTTCACTTGCAAGATTTGGTACAATAAAACTTCTGAGCCCACCAAGGGGACTAATCACACGAGCCGTACTCGCACGCGTTTCTCCGTATTAAATCTTAGCAACCGTCGTATGATTAATATTACTGCCCAAGACACAAAGTTCGAAGTCACAATGATTCTCACCCAACATGAATCAAAGCAGTAACTATTAAGCACACACGGTCCTATTTAAGTGACGAAGATTATGAAATCAACAACCACTGAGGTCTAATTCTTCACCTTTCAGAACAGAAGAATTTATCCTCGCTGTAGGTCCTCTTCAACACATACTAAATGTGCTAGTGCAATCTCTTAGTCAAGACAGACCAATCTGAGCCTTACACATCGACCTTTCACGGCGGATTGTTCAATTCCACCTAGGTCGTGAAATGTACGTTTAGTTACAAGGAAACCGTTAATGTTGTCTTCCGTGATCGGGTATCACCACATTAACTACAATGTAACATGTACTATATATTGAACGGTTTGCAATAAATATTCAACATTCAATCATATCTAAAGCAAATGCGATAAAAGAATTATTCTCATAAACAAGTGTTTGATACACGAGTTATACAAAGTAAAAGCATACTTTCACGTATAACTCCAACACTATTTTCATATAATACTTTGCCTAATTATCCAACTTCCCAAATTAATTTCTCACTCACCGGAAATCGATTTTGAGATATTAAATATACCACGTTCATCTACTCCGAGAGTAGAACAACTCGTTAATTTTGTTTTTCCAAAAATTAACGTTTTTATTCCTCAAAAAATTAGTCAAAGTCAGGGTATAAACCCTTTTGTTTAACCAATTTCCAACAACAATTTATACTATTCATTGATATTATTATATGGTATCAGTGAACTCTTTTATTTTCGATAATCAAAATCGTAGTAGAGTTGTTTCAAGGAATTATGAAAAAATGTCACTCTAAGGTTTTCATCTTTAAAAATGTCACCTAGTATTTTCTTTTAACTAAAATATCATTGAAAAGGATCGCACAGGGGGGTCACACAAGGAACGCGTGGGTCAACTTTGTAAAAAAAAAAAAAAATGTTGAGTGACATTTTTAAAAATGAAAACCAGAAAGTGGCATTTATTCATATTTCCCTTATTTCAAGTACACATTATGATTTTAATTTTCAATTGTCCCCTCAAGACGGTTGTCACACTCACATATACTTAGATGTGAATCCATTTCAACATAAATTTGTTTATATTTTATGTTTATTATAAAAAAAAACATTACTCATTGATTATATTATTAAAAAGTATTAGTTTGATAATAATATCCCTTATATTACTAAAAGGGAGTTCTAAATGTCCATGTGTCATTCTCTCATTCAATTTGCTTATGTGTCATTTTGAGAAATTTTTAGAGAAAATAATATACATATCATTTTCCATCTATATGCCACATCTTATTATAATAATAGGAAGTTTTTCATGCTTATGTGTGTGGAAGCAATACATGCCAATTTTATAAATCATATGTGTCATCCATAAGGTCTTATTATACAATAAGGAGTCTAACAAAAAACATTGTACTCATAAAGGATTTGAACCCTGTACCTCATAAGCAATATTCATAAAAGTTACCAATTAAACCATGTAATGAATATGTTTAAACTTTGAATATTATTGTATATAACTTGAGTTTACAAAAGTATATTATAAATTTTATTATAACTATACTAAATTATATTTTATTTAACTATATTTAGGATATCGTATATTAAAAAAATGTTAATGTATTAGTAATTCAAGTAGGTAACTTAAGTATATTTAATTCTACATACTATTACGTACTTAATTGATTAAATAAATTTAAAAAATTCTAATTATTTGAATTTTAATGTTTAATTGAGTTATTTTTATTGTTTCACTATATTTGAGGATTTCATTTTTAGAAAATCTTGATTTGTGAAAAAATAAAAAATATAATTAAGTATATTAAATTATTTTAATTTCGATTAAATATTAATTATTAAAAAAAAATAATTATCTTAAATATAACATTTAATTGATAAACTCTTATTTTCTAGAAAATATAGTAAACCAAAATTATATTTATTCATCCTTTTTTTATCTTAAATCAAACTTGATATATCATTTCGTTTTTAACTTAATTTTGTTTAATATGTGATACTATGTTTTTGTTGAAATGTAATCACATGAATTTAAACCTTGCACACATCTATAAATCTTTATATTTTGAATATCAATTTTATTTAACATAATGTTTATTTTATTAAAATTAAAAGTTGTATTAAAACCTACTAATAATTTTTAATGTTTTTTTTATTTTTTATTTTGAAAATGCTTGAATTTATTTGTTATATAATTTAAATGACATATATATTAATTACATATTTTATACATGCAATGAACTGCATATTTATATTGTAACATATATTATTTAAATAACTTATAGATTTAACATATTTTGAAAAGTAAACTTTAAATATTAAATCAAAAAAATATTAATAACTTTAGGGTTAAATATAAATCGTGATAATTTAATTACAACTTTCAATAAATTTATGAAAATTCACTACACCTTTAGTTGTTTAATTTGATATTTGACTTGCACTTTTAGAAGAAGAAAATAATAGATGAATGAGAGTGTATTAATGCTTGAATTGAAAATCTCTCTACATTGAGGAAATCGTTTTGGGGAGGCAATAATTGAGAAAATTATGTTATAATTTTAAAATGTATACTAAATTAAAAAAAAATTACGTAATTTTTATAAGAATATTAAAAATTATAATTAAATTGAGATTGAGTCTAAAAATCGTGAATTAAAAAGTTTTTCCATAATTTTATAAATACATATTATTTGAATGTATTATTATATAATATAATTATACTTCTTCCGTCCACAAAATATAAGCTTGGTTGCCTTATTGGGCCGTCCACGAAAAATAGTCTTGTTGCCTAAATGAAAACAATAAACTTTATCTACACTTTTCAACATACACACATAATATTTTTAAAATAATTTATTTTGTACTTGATGTGACACAATAATCTTACTTTTTACATATTATATCAACTTTCTTAATAACCGTGCAAAAAGTAACAAACCTATTTTTTATGGACGGAGAGAGTATTATTTTACAGCGAACAAATGTATTTTAATATATATATAACATATATATAATTTATTTTTACAAAAGCCCCGCGTAATACGCGGGCACTCATCTAGTTATCTATAAAATCACGTTAAAGTTGTTGGAGAAACTGATTTACATTAGACTTATATTATCAAATAAGGACAATTATATTGGGAATCAATTTCATCATAAAGTGTGTTTGCATTTTGTTTGTATTTTTTTACAGTATTAATTGTTTTAATAAAAGATACCTCATTAATTTAAAAAAAATAGTCATGTTTTGAGTTTTACAAAAAAAATCATTTATTGTGCTTGAAAATCAGGGTTTTACATAATATACTTTTATTATTATATAAAAACTAATAATGACTATAAATTAGGGTCATTAAATTGGTTATTTTAAACAATTTACACACAAAAAAAAAATATAGAAATGTCTATAATTTTGGGACAACAAAAATGACTATCTTTGTTAAATGACATAAGTATTAGTTTAGTAGTAATACTATAAAATAAAAAATAACTATATCATTTTTGATAGCACAATAAATTTGATTTATAAGAAATTTACTCGTTAAAATTATATGGAAAGTATGGAATATTACCAATGATAAAATAATCTAAACTCTCTGTTAGGTAAATTAATATAATCCTTTATTGATATCAAATACAAGCGTCTCAATCAAAAACTTAATTGAAAACAATTTCAATCATATTAAATTAACTATTCGACGATCATCCTTCCCACAAATGATAAGCACAAAATACAATCCACGAGTGAATGTAAATATTAAGGAATGTTGCTAGGCGAACAACTAACATGTAAGGGTGAGCAGTTGTTACGCTGTTAAGGTTCAATTTGGTGATTTAATCCAAATGAGATAATCACCTAGGCGAGCAACCACACGACGAACAAATCAAATATTTCATCCTATACTTCCAAAGGCACCAAAACATTGGTCGATAGGGTTATCATCAATTTCAGAGCAAAAATCGAGCAGGATGTTGAGGGGGAGCAGAAAAAATGAAGAATTTGACCAAAGTAACTTATAGTCGTCGAACAACCTTCTGTCTCAGATTATGGGTTAAAAATCTTATAATTTTGCATTATTTTATAAAGTGACACTTGTTATTCATGTAAAATAGAAGATTAGTAGGCTGTCACTTTGTACGTGCTTGTATTTATATAAAAACCCTCAATTTTTTCAATAAAATGAATGACAAAAATTACCAAATATTAGTATATCTTGTCAAAATAATACATTAATCAAATTTCTTATCAAACCTAACTTCAACCACTCATATTTCCTAAAATCGCTCTTGTTTGATGATCTTATTGAGATAAACCGCCACTAGATTATATTAGTAAAAGATCATCAACAAGGAAGTTAATATAAATAAATAAATCAATTACGTATCTTCTTATTACATTGTGGTAATAAATTAAAGATAAATTTTCATATGCACCAAGTGCACGGTGCACTCACTCAACAGTTACCCATGTTTATACTGAAATGTTTGTTTCAATTACACTGAAAAGTGTGGTTGGATTACACTGAAAAATTTACACTAAAAATTGATTTTCAATGTAAACTTTTTAGTGTAATCCAACCACACTTTTGAGTGTAATTGAAACAAATTTTTCAATGTAAACAAAGTTAACTGTTGAGTGAGTGCACCATAAACCAAATACACAAGAGAGTTATTCAAAATTAAAATATAAATAAATTATATCACTCACAAAATACATTGAGCTGTTGCATCTATTTATGGACGGATGAATTACTATTTCAACATTACATTACTCAATTTAATCAAGTCATCTGATTTGCACAGCTTTACAAGCTACACACAGAAATGCAATCAAACATTGTCAAACAAAAGAGCAGTAGAGATAAACGAATCCCAGCCGTTGGATCATTTTGATGGGGGGGTCCCAGGCTAAGGCGCCAAATCCGAAGATGGCCGTAGACCCCCACCCCCACAACACTTACATTGGAAGAAATTATCCAAAAATGGTAACGAAAACAGCAAAAGGGTTGTCGACACGTGTACAATTGCTTGTATGAAGCGAGCGTCAACTCATGAGTTTAGATGAATTAGTATCAATCAACAGTGAATTCAGTATCAGTTGCAGTTACAGTGGTAGTAAAATAGTTGTTCATTGTCACCTCCAATTGCACGGATATGCAGTAATTATTGGGTTAAAATTACCTAGGCCCTTCTTTTTGTACAATGGAAACTACAGGAGTCTATCCGAGGGTAAATTCATGTGGAAAAAATATCTTGATTTAAGAAAACGTACTTTTTTATTCAGTACGTATTGACGTTCCATATTATTTTTCGATATTTTTATTCTCGCATTAATTAGTATTGTAATCAATGAATATGTTGGGTAAGGGGGTAAAACTTGCAAACAATTGTATAAGAGCAAATGTTCGTATAGTAGATGGTGATGATTGGAAATGATTTCCTAAAAAAGAAAAGATAAACGTATACCACATTCATGCAATGTTGTAAAATATACTCCCTCTATTCCATAATTTTTCACACTTAAAACGGCATGTATTTTTACCTAAAGTAATGATATATGAGTATATTAATATTATGAACGTGAACACAAATAAATATCTTTTTTTAAAAAAGATATAAATAATTTTGAGACAAACAAATAAGACAAGTATATAAATAATCGCGGGACGGGGGAAATAATAAATATTAATTAAAATTTTATTTTTTGTCTAGTTATTGTTGGAAATTGGTTTTGTAAAGGGTTCATACCCTTACCTTGATCAATTTTTTGAGGAGTAAAAACGTTAGTTTTTGGGAAAATAAAATTAACGATGTTGTTCTACTCGCGGAGTAGATGAGCGTGGTATATTTAATATCTCAAAACCGATTTCCGGTGAGTGAGAAATTAATTTGGGAAGTTGAAGTATTAATCATGTGTGTTGAATAATTCCATGGGAATGGAAAATAAAGTTCCATCCCACATTGGAAAATTACAAGAAGTTTGTCTTGTATATACGTAGGAAATTATTCATGCTCTCTAAATTGGGACATGGGGACCCTAACCATGGACCACACACGCGCGCGCGCGCGCACCGCCGCTCCCGGGCCCGGGTTCTTGGTTCTTGGCAATTGGGCTTTGGTGTCATACCTATATTTTTAGAGTACCAAAAATATGAAATAGCCCATTATCTTTTTGGATCCAATCGGATTGGTTGGCCCACTTAGAATTGGGTCGGCCCACGAACTTGATTAATACACTACGAATTGGGTCGGCCCACGTACTCCACTCCAGCAGCCCTCTAAAGGGTCGGAATTCCGCCTATATATACCCCCTTTTCGTCCAGTTTTCCAGAATAACTTACGAACCCAGAAATTTCCGAATTCCTTTCTCTGCAGAAAATCCCATTTAGCTCATAAATTCCGATTTAGTTCGCCGGAGATTCATACTCGGTAGTGCTACCGGTCTGAATAGACAAACCGTTTTACCTTTGGGGATCCGTACGCATAATCCGTAAGCACTGTACGGGCGTATTCGATCTTGCGGGCATAGGCTTCACCTAGACTCGGTTTTACACGAATTCGTTTCGTGCTCACTCTTCTCCCACTTTCAGTTTTTCGAAATATTCATACCCAGTTTACCACAGTTATTTTATTTGACTCAAGTATTACTCACACCGTCCCACTATTAGTTTCCTATTTTCCTTTTTTAAATATCCCACTATAATTTTCTTAATTACATAAAAAGAAAAAACAACAATTCATATATTAATAAACAAATATTTTTTTAAACAACTACACTTTACTTTTTCACAACTCCACATTACTTTACACAAAAATTAACATATGATACATCATATATTAATAAACAATACTCCCTCCGTCCATGAAATTTCTACTCATTTACTGTTGGGTGCAGTTTTTAATGAAAATTAGTATTTTATTGAAAAAGTAGATAAAATAGATAAAGTAAGAGTATTGTGGTGGGTATTGTGGGACTCATTTATTTATTTGTGAGTGGTGTTTATTTCCAAAAAGGGAATGGGTAAAAATTTGGTGGACAACTAAAAAAGGAAAGTGGATAAAAATTTGGTGGACGGCGGGAGTACATTTTTTTAAACAAATCAATAAAAAAAAAACCCAAGAAACTAATACCGAAACAGATGGAGTATAAATTAGAGTCATACTTTGCGTAGTAGGTGCACAAGATAAGTACAGTTGAAATATATGTATCACCATTGCTCAAAAGACTCCGGTTAGAAAAGTAGTGAAATAGAAAGAGGAATGATGAGCAACTCCACAGGTACACGTGAGCAGTGAGGTGATGCTGGGATGAGGTCACGTGACATCTAAAATCCAAACTTAACAACTTGGCGTGCGCCAACTCCAAAAACTGACGCTTACTTCACGGATTTTATATTGCAATATCCATAGCATCTTTAACTTCAAATTAAGTTTATTCTTTTAGTCAGGAAAATTAAATTGATCTATTTTTCTAAGTGAAAATGGAGCAAATAATCAAAGTTTCTTTCACAAAATAAACTAGATTTATCATTCACGAGACGTTTTAACAGAAAGTTTTTCATTTTTTTTTATTTTACACTTCAACTAATCTTTTATTTTTATTTTTATATTTGCTACATCTCAAAAATTAAAAATTATTCCTAGAATTGTAAAATGAAACTAAACTGCCTTTATTTTATATTTAAAGCACTACAAAAAAATAGAGAATTACCTAGAAAAAAATTTCAACAAAAAAATTCGTAGTAAGAATTACCTACGATTTGCCTAAAAAATTTTATAATTATGAAAGCATCTATATTTCTCAACTTAGAAACAATTTTGCATACGAAATAAAATCTCTAGTTATAATTACCTACAAATTATGTGCCTACAAAAATTTACCTACATCACAATTTACCTACGAAATTTTCATAAGCAAATTTTTTTTTTTGTAGGTGGGAAGGAAAATGTCAATACAATATAAAAAATTGTAGGCAATTCGAAGATAATCTCCATTCCGATTTTTTTTATTGGAAATTTTGTAGTCATATTGATAATTTTTATATGCAATTTGATGTTTTTTATTTTCGCGAAGGTTACGAGGAACAAAAGGAGTGAATATGAAGGAAGAGGACCTTTGGCAGAGTAATTATATGTTTATTTCAATGATTATAAACAAGTGAACAATGATTAGTACGTACCATCACCACTTTACTAGTATTCATTATATTTACCCCTTGTTTCAATTTAATTTTTTTACATATAATTATATAAAATATAGTTTTCAGAACAAAACTAGTAAAATGTGTTATCAGATTGGGATGTAACTATCCCGATTAAGTATGTTTTAATGTTGATTTTTGAAAATTAATTAATTTTTTTTTTTTTACTACGAAGCCTGATAAGCCTGATATAACTCGCCCAAACCACCCAATCCACTCCAAATTACACAAAGGATTCCCTAGAATCTGAAAAATAGATTTAGCAACAATTTGAGTACATTATTATGACCACTTTTTAATTGTAGTCAGTTTATTTGTCGTAAAAATAAATTGTTGTCTTATGTAGTGCCCGTGTTATCGGGAAACAAACATCAAATTTGGTGCAGTAGGACAAATTTTTTGTTTGTTATTCTTTTAAAATAAATAAAAATTGCTTAAAAATTTTGATCAATCAGTTAACAAACGGTTTCTCATTTATCATTACCATAAATTTAAAATTAAAACGCATAATGTCAGATAATTTAAATATATTATGGTGTGTATAAGTTCTATTTCAACTTAAATTTTTAAGTCACTTTGCGTTGTTTCTAAATGCCCTAAAATTAAAGTTTTTTTTATTGTATAGAAATATTGCAAATTAAATACATCCTTAAAGCAACACGTAATAATTAATGATGAGTGAAGTCATATTTGCTATTCCCCAGTCAATTGATAATAATCCAACCAACCAAATCACATAAGTTGGCTACAATATATTTTCAAAGATTAGACATAAAAAGAAGGGCAAAATTAAATCATGACATGATAGATGATGCTATGGAAGGAATACTAACTAGCAGTGAGACTGTTACCCAACTAGTGTAGGTAACATATTTATTTCATATTTATTTGCTACATTAATTTTTGATAAAAAAAGTAATAATATTTTTTAATATTATATTTTTTATACACTCTTAATAAAAAATATCACTTTATTATTTTAAATACAAATAAATAAATTTTTTCTTAAAATTTGTGCAAATAATATAATAGCAATCAAGTATGGAACGGAAGGAGTATATATTATTAACCTCTTTGTCTCCTAATAAATTTTACTTCTTTATTTTCTAAACGTCCTACATTATCCTTATTACCCTTAAATTGAAAATAAAATATTATTACAATAGTCACTTTATTTTAAAATAATCTATATTTAGATTTTTTTTATAAAATGGTTTTTTTTTTTAAATAAGTCACCTACATATGAAATTTGTTATGGTGGGAGCAAGGATGAAAATATTCGGAAATTTTTCAGATATATTCTCGATATATCCATTTTTCGTGGTCATCGATATCGATATTTGGGGTAACGATATTTCCATAATATCTATAAAAAAAAATTGACAAATATCGGTATGCAAGATCAATTTCGACTATATTTTTGTACAAATTAAACATAATATCGTAAAAATATAGAAAAATGAAAAAGTATAGAGTGAAACTGGTTTATACATAAATTATTGAAGGATATTAATTGTTTTCATTGAAGAGTACTAGTCGTAATTACTGATTTACACTAAAGAGTCTTAGATGTTCAGTGAAAATAAACTAAAACTCTTCAGTGTAAACCAGTAATACTCTTCAGTAAAAACAATTAATATTTTTCAGTGAAAACAACTAATATCCTTCGGTGATTCATATATAAATCAATTTCACTTTATACATACTCTAGAAAAATATCGAGAAAATATTCATAATTTTGATAAATATCACAAATATAAAATTTGGTCAACTTTTATGTATTAAAAGTTTGTTAAAATTTTCATAATTTTTTTTAATTTACCGATATCGATATATCAATTGATATTTCTATAAATTTGAAGTTCCGGATACCAATATTTTCAACTTTGGGTGGGAGGGAGCATATATAATAAATTAATTTAAGATCTTAGACTCCTATCGCTTATATATACCTATATGTTCTCTTCATTTGGTCAACGCAATCGTCTTACATATGCTTGCATCGTAAGTATCTAAGTATATATTATTATATTAGATTTGATTACGTAATTGACATTAATTGTAACATTCAGGATTTGCTTTCCCGTCATTTTATGTCCTACCCCTCCGTCATATTTTTATTCTCTTTGCTTTTTGTTATTAACCGAATAATTAGGAGGGATTAGGTAGGGGTGATCAGAAAAAACCGAAAAACCAAACCGAGGAAATTCGGTCCGTTCGGTTCGGTCCAAAAAAATTCAGTTCAGTTTTCGGTCCAAAATTTTAAAAAATTCGGTCCGTTCGGTTCGGTCCTAAAATTTTAAAACCGAACGGACCGAAAAATCCAAATGGACCGAATTTTATAATAAAATAATATATATATATATATATATTTATATATGGACTACTAGTCATGATTGAATTAATTAAGTGATTTGTATACCAACCGAATGTACCAAATATTTGTATAAAATAAAAACCGAATGGACCGAATCTTTATAGTTTAAACATTTTGTTTGTAATTTGATAAAAAAAATTATATTAATTGCAGATTTGCATGATATTGGAGGACTGAAGCCAAGAATGAAGTGATTTTATATTTAAATTAATATTGTGTGATTTTAATTAAACTTCAAACTTTGGACTATGGTGTATTTGAGTGTTGAAGATTTTTATTGAACAAAATTATGTTGTATTCGTTTAAATATTAACATTCGACTATATTTCGTATTGTATGAGTATCTCTTTAAATTGTTGGTATTGAATTAGATTTAATTATATTTATAATGCATAATATTTATTATATTGAAATACATATTTTTTTTTATATAAAATGGTATTTTGGACCGAACTGACCCTAATGGACCGAACCGAAAAAATTCGGTTCAGTCCGGTTCGGTCCTATCCCTACTTTGGATCGGTTCGGTCCATACAAATAAAATTTTGGGTATTTCGGTTCGGTCCAGTTTCTGGACCGAACCGACCATTTGGACCGAATGACCACCCCTAGGATTAGGCGTATAGTGTGACTTGATAACGATTAACAACTACTATGAACTATGTGAAATTTAAAGCATTTATTGCCTATTATTGTTTTATTGATAGATATAAGTGTGAAGAACAATAATACTACCTCCATTTCAAAATAAATATCTTTTTAGATTTCTTAACGCATGTTAAGACACATAATATTTATCATAATTACTGTTGTGTGACGAATAATTCGCAAGGGACGAGGTCAGGTCGTTTCAAGCTGGTTGAGGATGAAGTCAAAGGGATAGGGGTGATTTGATGAAGGCACCCAGGGCACACTTAATTGGTCACCGCCTCGGCATCCATAAGCACGAAAGGAGAAGTCCGCTGCTCAACCAGCCTTCGACCTCGGCCCAAAGTTGAGGATAGTGGCAGAACTATTATCTCCGCCTCGGCACGAAGAACGAGGCTGGAGAAAGAGATCGATCTCGGCCCAGCCTAAAGGCGAACGTGGATCCGAGTGACAAAGTTCGTCTCGAATAAGGATGAGTACGAGGCGAGATATAGCCTAGGGGCAAAGAGTGGTCCACCTCGGAAAGCCGGATCGACGGGGAGGCCATGTGTTTGATCTTATCCTAAGAAGAGTCAAATTTGGACGCCATCAGACAATCATTCCTCTTCAAGTACGAGGAACAGTAAATTGACACTTACTCCAGAGAAACATATCATACTTATGGCGGAAAATCCCACGATCTCAGGAACTAGTACAAGCAGTTTTCCACGTGGCCGTCTCCCATTGGGCCGAGCACTCCAACCCAAAGGGCTTCGGCTCATACATCGAAACTAGGGCCCGAGCATTTAATGCTGGGCTGCCCGAATAAGGCTAGGTCATCCCAAAGGCTTGCCCTTGGGCTATAAATACTTGCTCATTAGCAATAAATACACCACCTACCACTTCAAGCTCAAGTTTACATAAAGACTTGACAAATCTCTTCGCATTTATAGCTTTTCGTTATCATTTATTACTAAAGCCTCAAGCCGCTATTATCCAAATCTCATTAAATTATTAAGTTAGTTACTCGTCCCCAAAAGCCACATTAATCATATTAAGATACACTTTTCGAGTAACAACAATTACCCCTATACAAATATTTTTTTTTAAAAAGAATTGATTTTATTGGTTCAAAACAACATATAGGCTACTTTATATGCCTTGGAAAGTGTTGCAAAGGCTAAAAAAATATTTATTTTGCAGAAGATGAAAAATGCTAAAAGGATATTTATTTTGAAATGGAGGGAGTAATAAATGCATATGAATTTGTTAAGTTTATGGGTAGACTTGGTCTTAAATCTTTGTGATAATTTATTTAATGCATTAAAGATTGTATTTATAGCCTAAAATAATCCCTTGGACTGCCTAAGATCTAGGGGTTATTCAAACATTTAATGCTAGGATTGACCCTTGTATCGAAGTTGACATAAATCTCATTGGGTAGGTTTATTCGGCCATTACAATGGCACCAACTGTAAAACCTGACATCCTTTCTTTCTCCCCAAATCAAGGGATTTAGTACCCGAAGTGTGACCTGTGGACTGGATTAGGCGCCGATCTACTATTCCTTAGCTTGATTGGGTATGATCCTCTGACGGACTCTGTTGCCGAGGCTCATTTGGATAAGTTCGAACTTGCGTGGCTCCATCTCGGCCTCAGCTCTTGACGAAGTTGACCCTTTACTCTGCTAACGCGCCACATGAGTCGATCTGATCCATCTTATCGAGGCCGAGATCTATATCCTACGTGATATCTTAAAGACATCATCTCGTAGCTTGTCGAGGCCGACTTCCTCTAACTTGCGGTTTTCTTGGCATTGATCAGCTAGTAACTCGTTCTGGGTGGATGGAAACGGTCACGTCACTTTTAACATAAATTTTAATGTGTAACAGTGTAAGTTATTTATTTGTAATGAAAAAGTTAGTTTTTTTAGTAGAATTTTGGTAAATAAAAGAAGTAGTAAAAAAATGTTAGTTTTTTTTATATTATGATGAAGTAAAAGTTAGAATGGAAAGGGCAATCGAAGAAAGAAGAATAATTTAGACAAGGGTCAACTAAGAATGAAAGTAGGGAATAGTTGTTTAAACCAAGGGTGCAGATGGCGTTTGACGTTCGGCAGACGGTATATGGCTGCCAAGCTCTGAGGCCGCCTAGACTGCCGCCAAGATTTTTTTTTTCACACAATCTTACAATTCAACTAGGCTACCACAATAATATAGCAAATTCATGAATAGTATACTCATAATTTCCAAAGTAATATCCATGAATGGTATAATCATAATTTTCAAAGTAAGCACACAGTCATTTCAGGCTACCGCAATTAATAATCAATTCACAATTATATTTGTCATCCCATAATGCTACAATATCCGGATTAACATTAAACCATCAGGAAAAAAAAAACTAAAATCATATCTAAGAAAAAAAGTTACAGCATACCTCCGCGGCGGCGCGGAGGCCAGACGGCAGATCTGTTTCGGGATGAAGCTCTGCGGTGCTTATGGGCAGAATTAGGAATTTAGGATTTAAGGCTGAAGCTCGCGGTGCTTATAGTTATATTATATATTTTAATTTTTTTTTAATTATATAACATTTTAAAGGTATTAATATATATATATAAACTCTTGGCGCCGCCTACCACGAAGGCCGCCGAGGCCGTCTAGGCGCCGCCAAACAAGGTTTCCGTCAAATACAACCGCTTTATATTAATCGTTGGCGGTAGGAGCTGATAAGTGCCTAGGCGGCCGCCATTTACATCACTGGTTTAAACTACCATTTACATTTGTATGTTCTTTTTCTCTGTTAATGTACCCTTCACTTGCTAATTTCTAATTGTTTCCTATATTTGAAACAACAATCCCAAGTGTGTAGTGGAATCCAAGTGTTTCTAATCATGAACATAGATTCTAAAAATAATATAGTGGCAGGGGCATAATGCATAATATCATGTACTCATTATATATGTGATGATTAAACACATAACCAAACAAAATTCACTATATATTAACTTTAAAATTTCTTATATTTGAAATCATATATGTTGTACAACATTATCATGTGCAAGAGAATTGTAAAATTTTATTGTGTATTTGATATGATTGCACGTCACATTATCAAAATTATTTCTCACATAAATATTTACTATATCTACCGCTTTAATAAAATATAAAAAGTTAAAATTTGTGGTGATCTATTTAGTCTTGCTGAAATTAAATGATATAACAAGTCCATGTTTGCTGATATCTTGTGTAGAAGAAGCAGCGAGTGTACATATTTGGATGTTTCAAAATATGTACCACATGTGTGTGTAAGTCGTTACCAGCAAGAAATATGACAACCCAAAACCATACTCTTTTGTTAATTGTATATGCACACTGTACTGCCTAATTATTTCATTTGCAGTATGGTACTAGTACTACTGATAAAACAAGTTTCTTTTTTTTACCTCCCGTCACATTGGATGAAATTAAATTTTTTTTTTATTAATGTATTTTAAAGAAAATGATTTATATCAAATGAGAGCCACCGATGGACGAGTTATCAGATTTAATTCATGCAGTAAACCGCTTAACACTAACAAAATTGTTTCAATCGCCATTCTTACTAATATTACTAAAGCATCTCATTCATGCATGATGTTTTTTTTAAACAATAATATATATATATATATATATATATATATATATATATATATATATATATATATATTTTATATAAAAATGGGAGAACAGGATGTGCTCGAATTTTTACAATAATATCAGATTTTGCGACTTTTCTTCGAATTTCTAAAAATTTCGACATGATCTAGAATCCCTGTTCAATCAAGAAATGAAAAACTTTTGAATTCTGCCCCCAACTATGTCCAAATTCTTACTTTAATTTTCGAAAATACTCTGACCTTGTTCGAATTCATGCATGATGTTTGATTCTAAATTAAATACTCAATATAATTAAAATATTTATATTTTGTTATGTTTTCATTTTTGTTCTTATGCCTGCGTGTTTTTCACATATTAATATTTGAAAACAACCGAGACAAATTAAATAGAGGTAAAAAATAAATAATATATTAATATCTATCTTCCAACAAACCAAAATAGAAAATAAATCTATCTTTGTGGAGTGAATGGGAAAAAATTATTTTTTCAGGACCGTAACTTAAAGGGGTGTAATATGAGGACCATGTCTTTTTAAATTGATAAAATGAGAACCGTAACTTTTTAGATTGACAATTTAACAATTTAATTTAAGGACCGTAACTTTTTAAATTGACAATTTAACAATTTAAGGACCGTAACTTCTTAGATTGACAGTTTAACAATTTAAGGACCGTAGCTTTTAAAATTTTGCAAGTAAAGACCAAGTTCATCCGAATTAAGGTCAAAATTGGCCTGATTTGGACACGAATTCTAGCACAAATTAGGTCAATTAGCCCGATTTGCATTGATTCAAGCTGCAGATTTTCTTCAATTTGCCACATTTTTAAATTATTGTCCTCGTTCCGTCAAAAAAAATTATTGTCCTCATTTTACCAGCCAAAAAAATTATTGTCATCATTTTGTCACTTCCTTAAGTTATTGTCCTGAAAAAAATAATTTTCTAAGTAAATGGAGCATGAAATATGGGCTTAAAAAAAGTATAATTTTCTAATTTTATTGTGAATAAAACTCTTGTGAATTCAAGTTCACGTAAACTCTTTCATTCAAGTATAACTGTTATATACACCCATTAACACCGTTATGCACATCGATTATTATTGTTTAAAAACATTTGATAACGATTAACACCATAACACTGGTAATTGATACAGTGATAACGATTATTGACCGAGTTCACAATTTTATTTCCTCTTATTATCTGCCAAAGTTTTAAAAAAGCGTGTAAACAACAGGCTAAAAGCGCACGTAGGATAGGAATTTAAATCAATTAGACGACGCCTATAAATACAGGTAACAGTTAGTACACCACACCAAAGCACATAAATAGTGGTACGATTCTCCTCCCCCTTCCCCTTCCCCTTTGCCAATAAAACCTCTCAATCTCATCTCTGCAATAATCATTTTCTTATCCTTCACGCCTCCCCCATTTTCCAAGATGGCTTCTTCCGAACAAGAAGATAAGAATCGCGTCATCCTCCATCACGGGCCTATCATCATAGGCGCCGGGCCGTCGGGGCTCGCGGTCGCCGCCTGCCTCCACCAAAACGGCGTCGCTTCCCTCATCCTCGAACGAAGCGACTGCATAGCCTCCCTATGGCAACAAAGAACCTACGACCGCCTCAAACTCCACCTCCCCAAACGCTTCTGCCAGCTCCCTTTTCTCAATTTCCCCTCCAACTTCCCAAAATACCCCTCCAAGGCCCAGTTCATATCCTACATGCACTCCTACGCCCAACTCTTCTCCATCAAACCCGTATTCAAACAACCCGTTTCCTCCGCCTCCTTCGACCCCAAATCCGGGTTCTGGACCATCCAAACCCGGGACTACCTCTACCTTACCCGTTGGTTAATCGTGGCCACCGGCGAAAACGCCGAGCCCGTCGTCCCCGAAATCCAAGGCATTGACAAATTCCAAGGGCCCCTTCTCCACACAAGCTCCTACAAATCGGGCTCCGCCTTCCGCAATAAGAAGGTTCTAGTTGTCGGGTGTGGAAACTCCGGCATGGAGGTTAGTTTCGACCTTTGCCGCTTCCACGCCAGCCCTCACATTGTCGTCCGAAATCCCGTAAGTCACATGTCTCGACTCGAACCCACGACCTCATTTCTAACCACTTGAATTAAATTTTTCATTTTTTAAATGATTTATTTATATTTATATAGGTACATATTTTGCCGAGGGAAATGCTGGGCGTGTCCACGTTTTCAATCGGGATGACGCTTTTGAAATGGCTACCGGTAAAGCTGGTGGACAAGTTACTAATAATGATAGCGCAATTAACCTTGGGGAGCACCGACAAAGTCGGTCTCCGGCGACCGAAGACCGGCCCCCTCGAGCTCAAAAACGCCACCGGGAAGTCTCCGGTACTCGACGTCGGAGCGCTCTCTCTCATCAGAACGGGGAAAATCAAGGTGGTGGAAGCGGTTAGAGAAATAACGGAAAACGGAGCGAAATTCGTGGACGGGCAGGAGAGAGAATTCGACTCGATAATATTGGCAACGGGGTACAAGAGTAATGTGCCCAGTTGGCTCAAGGTAGTATTTATTAGTAATTAATTGAGATTTAAAAATTGGGTCTATTTGCAATCACATATCGCTTTCGGGCTTACACATGCAGTGGGCTACAAAACGTTTTCTTATACTGTTGCAGAAAAGAGAAAATCTGATGGCATTTGTTTGGATCGTTTCATCTACCCCAAATATAATTTTTGTTTGGATTTTATGATGCGTTACTATCGTGAAATATTCTGTTTTTTTTTTTTTCTTCCAAAAAATTATGCCGTAGCCGTACATTTAATTTTAAATAGAAAATGAGATAATCTTTGGTTACCTTGAAATGAGAAACCTAGTAGCTATATACAGTGTAGACTGTGGAGGAATTAAACCTTATTCCACGTTCATCTTGATATTATAACCAAACACTTCGTTCTATGCATAAATATTAAATTAATTTTCTTTTTAATTAATGGATTTAATTACTCATGTTTTTTATTTTTTATAATGAAATAGGGAAGTGACTTTTTTACAAAAGATGGAATGCCGAAGTCGCCATTCCCAAATGGTTGGAAGGGGGAGAATGGATTGTATGCGGTGGGGTTCACGAGAAGAGGGCTCCTTGGGACATCATCGGATGCCGTTAAAATTGCTAGAGATATTGCTGATCAATGGCGGATGATCAACGAGAGATTCCCTCAAAAGATATAGAAGAAAAATATACTGATGAAATAATTAGCAAGTTCAATTCCGGGAAATTTAGAGCTTTAATTTATGTTAGGTTTTTTTTTTTTTCTCTCTCTTTGGTTTTTCATTTTCAGTTGTAAATCAATCAGTTTTGTATGGGGAAAATTGTACGATGTCTTAGGTAGTATGCTTTTTAGCTATGTAAAATACAAGGTTTTATTAAAAAAAAAAAACTTATTCAGCAATCAGCATCATCACTGCTATCAAGTTTCTGTTTAATTTCATAAGAAAAGAAAAATGAAAATCTAATTTGAATTTAACTAATTAGTTTTGTTAAAATATCATGTTTTTTTATTAATGAGCAGTGTTCTAAAAGTCGCTAGTCGCTAGTCGGTCGGTCTACTAGAGTCTAGCGACTAGAGCGACTAGACGGAGACTAGTCGGGGACTAGTCGAAACCATCTAAATCTATAAAATAATTATATTTTTTAATAAATAAACATTAAATGCATAAAAAAAAAACACCACCACCCTTCAATATTAAAATTATAAGTAATATATCATCACCCTAAGACCTAAGTAATACCATTGAACTCAAACTCAATAAAATAGCAAATATGCATAATAATATGAATAAAAAGATGTCATCGAATTCCATGGAAAGACTGGGAGAGCAGCATGGAGTGTTGGGGTCGTACGGTGGTGGAGGTGCACCGACGTTCAGCGTCCGTGGGGGATAACTTTGATAATTAGGTTAAAAAATAAAAAAGTTAATTAAATATTTAATTTATTACTTATTTAGATAAAAAAATGGATTAAATGGATTATACGCCGACTAGTCCGATTAGTCGCCGACTAATCCCAACTAATCCGATTAGTCGCCAACTAATTACAGGACCCTTTTTTTAGACGTTTTAACTAAAGTCGGAACGGTCTAGGGCCGACTAGCGACTAGTCGCCGACTAGTCGGCCGACTAGACCATTTTTTAGAACACTGTTAATGAGTAAACAAAAATTGACACTAATTTTCAGGCCACTTATCAAATTCATTTTAATATTTTCTATTATGTAAAATACTATAAATGGATTAATGCATCCTAAATTTCTGCAATCCTACTCAGAAGTAGTCAAATGTTCCGGCTTCATGCCATACTCAATTATCCGTTATACTATCAACTTTCTATATTTAAAAAAAAAAAAATTTAATTATATTATATTAATACATTTTATTCATATTCACTTATTTAAATAAACTACCCTTTATTTTTTAAAATTAAATGTACTATATCTATACTTAATTATCCTTTTTAAATGTTTATATTCAAAAGCAACGGAAAATTAATATCGGGACGGATGGAGTAATGTCTATATTATATTATGGTTGGGATTTCGGATGAGAAAGATTACGTTGTGGGACCCAAATTTATAGATCAAATCTTATAATACTAAAACTATATTTGCTATTTTCAAAGACAAAAAGAATTGTCGATTTCAGATAGTTAAGAAAGAACTTTGTACATCATTTAATGAAAAAGACAAAATGATACGTACGTAGTGTCACGATTTTGGGTCCATATCAAGATCATGAGCATTTTATATTTTATTTTCAAGATGACAAGCTTCATACAGTGAAATTTTACGTTATATGTATATTATTATTTCGAACGTATAGGTGTATGTTTGAACTTTGAAGCCATCTATTTTTCGCATAAAATTTGTCACATGTGACTTGAATTGTATGATTTTGCTAATTATTACGATAAAAAAATTAAAATTTATTTTATCATGAGCATCTTCATAGTAACAATTGCAATTGTCTTGTGACCGAAAAACACTCAACTACGATGTATATGTATTATACGAGTTGGAATTTTTTTTATTAAATATAAGTTAAATATTCAAATACTTATTTAATTCAATTATCGCCATATTTTTTATTTTTAAATATTATATTTGTGCAATATATTTCTTTTCAAACTTATTTTGTTAGTATAAATAAAAATATATGGTGTATTTCCAAATGGAAAAAAGATTGGTACAATATGTTGTAAATTTAGAAGATTTATTATTCCAAATCTAGAAGATTTGATGTGGACATTACTTATGGACCAAGAAACCCAACGGACTTTATATCTTAGACTAGAGTTTTATTCTTATAAATAGATCATTGTATTCATTATTGTAATCACTCTCATACACAAGATCATTAGTGAAACTCCTGGCTTGGATCGCCCCAGACGTAATCGTTCCCGACGAACTGGGTCAACAAATGGTGTCTCTTTAATTTACGCACTTATTTACAACACGTTATCAGTACGAGTCTCTAACCGAGATCATACGGTACACCCTTAATTTATTTTCATATGAATTTCCATGTTTTCATGTGTACCTATGCTATGAATTTATTTGATTCATGATTGATTGTTGGATTTAATTATTGTGTATTGAATTGACGAGCAACGGCCGACGTCCCGAAGGCGTACGACCGCTGTCGTCCGCCGCACGAGACGATGCAAGCGAGCAGCGCACGTCGCGCGCCCGTCGCCACACGAGAGCAGCGCCCGCCGCCGCACGCCGCGCGCCATCGCCCGCCGCCGCCCGCGCGCGCCCGTCTCGCCCCAACGCCGCGCGCATCCGCGCGCTCGCGCCCATCCACCGTGCGCGCCCGCGCCCATACGCGACCGCCCTACGTGCGACGCTTCCCGTTCGCTGTGCGCGACCCACGCGGTGTTTTTCCCCAGATTCTTGTGATCTCTTAACCCTATTTTGTTTGCGTTCTTGATATCACAAAACCCGTGTTTAATTTATTTTAATCCTGAAAATATTTCGTTAAATTGCGTTAATATACATGAAATAATTATTCTTATGATTATTTTCTCTGTCTATTAAATCGCATATTTTCTAGAAATTATTTTCATGTGATTATATTCCTTAATTGTTTATGCATGTTTATGTGATTTAATTATCCTACGTGCATTACTTTTCCGCACATAGTTTATTTCTTTATAGTCCGCATATTATGTCCGGGTAGGCGGCGCCCGGTATTTGTCGGACCGTAAATTTATTTTGGGTAGACGGCGCCCAATACTTGTATCTATGTGCTCTAGAATAATTAAATAAATCTTTATTTCTCCGTTGTCAATAAATTGGTCACAACTCTTACCATGTCACTTTAAAATCGTAGTGAAAATATATGATATTACCATGAAAGAATTCGATGAGCTTGCTCTCGATGGTAATAACTACCTGACATGGGCGCTAGATGTCGAGTTCCATCTAGCCTTAAATGATTTGAGCGAAACAATTCTCGAAGGTTCGAAATCCACTAACGCCCTGAAGGCGAAAGCGTTTATTTTTCTCATGAACCACCTGAGTGACGAATTCACCATTCAGATCCTCATTCAGGGACCCCGGAATGTTATGGAACTCCCTGTAGGATCATTTCCAACAACAAAATGATATACTCCTCCCTCCGGTACAATACGATTGGTTGAGACTCCGTTTCCAAGACCTTAAGTCTATAACGGAGTACAACCCTACTTTGCACCGTATTGTAACCCAGTTGATGCAGAACAATCTGTCAACATTCCACGCTAGCAACCTTATACTCCAGCAGCAGTATAGAGACAATTATATTATTGATTGCAAACGTGGAAGGGGGAGAGAATGAGATGATCTGGGTTAAAGGCCGAGGTCGTGGTACATCCGGTGGTCACAGAACCTCAAATTTCGCTCTTCATTTGGCAAGGTTAAGCAGTCCTGCTACAGATGCGGATACAGAGACCATTGGTCTCGCACGTGTCGCACTCTCAAGAACTTGGTTGGGGCTTATCAAAAGCAGCAGAAGGACGGCAAGGGAAAGGCCCCTAGAGTCGAATCTCACCATGTCAGACTGCCTGAAGCAGACTTTGACCAAGACAACGTCGATCCTCTGGACATCAAGCTCAAGGACCTTGGAGATGATGAGTGATTTGTGTATTTGATTATTTTAGTACTTTATATTTGAATCCTTTCTTTCGGATATTTTATTTTATGGATAATATTATATTTTAGTTTCGATGTGTTTACCTTAACACTGTCCATTAAATTTACTTGGATATTGGTTTTAATGGCTAGTAAAAATATCAGCTATTAGGTTTGGGCTATTTCCTCTGGCATGATGGATTGAGATTGTGTTTTATGTTTGGTAGATAGCGCCACCACTCATGCAATCTTAATAGATAAGAAGTTCTTTCATAACTTGTTAAATCGTAAGGGGAGTATAACTACAATAGCAATGATAGTAGATTGATAGTGGGGTCCAGAAGAGCTCCCATTGTCCTCCCCGTGGGTACTGAACTCATAATGAATAATGCCTTATTGTTTCCACAGTTTAAGTGTACCCTGCTCAGTTTTAGAGATATTAGGACTAATGAATATCACATTGAAACTGAAACTGAGAACAATAACGAATACCTTTTGATGACTATTACTCGAGGTAGCCGTAAATAAGTTATAGAAAAACTTCCTTACTTCTCCCCCGGATTGTATTATTCCTACATCCGGCCGTCAAAATCTCCATCTAGCCATAAGTATGAAATTTCATGACCCGAACTTCTTTATATTAAGGCATCGGCGGTTAACTCATCCAGGATAATATATGATACGTAGGATTCTACATAATTCAATTAGTCATATTAATTCAAATAATAGAATCCTTCCTGTTGATGAACTTATTTGTGATGCATGTCTTAAGGGTAAGTTAATAGTGCGTCCGTCGCGCGCTAAGGTTAGACTAGAGTCTCCGGTTTTTCTTGAAGAGAATTCAAGGAGACATTTGTGGACATCAAGACCATTTCAGTATTTCATGGTCCTTATTGATGCCTCCACTAGGTGGACATATGCTTATTAGCTGTCTACCCGCAATCAAGCTCTTGCAGGGCTCATTGTGAAAACTATCGAGCTTAGAGCTCAATTCCCGGATTATTCAATCAAGTCGATCCGCATGGATAATACAGCTGAGTTCAGCTCGAAGGCCTTTACAGATTACTGTATGGCCCTGAGAATTATAGTGGAGCATTCGGTCCCCTACGTCCATACCCAAAATGGTCTTGCTGAGGCGCTAATAAAATGTATCAAATTTATCATGAGACCATTGCTTATGAACTCCAAACTATTCACCTCATGTTGGGGGCATGCAGTCCTACATGCATCGCACTTAATTCAAATCCGTCCAACTGCATATAATGATCATTCCCCCCTACAGTTAGTGTGTGGGAAAGAACCTAGCATTTCCCATCTGCGTATTTTTGGATGTGCGGTATACGTTTCAATAACGATACCAAAGCGGACCTCTATGGGCCCACAAAGGAAACTCGGTATTTATGTCGGTTATGACTCTCCATCCATCGTAAAATACCTCGAGCCTTTGTATAGGGATCAATTAACGGTCTGGTTCGCTGATTGCACGTTCGATGAAGATTACTTCCCGGCATTAGGGGGAGATCTGAATTCAAAATTGAATGAATGCCGGGAACTTACGTGGAACGTAAGTAATCTTCAATATCTAGATCCGCGCACTAATCAATCTGAACTAGAAGTTCAGAAGATCATTAACTTGCTAAACTTAGCAAATAATCTGTCAGACGCGTTCACTGATCTTAGAGGTGTAACTAAATCGCATATACCTGCAGTAAATGCTCCCCAAAGGGTTGAGGTCCCAAGCAAAACGAGTACTCATGCCCCCACACGCCAAAAGCGTAAGGGACCCTCAAGAGATAGTAGCACACCTAAACGAAAGGCTAGTAAAATTGGTCAGTCGAATGTAAAATCTCTAGAAGTGATCCGTCTAGATAACTCAAAGTCTCTAGGAGACGAGCGTCCTAGCGGTGAAGCACGTGCACAAAACATTCCATGCACTAGGACCGTGGAACGATGAGACACAGATATAATGGAAAATGAAAAAGGTCTGGTTGACGTAAACGTCGAAGTCTCTGTGAACTTCACAGATACGGGAGAAATATACAATAAAAATATTACTGTCGTCGACGACACATTTGCAGCGTCAATCGCTCTTTCCATTATAAATAATCTAGATCCATAACTCAAAACAATCGTTGAGTACCGGAAGCGCTCCGATTGGGTAAAATGAAAAGAGACAATTGAAGCAGAGCTCGCTTCGCTTAACAAAGGACATGTATTTGACTCTTTCGTTTGTACACCCGCGCGCGCTATCCCTGTAGGATATAAATGGGTTTTTGTACGAAAATAAAATGAGAACAATACTATGGAGAGGTATAAAGCGAGGCTTGTAGCTCAATGGTTTTTCGCAGAGACCCGGGATTGATTTCGATCAAACCTATTCTCCCGTCATGAACTCAATGTCATGGACTCAATAACGTTCCGCTACTTGATATCTTTGGCAGTTAAAATAAATCTCCAAATGAGATTAATGGACGTAGTAACCGCGTACTTATACGGATCACTAGATGCCGACATTTACATGAAAATCCCCGATGGATTTGACATTCCTCAAACGAGGGATGGAGAAAACCGCAGTATGTATAGCATACAACTGCAAAAGTCGTTGTACGGCATGAAGCAATTAGGCCTCCGACTTAGTGAATTCCTTCAGAAGAAGGGATACGCATTCAATAAAGCTTTCTCATGCGTATTCACGAAGAAACCGCAAGATGGTTTTTGCATCATATCCGTCTATGTTGATGACCTAAACATATTCGGAACATGCAAAGAGATTGAAGAAGCCAGTTCAATCTTGAAAGCTAAATTCGAAATGAAGTCCTTGAGTAAAACCAAGTACTGCCTCGACTTGCAGATCGAGCACCCCCCAGAAGGAATCCTTATGCATCAGTCGACCTACGTAAAGAAGGTATTGGAGAGATTTCACATGGATAAATCTCATCCACTTAGCACCCCTATGGTTGTTCGATCCCTCGAAGTTGATAAGGACCCATTTAGACCAAGAGAAGATTCTGAAGAATTTGGGACCAGAAGTTCCTTATCTTAGCGCTGTTGGAGCTTTGCTCTATCTCGCAAGTTGCACTCGGCCGGACATTGCATTTGCTGTCAATTTGCTTGCGAGATATAGCGTTTCTCCTACAAGGAGACATTGAAATGGTGTTAAGCATGTTCTACTATACCTCCAAGGGTCTCAAGATCTTGGACTGTTTTATCGTAAGAACCAAGACAAAACCTTAGTAGATTATGCGAATGCTGGCTATTTGTCTGATCCCCACAACGCCATATCCCAGACTGATTACGTTTTTCTCTGTGGTGGTACCGCGATCTCATGGAGATCGGTTAAATAATCCATGGTTACCACGTCTTCAAACCACTCAGAGATAAATAGCTTTATTTGAAGCCGCACGAGAATGTGTTTGGTTAAGGTCCTTGGTAAAACAAATTGGTGACTCGTGTGGTATCGCTAAAGGCTAACCTCCCACCGTTATATTTGAAGACAACGCGACTTGCATCGCACAAATGAGTAATGGGTACGTCAAGGAAAACTTGACGGAACTTATCTCACCTAAGTTTTTCTACCTATACGAACTCCAGAAGAGTGGCGTGATTACCATTCAAAAGTGCAATCTAGTAACAATCTAGCAGATCTGTTTACTAAATCCTTACCTACGTCTACTTTTGAAAAGTACGTTCGCGGTATAGGGATGTGAAGACTTAAAGTGATGTTGTCTTCAGGGGGAGCGGTAACCCCGAAATAAATCTAGAAGATTTATATCTAGAAGATCAATAACATTTCTCCCTAACTTATTATTTGGCCGATACCGAGCATGTGGAGTTTTTATGATACGACATTTATGTTATGTCGTAATGTCCAAGGGGGAGTGTTGTAAATCTAGAAGATTTATTATTCCAAATCTAGAAGATTTGATGTGGACATTACTTATGGACCAAGAAACCCAACGGGCTTTATATCTTAGACTAGAGTTTTATTCTTATAAATAGATCATTGTATTCATTATTGTAATCACTCTTATACACAAGATCATTAGTGAAACTCCTGGTTTGGATCGCCCTCAAATGTAGTAGTTCCCGACGAACTGGGTCAACAAACGTTGTCTCTTTAATTTACGCACTTATTTACAACACAATAATTACCATCAATTAATGAAAGTTGTTTTGTAAATTTACACACTGAATAAGTAATTAATCAACGGTCCTTAGAATCAAATTATTTCGAGCATATTTCAAACTAACTTTCCACAAGGTAAATTCTTCCAGAAACTAAAAATAAAAGAGTATGTATAGAGTGAGATTGGTTCATATATAAATCACAGAAGGGTATTAGTTGTTTTTATTGAAGAGTATTACTAGTTTACACTGAAGAGTCTTAATTAATTTTCACCGAACAACTAAGACTCTTTAGTGTAAACAATAATACTCTTCAGTAAATACAACTAATACACTTCAATGAAAACAACTAATACCCTTCAATAATTTATGTATAAACCAGTTTCAATCTATACTTTGTCAAAATAAAAACCTTGTATATGTATGCATTTAAATCAATATTATTACCTCTATGCGATCATTGGCCTTTGCCAAAGTAAGATAGAGCTTTTCTACAAAGGAGCAATTTCAGAGATAGCTACTTTGGGAATTCTCAAATCTTTTAACTCAATTGTTATTTCAGTTATCAAGTACGTTTTTACACGCAAAAAAGAGAATCTAATGAAATTGCTTTTTCTGAGGTAATGATTGCAACACGATTACATCACTGAGTATTCCACTCTTAAATTTTTTTCCTTTTGCCTTGATAATTCTAATTTGCTCAATTTTTTTTATAATAAATACTTACATTTGTTCTAATTGATAAAAAAAAAAAAATACTCCTATTACGGATTCATTAATTCTTGAGAAAGATTTTCATCGTTCATACGTAACATTCATATTAAGATTGGTATATCTTTGACTCACTATACAGTACTCCCCAAGGCTATAACAGTCATTTTCCACAACAAATAAATTTCCATTCTCAAATATGTGTTTATTTTTATTATTTCTTATTGTGTATTATCATGTGTCGATAAAAGCCAATTTGTACTTTGTACCTTGCTGTAGCATTTATGTTCTCTAACATCATCCTAGTAAAATTTAGGTAGAAACAACTTTCTTCCCGATTGCTATACATATGTGATAATCTAGCACATATACAAATAAAACAATACAATATAGTTGTTGAACAAAGAGTCATTTTTTTCTTACATACCGTAATACAAAAAATATAGGAAAGTATGCTATGAAATATAGATTATTACAAGTGCATGACACCCCTTAGGCAATTAAGGTTAAAGAACATGTGCGATGACCAAGAGACTTGCGTTGATAGTAAACCGAGTACAATTTAGCGTCCACTAATAACAAATTTTTATCACCATCAAGAGACTATCTCTAAAGATCAATTGATCACTAAACATGAAATATATTCCAAAAACACAAATAAAATATGATAAAAACTTGTTTTTTTTTCCCCAAAAATATTGATTTACCAAAGAGTTAACATTGGAAACACCAGGCTTTAGTATAAATAGGATCATAAATTGAAAAAAAACTATCATTTGTTTTTCACTCAATGCAACATCACTTATTATCCAAGTCCATCTCTGAACTATCATTTTCTTCACCTTATTTGATATTGGAGTTGTGTCTTGACCAGATTTGAGTCATTTGACTATAACCTGTTACCAAAAAAAATTCCACCCATCCTATTAGTATTATTATTTTCAAAAATTGAAATCATTGACCAATTTTTTTCTACGTCAGTGTCTATATATATTAGCAAGTTTTTAATGCATGATGTACGTAGTGTAACACTCTTATATACCCACTGGATTTGCAATGTGTTCTTATATTGTTGACTAAATCTTAATCCCAATTCATCCAACTTATTTAAGACCAAGTTAGAAAGAGGGTAGAGCAGCAAGTAGTAGTACTGTGTAGAAAAGGTTAATGGTGGTGTGACGCTGATCATTGAGACAATGATGCCCCTCTGACAAACCATTGTCCAACACCTCTCACAAACCCTGCACACTTGCCAACCTAGCTAACCTCCATCCCATAAAATAAAAAATCAAAATCAAAATCAAAATTAACAAATCTTGTAGTTATCTAGTATCATGTTCATTTACAGATATTATTAGTAAGGTTTCCCTGCCAATTTTCGGTATTGTCTTTCTGATTTTGATTATTTATTAGTTTGCTAATATTAAAAAAAATCATTTCTTTCCACCAAACCCCTTATAAAATTCCATCTTCTTCTAATTATAAGTTTATTAATTCATCTGTCACCAATTCTTCTGTTAAATTTGTTTATAATATAAAATTAATACTATTATATATCTATTCGGTTATTTCATAATATTCAACTAGTGATATTTTTGCAATTATAAATTAATATCATAGTGTAAAAGGCTATGAGTATTACTCCCTTCATCTCATACTTGTTTGTTACTTTACTGTTTGCACAAGTTTAAAAAAAAAAATTATTAGTAGCATTTAAAGTGATAAAATACTCCTTCCGTCCCAATTTTGTTTACCCAAAAGCCCAAAAAAGGAAGGTTTTTTTTTTGTTTACCCATTTCCTAAAATGACAAAAAGCAATACCACTTTTTCAAACTCAACCTTCAAAAAGTTACTTTATACTAAAAAATATTAATAAACAATTCCTAAAAAGCTACTTTGTACTCAAAAGTATTAATAAACAACTATTTTCTTACTGCGTCATTTAGAAATGAGTAATCTAAATTGGGACGGAGGTAGCAGATATTTTTTATTAGTAGTGAATGGAGAATTTAATATTAGACAATACTATTGTTTTTCGCCCAAAATATATGTAGCAAAAAAATATGAAACATAATTTTTTAGCAATGTAGAAACAAGTATGAAACGAAGGAAGTAGTTTATAAGATCAATTATATTATTGAATGAATTTTATGATATTAGTTTCATGTTACAACAAATTTTACTATACATCAGAGTGGTTTTTCATCTGTAAGTAGTAATAAATAAGGATATAATAGTGTGTGGTATATTTTTAATGAAAATTTTATTTGTAGTGATGGATCCAATCAACACTTTTTCTTTTTATGACTCGTATTCACGACCCAATTTATAAGAATTTTAGCTGTGGTGCACATTGTAATATCCATTAGTTTTAAGAAGAAAATAGTAAAATAAAAAATATAATAGAGGGTGAGAAAGAAAAGAATGGGTTAAGTTGGGGGTTGCATTGACTGTTTGATACTCACATCACACGGTTCCAAAGCACGCCTTACGGTGAAAATGACGTCATACCCCTCTATTACTAGTTACTACCCTCCTCTGACACACACTACTGACCGCCATTTCTTCTCCTTCTTCTCCTGCTGTCCTAATTTAAACTCAGATTGCACGAGAGAAAAAGAGAGAGAAAAGCTTCTGCACAAATTAAACTCAGGTTCTATGCTTTTAATGTTGTACTAATTCTTTTCTTCTTCTTTTTTTGTTAATAAAAAAAATTACTCCCTCCGATTCATTTTTATTTTCCACTTTCAAAATGACACGGGTTTTAATAAAGGAGTTGTTTATTAGTATATGTGTATAAAATTGTTTTTGTGAATATAAAGTAAGAGTAAAAGAGTTCTTTCAACTTTTTAAGGGGTAAAGTTAAAATGATATGTGTACTATTTTGCCATTTTGAGAAAGATATTGAAAAAGTGGGAAAAAAAAATTCATTTTATAATAATACGGATAATCTAAAATGAATTGGAGGGAGTATTTATTTTTCTACTTTTAAATAAGGAGTGCTGGCTAAAAGGTGAATTATACATACAAAACATGTTTAATAAATCGAATCGAATTGGACATCGATTGTCAGTCCAAAATGCCTATTTTAAAAAAAATATTCGCTATGTTCCATTAAATATAAAATAAATATTCACTTGTAAAAATTTAAAACTATATGATTCATATTGAAATAAATAATGCAATAGAATCATACACAATACAAAAATCAAATACTCAAAACCATTCAAGTCAATGTATCAAACTAGAACATGCTCTATAATTCATACTCACTAATACAAAAAAAGACTTAAAAAACGGTTATTTTTTAGCTTAGAAAGCGGTTAGAAACGCTTTCTAAGAATCAACTATCTAAGTTAAGAAAGTGGTTCTGAAACCGCTGTGCAAAATAACCTCTTAGATAGCGGTTATAAACCGCTGTGTTCTAGAAAAGCGGAATTCTTAGAAAGCGGTTTCGAACCGCTATCCAAGATCCTAACTTAGAAAGCGGTTTCGAACCGCTATCCAAGATCCTAACTTAGAAAGCGGTTCTTAACCGCTATCCAAGTGTCAATACGTTTTTTTTTATTTAATTCACTAGGAAAACGGTTCTTAACCGCTTTCTTTGATTTATAATTTTTTTATATTTTCTATTTTATTTTAATAAACCTGTTTATATACAAATAAATATGTTTATCCATACCATCAAATATTAATTCATACCATCAAAGAAATATAATTAATTATACCAAAAAATTCATAATAATATCATATCATCACAAATTAATATATAAGTTACATGCCAAAAGTTATATAGTAATGTCTTACAAAAAGAAAATTACATTAAGAACCTATTGTATAAATACCCCACCCCATCCAATCCATTTTCCATTTGTCAATTTTAGCTTTGTTGTAAAAAGGGATCCGAGGATTATGCACAAACTGTAAATTACATTTAAAATTTAATTAATTAATACGAATATGTTATATCAATCAATAATAATTTAAGTAAATCGACAAATCAACTTACTTCATCAGGTATAGTCGTCTGAGAAGTCAAGATTATATCTTCAATATAGCAACACACAAAATGTCCACAATGATCGCCATCTTGCTGCCTCGGAACCTATTGATTAGTAATTATAATCACGTACTATATATACCTATAATTATTTTTAATTGAATTGAAAATTTTATAAAGTAAGTTTACCGAAATATTTTTCCACAACACTTTACTAATGGTTTTTGAGTTTTGACCTGGAAGACTACTCCGAAACATTCTCATTACACTATAAAAAAATATTTAGAAAATAAAGCTCAGATTAGATGTGCATACTTTTTAAATGTAAAACAAATAATAATATGAGAATATTAAAAACTAACTTACCCGTCCATAAATGTCATGAGATTAGGACGATTTGTATACACTCCACCGTGAGCTGGATCCATAGAATACACATTAAGTTCTTTCATATCTATGGCCACCAGCACCCAATGTTTACTATAATATTATATTAAGAATATTAAAAGATAATCATTTGTTTATATAAAAAAATTTTTATGAAATATTAATTGTACTCACCTCACATTTGTCGGCCAGAAAATGAGATGATTTTTCCCAGTATATTTCAACATATGGTTAACAATATCCCTCATTATTGGTGTCCTCTTACCAAACATGCAACACACTTGTGGATAGACGAATGAATACTTTGCACTTGCCCTGATATCTAGGGTGAAATATACCTCACCCAAATATCTTAAACAAACATACGCTAATTAATATTTAATAAGAAAATTAAACTATATATGAAGTAAATATTGAGAATTGGTTAACGCATACATGAGGTAAAGAGACATGGTAGTTGCACTCAACCACTTGTTGTGCATTACTTCATTCACATAATCCGGTAGGATGAACTCTTCATAACCAACCTGGTGAAAGTAAGAAGTAATGGGAACCACAACTGGATCATAGGTGGGGGACAAAACCATCAAGTGCGTCGTTAACATTGTAGTGACGTCGTGGGGTAAGTCACCGTGCACTGGATAACCTAATAGTCGTCTGCGAACACCAACAATGGGTTCCCTCGGTCTCTCCCTCTCAATACCACTTGATCTCTGTGGAGCCTTTTGTGGAGTCGGCAGTATCTACAATCAATTTTTAATATAATTTAGAATAAATAAAATATTAAACTTTAATACCATGAATTTTACCTTCTTGGTGAGAGAGACCAAGTTCCTCGGTCATTCGAGAAAGTGTCCGACCGTTGTTCCGATTGTGGTGGCATCATCTTCTGGTCTTGGCACTGGTGAATTCTCTTCTCCGATTTCAGGTACAATAAGTGTGACTCTCACAAAACCAGAAGCGTGGGGACGACCGTGAATGATTCTACTAGAGCTGTCGTGCAACATTCCAGTTGCCACCAATCGAAGAGAATGCTCCACATAAAAGAAACATTCCACTGGCTGTTTGAAGAAGATATTAAGTTTAGAAAATTATACTAGTCTTTAATTAAAATAAATACGAGATACATCTGATACCTGGGAGACGTTTTGAAGTGGATCGTCGAATTCGTTTCTAGCATCAGCGGAAAACATAGTCAGGACACTGTTTTCACAACTAGCACCACTCGACGACATCCCTTGTCTCAATTGTCTTTGATTAATGATCTCCATGTGTTTAGCCATTTCGGCAGCCTGCACAGAAAGCTTTTTCACCATATTCATAGCCGCAATACCGGGTGCCATCTCTAATATTTTCTTCGTGACGCCATATCCAAAAGCTCGTAAGCGTCCGAGATGCTCCTGACGATCTATTGCCCGTGCAAACAGATCACCAGTCCTCACAGTGCGGGATCTATTGCCCGTGCAAACAGATCACCAGTCCTCACAGTGCGGATGTCGTCGTGCGTCATGCTCTGAGATATGCGCTCATGAATAACAAAAAAATATTATTAAATCATTTCAAATGAAGTAATTGTTTTTAATGTAAAGGATAAAATAATGGATGAATTACCGCTTCTTCAGAGATACGCTGAGATCTGTTATCGGGAAAATTTCCATCTCGAGTCTTTCTTGTAGTCCGAAATAACTCGTAACGGGTAACAACAGACGCACTCTCTCCAGCTTTTCTTTTTTCTTCTTTCTACGATAATGATAAATATGTCCCCAAATTATTAAAAGTGAATATATATTTAAGAGTGAATGATCATAAAAAAAATTAAAAGTTAGTATTTTTATCTCACCAAATCTTTTCTAATACGTTCATAACCTTTGGAAGATCCACGATATCGCGCCTCCATATTCTTAGCTTGTACGCTATTTCTATTATTTTTTTCCTACAGTGTAATATAAATACAATAAACACTTAAAAAATTGTGCATTAATAGGAATAGTGTTGGCCTGTTGGGAAAATAGGGGTGCCCGGAATCTATTCGGGATGAAATTTAAATACGAATTTAAATACAATTATTGCTAGCATGAATTAATCCTAATTAATTCAAATAATAATTCCAACAACTAACTTTCATCATGCATGTTAAATTAATTTCACATATTAACTAGGCGGAATAAACAAGTAAATATGCGATCAACGTACCTCTTGTAGAATTGGTCTTTGGATATACGGGACAATTACGATCTCGCTCTATCAACCCAAAGCCTTCTCAAGTATTTCCCTTTTCACCTCACTTGATCACCGGTGGGAGATGCTTTCAAGTAATTTAATAAACTAAGGAAAAAGAAAAATATTTATGCTTCTTGATTTTTCCAACACATGAAATTACGTACTTGGGGATGAAATAATCATCCCCTATTTATAATTAGAGGTGGTCGAATTTTTAGGAGTATATAGGCTTTGGAAAAAATCTTTTCTTAGACTCCAAGAAATCTTGAATATATCCCATATATTCTTTTCTCCAAAATAAATTATTCCACAAAAATCTCACCCTCCTAATTAACTTGCAATTTTCGAAAATTTCAATAGAAGATCCTAAGATTTGGATCTTCTTGAATATATGAGATATACTTGTATTCCAAGAATACATATCTTCCATAATATCTTTCCAAGAAAATCAACAAAATCTTCTCTTTTCATGATTTCTTATTTTCGAAAATATAGAGGAAAAAACCAGCATTTATATTTCTTTTTATTTTAATCACCTTATCATTATTGGGCTACTTGAGGGGCCTTAAGGAGAATTAAGATTGGACCTCCTAATGGACTTCTGAATTTCAATATTGAGCCCCAATATAATTAAGCCCATTAATATTAATTATCACCACTAATAAATTAATATTGCACTATCCATCTTAATCCATATTACGATAATATGGGCTCCCGGTTATTATTTCCCGCGTTTAAGATTATCAAGTCCATTAATTAATCAAACTTCTGAATAGCTCTAAATTAATTAATATATTTCACCTTGGAGTAAAGACAGCTCAACATTATTATTCGTACCGAAGAAACTAATTCTTCACTTGCAAGATTTGGTACAATAAAACTTCTGAGCCCACCAAGGGGACTAATCACACGAGCCGTACTCGCACGCGTTTCTCCGTATTAAATCTTAGCAACCGTCGTATGATTAATATTACTGCCCAAGACACAAAGTTCGAAGTCGCAATGATTCTCACCCAACATGAATCAAAACAGTAACTATTAAGCACACACGGTCCTATTTAAGTGACGGAGATTAAGAAATCAACAACCACTGAAGTCTAATTCTTCACCTTTCAGAACAGAAGAATTTATCCTCGCTGTAGGACCTCTTCAACATATACTAAATGTGCTAGTGCAATCTCTTAGTCAAGACAGACCAATCTGAGCCTTACACATCGACCTTTCACGGCGGATTGTTCAATTCCACCTAGGTCGTGAAAATGTACGTTTAGTTACAAGTAAACTGTTAATGTTGTCTTCCGTGATCGGGTATCACCACATTAACTACAATGTAACATGTACTATATATTGAACGGTTTGCAATAGAAATTCAATATTCAATCATAACTAAAATAAATGTGATAAAAGAATTATTCTCATAAAACGAGTGTTTGATACACGAGTTATACAAAGTGAAAACATACTTTCACGTATAACTCCAACAAATAGATGAAATGACATTGATCAAGTTTACCTTGAAATCATCAAGCATAGATCTACGCATGAATTCCTGCCAATAAGGGGCCACCATAGGGGATTTCTCATAGCCCTTAGGCGGCTTAGGCGAGTACTGACCAGTCTTCGGGTCTCGTGAACTTCTCCTCAGAAAAGACCGAATTTTTTTTGCCGCATTCTCGGCTTGCATAAGTATTTGATGCTTCCTTGTGTGCTCAAGGTCAGAGAATGTTTGCTGCATACACATATAAAATATTTTATGAATATTTAGTAATTTCACAAGCTTATACATAAAAATAAGTCATGCAACAATGAAAATATGCATATAATTAATTTACATACCACGAGCTCATCCCATAACGCTTCCTTGTAAGGACTCATTTCAGGCTTACTCCAGTCACTGCATGGCAGCACGATAGGGACCACTCTCCTGACTGCAGACCCAATGTAGTGCGCCAACTTCGCAATCTCAGGTCCAATCGGCTGCCCATACTCATTGAATGATAACTGCAATTCAATGATATCGTTAGCTCAACAAACAATTAATTAATATAATAAAAATTAAACTGTTCAGATGTAATAAAATTAATTACCTTCAGTAATTTTCCTTTGCTACAGTCTTTCTTCAATGAAGTCATCGTGACTATACCCCTCCTGCACTTCTCTCCAGAGCTACAAGAGGTGTGGGCATCAGTGTTATCCTGTCCCAAGTCATCATGATCTCCCTCATCTCTATCATCTCCATCATCACCATCATCTCTATCATAGGGAAAATAACCCCCATAATCTCCATCATCTCCGGACGGTTGATCCATGATCCTGTGAAACAGAATAAAAAAATATTAAATAAATAAACAGAAACAACATTTAAATAATGTTACACCCGATATCCTACTACCCGACCCATCGGGTATCAGATACAGACCCACTGCTGCGGCGGGCTCGGAGGAGAACAGTCCTCCGGCCGGTCAGACAAGACGGACAGGAACCCAGACGCTGCCCGACATAAACCTCTGGGATCGGCCGGGAAGGGTACTTATAATCCACACGCCCGTGTATCGGGCGGCCAGCGACGAGCCTCTGTGCAGGTACTCTACCCGCCTTCCCGCAAATGACCCACCGGGGCATTTTCGTCCGGACTCGCTTCCCGGTACCCGAGTACCCGTCTACCCGACACCAGGCCGCGCCAGCTGTGTGAGGACGTCGAGTGCCATCAATCCAGAGGATGTGACAGGGTCAAAGAGGGTAGTTGAGGCCAGGTCCAATCACCTCAGGGGTGACAGTGCCACATGGCTTCTCCTCATTGGTTCGTAGGGGAGGCTGTAGCCACTCATTACCTTCCAGCTAGGAGCAGGAGGGGCCCACAGTCCACCTACCAAGCTTGGGGAACCCCCACTTTGAACACTATAAATAGGGCTTTGAATGCCAATTTGTAACACACAACACATTTATTGCAAAGACATACTTGAGAGCCCATTTACTCTTGCATTTATTACTCTCTGTCATCATTAATATAAAATCCTACCCGCTAGGAACCCGGCAGCGAGATCCGTCATAAATCGCTGTCAACATTTTGGCGCTAGAAGGAGGGTGACTAATATCGAAGTACACTCGGTTTCATTTATCTAGTCACCTCGAACAAAACCTCACCCACTTTCATTCCGAAAAATGACCACTTCAAGGGCCACACGAACCCAGCACCAAGCCGAGGATATCGGCGAAACCGCCACTCCGGCTCCGGCCACGGCGGAGACCCTTCAGGGTCCTTTCGAGTTCTTGTCGACCATAAGGACTCCGGAGGACCTCCAGGCCGCAAGGGCCATGATCGAGCGCCGTCAGGCCGAGATCGACGCCGCTCCTATCCGCACTCACCGACCAGGAAAGGAGCCAACCCGAAGCAGGGCCACCTGCCAGCCCCGGCAGGAGCAAGAAGCGGCCAGGAGGGCCGCCAGCAACCCCCGGCCTCAGAATCTAAAGAGGCACCTCGACGAGGAGGCCGACTCACAGCGGGCTTCTCGCCGACCGGCGGGATCGGTCTTCTCCCGGTTGGGAACCCAGGCTCGGGGGGCTGCCCGACCTTGTGAATCCAACGCCAGCTCCAGGCCCCGGGAGCGAGAACAGGCACGATCTCCCAGGCGTCACAACGACACGGCCCCGAGGCCGTCGGTCCGTGACCGCTTGGGGGACAACCCTCGTCCCCGTTCTCCCCCCGCGGCCGACAACGCCATGGCCGCCATCCTAAAAAAGGTCTCGGACCTTGAGGCCAAGCTCGAGAGGCGGGACGGGCAACATCATGTCCCCTACATGCCCAACTCTCCCCTCGCAGACATCTTGGTGCGGGCCCCTGCCCAGCCAAAAATCAACGTGGCCGCCGTGGGCCAATATGACGGGGAGACAGACCCCGTCACCCATCTCAGTAAATACTCCACCTACATGATCTCCATGGGGGCAACAGATGCCACCCAATGCAGGATGTTCCCGCTAACCTTGGGGGACAGGGCTCACCGATGGTACTCCTCGCTTCCCGCGGGGAAGGTGGTTTCATTCCACCAACTAGGGGAACTGTTCTTGGAACACTTCTCCTCGATGGCACCGCGGATGGCCGGCGCCAACCGCATGGCCAACCTGGCCCAAGGAAAAGACGAGACTGACCGGGCGTACATCGACCGGGTAGATCGCATCATCATGGAGGGTGAGCCCGTAGGGGACGAGGTCAAGCTCGTCGGGATCATAGGCGGACTCCGCCTAAAAACCAAGCTATGGAAGTCAATGAACAAGGACTACCCCAAGTCCTACGCGGAGTTCCGGCAGCGGGCCGGAAAAATCATCTACAATGCGGACATCCTGGCACAACGGCTGGGCGAGAGCGCCCCTGCCGAGAAGGAGAAACCACGCGCCTCGGCGGGCACCACATCAAGCCGGAGGAACTTTTCCTACCGGGCTCCCCAGCCTTTCAAGCCCTTCGATTCCGTCGAAGTGAAGCTGGCCGAAAAACTGTCGGCCACCCCGGAATACGTCTATGTGCAGATCCGGGACAAAAATATGATGCCCAAGGCGCGGCCATGGGTCCACAAGCCAGGGGTGCAGCTCAACCCCAACAAATACTGCCACTACCACCAAACCGTCGGGCACAACACCAGTGAGTGCCGCGACCTCCTAAAACAGCTCTGGCGACTCTTCGAGGAGGGGAAGCTAGAGGAGTTCGTGAAGAGACCGGCGGCCAGACCGGAAACTCATGCCGCTGCCCGCCCTGCTGAGCCAAACCAGGAGGCAGCCCTCATATGCCCACCGATGCCGGAACATCAAGCTCGCCGGGCGGTCAACATGCTCTCCCCGGTGGGCGGCTTTGCACCCACCACCTCGCTGTCCAACCGCAGGCAGAAGAGCGAGCTGCGGGCAATGGACAACGTCCACCAGATCGCCTTGCCGGTCAACATGACGGCAAGAGAGACGGACCTCCTCGCCTTCAAGGAGGAAGATCGCACCGGGGTCATCTACCCGAACCACGACGCCCTGGTCGTATCCGTCAACATCATGGGCGTCACTGTCCATCGCATGCTTGTCGACAACGGAGCCTACTGCAACATTCTCTTCAAGACCGCGTTCGACCAGCTGGACAGCTCCTTTGAGAAGTATGTGGAGCCATGCGACCAGGTCATCAAAGGCTTCGGCGACGCCACAGTAAAACCCTACGGGATAGTTAGACTAGCCGTAGAATTAGTTTCTAGCATAGACGCTGAGGTTAAGGCTTCGAAACAGCTCGACTTTATCATTGTCGACCAGCCGTCAACCTATAACGGGTTTCTCGGCAGGCCATTCGAGCACGAGTTCGAAGCCGCCGCCTCAGCCTTCTATTATTGTATCAAGTTCCCAACCCCCTCCGGGAAGGTTGGGACTCTTAAGGGAAATCAAAGAATGGCACGTGGATGTTTGGCGTATATCGATGTTATTTCAAATTTTGCAAATCTAGAGTATATCTGCACAATCGGGGAGGGAGACATGGAAATAGACGAAGAAATCCCACCCGCTACCCACCCAATGGAAGAAGACTCGCAAACATTTGAGGACATCCAAGTCGACCTGGAGCCAAGGCTCGGGTACGAACCCATGGAGATTGACAAAACCCTAACGGGGCAGATCGACGATCCACGCTACGGCGAACGTGGAGCCAGTCCGATCGAAGAATTAATTTCGGTCACGATGAAGAGTCGGCCAGAAGTAAGTGTTCAACTCGGTTCGTCAATGTCCGGCAAGATGCGGGCGGAGATGACCGCTTTTTTAGAAGAGAACTTAGATGTATTCGCCTGGTCCCACGAAGACATGGTCGGGATCGATCCAGCCGTATGCTCACACCAACTACACATCGATCCATCCCGCAAGCCGATCTCACAGAAAAGAAGGAAATTCGGCCCAGACAAATACGCGGTCATTGCCACCGAGGTCAAAAAGCTACTCGACAACAAACTCATCGGGATGGTCGACCCCGACGACAAGCCTCAATGGGTGTCCAACGCGGTACTCGTCAAGAAAAGCAACAACACATGGCGATTGTGCATCGATTTCACGGACCTAAACAAAGCTTGCCCAAAAGATCACTTCCCGATGCCACACATCGACCACCTGGTGGACAGCACGGCCGGGCACGAGATGCTCACTTTCATGGACGCTTTTGCCGGCTATCACCAGATCCCGATGGCCGCAGACGACCAGAAGCACACAACTTTCCTCACCGAGAAAAACATGTATTTTTGGAAGCGGATGCCATTCGGGCTCATGAACGCTGGGGCAACCTACCAGAGGCTGGTCAACCACATGTTCCACGATCAAATCGGGGCGACCATGGAGGTATATATCGACGACATCGTCGTCAAGAGCGAGAAGAAAGAAGACCACCTCACACACCTAGCCGAAACTTTCGAGATCTTGCGAAAATATCGGATGAGGCTCAACCCGAAAAAGTGCAGTTTCGGCGTCGAGTCGGGCAAATTCTTGGGGCACATGGTCAGCCAGCGGGGAATCGAGGCAAACCCGACCAAGGTACAGGCGATCCTCGACATGAGCCCTCCCCGCACGGTGAAGGAGGTACAGAAGGTGACGGGCAGCCTGGCCGCTCTCAGCCGTTTCATCTCCCGCATGGGGGACCGATGCAAGCCTTTATTCGACAGCATGCGGAAGGGGAAACTCAATTGGACTCCCCAGAGTCAGCTCGCTTTCGATAATTTGAAAGCATACCTGTCAAACGCCCAGGTGTTGGCCAAGCCCGTCCCCGGCGAGAAGCTTTTCTTGTACTTGGCGGCGTCGGACTCAGCTCTCAGCGCCGTGCTAGTGCGGGCTGAGGGGCAGGCACATCTGCCAATCTACTATGTCAGCCAGACACTTCACGACGCCGAGCTGCGGTACCCACCCCTGGAAAAGTTAGCATACGCCCTAGTAATGAGCGTACGCAAGTTACGCCCATACTTTTTTGATCACCAAGTAGAAGTACTGACAACAATGCCACTCCGCCAAGTACTACATCGGCCAGACACGGCGGGCAGATGCCTCAAGTGGGCTGTGGAGATCGGGCAATTCGGAGTCACATACGCTCCCCGAACATCTATTAAAGGCCAAGCAATGGCCGACTTCATAGTCGAGCTCACTCACCCGGAGGCGATGTCCAAGATCGAGCAACCACCTTGGAAAATGTACGTTGACGGATCCTCCACAACCACGCGGGCAGGCGCGGGAATTGTCCTTCTCAGCCCGTCCGGCCAGTCATTCACAACAGCCATAAGATTCGGTTTCCACGCGACCAACAATGAGGCCGAGTACGAAGCCTTAATCAACGGCCTGGAAATGGCCATGGCCATGGGAGTAAAGAGACTCCAGGTCTACAGCGACTCGCAGCTCGTTACATGTCAAATCTCAGGAGAATACGAGGCGCGCAGCGACAGGATGTTGGCCTACCAGGGATTAGCAAAGAACTTGCTCGAAAAATTCGACCAGGTGTGCATAGAGGTGGTACCCCGACTCGATAATACTCAAGCAGACGCACTCGCCCGCCTCGCAACATCCGAAGGGGCAGCCGACATGTCCCAGATCACAGTTACTTACCTGACCGCCCCTACGAGTTCGAACCAGCGGGTGAGTAGCCTGGGGCAAGCGGAAGACAGCTGGATGACCCCAATCCTGAAATACCTCCGTGATGGCCAACTCCCAGTCGACCGGGTAGCGGCAAGACAGTTGCAGCTCCGGGCGGTACGGTACACGACCATCGGGGACCAGTTGTACAAACGAGGCTTCGCCCTGCCCCTCCTAAAGTGCGTGACGCAGGAGCAGGGAAGGAAGATCTTGGTCGAAATCCACGAAGGACGCTGCGGGAACCACGCCGGCGGCCAGGTGCTCGCCCAGAAGGTCATCCGACAGGGATATTTCTGGCCCACCCTGAAGAAGGACGCAATCGACTACGCACGGGCATGCCACAAGTGTCAAATCTATTCGCCGGCAATCCATCAGGCCCCAACCGAGCTCACCTCAATCCTGAGCCCGTGGCCGTTCGCAAAGTGGGGGATCGATCTCATTGGCCCTTTGCCTACGGCCCCGGGCAGCGTCAAGTACGCAATCGTCGCAGTGGATTACTTCACCAAATGGGCGGAGGCGGAATCACTGAAAACGATCGACCAGGAACACGTGATCAGGTTCATCTGGCGCAACATAATCTGTCGATTCGGCCTCCCACAGATAATCATTTCGGACAACGGGAAACAGTTCGACGGGCTAGAGATGGAAAGATTCTGCCAGAAGCACAAGATCAAGAGGTTATTCTCGTCACCCTACCACCCCCAGTCGAACGGACAGGTCGAGGCGGTGAACAAGATAATCAAACACACGTTGAAGACGAGGCTGGAGGAGAGCAAGGGAACATGGGCAAGCAAGCTACCCGAAGTGTTATGGTCATACAGAACGACGTGTCGCACCGCAACCGGGGAGACTCCTTTTGCTCTGGCCTTCGGAACAGAGGCAGTCATCCCGGCTGAAGTCGTCATCCCGAGCCTCCGCACCTCACAACCCGTGGGGACCGAGAACGACCAAGCCATGCTAAACGAGTTGGACCTGCTGGAGGAGAGAAGGCTGTCCGCAGAACAAAGAAACATAGCTTACAAACGCCGGGCTGAAAAATACTTCAACTCGAAGATCAAGATCAGGGAGTTCGAAACCGGGGACCTGGTACTCAGACGGACGGTCGGGCAGCCCAAGGGGGCATTTGGTCCGAATTGGGAGGGACCCCTAAAGGTCTCCAGCCGCCTCGCCAATGGAGCCTACGAGCTGGAAAGCCTTGAGGGCAACCCGGCCCAATACCCTTGGAACGCCTCCCTACTCAAAAAGTACTACCAATAGGAGCTCATTGTAGTCGCTACTCAAAGCGCAAACTTGTAAAAACATTTAAGCGGTTGTTAAATCAATCCCATCTTCGTGAAGTCGCTGCCCGACATTCGGCTATAGCACTTCATTAATTAATCTGTTGGTTAATTCTTTGAGCGGTTGGTAAAACAATCCCATCTTCGTGAAGTCGCTGCCCGACATTCGGCTATAGCACTTCATTAATTAATCTGTTGGTTAATTCTTTAAGCGGTTGTTAAATCAATCCCATCTTCGTGAAGTCGCTGCCCGATATTCGGCTATAGCACTCCATTAATTAATCTGTTGGTTAATTCTTTAAGTGGTTGACAAATCAATCCTATCTTCGTGAAGTCGCTGCCCGATATTCGGCTATAGCACTCATTAATTAATTCTTTGGTTAATTTTATTGCCCGATTACGTTATTTACCCGGCCGGTAAAACTAAAAGTTCAAGGAGACAAGCGAAATGAGGGGCAAAGCAATTTCATTAGAGGAAAAGAGAAAGTACAAGACGGCCAGCGGCCAGCAAACTTAACAAAAACAAAAGAAAAGAAAATTATGGATGCGCCTCGTCCACCGCCCCCAGGTCCTCATTCGCCTCCTCGTCGGCGATCGGATAAAGGAAAGTCGCCGGGTCGCCGAGGAACGACAAATCCAGCCCGCGATCGACCAAGTCCTTGAGCGTGATATCATAGTCCGAGGAGGGAGGATTGGACTCGACGTAACTCTTCAAGTCGGCCAGAGGCCCGGAGTAATCGGCCTGGGGATTTTGGCGGAGTAGGGAGCGAATCGAGTCGGCGTATGCATTGATATACACCATGGACCCAGCCGACTCGCCCTCAGCGGCCAATCGAGCACGCTCGGATTCCAGGCGTCTCTCCGCCTCCGCCGCGAGAGCCTCCTTGGCTTGGCGGACTTCTTCGGCCGTCCTCGCCTCGGCCTCAGCGCGTCTCCTCCTCTCCTCCTCGAGGACGACCTCCAGTTCAGCCCGACCCGCTCGGCCGGCCTCCAGCTCTTCCCGGAGTTTCTTGACCTCCTCTTCCAGGCGAGTAGCTTCGTCCCGCTTCGTCTGGAAGGCCGCCCTGTAGGAGGAGGCAGTCCGCATCTCCCGCTCGTATTCGAGCATGATGCCCTCCATGGCGATGGCGTTGCGGGAGGTACGGATGGCTGCCGCCCTCATCCGATCGGCGAGCGGGACGGTCCTCGCAGCCTTCTGGCAGTTGAGGGTCCAGGACCGGGGAAGGTTGAGCACGGCGCGGCGCAGTTCCTCCGGCCAAGTCTCGGGCACGGCCTCCGAGTACGGAGGTTCCTGCGAGCGCAGGAATTGAAGAACCTCGGGCGGGGGCAGAGGCTCCGGCCTGCGTAAACACGGGAAGAGAAGGCATGTTAAGAAAAAATCCTACATCGAGAAAACGGCTAGAAAACTTAGAGAAGGAAGCATAATACTTACGTGAGGTTATTACCCCAGCCGAGGAATGAGAAGTCGCTGCGGTCGCGGGCAGGGGAGGCAGGCCCCCCTAAGGTCGCCTCGACTGTGCCGGCCACAAGCCCGCCAGTCACCGGGTCCAAGTTGACCGTCACCATGGCCGGATCGACGGATGTCTGGCCTTCGACCCGGGCCTTCTTGGACGGGCGCTGCCCGTCAGTCGGGGAGGAGGATGACGGGGGCGCCGGAGCCGCGGGCGGGCTGCGAATCACCACCCCTGCGGCACGGACGGCTCCCCGCTTCGCCAGCTTGGCCAGGGCGTTCTTTTTGGGCGCCATGTCGACGGTTTCCTCGGACGATTCGACGTTCACGATCGGGATGGTAGCCTGGCCGGCCTCGGCTGCGGGCCTCGGGGAATCGGCCCGGGAGGTCGATGGCGTGGAAGATTCAGCCGGGAAGCGTTGCTCTGCGAGAAAAGGGACAAGATCAGAAATCGAGCAGCGAGAACGAGTATAAGGAGAGTCGGGCAGGAAAAGAATCTTACCACCGAAATCCAAATGGCGCGGGAAAGTCTGGAGTCCGGAGAGCCTTCTGTACTCGTCGTCGTTGAGAAGTTCGACGTCGCGGTTGTCCACGCTCTCGGATCTCACCAAGGCTAGCGCCTGCCTAAAATCGTCGGTCAGGTCGGCTTGATTTGGAACCGTGCAACCTGCACAATGAAAGAAGAATTAGATCAGTACTAAGAAGCGAAGAAAAAGTCAGTGTTTACCTCGACGATTGCGCTCCCGATATTCTCGTGGAACCGGGATGGTGTGCCCGTCTATGCCAACGCTCTCCCAGGCGCCGCCGACCCACCACCACCTTTCCTGCCAGTGCGTCACCTTCGGCGAGATGCCGAAGACAATGGCATCTCCACCCCGGGGCTTCACAGAGTAATACCCATGATTCATCCTCCCGACCGAGGCCACTGTATAGTATAGGTAGTTGAGCTCGGACGGGGTGGGCATACGGTGCAGCCCGCGCCGACCAAGAGCGACCATTGCCCCCAGGATGTAGCTCCACCCATTCGGGGTGATCTGGGTGATCGACAGATTCCAGGCCGCGAGTAGCTTGGAGATGGCCGGGTGAAGCGGGAAACGGAGCCCGGCGTGTAGGGTGTCCGCATTTATGGCGATAAGGCCTTCCGGAGGCTGATCGGCCCGTTCATTCTCCCGGGGAGCGTAGAAAAAGACATCGGAGGGCGCCTGGAAGGTCCAATACAATTCCTTCACGTCGGCGTCCGGGGGAAGGCAGCTAGGGCGGCGAGAGGCCCCGAAGTCGGTGTCCTGGGCTTCGAGGTATGCGCGGGGAGGGCGCTTCCGCACGAACCGGCTCATGTACTTCGAGTGATCGAACCCGATGAGCCGGCTGTCCGCGTAGTCAATCTGGTCGGGCACGGCTTCCCGCTCGAACAAGAAGTCTTCCGCCCGTGGCGGGTAGGCAGAGACTGGGGAGACGCTTAGGGCTTCCCCCTCCCGTTGGGGACTCATCCCCTCCAAATCGTCCGCGAAGGCATCCACATCCGTGGAATTGCCCTCGCCCTCTCTGGCGGCGGCGCGGGACGTTCCTTCCCCGGCCGGCTGGAAAGGCCTCTCGGCATCGGCGGCGGCACGGCGGCGGAAATGATAAGCATCGGCGGCGCCGAGGCTCTCGACGGAGTCGCTCATAACGAAAGTAAAGTAAGGAGTGTCGACGAAAGGAGCAAGAAATTACCTTAGGACGCAGAAAAGACTGCCGGAATCTGAGGAATTCGCCGGAGAACTTGAAAAACCTTAAAGGGGGGCACGAGTTTGCAAGAGTGGGAAAATGAGAGAATGGGCTGGGAGCCCCTATTTATAGAAGAAAAAGGAGGGACTAAACAGCAAGAAAACGGGGTCGAAAATGAAATTAAACAAAGTTCGGGGGGGGCGCGTGGGGGTCACGCGCGCAGCGGTTGGGGAGCAGGTTCGGCGGACGTGACCCCTGGATTTCTGCGCATCAGTCACGCCATCCCGTGACGTCAGCAGGCGCAGCAGACGAGGCGTCGTCTTGGAAGTCGAAACGTCACCCCCAAAATTCAAATTCGAAATCAAAATGGTCTGCAGTTCGACCAGCCCGCCACCCGGCGACTGCGGCCCCCCGTTGTCGGGCTGGTGGGGCAATTGTTACACCCGATATCCTACTACCCGACCCATCGGGTATCAGATACAGACCCACTGCTGCGGCGGGCTCGGAGGAGAACAGTCCTCCGGCCGGTCAGACAAGACGGACAGGAACCCAGACGCTGCCCGACATAAACCTCTGGGATCGGCCGGGAAGGGTACTTATAATCCACACGCCCGTGTATCGGGCGGCCAGCGACGAGCCTCTGTGCAGGTACTCTACCCGCCTTCCCGCAAATGACCCACCGGGGCATTTTCGTCCGGACTCGCTTCCCGGTACCCGAGTACCCGTCTACCCGACACCAGGCCGCGCCAGCTGTGTGAGGACGTCGAGTGCCATCAATCCAGAGGATGTGACAGGGTCAAAGAGGGTAGTTGAGGCCAGGTCCAATCACCTCAGGGGTGACAGTGCCACATGGCTTCTCCTCATTGGTTCGTAGGGGAGGCTGTAGCCACTCATTACCTTCCAGCTAGGAGCAGGAGGGGCCCACAGTCCACCTACCAAGCTTGGGGAACCCCCACTTTGAACACTATAAATAGGGCTTTGAATGCCAATTTGTAACACACAACACATTTATTGCAAAGACATACTTGAGAGCCCATTTACTCTTGCATTTATTACTCTCTGTCATCATTAATATAAAATCCTACCCGCTAGGAACCCGGCAGCGAGATCCGTCATAAATCGCTGTCAACAAATAAATTAGTATATTAATAAATTAACTAGTATATATTCATCAAATAAATTAGTATATAAATTAACAACTTTTATATATACCTAATTATATTATATATTAATCAAATAAATTAGTATATAAATAAACAAACACTAATTAACTAGTATATAAATAAATTAGTATATAAATTAGTATAAAAATAAATTAAGTAGTATATATTCATCAAATAAATTAGTATATAAATTAACAATTTCTATATATACCTAATTATATTATATATTCATCACATAAATTAGTATTTAAATAAACAAATACTAATTAACTAATTAACTAGTATATAAATAAATTAGCATATAAATAAATTAACTAGTATATATTCATCAAATTAATTAGTATATAAATTAACAATTTCTATATATACCTAATTATATTATATATTCATCAAATAAATTAGTATTTAAATAAACAAACACTAATTTAACTAATTAACTAGTATATAAATAAATTAGTATATAAATAAATTAGCTAGTATATATTCATCAAATTAATTAGTATATAAATTAACAATTTCTATATATACCTAATTATATTATATATTCATCAAATAAATTAGTATTTAAATAAACAAACACTAATTAACTAATTAACTAATTAACTAGTATATAAATAAATTAGTATATAAATAAATTAACTAGTATATATTCATCAAATTAATTAGTATATAAATTAACAATTTATATATATACCTAATTATATTATATATTCATCAAATAAATTAGTATTTAAATAAACAAACACTAATTAACTAATTAACTAGTATATAAATAAATTAACTAGTATATATTCATCAAATTAATTAGTATATAAATTAACAATTTCTATATATACCTAATTATATATATTCATCAAATAAATTAGTATATATATAAACAAACACTAATTAGTAATATTCATGAAATTAACACTAATTAACTAGTATATATATAAATAAATTAGGCATATATATATATATATATATATATATATATATATATATATATACAGAGAAATTGGAGTAATTACCTGGCGGCGGGCTACGGCGGCGGCAGCTGGGACGACGTAGGTGCGCGCGGACTGGGGCCTCGTCGGGAGAGGCGCGACATGGGACGGCGTCGCGAGGTGAGGCGGGTAGGGTGCGCCGCATGGGAGGGTGGCGGGGCAAGGCTGGAGTTACGGCGGCGGTGGCGCGCGTCACGGGTGGGAGAGGAGGGGGAATTAAGGAGACTGTGTGCATGGCTGACTAAATTAGGGATTTGGACATTTTAATTGGGTCAAACACTTAGAGAGCGGTTCTGAACCGCTATGCAAGTCTGGAACTTAGAGAGCGGTTCTTAACCGCTATCCTAGTGTCACTTGGATAACGGTTTTGAACCGCTATACAAGTTAGAACTTGAATAGCGGTTTCAAACCACTATCTTGCAAATGAGTACTTACATAGCGGTTTTAAACCGCTGTCTTACAATTTTTTTTTTTAATAAATTACTTTACATAACCGCTCTCCAAGTGGGTTCTTGAAGAACGGTTTTTATAATAGCTATCTAAGTTCGAATTTGTAGTAGTGACTGCAATCCCAAATTTAAACATTTAGTGCTAAAATTTCAAATGGGTAAAACGTCATAGTAAAACAATTTTGGGTGTTGGGATGCGTCTCACAATTTAATTATATAAACGGAAAGGAAAAAGTTGGAAACATAATTAGTAATAAAATGGTAAAATATAACAAGACCGGTTCAATCTATTTTTTCTAATTCGAAATGTTTTTTTCCCGTTAAACCTTAAAATGATTTTGAGGGAGTAGTTGGACCGGTTCCATGGGCCGTTCCATATTCAGGTTCAACAAAATTTTGCAAACACTTACAAGAATTAAGCTAGCGGAAATTGTACGTACGTTTTTTAAGCAAAATAAATAGTGAAAAATACATATTATTGACCTAATAGCAAATATGATAACCCATTTAGATTAATCACAATTTTATTTAGATAATTGAAGAATTGTAAATCAGTCACCATATTTTATTTTATTTTATTTTTGGGAATTTAGGCTTTCGGACAGTTTTTTTTTTTTTTTTTTATTTACCTGTGTCTAATGTGATCAACCAATATGACAAACGACCTCAATTTTCATTAAAGAAGCTAACGGGATTGTTATACCAAGTAAGAAAAAAAGGGCACAAAGAGGGTACCCATAAATTTAAATTGCAAAAATACTAAGGGTGTGTTTAATTCTGAAGAAGTTATATTAATTAATTTTATAGTAAAATTAAAAGTGTTGACTATTTGAAAAATAAGTGTTTTTAAATTAAATTTAAAAAGTATTGTGTTTGAAAAAAAATTACTTTTATTGATTGATAGTGTGGTAGTTATTTATGGGATAGTAATATTCGAATAGATTTTAGAGAATACAAAAGCAGGTGAAACTTGCTTTGACAAAATTATTTTTAAATACTTAAAATTAAGGTTGTTCACGGAGTTTTGAGATTACCGAGCCCATACCTAAATCCGCATCGAAAAAGAATCGAATCGAAAAAATTATGGAATTTTTTACTTTAACCGTATTGAAACTGAACCGAATATTTTTTTGGTATAGATCTGGATATTACTAAATTAATTGTACCGAGAAACCCAATGTGACCGCACCAAACCATACCGTACCGAATTGAATAACCGAACTAAGTATGTATTAAATTTAATTATTTTTTATTTATCAAATATTATTATAATGTTATTGAATTCAAGTACAACTATATGAGTATCATAATTTCTCCCCCTTTTCAGAATACAGACACTATACTCCCTCCGTCCTATAGTTGTTTTCTACACTAATGTTTACACGGGTTTTAAGAAAAATATTGTTTATTACTAGTATTTAAAGCAAGGATGTAGAAGTCGGAAATTGATAGTCGGGCGGATTTGGAATGCCTAGCGCCTAGGCGGGGATTAGTCGGGGACTAGTCGTTAGGAGTTTTTTTTTTATTCAATTTGTTACCCTCTATATCTTAGTAATATAGTAAAAAATCATTTGATAGTATTTTAATACGACTAATTTTTTTTGTAATAACAAGTTAACAACATAATATCAACATTCATATGCAAATAGTCCAACTAGACAATTACACATATTTATCAAATTAATCGAAATTCATCTAAACGACGTCATTTTAAGGCGGAAAAAATTAAATAATTAATATCTTAACTGTCTAGGCGGATTAAACAATAAATCGGGCGAATGATGACCGCCTAGCGCCTAGGCGCCGCCTAGGCGCCGCCTAGGCGGGGGTCTAGAAGGATTTTTGCATCACTAATTTAAAGTGATAAAGTAGATAATTTTAGTTAGTAGTGTATGAAAAATATAATATTAAAAAATATTATTTTTTATTTCCTTCCAAAAATAGATGTAGCAATTGGGTATGAGACAACTTTTTTTAATAATATAATAAACAACTTTGGGATGGAGGTAATATTATTTTTCTTATTAAGTTCTTAAAATGTTAACTTATGTTTAGGTGATATCAAAATGATTTAAATTAATTTTTATTCTTTTAATTTCATTTTTCATGTGTATTGATTTCTTACAAAAACTTGGATATGGTCTATCCTGCGTTAGGAATTACGATCTACGTGATTATTCACAATATATTTCAAATGATTTTTTTTTAAATATATATTTTATATTAGGGGCGTTCACAAAATAATACAATTGAACACCACTATTTACAAGATAGTACAATGTTCAAAAAAATATATACTTATGTTCAACTTTTTTTTGTGCGTCTGTTCAATTATGTTGTACCAATTTGTAAAAAGTGGTTTGGAATTGTATTATCCTGCACTTAATCCTTTATATTATATATTTTCAATACTCTATTGGGGTGATTTACGTTAATTTTTTTAACCATCCATTATCCTATAATATGTTATATGTTATATTTTGAGCTTGTAATGATATATGTATGATTGTGGTTGAAGTTGTGTAATATTCGTGTGAGTGTGCATGCATCAATATATATATTTTAAAAAAATTGATTAAAAAGAGGAAATAATGATAAAAAAAGGGTAAAAAATCCGTTTATCCGCTCTGTTCCGTACCGAACCGATCCGATCTGTTTGAAATCGAAAATCCGCTCTGAACCGTACCGAAAAATAAAATATTTGTACCGTACCGTACCGAAATTTCAGTATGGACACGGACACTCGAATTTTAAAATAACCGAATTTTGATACGGACATAAATATTTTCAAATATTCGTTTTGGTCCGTACTGTGAACAACCCTACTTAAAATAGTGATTACAAATATTGTAGAATTGATTTTCTTAAAAAAAAAAAACAATCAATTCTCTAATGAATTAGATTAAAGTGCTATTAAACAAAAAGTGATGAATTTTATTAGAATTTAAGCATATTTAATTCAAAATTAAAACTATTACATACATGAGGACATTGAATTGGTAATATGATATTTTGTGTGTCTGACTCAATATTCACGTAATAACTCCAATTTTTCATCATCATCTTAATCTTCTCGAACTTCGTTTTTTGATGTTCTTGTTACAGAGGTGAATATATTATAGATGTGATGCAGATTTTATTAGCATGAAAGAAAGCTGCTGCAATGTTTCCATTATTGCAAGAAAGAAAGAAGGAAAAAAAATGCCACACCCACACCTGATCTGACCTCCTCTCTTTCCCTCCACTCTACCCCTCTTCTCAAACCCCCCTTCTGACATCTTTTCTCTCTTCTACTACTAGTACTACTTCTTAATTCCCTCTCTCTCTCTTACTTTTATTTTCCTGGCAATTTTTCACTTTTAGTGAAATCTCAGATCTATTCTGCAGTATTATTGTATCTTTGGGTCTTATCTTATGCATGGTACACGATTTCTTAATTCGACGAATTTTGATTTATTAAACGCTAGAGTAAAATGTTTGAGTTTGTTTATAAAAAAAAAACTACCTACGGAATTTGTTAACATGACTATAAAATTTTCGACAAAATATTTCTAGTGAAATTGTCAACGAAATTGTTTACAAAATATTCTAATTATATAAATATTTTTATTCCTTTTGTTTACAAAGAATTTGTGTACTGAATTTTTGTTGGTAATTTAATCGTATATAATAAATTATTCTAAGAATATTATTTGATAGACAAATTGAGTTCGTAGATTAGAAATTACGACGCTACATTATAAGAAATTTATGTAGACAAGTCGTAAATAATCTCATTACAAAAAAAAAAATTGTTGAAAAATTTCATAAATGATTCTTTATTTTTTTCTGGTATTATACGTAGTGTACCTTACAATTCAAATGCATTTTTAATAAGAAAATTTTCATGTACTAACGGTTTAAAAATGCAATCTCCTCGAATTTATGTGTGTGAAATAGCTACGTTGTGTGTGAATTTGACAAATTTAAAAGTCCCTTAATTAATTCAATGTTGGGTAAACTGTGTTTACATAAATGGGCGTTTCCATAATTTGGCTGAATTTTGAATAATTTTATGGACACGTATTGCCTTAACCAATTAATTGGCACAATATTGAATACTGATTCTGTTCACACTACAATTTATGTTGTCAGTTTTCATATTGATGTCAAATTATACGTGTGTGTACAGCAAAACTATCTGAGTTAAATTGTGTCAGATTTTAAATCACTTTTATCAATGCTTTAAATAAGCAAAGTAATTTCTTAAGAAAAAAAATAGCAAAGTAATTTTCCTTTTTCTATATTAAATATGTAAATAGTAAATATTTTTTGCTTACTTCAAATGAGGGGAAACTCTTAATCCAAATACAAATTATAACCAATTATATACTCCATCTATGCCACTTATTCTCACTTTTTATTTTGAGATGTTCATCAAATTTATTATCATCTCATTTTAAAAAAATAAATAACATTATCAAATAAATAAATAAGCCTCATAATACCCCACAATACTTTTACTTTATCGATAAAATACTAGTTTTTATTAAATACGGTGTCAAAAAATAATGGGCATAAATTTATTTACTTTCGTTCAATGAGTTGTCGCTTTTAAATTTTTATATAGAAATAATAAAATTTTGACAATTTACCCTCTAATAAACTAGAAGATACAAATATTTTTTCAATAATAAAAAATTGCTTAAAGAAACGTAAAATAAAAATTAAAACAAAATTTAACCCCCCAAAAAAAACCCTCCTAGAAGACATTTAGGACAACTTTTAAGTAACTAGTTCTTTTGGATCCAATTAAAACTCAAACTCAACATACAATACTCCCTCCATTATACTATTTATTTCATAAGTGTATAAGCGCATCTAATACGAAAGTTGGGGTAATGAGTAAAAATTTGAGGAATTATTTAATTATTTTAATATATAAAGTTAAAGAAATGAGTTGGATTTTAGACAAATATAAGACTAAAAGTATGATATTTTGTATAAAATTTAATATACTATGATATTTGAATTCGTAAAGGGTTTTATATCGTAGTAGTGTGAACTAATTTTATATGGATGAAAATGGAAAACATGAAAGTAATTGTTAGAAGAAGGAGTATTATTTTTTTTTAATAAAATATACAGAATCAATTTAATTTTAGTGCTGAATTTGGGCACTATAGATTGCAATGTTTGGGCATTAGGGCCGTTACACGTTTTGCTTCCGCAAATATGCATAATACGGATCGGAACAACACGGGCTTTACGTATCTATTTTAATTACTAATAATATTCTATTATTTAATTGGAAGTAAACATCAAAACCAGAATTTGCATGCATGCCATTTTGCCATGCATGCATTTCTCAGACGACAAATCCTTATTGTATCTATTACTTGTCTATTTTTTTTTTTCTTTGGGGCCTTCTATTCCAACTTAACGTCCAAATTTGAATCTTCATGAAATTAGCTCTCTTTTTTGTCCTTTTCTTTTTCTTCTTCTTCTACTATATGTATGTTGGGTCCCACATGCACACCCCGACTAATTTTTATTTACCCATCTACACGTATAATCGAATAATGAGTTTTAAATTGTCCGTACAAGTCAAAATAATATGCACTTTGTCCAAAATTCAACCGACACATTACTACTTATCACTCTAAATTAAATTTTAATCAATAAAAATAAATTATTATATATAGAGAGAGTAATAATATAATTAAATGTAGGTATATTAATGCAAGAAAGATATAATGGTAAAAAATTATTCTTCATCTGTTTCAAAGTAAGATTTATATCAAATTAAGAATTATAAATTTTTATCATATATACCCTTATATATATATATATACACCCTTATATATACCCTTATATATATATATATATATTTATACCCTTATATATTATATATATTTTTTATAATATTCTAATAATCTCTGAAATATCTATTATTAATAATCCCTAAAAAAATTCTTATATTTTAAATTTAAATTAGGGGTAAATTAGAAAAAAATAGCTAAAATGAAACTTTTTTTAAAATAAATTTTTATATATAAAACGACACTTATTTTGAAACGAGAGAAGTATTATTTTATTGTCTTTTATTAAAATATCGATCGATTGAGGGGTGGGGTAATCTCGGTAAGCAACAATTAATTATGGAGTATGTATAGAGTGAAATTTGTTTATATATGAATCACTGAAGGGTATTAGTTGTTTGCACTGAAGAGTATTATTTATTTTTATTGAGAGTATTACTGGTTTACATTAAAGAGTCTTAGACTGTTCAGTGATTCATGTATCATGATGAGATTGGGGGACTACATAACATAATGACAATTCCAAGTCGTATTGGTTGAGTGGTCGCGGTCAATTAAAATGGAGAGGAAGCGGTCAATATGTTATGGAAGTTTCGTGCATGCCAATTGCCACATATGCGTATTAGGTCCAAAAGGAATATTATTGCAGCTAAGGAATTTAAATTCACTATATATATAATATTATACAGAGTGTCTGAATGTATGATTTTGGGTCCACAATATTCATCTGTTTAAGTTCAGTGGTATGTAGCTTTACAATCTGCAAATTATTGACAAACGAGGAGGAAGATTTCTGTTTTATATGCTACAATCTGCAAATTATTGACAGCTCCTACCATGGTCACCCTAGAGGTACAAATGGCTGTATAGATTAAATATGGTACTACTTTTTGACTAAAACATGAGATTAACTCTAATCGAAACGTGCCTGCTAGTATAATTTAAATGTAACACTAGATTGGATTGAAAAACGTAAAATGAAATGTGACATCAACTTTGACTAAAATCCAACATTAATTAATTTAACTGAAATGTGCATGGTGAATTTAACGATAACGAAATGTTGTATATATAGTTTCTTCAAGATTTTGATGTGTAGGTTCTAAAATTTTTACTAGCACATTTGTTTGAATGTGATATTAATTACAAATATGAAGAAATAAAAAAAAAAATTAACAACTCCTCAAATTGGTTATATTTGATTTTGCGTTTTACTTGGATAACTGGATATTACATGTAAATTGATTGTGTGAATCACTCCTACTTCTTTAACATCTTTATTATGAATACCCTCCTACTTCTTTAAAATCTTTATTATGAATTTTTGAACTGAGATGAGTTTGAGTTATATAACTATAATCTTTTAATTCTTTCTATTATAATTGTCTAATTTAATGTGTTTTACTTTAGATAAGAAAAGTTGAATTACAATCAATGGTATCTTTATATCATTTATTTTTAATTACAATTTATTAATTAATTTTGTGTAAGGAACAAGATTTTGATCGTCAATTCTAAAGGTATTTTCTAATTTATAAATTTCTAATCACAAATATAATTAAGATTTATAATAATTAATTAAGGACCATAAACTTAAAATTTTAATTAGGATAAAAAATTAAATTAGTTTATAGGTTTATAATTATTTGAAAAAGTAAATTGAATTAATTTATATGAATTAATAAATTAAATAAATTGAATTAATAAAAAAATCAAAATATTTAATATAAAGTTAGTAATATTGTTTCTTTAACACACGTAATATGCGGAGTTCAAGATTGTACATAATTCGATTCAAAAAAAGATTGTACATAATTTAAACTGCTAATTTAAAAAAAAAAAAATTCTACAATGAACGAATAATTAATTTAAATTTCCTTGTGCAAACGCAACTGGTTAATGGGCTCGGGTGCAAAACTATTTACTAGGCTCAAAGTTAATATATATACGCTCAATATATATATTAAAGGCCAAGCTTAAATACCCCTACAACTAATGGAAATACGTTTCTGTTTAAATTCATCTACTTATTTTAATTGATATTGGTATATACATAACCATTATACTACCACTAATGCTTTTATTAATAAAAAGGAAATCATATTCATCGGGATAATATGTAATAATATGTACACTGATATGTTCATCTCCATTCACATATGGTTCATTCATATATTTGTTTTCATTCAAATATGGTTTTTCGGTGTGCTCGATACATTTTGAATGATGGTCATCATCGTCCACTAAGTTTTGAAAGAAAAAGTTTCTGATCATAAGTATTCGGCAAACTGTTTTCAAAATTAACACAATATTTTGGCAAAATGTTTCCAAAAAGTTAACCATATTTCGGAAACTCGTTACAAAAAATTTAAACAATTCAAAATTATGGCAATTCGTGTCCGAAAATAAGTAAAACTTTCGGCTAACCAGGACCGAAAAGTTGTTAAATGGAAAAAAAAATGACAATCATACAATATTCAACATCGTTCAATGTCAAAATATCAATATTTCGTACACATATACACACAAAATAAACAACTAACAACAATCATCATTTAAAAATTAAAACTTGGATTTATACATTAAAGAAAACTTATGAAATAAGGGACAAAAAAACATACATAGGAAGACCGAAATGCTTCCATATTCATCATAATCTAGTTAAAAAACATGAATTAATCATTGTTGTGTTGTCTGATTGTGTTATAATGGAGACATGATCAATCTGTTTTGTTTTTTTTTTTTTAATTCATACGCACATGGCCAAACGTCTTCTATGTAATAAAGATAGGGGTATGCAGTTTTAGATTTTTTTTTTATTTAATTATTAAATTATATATTTAATTTTATAATTTTAAAAAAATATTAAAATATTAATGGTGGTGTATATCCATAGGTTGGAGGGTATTTAGTCTGGGCCTATGTTAAAACAAGAAAGCCCGATTATTTTCATTTACTCATCCAGATAAAGTAATAATTTTTTATTCGGCCCAATTTATTTCTATGAAGTGGGTTGGTTATACCCCTTTTCTGAAAAGTACACCCTACCAGGTTTTTTGTTTCCCTTTTAAACATACATGTAAAAATATTCAAAGTGTCATTTTCATCCAAGCTAGTATTCACTAGCTTATTGAATTTAATAAGTACACCTCTCTACAATAACATTACAAACCGATTACTTCATAATATCAAGTCATTCACACTTTTTCAAAAAATATGGAATCATCCACTGAAAAATGAAGCCATATATTTGTTCTTAATCTGCTTATATTTAATTAGTATTGCGAGTGTAGGATAATGTTTCTTGTTCATCTGTTGTTTTCTTATGAGCATTCATGTATTTTGTGTGAATGAAATAGTTTAGAAAGGATAATGATCTAGTGAAAATTGTTTTGCACGGTTTTAATTTTGTTTTCATGTTTTGAAACTTTTCAACTTTGACTTTTCGGGAAATCCACATGAATTTGGGGAAAAAAATCCGACTCATAACACTTTTTATAGTTTCTATTTCTCTCGTGTTTTAACAAGCGATTTTTTTTACTAATATCTAAAATGATAGAATAATTAAAAAATACTTTATAATAGATGAGAGGTGGATCTATCATACTCTATCTTAAAAACCACTTTATCATTTCAAATACTTTGTTGTAGCAAAAGGCGAAGCCTTCGCCCCCAGGGCCCCCACCCCCTGGCCCGACAGGATTGGGTGGAGGAAGTAAATCATGGTGACTCTGCGGCCCATTAGGTGGGAGGACCAGTGCCTGGTGCCCACAAGGAGCTTATCATTTCAAATACTAATAAACAACTCGCTCGCTAAAATACGAAAATAAAATAACTGTAAGAACTGAGGAAGTACCTTTTCCAAAATATCTTTCGATAGTGCAACTTTCAGAAAACATACATAACTCCAGCATTTTAACTTATGACATTTTATTTTTGCTAGATAGAGGAAAAAGTGTGTATTATAATATTTTACTTGAGGTGCACTAATATATAATGGAGTGTTCTAATATGTGGAGTATACTTTCCAAATATTTGGATCTAAATAATATGGGCCTCTGCTAATACTGTCGTGCGGCCCATATAGTAGCAGAGAATGGACCGTTGTAATTGTGACTAAAGGGGTAAAGAAGCTTCGTAACTACAGTGTATATGCACATGTTTAATTGATTTTTATGGTATAAAATTTCTAATGGTTGGTTTAATGGCAGATAATCATAAAAAAAATTGCTAACTTGTAATTTAATTTAAACATTTAAACTTTATTAAACAAAACTTTAATTTAATGTGACTCCCAAAGGCGAACTACCGACTGGCTGAGTGATTGTGGCAACCTACCACTTCAAGCTCGGAATATGTTGAATTTGCTCATGTTCGAAAATGACATGTTACCTTCCTGAAAATAAATATTTTCATATGCACTTGGTGCACGGTGCACTTACTCAGCCGTTGAAGTTGTTTACACTGATAAGTGTAGACTGATTGTATTGAAAATTGGTTTTACGTGTAAACTTTTTACTGTAATATAACCACTCTTTTTTGTGTAATCGAATCATACTTTTCAGTGTAATTTTCTTTAACTATTGAGTGTGGATCATATATACACCAAGTACACAAGTGAGTTACTCTTAATTATATTAGCATGTTTAGATTTATTCAGATGACAACAATTAAGCAATCTCTGAATTTTTGCACAAGAGCAAATTTGCTCATTGGTTCAAATTACATAAAAAAAACTAAATTGAGGTTTTGTTATCAAAATTTAAATGTTCATATTAGATTGCAAATTATGAAAAAGTTATGATTTTATTAGCAATTAAATATTTTCTATTTTGTTTTGTTATTTTTATAAATTTAAAAATTGAATAAAAAAGGAATAGAGAATCTTAACTCTATTTTTTTTTTGTTCATCTATAATGTTGTTTTATAAGAAAAGATGAATAAAAGAGGAATAGAGAATCTTAATTAGTTTTTTTTTTTTTCATTTATAATGGATGAATACTACTATCGGTATTTTATTCTATAATTGTGCGTGCATAGTGATCTTGTCACTATTTTAATGTTTGATGTTATTAAGAAAATAATTTAAATAATAATCTTAAAATAGCATGATATCAAAAGTAGAATAATATGATGACCAGAAGAGGATCTTTTCTCACATTCATAAGCTACTTGATGGGTACATCCAAGAACTTTATTATGCTTTTCCCCTGTTGATTAAACCCAGTTGCTCGTATCATTTGTATAATAATGCAATAATATTTTCATTTATTGGGGCCCACTTATATATTAACGTCTTGAGCAACTTTAATTGCTTTGATAAAATTGTACTAGACTAAAAGTAGTTGTTTAAATCATGTTGCTAAATTTATTTAGTGTGAATTTTTTATGGTTTATAGATTTATAATTTATTGTTGAGTATGTATACAGTGAAAATGGTTTATACATGAATTATTGAAGGATATTAATTGTTTTCACTGAAGAGTATTAATAGTTTTCACTAAAGAGTATTAGTTATTTTCACTAAGTAGTCTTAGTTTGCTTTAATTTAATACAATTAATACTCTTCAGTGAAAATAATTAACACCCTTTAATAATTTATGTATGAACTATTTTCGGTCTATACTTTGTCTTTATTGTTTCAGCGAATATTAAGATTTTTTTTCATTACAACATTATATAGATTCATTATTAGATAGTAGGAGTAGATTATTAGTATATGCAAATAAAATAAATAATGAAGTAAATGTCAATAATCTTCAAATTGACGACATTGCTACTTGAATGATAAGTCATTCACAATTAAGGTCAACTTATGTAATCTTTATGTTTAATTAGTCTTTGAATGGACAAACCACATAATTTACATTCCTTTAATTAATGGAAATTGCTTATATTCAAATTCTACAACATGCTGACTCAAATAATAGTCATTTTCTTCGCAAATGTATAGATAGAAAGTTCTCACTATTTTACAAATTATTTCAAAATGCATTATACCATATATATCCTTTCATGCTTTTTTAGGATTAGTTTTGTCGGATAATTATTATGGTTAGATTGTTATATCAAACTAGACTAGACTTAATTTCAAACGATTTGTTAAATACGGTTTAATTGGAGCGACTAAATTCAACCCGTAATCTTAATCCATCATGCCATCAATAAATATTATCAAACTAAATTGGGAAAAACTTTTATTGCAAATCCCTACTTAATTTATCTCCACAATATTCACATATTTACAAAAAATATCATTATTTATTAGAGTAAATTGTGCCGAACCCCCTTATAGTTTGAAAAATCGGTGTGAAACTCTCTTGTACTTTAAAAAATGTGTGAAACCCCCTAATGATTTTATAAATATAGCACAGGGTCCCTTTTTTTTCATAAAAAATTAATAGCATTGCTTTTTAACCTGTATGATTCGTTATATAGTTTTGACATGTTGACGTTTTTTTTCTTCATTAAACACCAGAACACAAATTACGATTAATCTGCAAGTAAAATTTCAAAATTTATACAAAAAAGTTTAGAAATATATGTATTTCTTTAAGAAACTTGATTATTGTGAACATATATAGACTGATCAAGAAGAAATTTTGTTGCTGATATTACTTAAGAATGGAAAGTGTGCAGGGTAGATAACAATTTTTTTTTCTTAATATATATCTTACTACAAATTAATAGTTTAATGCACAAATTATTTATTAGATGGTATATTAATATATAATTAGACATAAAAATGATTTTTTAATAGTATTTCTACTTATAATGTTTTATAGATAGTGATTATTAAATAAATAACTATATAAAAGCATAAGATTATTAAAAAATTAAAAAAATACAATAGAAGGATCATTTAATCCACTTAATAGAGGGATAGTTGTGTCAATATATTAAAAAAACCACAAAAATTTGCATGAAATGTGCGTGAATTATATTACTGTTAATCTTAGCAGAATTTGAGATTTCATGCTATATTTATAAAACCACATTGAATTTTTGTGCTGTATTTATAAAATCACAAAGAGATTTCACACAATTTTTAAAGCACATTGTTGATGACCTTTTCTAATCGAAGATGATTAGTGGCTGTTTTTACTAAGTAAGATCATCAAACAAGAATTTAAATCATAGATTATGTTCAAGAATGAAATTTGCAAGAGTTTAGACCCTTTTTTAATTATGGAAAAATTATCCCCCCTTCATGCAAATGAAGGGGTATTTATAGGCATACAAAGAGGCTAGGTGTCACCATCTTGATGGCTTAACCATAGGATTTTTGCCAAGTGTCAAGATACTTGTACAACATCTAAACTATTGCCCAATGAATGGGTGCCAAGTGTTAAGACACATGGACTATTTCTAAAGTTAGTGACTCTTGGAGTTCCCAATGTTGTACTTGGTCTTTGGAACCACTCAGCTGCTCTCCTTAGTGGCCAGCTACTCGTCTGTATGTCTTCGTTGGGTGTTGGAAACCTTTATAACCCAAATTGCTCGCCTCTTGTTGAGACTTTGGGTCTTCTTGTTCTTGTTGTTCGCTACCTCGTAATGGTCTCTATGACCAGTTGCTCGCCTCCCTCATTAGGACCTTAGTCCCTTCTGCTCGCCTCCTAGGGCATACAGTCCCCGTTGCTCGCCTCCTAGGGTATACAGTCCCTGTTGCTCGTCCTCTTCCATATTATTACTTTTGATTTCTTAATCTTATTAGATTAATATTTTTTATGTTAATATCATGTCCCTGTTGGTCGCCTATCAACAATGCCCCCTAGTTTGGCATATAAGGATGAATTTTTATCCTTTTATGTCAAACTATAAGGTAAGATATGTTTTGCAGTGGGAGGCGAGCAACAGGGAACTCGGCTTTTTTCCATCTTGTATGGAGCGAGCAACTGGGTTTTGAATTTCTTTTAGGCGGGAACTTTGGGAAGCGACCAACAGGGAGCAACTCTTGGGCTCGCGTCGTTTTGCTTCCCGAGGCACGAGACACGAAGCGACGTGAAGTGGCTGCCCACGCGTGTGCCCCTAAAATTGCATCTAGGGGCCTCAACTTTTCAATTTTCTTAATTTTTGCCCCTGAATCCATATCTATAAATTGCTCCTCCCTTCAATTTTCCTTTCTTTTCGTGAATTTTCTCCATTGACGAACTTCAAGCTTTTCTCTTTGTTGTTTTTCTTCAATTCTTCATCCGATTTCGTCTAAATCGAAGGTGAATTTTTAGTTTTTATTGTTTTTTTTCTTTGATTCCTTGCATTTCTCTTTCGATTTTCTTTTCCTTTGGCTATTTCCGTCGGTCTTACGCATTGCCGCCGTGTCGTCGTCGTATCGCCGCCGCATCACCGCCGTGCCGCCGTCTTGATCTTTCGCTTCTTCGTCAAATTTCCTTACTTGATTTGTACGAAGGGTTTTCAAAAATTTCTAAAGATGACGTCACCTTCTTCGAGTAATACGCCATCTGTTGAGTTTGTTGGGAGAAATCCGGGAAAGAGACCCATGGAAGACGAACCGTCAGTCCCTGTTCCTCGTCGCTCGCTCCGGCGAGCAGCTGGGCGAAACCCTAGGACTTTGCTCGTTGACGAAGAGACGGGCTCTGAGGCGAGCTCCGTTGCTCGCTCCATTGACTCTTTCTATGCTGTGGAAAGCTCGGGCGAGCAGGACGTCCAAGGCCCCGTTGCTCGCTCCTCGGCTCGGGAAGGAACTTCCTCGGATTTGGGTGAAGATTCCGCTGAGGTCGCTGCTGAAATATAAGAGATGAGTATCCCAGGAGATACGGGAGCGAGCAGCGAGCACCAGGCAAGGAGCGAGCAGCGAGCAACTGGATCAGGGGGCGAGCAAGTGGGAGTTACATGGGAATTTCTCCGAGAGATAAACTTTCCCGTTTCAAGGCCAATGCCTGAGTCTCTTATCTCTAAAGCTGTAGTCCGAAGGCAGGATTGGGTTGACTATGCCAATAAGTATCATAAGACTTTTCCTACTCCCGCTCGACCCATTATGGAAACTCGTCCATCGACATATACAGCGAGTAAGGTAGCCAGTGCGGTTTTAGAGGAGGATTTAGTTCGGATACGGTCTCGCTATCGTATTCCGTATGATATTCATTTGTACGCCCCTCAACCAGGAGAGAGAGCTGACGACCCACCTCCAGGCTGTACTGCCATCAACCTTGACATACTTAACACGGGGTTCCCACTTCCCTTACATCCAGTGATCGGGCGATTCTTGGAGGATATAAACCTGGCAATCACCCAGATTACTCCTAACGTTTGGAGTAGTCTGTTGGCCTTTATCACCCTTTTTCGGGTTGGAGGGATATCGGAATAAGATCAGCACGGCGGAGATACACTACGCACTGACCATCTCTTCGGCCGTTAATGAAGATGGACTTGGTTGGTATTACATCAAAGCCCGTAGCGGCGTTAAGTTAATTGAAGGGGTGTCTAATAAAGTCAAAGGTTGGCATAGGCAATTTCTTTATATCGGCGGCGATTGGTGGGCGTCCTCCGATGTTTCGGGAGGACCGGGACGTATAGACTCTCCTACGCATTTCGGCGAAATTCGGCGTAGGTCTTAATTCTTAGTTCATCAAACTTTTAGGTGAACTAATTTTAATCTTTTTTCTTGTTTTTGCAGGTCCGCGTATCTTGAGGTGGGGGCATCCGGATTTGAGCGAAGAGTTTTTATACGTCCTTGCACTGATCTCTCTGCGGGACGCAAAAGATCGGAGTGTTGAGCATCTCTCTCAAACACACTGCCGCAGGCACGCTCAACTTACCACTAGTGCTCATCACTTGGAAGCACAGGCGGAGACTCCTGAAGGTAACTTCACACAATCCTTAATTTTCTTTGTTGCTTAATTTATACCCGTTGCTCGCCCCCACCCCTGCTGCTCGCCTGATCCCGGCTGCTCGTCGTTATCATGTCTTGTTTTAATTCTTTATGTTTTTGTTTTATTTTAGCTCAAAGGGTGACGGTTGTTGTTCCTCCTATTCCCGAGAGTTACCACCTGCTCGTGCACCGGGTAAAGCAAATGGCAGCCAACCAACCTTCAAGGAAGAAGAAGTTTGATCCTTGCACTTCCTTGATCAGACTTAGAGCTGAAGCAGACGAGGAGGAAGAAGAAGCTCCTCAGGCTCCTCTCCCTGTATCTCATGCTCCTGCTCCCGTTCCCCGCCTTCCTGCTCGCTCCTCGCCGCCTCCCCAAGACACGAGGGGCAAGAAAAGACTTGCCAAGGAAACTGCCCCTCGCAAGGGAGATGACCGTTCTAAACGGACAAAAGGACAGGGTTCTTCTCAGGTGGGTAAGTCTACTGCTCGCTCCTCGCCGGTGGAGGAGGTGACCGAGCAGCAAGTTATTGGCGCGATGATCGCCGGTCAGGGCAGGAGCTCATCCCCTGACAACTCGTACTTGGGCTACGACCCCGTAAAAATAAGGGAGTGAGTATCTTCCTATTCAATTTGATTGTTTATTCCTTTGGCTTAGTTTTCTGACGGCTTTTTTCTTCGAACAGGTACCGGAAAAAAAACTATCCTGGTCGCTCAAAAGTGCTTCACCAGTTTAGCTGTGTGAAGTCCCCTCCGGCACCCCATGAGATTAAGGACTCCCACGTCCGTAGAGCCATGGAGTATGTTCCCCGCTCGTGGACCAAGACCGGCGAGGAAATCATTCAGAGCCAGAGCCTTAGTGATAACGCTCGTTTACTGAGCTATAATGCGAGCCATCAATCAATCTCAGCTCAACGAGTCTTGGATCAAGCCATCGAGTTAGAGCGAACAAATCGCGGTCTGGGGCGACGGATCGAGCAAGTTGAAGCAGATCGTGATGCTCAACTTGTTCAATTGAAGAAGAAGGATGAGGAGCTGAAGAATAAAGATGAAGAGTTGGCTAAGATGAAGGCTGACTTTGAGAGAGCCAAGCTCACATGGACGCGGGAGGTAAAGGCTGCTGAGGACCGGGAGATGATAGCGTATAATGCTTCAGAGAAGCTTAGACTGGATTTGGGTGTCGCTACTGATCGCTTGCAGGTCCTGGAGACCGAGCGGGTGGGTCTGGTGGAAAGAGTGGAGTCTTTGAAGGTCCACATCGACCAGCTGGAAAAGAAGAACAAGCGTGCCATTTCTTACACCACTTATGTGCAAGACGTAACCGACAATACCAATCTTGGTTACATCATCGCATATGCTGATAGTGTGAGGAATGTGAAGTACGCTCTGGATAATGGTCTGGATGTAATGACTTCGACCATCAAGGACTTCACGGATTATGTCACTGAAAACCCTCCAGCACCTGGCTTTGAGATCCCGGTAGCCGACCTAGGAGAGATGGGGGTTAACTTAGACATCTTCAAAGACGATGTTCGTGTTGTGGCCCCCAGGGAAATAGTGGAGGCGGATAGGGACATGACTATCTTTGAAGCTCTGGGTCCCCTTCTCCCGAATCCTCTTGGTGAAGCAAGCTCCTCTGCTGCAGTAGGCGAGCAACAGGTCTCCGGGGTCACTGTGCAAGATGTTCCACCTCCTCCTTCTTCCCAAGATCCTTCGGTGCCACCTGCTCCGCCAACTCCCGAGACTTAGGCTTCGTATCTTTTTTGTTTAGTTGATGTAGTAGGATGATGGTTGTACGCTCATCTTATGTAATTTTTTGGTGCTAATGAATGAGGATTGCACTTTTATTTTATTGTTCGCCTCTTATTTGCCCTTTACTTACTTTTTGCTTAAGTATTTCTTTCTTAAGTTGAAAGTAAAATACTTTTCTTTGCAAATTTATACATGTTGTTCATGTATGGGTCTATTTTGTTCTTTTAAGAACTTAACCCCTTATCATGCTTCTTTCTATGCCTTGTTGCTCGCCACTTGCTGTATTTGTGCTTAAGTGCATTCAGTCTCGGGACAAGCAACTATGTGTTGACATGTGCCCTGTTGCTCGCCTCCACCATACTTGTGCTTTATGCACTTAGTAACTTTGGTGAGCAACTCTCTGTGAGGGGGCGATCAGGTGGGGCTTCTGAGTCTCGTGGACCCTGCTGCTCGCCTCATCTTGGACTTGTATTTTTTTATACTTGTTTGTCTCCGGTGAGCAGTTTTTCTGTTTGGCGAACAGTTGGGTTTTAACACCTTTTGCTTTCTTATGTACATAATTCATTGAACAATCATTTATCTGCTTACAAATTTTGCCCAAAAAAATGTGAAGATTTCATCGATCTTACACCTTACAAAAATATAAACGACACGATAGTCTATAAAAAACTTTACATTGGTTTCCTAATTATTGATAATATTTCTTCAACAAAGCCGCGTTCCAGGTGTATTGGGCCGAGTTGCCTTCCATGTCTTCGAGATCATATGTGTCGTTGTGCCACTTTTGAGTTATCTTGAATGGGCCCTCCCAAGTCGGTCCAAATACACCTGGAGGTGCTGCTAGGATTTTTCGGAGTACCAGATCCCCGACTTCAAATTCCCTGACTTTTACTTGTGAGTTGTAGTACCTTGCAATCCTTCTTTTGTATATCTCGTTTTTTATTTCTGCTGAGATTCTTTTTTCGTCGATCAAATCCATCTCTGCAGCTAGTGCCTTGTTGTTTTCCTGTTCATTGAACTCGGCTACCCTCTCAGTTGGTATTTTGAGCTCTATAGGTATAACTGCTTCTGTACCGAATGCCATAGCGAACGGTGTTTCTCCAGTGCTTGTTCTATGTGATACCCTATATGCCCAAAGCACCTCGGGCAGTTCTTCCGACCATTTGCCTTTCTTATCCACCAGACGGATTTTGAGGACATGCTTGATTATCTTGTTAACTGCCTCGACTTGACCGTTAGACTGAGGATGATATGGTGTTGAGAAATACTTCTTGATACCCCGCTTTTTGCAGAAATCTCTTATCTTCTTTCCTTCGAATTGCTTTCCATTGTCTGCCACTATTGCTTGTGGGACCCCGAACCGGTAAACTATATTTTTCCAGATAAAATTGATCATTTTCTCTTGTGTTATCGTTACCAGTGCTTCAGCTTCGGCCCATTTTGTGTAATAGTCCACGACTACCACTGCAAATCTGACATTCCCCCTTCCCGTTGGGAAAGGTCCTATGATGTCTATTCCCCACTTTGCGAACGGCCATGGGCTGTTTACCGAAATCAGTTTCGTTGGGGGCTTATGTATGTTGGGGGCGAATAGCTGGCATCGGTGACAAGTCTTCGCAACCTTGATTGCGTCTTGTAATAAAGTTGGCCAGTAGTACCCTTGCCTTACTGTTTTGTATGCCAGTGCCCGCCCCCCTGCGTGATTTCCGCATACTCCTTCGTGTATTTCCTTTAGAACTTCCTGGCCTTGCCCCCTTGCTAAGCATTTTAATAGGGGTAGTGAAAATCCTCTCTTGTAAAGTTGGTTATCCATGATTGTGAACATTGCTGCTCGCTTGACTACCTTTGCTGCTTCTTGGGGATCTTCAGGTACTGTGTTATCTTTGAGGTATCTATATATCGGTGTTCTCCAGTCATCATCTGTCAATTCTTCTTCGATCTGATTGATCTTATAGTCACTAGTGGATGGGTTAGAAATTCTTGTGATAGTGACTTCTGAAAGTTTTGCTGGTCCCGTACTAGTAGCCAAACGAGCAAGTGCATCTGCTTGTGCATTGTTGTCTCTCGGCACTTGTTCGATGTAAATTTGCTCGAAAAGCGAAGCCAGGTGAGCAACGATCTTTTGATATAAGGCCATGTTCTCATCCTTGGCTTCGTATTCCCCACGGACTTGATTGACTATCAGCTGAGAATCTCCATAAATTTGAACTCTTCGAACCCCCACAGCCAGAGCTAGTTGTAACCCGGCTATCAATGCTTCATACTCAGCCTCGTTGTTTGTTGCCATGAACTCAAACCTTACGGCTGAGGTGAATACTTGTTCGTCTGGACTGATCAACACTATCCCGGCTCCTGCTGCTGTGTTATTTGATGATCCATCTACATACATGTGCCATGGGTGATTATGACCTCTCGTCGGATCTTGAGGGAATGTTAATTCGACAATAAAGTCGGCTAACGCTTGTCCCTTGATCGCTGTTCGAGGTGCATAAGTTATTCCAAATTGGCTTACTTCGAGCGACCACTTGAGAAGGCGACCAGCGGTGTCAGGCCTTTGTAAGATTTGCCTTAATGGAAAAGTTGTTAAGACCTCCACCTGGTGATCGAAGAAGTACGGCCTTAGCTTTCTCACACTCATCACCAGTGCATAGGCTAACTTTTCCATGGGCGAATACTTAATCTCTGCTTCATGCAAGGCCTGACTCACATAGTAGATTAGCAAGTGAAATTTTCCTTCTGCTCGAACTAGGACCGAGCTGATGGCCACCTCTGATGCGGCTAGATACAGGTACAGTTTTTCTCCAGAGACGAGTTTCGATAGAATCTTGGTATCACTCAGATATTCTTTCAACTGCTCAAATGCTTGTTGGCACTTACTCGTCCACTGGAACTGTCCTTTTTTGATGGCGTCAAAGAAGGGTCGGCACTTGTCTCCAGATCTGGAAATGAATCTGTTCAGGGCCGCCAGACATCCGGTTAGTCGTTGAACTTCCTTAACAGACCTTGGCGGTTGCATATCCATAATTGCTTTAACTTTTGATGGATTCGCCTCAATACCCCGTTGACTGACCAGGTGCCCAAGAAATTTTCCCGAGTGTACCCCGAAGCTACTTTTCTTTGGGTTTAGCTTCATGTTATACGCTCGAAGTATCTCAAATGTTTGTGCAAGGTGTTCTAAATGATCTTCTTTTCTCGGGCTTTTTACGACTATGTCGTCCACGTACACTTCCATTGTTTTGCCGATGTGCTCATCGAACATTTTGTTAACGAGTCTTTGGTACGTGGCTCCTGCGTTAATCAACCCGAACGACATCCTTTTCCAACATAACAAGTTTTTATTGGTGTAGAACGATGTGTGCTCCTGGTCATCTGGGTGCATTGATATTTGGTGATATCCTGCAAATGCGTCCATGAAGGTAAGGAGCTCGTGCCCCGCCGTGTTGTCCACCAGCTGGTCAATATGAGGTAGTGGGAAGTTATCCTTAGGGCAAGCGGCATTCAGATCAGTGAAGTCGATACATAACCTTCATGTACCATTTGATTTCTTCACTAACACTGGGTTTGCTACCCATCTAGGACATAAGACTTCTTTGATAAGATCATTATCAAGTAACTTCTTCACTTCTATGTCCAATGCTTCATATTTATCGGGTCCAAACTTTCTTTTCTTTTGCCTCACCGGTTTCTTAGTTGGATAAATATTTAGCTTATGACAGGCATGCTCAGGGCTGATGCCTACCATATCAGCATGTGACCATGCGAATAAATCGAGATTGGACTTGAGAAACTCTTCCATTCTGGATCTGTATGGCTCAGGGAGCTCAGATCCAATGAATAATTCCAAGTCTTCTCGATTTTGGTCAACTCTTATTGCCTCCAACTCCTCTACCGGGGTTGCTCTCCTTTTTTGGTCTTTCCATCGAGGATCGGTAATGAGCCCTTCAAGGTTGATCTCATCCTTGATCATTGGTTCTGCCCCCAGTCTTGGCTCCAAGTCTTCAACCTGATTTAGTTCGGGTACGGCCTCTCTTCCCTGATGCTCGCCCATGCCCTCCTGCTCGTCCACGCCCTGCTGGTCGTCCACCTCCATCACTTCAGTGTCGACGTACTCCATGATTTCATCTAGGATGGGGGGTTCACCTTCGTCCCTGCTGCTCGGCTGCTCGTCCATCATGGATATTCTGTTGTCAGTGGGTTGAAGTTGCAGGAGGCATTCTCGGGCTTTCCTTTGATCACTTTTAACCGTACCTGACCCTTTTGGAGTTGGAAATTTAAGACAGTAGTAGTACATCGAAACGGCCGCTTTGAATTCATTTATGAAAGGTCGACCAAGAAACCCGTTGTAGGCAGACTGCTGATTTACAACTAAGAATTCTACCATTCTAGTCAGTCTCCTTTCGGGATTATCGGTCGATACAAGTTCATCCGACAACGTAACTAATCCTAAAGGAACGGTTACATCATCTCCGAATCCTACTATCTTATGATCACATTCCTTTATATACCCCTCACAATCATCTATTTGATCAAGTGTGCTTTTGAACAAGATGTTTGTGTAGGAGCCTGTGTCCACAAGCAAACGGTGAACTCGGGCCCCCATGATATTAGCACAGATGATTAGTGAGTCATTGTGTGGGGTAAGTATCCCGACTAAGTCCTTCTCTGAAAACACCAACTCGCCTGTCTTTTTAGTAGCTTGGTTTACCCCAACTTCTCTGACTTGAGCTACCGCCCTCAATTCTGCTTTCCTTTTTCTTTTAGACATCGGTGGCCTACCATCAGAACAGCCTCCTACCGGTCCGGATGACTCAAGCATTAAGATCTCTCGGACGGGTTCGGCTGGGGCTGTCATCGTTTTCTTCCTTTTTTGATCCCTCCTGCTTGGCTGTTCGTCGCTCTCATCATCTTCCGAGTCGGAGGATATCGCCACCCTTGGTTTCTTTCCCGGCTGTCTCTTCACAAATTCTGATAACTTTCCTTCTTCGTAAAATCTCCATAACTGTTTCAAGAGATCTCGGCATTCACTCGTGAAGTGACCTATGGTCTGATGGTATGTACAGTATTTGTTGGGGTTCATTTTTCCTCGTTCCTGTCGTATCTTACGTGGTTCAGACAGCATATCTTTATCCTTCACGTTGTTGTACACAGCCTCAATTGATGTGGACAGGACATGGTTCAACTTCTCCTTCAGTTCGGACCCTTCATTGAAAGCTTTTATGTTCTTAGGGGCCTTGTATTCCCCTCCTAACTTCTTTCCAGATTTCTTGGTATCAGCTTTGTCTCCCAGCTCTCTCTGTAGAGTTTCTTGCATCGAAATGTATACTCCAGCCTTGTGCCTGAATTCGGAATAAGTTTTAGGGAAAGCTAGGTGCATTTCCTTCCACAGATCTGTCCCCTTCTTAAGCCCTGCCATAACCGCCACTATCTTAGTGTCTTCACTTACTGGTTCTCTTTCCAGTAGGACTTTGTCGAATCTCTCAAGGAAGGCTCTATCAGACTCCTCGTCTCCTTGCCTCAGATCTGCCAACCTATGTCTCTGCGTAAGGTAAGATCCGACCGTGGAGAAGTGCGAGAGGAATTCCTTGCTGAGTTGCACGAACGAACTGATGGAGCCCGGAGCTAGTGTGGAGAACCATCTGTGAGGACCGTCACCAAGAGTTAACGGAAAATTCCGACATTGAGTTGCATCAGATGCTTTTACCGATATCATGTAATCGGTATACTTGGACAGGGGTACTTTCGGGTCTGAATTTCCTTCGTACAAATTAATGGCCGGGAATTGCACTTTCTTTTGTACCGGCGCATTAAGGATATCCGGGGACAGGGGTGATGATGGCAATATCGTCGATCCGACGCCTTTTTTATCCTCCAACTGTTTTTGCATCTCTTCCACCGCTTTCTTCAAAGCTTGCCACTCATCTGGAGACGTTTTTCCACTAGAAGGATGTTCGTCATGATTGGGTTCAATGACCTCTTCATGACGCAGTCCCTTGCTAACGGGACGTTTTTCTTGAGTGGCGTGCCAGCGATGTTACTGGCTCCATTGAGACCTAATCGCCCAAAGGCTGATCTTCTCAGCCTTTCGTGTACTGAGCGGCGAGCAACATGGTGTGTTTGTCCCGGTGCTCGCTCCTCGCCTCTCAGTTGATCCTCCCTATGCGTTCCGTGATAACTTGCCCTTCTTGTGTGATAGTGGCTTATACTCCTTGTGTTCTCGCTGCTCGGCTCCTCACCTGTCCCCGGAGTGGACTCTCCTCGACTTCCAAGTCGCTCACTTATTGGCCTTTTGCCCTTAGTTCTTCTTACTTGTTCGCTGTTGACTTCTTCTATCCTTGTGTCTTCTCGCTGTTTTGTTCTTTGCTCCGTTGCCCGGTTGCTCGCCTCCGGGGCCTTGGATAGTCTTTGCCCTGTTGCCCGGTTGCTCGCCTCCCGGGCCTTTGATGGTCCCGCAGCCTCCTGTCGTCGTTGCAAGGATTGCAAAACGGCTATTGTTTTGGCCAACTCCTCCGGGTTTTGAGCCAATGCCTCTACTTCCGGGGGAAGAGTGTCAATGGTGACTTGAACATTTTGCCGGGACATCGCTCGTTCCGTTCTTGCATGTCCTCCGGTTGACGATACCATCGTTCGTGACTTGTTTGACGGGTGATTACTCGATTCTTGTGGTTCTTGTGATCGCACCATTTTCCAAATTTTAATGTTTCTTTGAAGACGATCTTGTGTTTGTGGATGTTTTGACCACTCAACAACTAGCCTTGTGTATGAGAATTTGGTTGTTTACAAACCCTTATTCTCACATACATGCATTCAAGTTTGTAGGTCTTGTGTATTACCACCAAAAAATACTCAAACTTACTTACAAATCTCAGTTTCCGGTGACTTGTTACCGGAATATTGCAATTTCCGATGAGTTTTGTAGAAGCTCCTTCAAATCTTCAACAAACGGAGGTTCGAAACCCTTCTTCTAGCGCCAATTGTTGATGACCTTTTCTAATCGAAGATGATTAGTGGCTGTTTTTACTAAGTAAGATCATCAAACAATAATTTAAATCATAGATTATGTTCAAGAATGAAATTTGCAAGAGTTTAGACCCTTTTTTAATTATGGAAAAATCCTCCCCCCTTCATGCAAATGAAGGGGTATTTATAGGCATACAAAGAGGCTAGGTGTCACCATCTTGATGGCTTAACCATAGGATTTTTGCCAAGTGTCAAGATACTTGTACAACATCTAAACTATTGCCCAATGAATGGGTGTCAAGTGTTAAGACACATGGACTATTTCTAAAGTTAGTGACTCTTGGAGTTCCCAATGTTGTACTTGGTCTTTGGAACCACTCAGCTGCTCTCCTTGGTGGCCAGCTACTCGTCTGTATGTCTTCGTTGGGTGTTGGAAACCTTTATAACCCAAGTTGCTCGCCTCTTGTTGAGACTTTGGGTCTTCTTGTTCTTGTTGTTCGCTACCTCGTAATGGTCTCTATGACCAGTTGCTCGCCTCCCTCATTAGGACCTTAGTCCCTTCTGCTCGCCTCCTAGGGCATACAGTCCCCGTTGCTCGCCTCCTAGGGTATACAGTCCCTGTTGCTCGTCCTCTTCCATATTATTAATTTTGATTTCTTAATCTTATTAGATTAATATTTTTTATGTTAATAGCATGTCCCTGTTGGTCGCCTATCAACACACATGATAGTTTCACGCCGATATTCCAAACCGCATAAGAGTTTGACGCAATTTACCCTTATTTTTTTACACCCAATCCAACCAATTTTATTATTTTAATAATATTTTTTTTACAAATCGCCCTCAATACTCTACTCATTACACATTTTTCTTAAAAAACATGTTCTCCAAAGTGTGAAAGGTCTTTGGGGATGGAGGGAACACTGATTAATTTGCATGATTTATGAAATATAATTATATGCGCCCCGTAATATATGAACTGTAATAATATTACAAAAATAAAGTTTATTTATGAAGTAAAATTTTATAAATAGGTCATAATTCCAACGACGATGTTCATAATCTGTACCAACGGTTAATTCGTCGCTCCATTGGTTAGTGACCCATTGGTTAGGTTGAATAATATTATGATATTTTTTTTGTCAAGTCGGATATTATGTAATCTAATAACACATAACGATGTCCATAATCAAATATTGATAGTTAATTTGTTATACTATCGATCAATAACTTGTTGGTTAATTAGATCAAATACTGATATGGAAATAATTTTTTCATAAAGTACAATACAATTTAATAACTCCGATGATAAAATACGTAAGCAAATTTTGACAAGTAAGTCGTCACACCACGGGTCAATGGTTCGTCAGTTAAATCGAATAATATTATAAAAAGTTTTTTTTTTATAAAGCATAATTTTTTAATATTATTTTATAATTTCAATAATGAAATTCACAATAAGAAATTTGACAATTCATCACTAAGTATCATCATCTATCATTGGTTAAATTGAATAAACAATGAACACACTAGTCATTTTAGTAATAATTATTTATGTTCTGGATCTCATTATTTAAAAGGCTGATACAATTAGTGATATGAAATATTGACATTTTAAATAAACACACATAACTATAAAAACTACATATGGGAGACTTTAAAATTTAAACAAAGTCATTTACGAATGATTCGATCAAATATCTGGTTTATACTTTATGAAGATATAAGAAGAATAAAATTAAATTAGATTTTTTCCACCTGGCCACTGGGTTCCTCACTCTAGTGAGTGACCCGGGTTCGATTCCTTTTGGCAACGAATTATGGAAGTTATAAGGTGGGTTGAAGATTTATTGGAGTATAAGGGGCTTGATGAACTAATCTAACTATTAATAACTAACATTTATCGATCAAATAAAAAAAAGAGAATAAAATTAGGGTTAATATCAATTTGCAATATGTACTATTACCCTTTTTTCAATTTGCAACCTATACTATTTTTTTTATCAAATTGCAACCTGTACTATATAAATTTGACTATTTCCAACCTGATCCCAATTCTTATGTTATTTTTTAGATAAGACTATATTTGGTTAAGGTTATATTTGTCCTTCCAATTTGTTATTTATTTTTATAATAACATTTTAATTTTTAAAAATTTAAAACTCCCCTAATTTAAAAGAGAAACATGGACTATTTAAAAATAAAATCCCACACAAAAAATAGAAATAAAAATAAAAGAACAGGTACCAAGAAATGATGTTGCTTATACAATTTTTAACTTACACAAAACTTTTCTCTTTTACATGAGTTCTTCGTCTAATTCCCCTTCCCATTTTCTGCAAATTTACTAAAAACTAAACTTTTTAAAAAGAAAATATAATTTTCTTAAAATTAATAAAAAGGTGAGATTGTGATAAACATATAACAATCCAAAGCAATAAACCTTTAGCTTTCCTCTAAGAAACAAAACCACAATTTGCTTCGTTGTTCATTTCATTTTTCTCTATGAATTTAGGGTTTTAAATTTTTTAAAAGTTAAAGATTTATTAAAAAATAATTAATAAATTGAGAGGATAAATATAACCTTTAACAAGTATAGTTTTTACTAAAAAAATAACTCATGTATATAGTACAGGTTGCAAATTGTTAAATTTATATAGTATAGGTTGCAATCTGATAAAAATAATAGTACGGGTTGCAAATTGAAAAAATAGTAATAATACAGGTTGCAAATTGATATTAACCAATAAAATTAAAATGTTTTGACTACAGTAAGAATTTAATCGACATTGACAACAAGTATTGTTCTTAATTTAATATATTAATACCAGCATTTATATTTATACTCATTAGCCCAAAACCTAATTAACAAATTATTACCTACAAAAATCACACGACAAAAAACATATATATGTAGTCTAGAATTGACTTAAAAAGACAAGGGCAAAAGCGTCATTTTCGCTACGTGTCCCTAGGCTGATCGGCTAAGGGAGAAATTAAGATACTCTTAATTCGAAGGACCCAATAATAAATACGCAAAAATATAAGGCCCTCGGTCGAAAAGCAGAAGGTCGGTCAATTGACATTTGAATCCCGACCCCTTCTCAAAACTTGGGAACCTTCCGGGGCTATTTTGGGTATTTCATCCCTTTTCGTTGAAGAAATAGCCCAAACAGCAAATTTGACCAACTGGTGGGGACTGGAGAATAAATTTCATTCCGAGAGCCATTATGATATCTGCAACAGCCTCTTCAATCCACCAAGAAAGCTAATCAGAAATAAAAAAGGGGATTTTCTTAGTTTTCTGCAAAACAAACAGCTACTGAAACCTCCTCTCTCCGAAAAAAAAAAGAAGAGGGAAAAAGAATAAAAGGAAAAAAAAAGAAAATAAAGAAAAAGCCCGAGCCCATAGAAAAAAATGGAACACTGTAAGGGCTCTTTTTTTTGTTATTGAGTTTATGGGGTTTGTGTTTTTCTTCTTTCCAACGCTTAATATCTAGTATATATGTATGTATATGTCGATATATTCGGTATTGTTCGTCTAAAGTTCACATCTTTATATATTTTTCGAGATTTCTTGGTGGTTTCTGCTTGTGGGGCGCATTAGATTGTGGTATTTGTTGGTTGTGTGAGTTCATTCAATATAGCTGTTTTGTTTTCTTGAATTTTCTAGTTTTGTGTTTGTGGGTTTGATTCATTAAATGTGTTTCAGAGGGATACAGAAAGGGAGATTATTGTATCTCGAGGATCTGACATTTTTGTTCTGCGCTATCGGACTGCAAAAATGTCTCAAACAAACTGGGAAGCTGACAAAATGTAAGCTGTTCTATTCTATTTTACAACAAAAACTTTCTCTCCCCACCCCCCCAAATTTATCTTTTTAATTATTTTCTGGTTTTAGTCTAGATTCCTATTTCATGGTTATTATTTTTGTGAGTTGCTATTAGATTTCCGATTTCCGGATGTTTCTGGGTCGGTTAGTTCTTGCAAATTTCTAGTCTTTTCTTGAAATATAGTCTATCCAAACACGCCCTAACCCCCCCCCTCCCCCACCACCACCACACACACACACACACAGTGTCTTCCCTGTTTTACTTAGGTGTTTGTATTATAGGGTTTCTGTGTGTGTGGGGGGGAGGGGAGGGGGGTATTGTTTGTGGCAGAGTGTTTTTTTGTTACCCACAGTTTTTGGTCTTGTTAGGCTGAAATATTTTTTCTACAATATTCTTTCTCATTTATGGTTTATGACATTTTTTTCCCTCTGTTTGATTGATGAACATGTCTAGCTTCCTTCAATGCATTTTCCGCGATTTTCTGACATTTAGTTGAACAAAGGTGGAAATATTGATGCTGTTATTTCAATTTGCTATTTCTAGGTTGGACGTCTATATTCACGATTATTTAGTGAAGAGAGATTTGAAGGCCACCGCACAGGCTTTCCAAGCTGAAGGAAAAGTATCATCAGATCCTGTTGGTGAGTATAATGAATGCCAGCTAAACGCATTCACGATATTTATTGAGTTTTCTGTTGGCCATTAATATTCTAATCTCGTTTCTTTTTGTGCTTCAGCTATCGATGCGCCTGGTGGTTTTCTCTTCGAATGGTGGTCGGTGTTCTGGGATATTTTTATCGCCAGGACAAATGAAAAGCACTCTGAAGTTGCTGCTTCATACATCGAGGTTTCCTGCAAATTTTAAATTAAGTCCCTAAGTTCCACCTTACCTGTTTTTAAGTTTTATATACATGAGTTCGACTAAGCTCCTGTCGTAAGAATCTGTCAATTGTATATATGTCGGTTTTCGATGAGTACCCCAAAACAATTAATATGTATCCATAAAAACAACTAACACTAACAAACTAATACCTTTTAGTTAAACAACTAATACTCCCTCCTATTTTATCTCATATTAAAATTATAATTGTCGTCTAGCATTTCGTATTTAGAGATACCCGAATTCGCTGTCCTGTTTCATAAATGTTAATGTCTCCTCTTTCATAAATATGTTCTGTTTTTTTCTCAATTTAGTAAGGCTAATTTTGGCATATTTTTTTTCATTTATAGTTATAATAATCCCCAAAACGACATACGATATGTACCTAAGTCTTTGTCGTGTATTATTTATTTATAGTCTGCACGAATCCGTTCTCCGATTCGTTGTAGCTTCCAATTAAGTAGGCGCGCGTGCTATATTTGAGCGCCATCGTTGACAATGCCGTTGACAATTTCTTTTTCGAGTAAAGCAGACTCAATTCATGAAGGCAAGGGAGCAGCAACAGCAGCAACAACCACCTCAATCGCAACAGCAACAGCAGCAACAACATCAGCAACTGCAGATGCAACAGCTTTTACTGCAACGGCAAGCTCAGCAGCAACAGCAGCAGCAGCAACAGCAACAACAACAGCAGCAGCAACAACAACAGCAACAGCAGCAACAACAGCAGCAGCAACAACAGCAGCAACAGCAGCAGCAACAACAACAGCAACAGCAGGCGCATCAGCAGCAGCAACGGCGCGAAGGTGGCCACCTTCTGAATGGCACAGCTAATGGGATCGGAAACGATCCTCTCATGAGGCAAAATCCCGGCACTGCGAATGCTATGGCGACGAAGATGTATGAAGAGAAGTTGAAGCTTCCCGTCCAGAGGGATTCGTTGGATGATGCGGCGTTGAAGGTACTATATATGTTCGTGGCTATCGAAGAATGTGAAACTTCTGTTTTTTGAGTCTTTAACGGTGTTTTTTTTTTTGTACTCTCAGCAACGATTTGGGGATAATGTAGGCCAGCTTTTAGATCAGAATCATGCTTCGATCTTGAAATCAGCTGCCGCAGCTGGCCAGCCATCTGGGTATGATTTATAGGATATTTAATGTTATCGTGCTTTGCCCTTTTAGTCTTCAATTTAATTATTTTCTTTTTATAGTTTATACTTTATACCATTTCTTTAGTCTTAAAATGATCAAATGTTTATGATCTTTTATGTTATGAGTCTTATGACAAGAAAATGAAATCAATTTTCAGGCAAATGCTTCATGGTAACGCTGGTGGTGTATCTCCCCAAGTTCAAGCACGAAGCCAGCAATTTCCAGGGTCTACACCAGTCAGTATCTCTTATTTCTCTCTTAAGATAGATAAATGTTAGCTCGTTGTGTTTGTACTCATGCCATACATATATATGCACGATCAGGATATCAAGTCTGAAATGAATCCTATCTTGAATCCAAGAGCTGCCGGCCATGAAGGATCACTGATTGGAATCCCTGGTATGCCCCTTTGCTTCCTTTGGCTTCAAGTAATGTTTGTTTTTTGTTGAGCACATAGATAAACTAATTATAATAGTGAAGAAAGAGATTTCTATCAGTATATATATCTCTTAATAAGGACATGCTAAAAGGTGATATCCTGTTGCACTACTATAAGAATCGGAATAATGTTGCACCATTTGTGTCTTCTATTGTTGTTTCCTTGTATATGTTGTAGTTAACATCATTCTCCTTGTTTTAGGGTCAAATCAAGGTGGCAACAATCTGACTTTGAAAGGATGGCCTTTGACAGTAAGTGCTATGCTTTAGACATATCTTTGAATCTATTTTGTTGTGGATAGTATGTGAATCAAAAATTGTTTTTTCCAGTCTTAAACTTCACTTGATGTTTCTTAAATACATTACTGATGCATCACATTTTCCCGTACATATTTGAAAACCCCTAAAACAGCCAAAGAAAACCCAAAGTTTACACCTCTTTGTGAATATGAAAGGTGTTTTGCTTCTTGATGTTTCCACAAATTTTCGTTTCTTATTTTGGCTCATATGTTCTTTGCTACTCATGATAGGGTTTCGATCAGCTCCGATCTGGGCTTCTACAGCAGCCAAAGTCATTTATGCAGGGCCCTCAGCCATTCCATCAACTGCAGATGCTAACACCTCAGCACCATCAGCAGCTTATGATTGCACAGCAAAGTTTGACATCCCCATCCGCCAGCGATGTAGAGAGCAGAAGGCTGAGAATGCTTTTCAATAATCGAGGTTTGTCTATGGGGAAAGATGGACTCTCTAATTCCGTTGGCGATGTAGTCCCTAACATTGGGTCCCCCCTGCAAGGTGGTATGCCTCGTCCGGATCCCGAGATGTTGATGAAGGTGTGTCTTTATTCTTTAATAAATGGCTTACAAGTTTTGAATGTTGATTTCCCATTGTTCATCACGTGACACACCCGTTGGTCTCTTTTGCCGTGTAGTTGAAATTTGCACAATTGCAGCAGCAACAGAACAATAGTCAAACGCCACAGCAGCAGCTTTCACAACAGTCTCTCTCCGGTCAGCAACCCCAGAGTTCAAATCACAATCTGCAGCAAGACAAAATTATGGGTCCCGGCAGCGTAACTGGTGATGGAAGCATGTCAAATTCCTTTCGAGGAAACGAACAGGTCTACCCTTTTCCATCTTATTAGCCTTCTTTAATAGAGAATTCTGTTTGTTTGTTCCTAACACGGTCTCACACATTTTAAGGCTTCAAAAAACCAGCCTGGACGAAAGAGAAAGCAACCTGCATCCTCTGGGCCCGCCAATAGCTCGGGAACTGCCAACACAGCTGGCCCGTCACCAAGTTCGGCCCCATCAACACCCTCGACACATACGCCTGGAGATGTGATATCAATGCCTGCTTTGCCACACAGTGGCAGTTCTTCAAAACCTCTAATGATATTTGGGTCTGATAATGCTGGCACTCTTACTTCACCATCAAACCAATTGGTAAGTGTAGTTTCATATTTTTGTGTGTAGCGGTTTTTGAAAAATCCATAATTCTCACGTTAACACTTGCTTTGCCAGTGGGATGATAAGGATATTGTACAAGCTGATATGGATCGTTTTGTGGATGATGTTGAAGATAATGTGGAGTCTTTTTTGTCGCATGATGAGGCTGATCCCCGAGACACAGTTGGTCGTTGTATGGATGTCAGCAAAGGTAACTTCAGAGGTTTCTTTTTCAATATGCTTTCGCCTATTTTCAGTATTTCTGCAATTTATGCTTTTAACCATATGTAGATGATGCTGACATGCAAAATTTTGGATTGTCATCTGATTATAAATTTTGCCTACTTGAATGCTATATTAACTTTGGCTATTTTTTAATTTGAAATTTCACCGGAACTTATTCAATCATGAACGTGCAATGAATGCTTTAATGCGACGTGTTGATTCCCAATGAGGACAATATGTGATGGCGTCCGTATTTAATTTGACTGAGTCTCCTCTGTGTACACCATAATATTTTCCTCAGCGACACGAGCCTCTATGTTCCAAAGGAAGAATTTAAGTTTCTCTCAATTGATTTGCCATTGTGACCAAAAAATAGTGTTATTTGAGTTCTTGAAAACACTTTAAGAAACGTATTATAATTTCTACTTTTCTCTGCAATGCAAATGTTTAGTATTTGCTGATCTTGAATTTATTTTTGTTCAGGTTTTACATTCACAGAAATGAATTCTGTTCGTGCGAGTTCAAGTAAAGTTGTGTGTTGTCACTTCTCATCAGATGGAAAGTTGCTTGCCAGTGGCGGTCATGATAAAAAGGTAAACATCATCATTGACGAAGACTATTCACGTTTATGTGCTCGTATATACAGCCCCAAAAGCATTGTCATTGTTGATTTGCTACGTCACAGTGATAATTAAAATGTAATAATAATGCAGGCTGTTTTATGGTATACTGACACTTTGAAGCCGAAAACCACACTTGAGGAACACACATCACTCATTACTGATGTTCGTTTCAGCCCTAGCATGGCCCGACTCGCCACATCATCCTTTGACAAAACTGTCAGAGTCTGGGACGTCGACAATGTTAGTTGATCTTCTCTCTGAAAGACCTCCGTTTCCTCTCCTAAACTTGATCATAGTAGTCTTTACATTTATATAATACCTCCCTCTTTTCTCGTTGCAGCCTTCTTATACTCTTCGGACATTTACTGGGCATTCGGCTGGTGTAATGTCGTTGGACTTTCACCCCAACAAGGATGATCTCATCTGCTCCTGCGATGGCGATGGTGAGATACGATACTGGAGTATAACTAATGGAAGCTGCGCACGAGTATTCAAGGTACAAAATCCAGACGAGTTTCATTCTCGATCTTTTACTATTTCCTTCATCTTTGACTTTTCTTTCGGTTACCCTTTGTGTTCGTACACATATTATAAGGAATTGATAGGAATGTTGAGTTTTTATGGAGTCGACTTCAAGAAAATGGTACATCTTTCCATCCCAAAATAATGGTCCCCTATTCCTTTTCTTTTTGTCCCAAAATATAGTCCTCTTTCCATTTTGAGATGTCCCCTTTCCCCTATTCCTTTTTTATTTGTCCCAAAATATAGTCCCCCTTTCCCCTTAAGTATGGAATTGACATTGAAATGTTCAAAATATACATATTTAATGTATGGAATTGACATTCTTATCATTTTTTATGTTCAAAGTATACATATTTAATGTATGGAATTGACATTATTATCATTTTAATGTCCAATAAATAGAGGTATATTTGGAAGTTTATAGGTAAAATTCAAAAATTTAAACACAATTAATGATATTTCATTGGTTTGTCAAAAATGAAAAGGGTACATTATTTTGGGTTAGAGGTAGTAATTTGTGTTGAGTTCGATTCTATGTCATTATTCGTACATTTATGTAAACACCCTTGCCTTTTAGAATATAATTTATTTTCTTCGACTTCTTCCAGGGTGGGACGACCCAAGTGAGATTCCAACCTCGTCTTGGAAGGTACCTAGCAGCAGCTTCTGAGAACGTCGTCTCAATACTGGACGTAGAGACGCAGGCCTGTCGCCATTCGTTAAAGGTCCGTTTTTTTCCCAGCCTTGTTAGTTAAAATTAATCACATCAAAACGCGAAACTTAAAAAGGCCTGTTTTTTCCTGGCTATTAGGGTCATACGAAACCTATCCATTCTGTTTGCTGGGACCCTTGTGGAGAGCTTCTAGCTTCCGTTAGCGAAGATTCGGTTAGGGTGTGGACAATGAGGTCGGGAAGTGAAGGCGATTGCTTGCACGAGCTTAGTTGCAACGGGAACAAATTCCATTCGTGTGTTTTCCACCCTACTTATTCTTCTTTGCTCGTCATTGGTTGTTACCAGGTAAATGCTCTCTACCCGTTTTTCAACCCGATTTTGAACTTCATTTCGATTTATTAACGGAATGTTTGTTTTGTTTATTTTCAGTCGTTGGAGCTGTGGAACATGAGTGAAAACAAGACGATGACGCTTTCTGCGCACGAAGGCTTGATCGCGTCGTTGGCTGTGTCTACAGTCGCGGGCGTGGTCGCGTCTGCTAGTCACGATAAAATTGTTAAGCTATGGAAATGATGAGTGGGGTTTCTGTGTTGTTGTGGAACGTTGTTGTTCTCATGAATTAGGAACTGACTTATGTTGTAGTAATGCTACTTTTATGCCCTCAACTTTTGCTAACACTTTTTTTTTTTTAAAAAATTTGCTCTTTCATATGATTAATTGCTCAGTGTTCCCTTTCCTATCGGTATTTTTTGTTCGAATGCTTTTGAAAAAATTCACTTTTGTAAAAAAAAAAAAAGAACACTCTCATATGTAACTGGTGCACAGTTAACTCAATCAACAATTGTGACTTTTTATGCTGAAAAGTGCATGATCATTATACTGAAAAGTTTGGTCACTGATTTTTATTGTAAACTAATTAAATTTTTCAGTGTAAGCAATTTTAACTGTTGAGTGGGTGTACCAGAGAGTTACTTAAAAAAAATTGAACTTGGCCATTATATATTTATATTGTTGCCTTAAATTTTGTAAAGAATCAAATGAGGTTTACTTTGGTTATTCGTAGAAGATGCTGTCCTTGATTAAATTTAGGATATGGTATTTTCACTTTTTAGTGTGGAGAAACATAATTTTTACTTTTTATAAAGTTGAAACTTAAATATCCTTGTATTCAATTTTTTATTTTCAGGTCAAGGGGATGTCCGTGTGATCAGTTCAGGAGATGACATTTCTCCAAAATAAAGTTAAAACTTGTACGATAAATATAACTCAAATATTAAAGCATTTATAATGTAAATTCCATTCTCCCTATTTTATAGCCCCAGTTCAATTACTCTTCTGTCTTCAAAATCTGTTCTTAACTTTTTTTTTAGTTCATTCCTCAAATCTATCCCCTTTCTAAAAAATATTATTTTATTTCCTAACTAACAGACAAGACTCCCCAAAAATAAAACTCAGAGTTCCAAATTCCAAAAACTTCAAGTTCTAGCTGTTCACTTCACACTAAAACTTGGGCCATGGTTATGTGCACTAGCTCTTTTGTAAAATGCACTACCCTCGACATTTTTTCCGATTTTTTTTAAAATTTTTCGAATTTTTTCCGATTTTTCTTTTTAATTTCACTGTGTTCGAAAAAAAATTCCGAAAAAGTTAAAAAAAATCAAAAATTTTTTCCGAACACCGAGTGGTGTATTCATTCTAGTAGTGTATTTAACGGAGAGGTCGTGCAAATAACCTGTGCCTAAAACTTTTCACTGATTTTTTAAATGGGCTACGCAATATTCCGCTTGGAATAAGCCCAAAATTTCCAATTGGGTTATGTCCAAACAAACAAATTCCCCAACAATATATACTCCATCCAATTCCAAAATAAAATGATGTTTTAGAATAATATTTAAATTTTTAACTATTTAATATTTAAAATAATTTTTACATTTTTTCCTCTTTTATCTCTATTCTAATTCCAAAATTTTGGGAAAATAATCACAGACAAAAGAAAAAAATTGGGAAAGAGAGATGTGGAGAGATAGAGAATATTTTGTGGAATAAAATTAAGGGACATATAAAAAGGGAACTCAAATCAAGTATATGTCAAGGCAATAAAGCCAATTATGGACAACGAGCGAACCAAATTTTCTTATCTTCATTGTACCCTCTGTTTCTTTTAAAATTATCCCAACACAGACAACAACAACAACCAAAAAAAAAAAAAAAAGAAAAAGAGAGAGAGAATGTCATAATAACGGAATATGTCTATTCATAAATATATATCTAGACGTGAGAGACAAGTATTTATAGCAAAACTAAATAGACAAGTATGTATAGAGTGAAATTGATTTATATATGAATCACTGAAGGGTATTAGTTGTTTTCACTGAAGAGTATTACTGATTTACACTGAAAAGTCTTAGTTCATTTTCACTGAACAACTAAGACCCTTTAGTGTAAATCAATAATACTCTTCAATAAATATAACTAATACTCTTCAATTGAAACAACTAATACTCTTAGTGATTTATATATAAACCAGTTTCACTCTATCATCTAAATAACTATCATCAAGAAATTAGGCGTTTGCTTTCTCTCCAAGCTGGTTGACGTTATATTTGTCAAAGAAGTAAAATAAAATATATGTGTAGCCCCACTATGAATTATTATGTTTCGCAACTTGGATGGAATTTGGAAGCATTGCACCTTTTTTTTCATCTTTAATATGTATTTTACTGTATGGTAAATGTTTAAGCTAAACATGCATGTAAAAAACATGTTATATTTTATACATATACATGCATTTATTGAAAATTTAGATAACAAAGTATACCATAGGAGTTGATAGTGTGTCAATCAGTTTCATTGTAAAATTATTTTACAACTAATACCCTTGAACGAAACAATGAATACCTATTAATAAAATAACTAATATGATTCAACATTAAAACTTTATAGTAAACAATAGATACATCTTAATATAACATCTCAAAAGAAGTTTTAATGTGAGACTTATTCACACAATACTTTTCAATATAATAGACGTAAGATCAGGTTTCGCGTGAGACAGTTTCACACTTGAGAAGGATTAAATCTTAATTTGTCATGAGACCACACAAATTTACACTTACCCTACTCATTCTCATTGTCTCATGCCATGAGACGGTATCATACAAGACCTACTAATTTGTGTTAGTTTGTGAACCGTTTCATGCTATTTTTGTCCAAACATAAAAGTTTGAAATTCAAGATTCAATTAATTACAAGTGAAATTTGAGTATGTGTCTTTATTAAACTCTTATTGCAAGTAAAAGTATTGCATATTTTTATTTACTTTATTTGGGTCATGAAGACCAAGGTTATATACTTGGGGATCAAGTCACCACGCTTTCGCGATCAAATGAAATTCAAATTCCGGCCCTAATTTATGTTTTTATTTCTTTCTCCTTTCACAAAAAAATTCACCGATATGTAAAAATAAATCACGTACACTTTTACATATGAATGTTTGCTTTGAGATGTCAAATTCAACAAGGTTGAGAACGTACACACTTTTAGATTGCATGCATACTCTTAACAAACATTTTCAAAATTAAAAGAAAAACAAACATATATATATGCAAAAGAGGGAACAAAATTTCATTCATAGCATATATAAGCTATATATAATTTCAAAAAGTATCTTAATTTCTCAAGTAGTTATTGAGAGGTCATGATTCAAATTATCATTTGAACAAGCAAAAAATATGAAGTATATATCTCAATTCCGGCCATAATTAGGAGCATTGAGGCCTATATTTGGCTGACATCTGCACTCCCGAATTGTGCCGCTTTCACTGCCCGGTGGCTTATATTCATAAGATACGCATGGAGTGCAACCATTACACTTTCCCTCACAATGAGGCTCCGACCCGATCCGACCCGCATCCACTCTTGGAGTTGCAATAAGAGAGAGAGCCACCATTAGAAGAATAACACAACCATAATTATTTAACTTCATATTCAAGAGCTAGCACTAATTAGAAAATAATAATATGAAGTTTACTTTTCTTGATAGAAAAATAATACGTGAATATTTTTGGACTATGAGAGGGAGGTTTTATATAGAGAGGAAATAGAGTGAATCATTGATTTATGGGATTAAAAGATTTCTGCAAAACCGTGAAAAGGAATATAATTAATGTTGAAGATCTTGAGTGTAATGTATAGTAAGGAAAAAAGAATCGAGATACATCTTATAATAAAGAAATTGAGAAGGAATTATGCAAAAAAAATATTAAAAAAGAAATTAAATTGTTTTTCCATAATGATAATCCCGTATCATACCTATATTGAATTGATTTATATTACTTTCCAATGAAATATTTATTTTATTGAATTATTTTGAGTAGGTTTCATATGAATATAGTTCATGAATAACTTATACTCCCTCTGTCCCAACATTATTCGCACTTTTACTGTTTTCTCGTGTTTTAGCGAGCGAGTTTTTTATTAGTATTTAAAATGATAAAGTAATTTTTAAGTCATTTTATAATAGAGGAGAGATAGATCTATCAAACCCTACCTTAAAAGTTACTTTATCATTTCAAATACTAATAAACAATTCGCTCGCTAAAACACGAAAATAAAGTTAATGTGCAAATAATGTTGGGACGGAGGGAGTAATAAAATTGTTTTAAGGTATCAAAGTTTTGATTGAGATCGTATCAAAAATCTCAATATAATACTTGCTGATTCCGATCTTTTTTTATACTTTTGATGAGATTTTTATACTTCTGATCTAATTTTTGATACTTTAAAACAATTTCGTGATAAGTTTATTGTAAACTATTTTTATATAAAACTTTGCCAATTAATTTATGTGCAATTAAATTAATATGTACGAAGACCTCTTGTTTAATTGTATGGTTTGCTTAGTACCAGTACGGCGCATGTGATGTAATACATTCGAAAGTGTTCAATTTTTTTATCTTAATATTTATTTGAATAGATTTTATATGAAAATGGTTCATGATAAATTTACAATTAAAATGTTTTAAATTATTGAATATTTAATAAAGAGTATCAATAATTTAAGTTTAATTTTTTTTACAATAATTATAATGAAATACTACTGACCCTGATTAGTGATACTCTTGATGAAATTAATGATACATTAAAACTGTTTCATAATAAATTTATCATGAACTATTTTCATATAATACTTTGCCTTATTTGAGTTATTATAGAGAATCATCTCCATAAATAAACATAATTAATTCTTGGAATGCAATTTTTAAAATTTGGTAATTTAATCGAATACGATGAGTCAATGACCTCTTTCAAAAAAATTCTCATAATTTTGAGAAAATAATCACGACAAAAGAAGAAAGTTAATGGGAAAGAGAGAGAATATATCGTGGATTAAAAGTAAGGAACATATAAAAATAAAATAATAATTAATTAGAACATATTTATTATTAAAAAATTATTTTTTTTATTTCACCAATAAAATAAAACACCATTTATTTGGATTTACAGCGAGTATATTTTTAAGGGTTATTCTCTTCTTTTGACAAAGTATAGAGTGAAACTGGTTTATACATGAATCACTGAAGGGTATTAGTTGTTTTCACCAAAGAGTATTAGTTGTATTTATTGAAGAGTATTATTGATTTACACTAAAGATTCTTAGTTGTTCAGTTAAAATGAACTAAGACTCTTCCGTGTAAACCAGTAATACTCTTCAGTAAAAACAATTAATACTCTTCAGTGAAAAGAACTAATACCCTTCAATGATTAATATATAAACCAAGTTCACTGTATACATACTCCTTTCTTTTAGTTACTAGATATTTTCCCCCAAAATTAATTAATGATGTCATTAGGGTTTAGGGGAAATAAATTAGATGTGGTCTTATGATAAAATTAAGAAATACATTAATATTTTTTAAATAGTTGAATTCATGTTAACCATAAGACTAACTCTTCTTTGTTCCTTTTCTTATTCATAGTTTTATTATAAAAATTACTTTATTGTGAGATAGATTTTTTGTGTGGAGCCAGAAACTATGCACGGGGACATTGATTAGACGTGAAATTGTTATGATTTATAGTCAGTTTTGCCCGTATTTTGAGTGAATTCGATGAGTATTTAGAGTCAATTGAGTACTATTTTCACTAACTGATGAATTTGCCTCTTTGAACTCATAGATGGATAGAAGGCGAAAAATGGAGTTCGTAGGACTTTGAATCGACTCAAACGGATGCCCGGATGAGAAGATATTAAAGAAATACGAAAAGTATTAGTTCATGCAAGAAAAAGTATCACTTGGCTCAAAGAAGGAGTTGTGCTCGAGCAAAAGGGGGATCGAGCGCCTATTTCACACTGGAAGGCTAGGGCACTCGACCTTGCTGAGGTCGAGTGTCACCGCTCGACCAAGAGACCCATTCGACCAGTCCACACTCGAGCGCCTCCATTTGACCTCAATAGTCATTCGACCAGTAGTGGTCGAGCGCCACCGCTCGACCAAGAGGCACTCGAGCACCCTGAAGGCACTGGAAAAAAGGACCGCTCGACCACATGGAGAACCCCAATTTTGCTCGATTTTGACATTTTTCACCTGTTTTCGGCCCGTTGCTTATAAATACCCAATCTCAAGCTCGTTTTTAGGTACCCTTGGATCATTTTTCATATTTTGGTATACTTAGAGCTTGGTAGAGAGATTTTGGAGTGTTTCATACTCGTAATCGAGGTTTTGATTTACGAATTCATAGTTTAGGCACTTATTTTGAATCTTTTCGGTTAATTCTTTCTTTCTTGAACCTTTGAGACTTATAAACCCTAACTTTACGCTTTCCAATTCTTTTGATTATTCGACTATGCAAATTTTTATCGTTCTTGTGATTGTTTTCGTTACTTCAATTACCATGTTAGGCTAGAATCCTTGCATGCTTGGGGTAGGATGAACTCGTAGAAGTAGGATATTGGTACGTGTTACACCCGATATTTACTACCCGACCCGTCGGGTATCAGACATGGACCTACTACTGTAGCGGGCTCGGGTAAGAATGGTCCGCCGACCGGTCGGGCAGATGGGCGGGGACATAGAGGCTACCCGACGCGAGCCTCTGGGAGCTGCCGGGCAGGATACTTAGTTACCCACAGGCCCGGGTATCGGACGGCCAGCGGCGAGCTCCGGAGCAGGTGCTCCACCCGCCTACCCGCAGATGAACAACCAGGGTACTCTCGTCCGGACTCGTTTCCCGGTACCCGAGTACCCGTCTGCCCGACCCCAGACCGCGCCAGCTGTGAGAGGATGTCGGATGCCATCAGGCCAGAGGATGTGACAGGGTCAAAGAGGGCAGTTAGGGCCAAGTCCAATCACCTCAGGGGTGACAGTGCCACGTGGCGTCCCTTCATTGGCTCGTAGGGGAGGCTGTAGCCACTTATTACCTTCCAGCTAGGAGTAGAGGGGACCCACAAGTCCACCTACCAAGCATGGGGAACCCCCACCTTGTATACTATAAATAGGGCTTTAAATGCCCATTTGTAAGACACATCACATTGATTGCAAATACACTCTTGAGAGCTCATTTACTCACACATTGATTGCTTCTTGTTATCATTAATATCAAATCCTACCCGCTAGGAACCCGGCAGCGAGATCCGTTATAAATCGCTGTCAACATTTTGGCGCTAGAAGGAGGGTGCTAATATCGAAGTACACTCGGTTTCGTTTATCTAGTCACCTCGAACAAAACCCCAGCCACTTTCATTCAAAGAAAAAATGACCACTTCAAAGGCCACACGAACCCAGCACCAAGCCGAGGACATCGGCGAGACCGCCACCCCGGCTCCAGCCACGGCGGAAACCCTCCAGGGTCCCTTCGAGTTCTTGTCAGCCATAAGAACTCCGGAAGACCTCCAGGCAGCCAAGGCTATGATCGAACACCGTCAGACCGAGATCAACGCCGCTCCTATCCGCACTCATAGACCCGGAAAGGAGCCAGCCCGGTCCAGGGCCACCGGCCAGCCACAGCAGGAGCAAGAAACGGCCAGGAGGGCCGCCAGTAACCCACGGCCTCAGAACCTAAAGAGGCGCCTCGACGAGGAGGCCGACTCGCAACGGGTTTCACGCCGACCTGCGGGGTCAGTTTTCTCTCGGTTGGGTTCCCAAGCTCGGGGAGCTGCCCGACACTGCGAGTCCAACGCCAGCTCCAGACCCTGGGAGCAAGAGCGGGTACGATCCCCCAGGCGTCACAACGACACGGCCCCAAGGCCGTCGGTCCGTGACCGCTTGGGGGACAACCCTCGTCCCCGCTCTCCACCCGCGGCCGACAGCGCTATGGCCGCTATCCTGAAGAAGGTCACGGACCTAGAGGCCAAACTCGAAAGGCGGGACGGGCAACATCATGTTCCCTACATGCCCAACTCGCCCCTCGCAGACATCCTGGTGCGGGCCCCAGCCCAACCAAAAATCAACGTGGCCGCTGTGGGCCAATATGACGGGGAGACGGACCCCGTCACCCACCTGAGCAAGTACTCTACTTACATGATCTCCATGAGAGCTACAAACGCAACCCAGTGCCGGATGTTTCCATTAACCCTTGGTGACCGGGCACACCGTTGGTACTCCTCGCTGCCCGCGGGGAAGGTGGTTTCATTCCACCAATTGGGAGAGCTATTCCTGGAACATTTCTCCTCGATGGCGCCACGAATGGCCGGCGCCAACCGCATGGCAAACCTGGCCCAGGGGAAGGACGAGACAGACCGGGCGTACATCGACCGGGTAGACCGCATCATTATGGAGGGCGAGCCCGTCGGGGACGAGGTCAAGCTCGTCGGGATCATAGGCGGACTCCGCCTAAAAACGAAACTGTGGAAGTCGATGAACAAGGACTACCCCAAGTCCTACGCAGAGTTCCGGCAGCGAGCCGGAAAAATCATCTACAACGCTGACATCCTGGCGCAGCGGCTGGGCGAGAGCACCCCTACCGAGAAGGAGAAACCCCGTGCCCAGGCGGGCACCGCATCAAGCCGGAGGAACTTTTCTTACCGGGCTCCCCAGCCTTTCAAGCCTTTCGATTCCGTCGAGGTGAAGCTGGCCGAAAAATTATCGGCCACCCCGGAGTACGTCTATGTGCAAATTCGGGACAAAAATATGATGCCCAAGGCACGACCGTGGGTCCACAAGCCAGGGGTGCAGCTCAACCCCAACAAGTACTGCCACTACCATCAAACCGTCGGGCACAACACAAGTGAGTGCCGCGACCTCCTAAAACAACTCTGGCGTCTCTTCGAGGAAGGGAAACTGGAGGAATTCGTGAAGAAACCGGCGGCCAGACCGGAAGCTCAAGCCGCTGCCCGCCCCGCCGAGCCAAACCGGGAGGCAGCCCTCATATGCACACCCATCCCAGAACATCAAGCCCGTCGGGCAGTCAACATGCTCTCCCCGGTGGGTGGCTTCGCACCCACCACCTCGCTGTCCAACCGCAGGCAGAAGAGCGAGCTGCGGGCAATGGACAACGTCCACCAGATCACCATGCCGGTCAACATGACGGCAAGAGAGACAGACCTCCTCGCCTTCAAGGAGGAGGATCGCACCGGGGTCATCTACCCGAACCACGATGCCCTGGTCGTATCCGTCAACATCATGGGCGTTACCGTCCACCGCATGCTCGTCGACAACGGGGCCTACTGCAACATTCTCTTCAAGACCGCATTCGACCAGCTGGACAGCTCCTTTGAAAAGTATGTTGAACCATGCGACCAGGTCATCAAGGGCTTCGGCGACGCCACAGTTAAACCCTACGGGATAGTTAGGCTAGCCGTAGAATTAGTTTCTAGTATAGACGCTGAGGTTAAGGCTTCGAAACAGCTCGACTTTATTATTGTCGACCAGCCGTCAACCTATAACGGGTTTCTCGGCAGGCCATTCGAGCACGAGTTCGAAGCCGCCGCCTCAGCATTCTATTATTGTATCAAGTTCCCAACCCCCTCCGGGAAGGTTGGGACTCTTAAGGGAAATCAGAAAATGGCACGCGGATGTTTGGCATATATCGATGTTATTTCAAATTTTGCAAATCTAGATTATGTCTGCACAATCGGGGAGGGAGACATGGAAATAGATGAAGCGATCCCACCCACTGCCCTCCCGATGGAAGAAGATTCACAAACTTTTGAGAACATCCAAGTCGACCTGGAGCCAAGGCTCGGGTACGAACCCATGGAGATTGACAAAACCCTAACAGGGCAAATCGACGATCCACGCTACGGCGAGCGGGGAGCCAGCCCGATCGAGGAATTAATTTCGGTCACAATGATGAATCAGCCAGAAGTAAGTGTTCAACTCGGTTCGTCAATGTCCGGCGAGATGCGGGCAAAGATGACCGCATTTTTAGAAGAGAACTTAGACATATTCGCCTGGTCCCACGAAGACATGGTCGGGATCGATCCAGCCGTATGTTCACACCAACTACACATCGATCCATCCCGCAAGCCAATCTCACAGAAAAGAAGGAAATTCGGCCCAGACAAATACGCGGTCATTGCCACCGAAGTCAAAAAGCTGCTCGACAACAAACTCATCGGAATGGTCGACCCCGACGACAAGCCTCAATGGGTATCCAACGCTGTACTCGTCAAAAAGAGCAACAACACCTGGCGGCTATGCATCGACTTCACAGACCTGAACAAAGCTTGCCCAAAAGATCACTTCCCGATGCCACACATCGACCATCTGGTGGACAGCACGGCCGGGCACGAGATGCTCACTTTCATGGACGCATTTGCCGGCTACCACCAGATCCCGATGGCCGCAGAAGACCAGAAACACACCACTTTTCTCACCGAGAAAAACATGTATTTCTGGAAGCGGATGCCATTCGGGCTCATGAACGCTGGGGCAACCTACCAGAGGCTGGTCAACCACATGTTTCACGATCAGATCGGGGCGACCATGGAGGTATATATCGACGACATCGTCGTCAAGAGCGAGAAGAAAGAAGACCACCTCACACACCTAGCCGAAACGTTCGAGATCTTGAGAAAGTATCGGATGAGGCTCAACCCGAAAAAGTGCAGTTTCGGCGTCGAGTCGGGCAAGTTCTTGGGGCACATGGTTAGCCAGCGGGGAATCGAGGCAAACCCGACCAAGGTACAGGTGATCCTCGACATGAGCCCTCCCCGCACGGTGAAGGAGGTGCAGAGAGTGACGGGTAGCCTGGCCGCTCTCAGCCGTTTCATCTCCCGCATGGGGGACCGATGCAAGCCTTTATTCGACAACATGCGGAAGGGGAAACTGAACTGGACTCCCCAGAGTCAGCTCGCTTTCGATAACTTGAAAGCATACCTGTCAAACGCCCAGGTGCTGGCCAAACCCGTCCCCGGCGAGAAGCTTTTCCTATACTTGGCAGCTTCAGACTCAGCTCTCAGCGCCGTGCTAGTGCGGGCTGAGGGGCAGGCACATCTGCCAATCTACTATGTCAGCCAGACACTTCACGACGCCGGGCTACGGTACCCACCCCTGGAAAAATTAGCATACGCTCTGGTAATGAGCGTACGCAAGTTACGCCCGTACTTTTTCGATCACCAGGTAGAGGTACTGACAACAATGCCACTTCGCCAAGTACATCGGCCAGACACGGCGGGCAGGTGCCTCAAGTGGGCTGTTGAGATCGGGCAATTCGGAGTCACATACGCTCCTCGAACATCCATCAAAGGCCAAGCCATGGCCGACTTCATAGTCGAGCTCACTTACCCGGAGGCGATGTCCAAGATCGAGCAGCCACCGTGGAAAATGTACGTTGACGGATCCTCCACAACTATGCGGGCAGGCGCGGGAATTGTCCTTCTCAGCCCATCCGGCCAGTCGTTCACGACAGCCATAAGATTCGGTTTCCACGCGACCAACAATGAGGCCGAGTACGAAGCATTAATTAACGGCCTGGAAATGGCCATGGCCATGGGAGTGAAGAGACTCCAGGTCTACAGCGACTCACAGCTGGTTACATGCCAAATCTCAGGAGAATACGAGGCGCACAACTATAGGATGTTGGCCTACCAAGGGTTAGCCAAGAACCTGCTCGAAAAATTCGATCAAGTTTGCATAGAGGTGGTACCCCGACTCGACAATACTCAAGCAGACGCACTTGCCCGCCTCGCAACATCCGAAGGGGCAGCCGACATGTCCCAGATCACAGTTACTTACCTGACCGCCCCCATGAGCTCCAACCAGTGGGTGAGTAACCTGGGGCAGCAGGAGGACAGCTGGATGACCCCCATCCTAAAGTACCTCCGTGACGGCTAACTCCCAGTCGAACGGGTAGCGGCAAGACAGTTGCAGCTCCGGGCGGCCCGGTACACGATCATCGGGGACCAGTTGTACAAGCGAGACTTCGCCCTGCCCCTCCTAAAGTGCGTAACGCCGGGGCAGGGAAGGAAGATCTTGGTCGAGGTCCACGAAGGACGCTGCGAGAACCACGCCGGCGGCCAGGTGCTCGCCCAGAAGGTTATCCGACAGGGATATTTCTGGCCCACCCTAAAGAAGGACGCAATCAACTACGCACGGGCATGCCACAAGTGTCAAGTCTATTCGCCGGCAATCCACCAGGCTCCGACCGAGCTCACCTCAATCCTGAGCCCATGGCCGTTCGCAAAGTGGGGGATCGATCTCATTGGCCCTTTACCTACGGCCCCGGGTAGCGTCAAGTACGCAATCGTCGCCGTGGATTACTTCACCAAATGGGCGGAGGCGGAATCACTGAAAACGATCGACCAGGAACATGTTATCAGGTTCATCTGGCGCAACATAATCTGTCGATTCGGCCTCCCACAGATAATCATTTCGGACAACGGGAAACAATTCGACGGGCTAGAGATGGAAAGATTCTGCCAGAAGCATAAGATCAAGAGGCTATTCTCGTCACCCTACCACCCCCAGTCGAACGGGCAGGTCGAGGCAGTAAACAAGATAATCAAACACACGTTGAAGACAAGGTTGGAGGAGAGCATGGGAACATGGGCGAGCAAGCTACCCGAAGTGTTATGGTCGTACAGAACAACCTGTCGAACAGCAACCGGAGAGACTCCTTTCGCTCTAGCTTTCGGAACAGAGGCAGTCATCCCGGCCGAGGTCATTATCCCAAGCCTCCGCACCTCACAACCCGTGGGGACCGAGAACGACCAAGCCATGCTAGACGAGTTGGACCTGCTGGAGGAGAGAAGGCTATCCGCCGAGCAAAGAAACATCGCTTACAAACGACGGGCTGAAAAATACTTCAATACGAAAATCAAAGTCAGGGAATTCGAAGCCGGGGACCTAGTGCTTCGACGGACGGTCGGACAACTCAAAGGGGCATTTGGCCCGAATTGGGAGGGACCCCTAAGGATATCTAAGCGCCTAGCCAACGGTGCCTACGAGCTAGAAAGCCTTGAGGGCAACCCGGCCCAATACCCTTGGAACGCCTCCCTACTAAAAAAATACTACAAGTAGGGGCTCATTGTAATCGCTACTCGAAGCGCAAATTTGTAAAAATCTTTAAGCGATTGTTAAATCAATCCCATCTTCGTGAAGTCGCTGCCCGACATTCGGCTATAGCACTTCATTAATTAATCTGTTGGTTAATTCTTTAAGCGATTGTTAAATCAATCCCATCTTCGTGAAGTCGCTGCCCGACATTCGGCTATAGCACTTCATTAATTAATCTGTTGGTTAATTCTTTAAGCGATTGTTAAATCAATCCCATCTTCGTGAAGTCGCTGCCCGACATTCGGCTATAGCACTTCATTAATTAATCTGTTGGTTAATTCTTTAAGCAATTGTTAAATCAATCCCATCTTCGTGAAGTCGCTGCCCGACATTCGGCTATAGCACTTCATTAATTAATCTGATTGGTTAATTTTACAGTTTTCCGATTACGTTATTAACCCAATCGTCGGGCTAAGTGCAAAGAAACGAGAACGAAAGCAAAATAAAGAGCAAAGGGGATCTCTCATTAACAAGGATTAGCAAAAGGAAAAGTACAAAGGCCTGCGGCCAACAAACTTAACAAAATAAAAAGAAAAGAGTTCACGGGCCCGCCGCGTCCACCATGCCCGGATCCTCGGCCGCCTCATCGTCGGCCAGAGGGTAGATGAAGGTCGCCGGGTCCCCAAGGAACGAAAGGTCCAGCCCGCGATCGACCAGATCCCTCAGGGTAATGTCGTAGTCCGGGGAGGGAGGATTGGACTCGACATAGCTCCTCAGATCAGCCAACGGCCCGGAATAGTCGGCCTCAGGGTTCTGACGGAGCAGAGAACGGATCGAGTCGGCGTAGGCGTTAATGTACACCATGGATCCGGTCGACTCGCTCTCAGCGGCCAGTCGGGCACGCTCGGCTTCCAGGCGCGTTTCCGCCTCCGCCGCGATGGCCTCCCTGGCTTGGCGGACTTCTTCAGCCGTCCTCACTTCAATTTCGGCGAGCGCCCTCCGCTTCTCCTCCTCCAACTCTACCCGACTCGTTCGGGCGGCCTCCAGCTCTTCCCGGAGCTTTTTATTCTCTTCTTCCAGACGAGCGGCCTCGCCTCTCTTCATCTGGAAGACCGCCTTGTATGAGGAGGCAGTCCGCATCTCCCGCTCGAATTCGAGCATGATGCCCTCCATGGCAATAGCATTGCGGGAGGTACGGATGGCCGCCGCCCTCATCCGGTCGGCGAGCGAGACGGTCCTCGTGGCCTTCTGGCAATTGAGGGTCCAGGACCGGGGGAGATTCAGCACGGCGCGGCGTAGGTCTTCCGGCCAAGACTCCGGCACGGCCTCCGAGTACGGAGGATCCTGCGAGCGCAGGAATTGAAGGACCTCGGGCGGGGGCAGAGGCTCAGGCCTGCATGACCACGGGAAGAAAAGTTGTGTTAAAAAACCTACATTGCAAAATCGGCCAGGAAACTTGGAAAAGGAAAACGAAATACTTACGTGAGGTGATTGCCCCACCCCAAGAAGGAGAAGTCGCTGCGATCGCGAGCAGGGGAGGCCGGGCTCCCTATAGTCGCCTCGACGGTGCCGGCCACAAGCCCGCCCGTCGCCGGGTTCAGATTGACCGTCACCATGGCCGGCTCGACAGATGTCTGGCCTTCAACCCGGGCCTGCTTCGATGGACGCTGCCCGTCCGCCGGGGAGGTGGATGTCGGGGGCACCGGGATCGCAGGAGGACCGCGGACCGTCGCCCCAGTGGCGCGGACAGCTCCCCGCTTCGCCAGCTTTGCCAGCTTTGCCAGGGCGTTCCTCTTAGGAGCCATGTCGACGGTCTCCTCGGATGATTCTACGTTGACGACCGGGATGGCTGCCTGGCCGGCCTCAGGTGCGGCCCTCGGGGAGGCTTCCGGGGAAGATGATGGCGTGGAAGATTCGACCGGGAAACGTTGCGCTGCAAGAGGAGTGACAAGGTTAAAAATCGAGAAGCGAGAGCGAGGATAAGAAGGGTCGGGCAGGAAAGAGTCTTACCACCAAAATTTAAATGGCGCGGGAAGGTCTGAAGTCCGGAGAGCCTTCTATACTCGTCGTCGTTGAGAAGGTCGACGTCGCGATTGTCCATTCTCTCGGATCTCACCAGGGCAAGCGCCTGCCTGAAGTCGTCGGTCAGGTCGGCCTGGTTTGGGACCGCGCAGCCTGCACAATGAAAGAAGAATTAGATCAGTACTAAGAGATGAGAAAAAAATCAGTATCTACCTCGACGGTCGCGCTCCCGATACTCCCGGGGAACCGGGATGATGTGCCCGTCAGCACCAACGCTCTCCCAGGCGCCGCCGACCCACCATCATTTCTCCTGCCAGTGCGTCACTTTCGTCGAGATGCCGAAGACAATGGCATCTCTGCCCCGGGGCTTCACGGAGTAATACCCGTGGTTCATCCGCCCGACCGAAGCCACGGTGTAGTAAAGATAGTTGATCTCGGACGGAGTAGGCATACGATGCAGCCCGCGCCGACCGAGCGCAACCATTGCCCCCAGAATGTAGCTCCACCCGTTCGGGGTGATCTGGGTGATCGACAGGTTCCATGCAGCGAGCAACTTGGAGATCGCCGGGTGAAGCGGGAAGCGGAGCCCGGCATGAAGTGTGTCCGAGTTAATGGCGATTAGGCCTTCCGGAGGTTGGTCAGCCCGTTCATTCTCCAGGGGGGCATAAAAGAAGACGTCGGAGGGCGTCTGGAATGTCCAATACAACTCCTTTACGTCGGCGTCCGGGGGAAGGCAGCTGGGGCGGCGAGAGGCCTCAAAGTCGGTGTCCCGGGCCTCGAGATATGCGCGGGGAGGGCGCTTTCGCACGAACCGGCTCATATATTTCGAATAGTCGAACCCGATTAGCCGGCTGTCCGCGTAGTTTATTTGATCGGGCACAGCTTCCCGATCGAACAAAAAATCTTCGGCCCTGGGTGGGTAGGCTGAGACCGGGGAAACACTTAGGGCTTCCCCCTCTCGTTGGGGGCTCATCCCCTCCAAATCTTCGGCGAAGGCATCCACATCCGTGGAATTGCCCTCGCCCTCCCTGGCGGCGGCGGCATGGGAAGTCCCTTCCCCGGCGGGATGGAGAGGCCTCTCGGCGTCGGCGGTGGCGCGGCGACGGAAGTAGTAGGCATCGGCTGCCCCAAAGCTTTCGACGGAATCACTCATGGCGAGTGGGGGTAGAGAGAAGAGAGTTTGAAAAAGAAAACAAGGAAATTACCTCGGAAGTCGAAAAAGTCACCGGAATCTGGGAAATTCGCCGGAAAATTTGAATCTTCTTAAGGGGGGGCACGAGTTTGCAAGGGAGTGAAAATGAGAAAATGGGCTGAAAGCCCCTATTTATAGAAGAAGGAGGAGGGACTAAACTGCAAAAAACGGGGTCAAAAATGGAATAAAACCAAATTCATGGGCGCGCGTGGGGGCCACGCGCGCAACGGTTGGGGAGCAGGTTCGGCGGACGTGACCCCTGGACTTCTGCGCATCAGTCACGCCATCCCGTGACGTCAGCAGACGCGGCATACGAGGCGTCGTCTCGGAAACCGAAACGTCATCCCCAAAATTCAAATTCAAATTCAAAGTAGTCTGCAGTTCGACCAGCCCGCCACCCGACGACTGCGGCCCCCCGATGTCGGGCTGGTGGGGTAATTGTTACACCCGATATTTACTACCCGACCCGTCGGGTATCAGATATGGACCTACTACTGTAGCGGGCTCGGGTAAGAATGGTCCGCCAACCGGTCGGGCAGACGGGCGGGGACGTAGAGGCTACCCGACGCGAGCCTCTGGGAGCTGCCGGGCAGGATACTTAGTTACCCACAGGCCCGGGTATCGGGCGGCCAGCGGCGAGCTCCGGAGCAGGTGCTCCACCCGCCTACCCGCAGATGAACAACCAGGGTACTCTCTTCCGAACTCGTTTCCCGGTACCCGAGTACCCGTCTGCCCGACCCCAGACCGCGCCAGCTGTGAGAGGATGTCGGATGCCATCAGGCCAGAGGATGTGACAGGGTCAAAGAGGGCAGTTGGGGCCAAGTCCAATCACCTCAGGGGTGACAGTGCCACGTGGCGTCCCCTCATTGGCTCGTAGGGGAGGCTGTAGCCACTTATTACCTTCCAGCTAGGAGTAGGGGGGACCCACAAGTCCACCTACCAAGCATGGGGAACCCCCACCTTGTATACTATAAATAGGGCTTTAAATGCCCATTTGTAAGACACATCACATTGATTGCAAATACACTCTTGAGAGCTCATTTACTCACACATTGATTGCTTCTTGTTATCATTAATATCAAATCCTACCCGCTAGGAACCCGGCAGCGAGATCCGTTATAAATCGCTGTCAACAGTACGTAATTAGGGTAACTAGTGATGTTTAGTTTCGATTCTCTTAATTATTGAATTCTTAAAATAAACCCTAAAATTATCTTGGAAATGAGTACAAAAATTGTTAGAGAGAAGACGACCTTATCACTCTTTAATAACTAATAGGCTTAAGGAAAGAGTTTTAGAAGGGGTTTATAATCTACCGGTCTATCTAGGGAGGACACCGAATCACCTTAGGTAAATAAGGGTCTCATTAATTAAGCACAATCCATATAACTTGTTTAGTGGGTTCGTGAAGTCGGTTGATAGGATGAAGTATTATGGTTAATTCTTGAGATTTTAGTCTTTCAATCTAATACACTTAGGATTATTACTTGCACGCCAAATTTATTTTCCCAACTCCGTTAGTATACGTAAGGATTCCTATTCTGAGCATCATCATCTCATACTTTATTAAAACCATAGTTATTCGTGTAATTTCAATATTTGCAATAATAGTGGTAGAATTTAGAGTAGTTTAATACAATCATTGAGTCCAGAACATCCATTCATATTAACTACGACGCGTAGATCTCCAGGGGTCTATTCGCATACATACCTTCACTTGGGTACGATATACTTGGTCCCTATACTTGCTAATACTACGGTTATCCCATACTCTTGTGGGGCAACTACTAGTATAACTAGTATTTTGCATTCAAGTCAATGGCGCCGTTGCCGGGGAATGGCGATGTATGTCCATTGAGTAGGATTTGGAGATAGTTTAGTAGTTAGTAGTGAGTGCTTTTACTTTTCTGTTTTATTAGTAGTCATCAGGCAGTTGCGTTTTGGTATTTCTTTTGGTGTTTCAGGTATATGAAAACTCGCTCACAAGGAGAATCGAGCGAAGACCGAACAAAGTTAGACCCTGAGACAATCGCTAGAAGAAACAGAGCCTTCTATCGAAGGATGAACACTGCCGGTGGTGAGAACGACAACATGGACATAAGTAATGAGTTGGATGGAGCTGTAGCTAATTACAATCAGGCAGTGGAATAGGTTGAGGGAGCTGAAGGAAATGGCAGTCAAAAGCAAGTCCCTTCAGGAGAGAGCCAGAGCCAAAACCCGGTCCCACAAAATCGAGATAACCCAACTCAAAAGCAAGTCCCAAATCCTCAAAACAACCATGTCTACCCACAGAACAACCCGCCTTACCCATACCCTTTATCCTCCATACCCTTATCCACCATACTACCCCCCACTTATAACCAACCTCCTATTCCACAAATACCTCTACCACCAGTGTATCCTCAGCACGTTCCTCAGAACGCTGATCCTGGTATGACAATCAGAGGAAGGTTTGAGGCACAACCTCAATGGTGCTATGATGGTGTAGCTATGCCACCAGTGGAAGCCAACAATTTTTCTATCTCCCCAGGGATCCTAAAGGTGCTTATCGAGAATCAATTTAAAGGTGAGGTCGGAAAGGATAATCCTCACACTCACTTGAAGAATTTTCTGATGATAACTTCAACGTTCAATTACAATGGCATGTCTGAAGATGCCAAGAGGCTTAGGTTGTTCCAATTCTCTCTAACGAGAATAGCCAAGGAGTGGTATGATAACATGCTCCCAAGGGGAGGTGTAACCACATGGGCCGAGCTCGAGCGTCTGTTCCTCGAGCAATTCTATCCTCCGTCTAGAACGATCAAAGTAAGGCAGGAGATCTCATCTTTCAAGCAGAAGTCAGGAGAGGAATTACGTCAGGCTTGGGAGAGGTTCTCTAATATACTAATTGATTGCCCGCAGCACGGGTACAACGATAGTGACATAATGGTCTATTTCTACTGTGGAGCAAAGCAAGGCAGCGCAAGACCACCTCGATGCATGTGCTAGTGGAGCGTTTCTGAATTATAGTGCAGCTCAGTGCAGAGAGATAGTTGAAAACATTGTCAAGAATGCGGGGAAATAGAATGAAGTTCAAGAGTTTCAGCGGGCTTATCAGATGGAAGAGAGTGAGGGAACTAGAAAGCTGTTGATGGCGATGATGGAGAAGATCAGCAATCTAGAGGACTAAAATTGGACGATTCAATAACTTATGGGACCAAAATTGGACATTAAAAAAGTTACGGGACAAAAAAATTTATTTTTCTTTTCTCACCTTGTATATATATATATATAAATATTCAATTTTGACAACCTGATTATGGTTTTGATTTCTTTTTAACTAATTGTGAATGAAATAAATTAGATGTGGTCTTATGATAGAATTAAGAAATACATTAATATTTTTTAAATAGTTGAATTCATGTTAACCATAAGACTAACTCTTCTTTGTTCCTTTTCTTATTCATAGTTTTATTATAAAAATTACTTTATTGTAATATCTAAAATCCTTTTGTTTTAATTGTTTGTTGGGTCTTGAATTGAGACACAAAAATTCAAAATAAGCCTTAAATTGAGAAAAAAGTAAAATTTGAGACTTGATTTGAGACACTTTTAAAATGAGTTCTTAAATTGAGACATAACCTAAAATTTGGGCCTTGATATGAAATTCTTCCATATTATTTATAGACTAAAAATAAAAATGTCATTATTTTTACCTATAAAAGTTTTTTTTGGTTCCTAATTTATCTAGTGTCCAATTTTGGTCCCAAATTTTTTTACTTTTTAATTTTGGTCACATAACTTATTGAATCGTCCAATTTTGGTAATGAGACCAAAATTGGACAATTCAATAAGTTATGGGATCAAAATAAAAAAGTTAAATTTTTGAAACTAAAATTGGACACTAGATTAGTTACGGGACCAAAAAACTATTTTCCTCCGTCAAGGCAATAAAGCCAATTATGAATGACGAGCGAACCAATTTTTCACTGAACAACTAAAACTCTTTAGTGTAAATTAACAATACTCTTCAATAAATATAACTAATACTCTTCAATTGAAACAACTAATACCCTTCAATGATTCATGTATAAACCAGTTTCACTCTATACTTTGTCAACTAAATAACTATCATCAAGAAATTAGGTGTTTGCTTTCTCTCCAAGGTGGTTGACGTTATATTTGTCAAAGAAGTAAAATAAAATGTACGTGTGAGCCCCACTATGAATTATTATGTTTCGCAACTTGGATGCAATTTGGAAGCATTTCACCTTTTTTTTCATCTTTAATATGTATTTTATTGTATGGTAAATGTTTAAGCTAAACATGTAAGAACTAAGAACATGTTATATTGCATATATTAAAATTTTAGATAACGAAGTATACGATAAGAGTTGATAGTGTGTCAATTAATTTCATTGTAAAATTATTTTACAACTAATACTCTTAAACGAAACAATAATACCTATTAATAAAATAACTAATATGATTCAAAATTAAACTTTTTAGTAAACAACCAATACCTCTTAATGAAACATCACAAAACAAGTTTTAATGTGAGACTTGTTCACACAATACTTTTCAATATAATAAAAGTAAGAACAAATCTTGCATGATACAGTCTCACAGAGAACATAAATTTAAAAGTTTGAAATTCAAGATTCAATTAATTACTAAGTGCAATTTGAGTATGTGTCTTTATTAAACTCTTATTGCAAGTAAAAGTATTGCATATTATTATTTACTTTATTCGGGTCATGAAGACCAAGATTATACAATTCCGCCCGTCAATTATACTTGGGGATCAAACCACCACTTGCTTTCGCGATCAAATGAAATTTAAAATTCGGCCCTAATTTATGTTTTCATATCTTTCTCCTTTCACAGAAGAATTCACCGATATGTAAAATAAATCATGTACACTTTTACATGAATGTTTCCTTTGAGATTTCAAATTCAACAAGATTGAGAACGTACACACTTTTGGATTGCATACATGCCTTTAACAAATAATTTCAAATTGCAAGAGAAACACACACATATATAAGCAAAAGAGGGAACAAAATTTCATTCATAGCATATATAAGCTATATATAATTTCAAAAAGTATCTTAATTTCTCAAGTAGTTAGATCGAGAGGTCATGGTTCAAATCACCATTTGAACAAGCAAAAAATTATGAAGTATATAATCTCAATTTCGGTCATAATTAGGAGCATTGAGGCCTATATTCGGCTGACATCTGCACTCTCGAATTGTGCCGCTTTCACTGCCCGGTGGCTTATACTCATAAGATACGCATGGAGTGCAACCATTACACTTTCCCTCGCAATGGGGCTCCGACCCGCATCCACTCTTGGAGTTGCAATAAGAGAGAGAGCCACCATTAGAAGAATAACGCAACCATAATTATTTAACTTCATATTCAAGAGCTAGCACTAATTAGAAAATAATAATATGAAGTTTTTTCTTGAGAGAAAATTATTATGCCAATGTTTTTGGACTATGAGAGGGAGGGTTTATATAGAGAGGATATAGAGTGAATCATTGATTTATGGGATTAAAAGATTTCCGCAAAACCGTGAAAAGGAATATAATTAATGTTGAAGATCTTGAGTTGAGTGTAATGTATAGTAAGGAAAAAAGAATCGAGATAAATCTTATAGTAAAGAAATTGAGAAGGAATTATGCAAAAAAAAAATTAAAAAAGAAATTAAATTGTTTTTCCATATTGATAATCCCGTATCATACCTATATTGAATTGATTTATATTACTTTCCAATGAAATATTTATTTTATTGAATTATTTTGAGTAAGTTTTATATGAATATAGTTCATGATTAACTTATAATAAAATTGTTTTAAGGTATCAAATATTTGATTGAGATCGTATAAAAAATCTCAATATAATACTTGCTGATTCCGAATATTTTTTTTTATACTTTTGATGAGATTTTTATACTTCTGATCTAATTTTTGATACTTTAAACAATTTCGTGATAAGTTTATCATAAACTATTTTTATATAAAACTTTGCCAATTAATTTATGTGCAATTAAATTAATTTGTACGAAGACCTCTTGTTTAATTGTATGGTTTGCTTTGTACCACTACGTCGCATGTGATGTAATACATTCGAAAGTGTTCAATTTTTCATTTATATCTTAATATTTATTTTAATAGGATTTTATGTGAAAATAGTTCATGATAAGTTTATCATTAAATTGTTTTAAAGTATTGCATATATAATAAAGAGTATTAATAATTTAAGTTTAAGAAAATTTACAATAATTATAATGTAATACTACTGACCTGATTAGTGATATTTCTGATAAGATTAATGATACTTTCATATAATACTTTGCCTTATTCGAGTTATTATAGAGAATCATCACCAAAAATAAACATAATTATTTCTTTGAATGCAATTTTTAAAATTTGGTAATTATTTAATCGAATACGATGAGTCAATGACCTCTTTCAAAAAAATTCTCATAATTTTGAGAAAATAATCACGACAAAAGAACACTACAAAAAAATAATAATTTGCCTACGTAATTAAATTACCCACAAAAATTTAACAAAAAAAAAGTTTGTAATAAAAATTGCCTACGATTTGCCCATGGAATTTTCTAATTATTAAAGGATCTATATTTCTCAACCTAAAACAACTTGTCTACGGAATTAATTTGTCTACAGAATAAAATCCCTAGGTATAATTACCTACAAGTCATTTGCCTACAAAAAATTTCCTACTACATAATTTGCCTACGAAATTTTCGTTGGCAAATTATTTTGTAGGTGGGGAAGAAAGATGTCTATTCAATTATAAATTTTCGTAGGCAATCCTTCCTACAAATTTTTTTGTTGGTAATTCCGTAGCAATATCGTCAATTTTTGTAGGCAAATTTATATTTTCTTGTAGTGGAAGAAATTTAATGGGAAAGAGAGATGGGGAGAGATAGAGAATATATCGTGGATTAAAAGTAAGGAACATATAAAAAGAAAATAATAATTAATGAGAACATATTTATTATTAAAAATTTATTTTTTTATTTCACCAAAAAACTAAAACACCATTTATTTGGATTTACAGTGAGTATATTTTTAAGGGTTATTCTTTTAGTTACTCGATATTTTCCCCCAAGATTAATTAATGATGTCATTATAGTTTCTATGAAGTAATATGTGGAAAATCTGCACGTGTGGGATATATGTAAAGTGTGATAATCAGAATAGAAAATATAAGGTTTTGCTAAAAATACATACGGGTTCCCTATATTTCTTTTAAACTTAGATCACAACGAAAGAAAAAAAATTAAAAGAGAGAGAGAGATGTCTCAAAAATTAAATGAAATCTAAAATAAATGAAAGGTTTAGACATGAAAAATCTCTACGCGGAGAAAATGAAATATCATAATTTGAAGAAAACAAGGTAGTGAAAGGGAACTCAGATGAAGTATATCGTCAAGGCAATAAAGCCAATTATGAACGACGAGCGAACCAATTTTTCTTATCTTCATTGTTCCTTTTTTTTTTTTTTAAATATTATTACAAGGAAGAGAGCAGGAGGGAGAGAAGGATGTCACAAAAATTTAAATAATATATGAAATGAATGAAAGGTTTAGACATGAGAGACAAGTATTTATAGCAGAACTAAATAACTATCATCAAGAAATTATGTGTTTGCTTTCTCTCCAAGGTGGTTGACGTTATATTTGTCAAAGAAGTAAAATAAAATATATGTGTAAGCCCTACTATGAATTAATTACGTTTCGCAACTTGGATGGAATTTGGAAGCATTGCACCTTTTTTTTCATCTTTAATATGTATTTTATTGTATGGTAAATGTTTAAGCTAAACATGTGAGAACATGTTATATTTTATACATACACATGCATATATTAAAATTTTAGATAACGAAGTATACAATAGGAGTTTCATTGTAAAATTATTTTACAACTAATACTCTGGAGCGAAACAACGAATACCTATTAACTTATTCATACAATACTTTTCAATATAATAAATGTAATAGCAGATTTTGAATTTATGTTAGTTTGTGAATCGTTTCATACACATTTTTGTCCAAGCGTAAAAAGTTGAAATTCAAGATTCAATTAATTACAAGTGCAATTTGAGTATGTGTCTTTATTAAACTCATATTGCACGTAAAAGTATTGCATATTTTTATTTACTTTATTTGGGGTCATGAAGACCAAGATTATACAATTCCGCCAGTCAATTATACTTGGGGATCAAGACACCACTTGCTTTCGCGATCAAATGAAATTCAAAATTCGGCCCTAATTTGTTTTTTCATATCTTTCTTATGTAAAAATAAATCACGTATACTTTTACATGAATTTTTGCTTTGAGATATCAAATTCAACAAGATTGAGAACGTACACACTTTTGGATTGCATGCATACTCTTAAAAAACAATTTCAAATTGAAAGAAAAACAAATATATATATAAGCAAAAGAGGGAACAAAATATCATTCATAGCATATATAAGATACCTATAATTTAAAAAAAGTATCTTAATTTCTTAAGTAGTTAGATCGAGAGGTTATGGTTCAAATCACCATTTGAACAAGTAAAAATATGAAGTATATATCTCAATTTCGGCCATAATTAGGAGCACTGAGGCCTATATTTGGCTGGCATCTGCACTCTCGAATTGTGCCGCTTTCACTGCCCGGTGGCTTATACTCATAAGATACGCATGGAGTGCAACCATTACATTTTCCCTCGCAATGGGGCTCCGACCCGATTCGTCCCGCATTCACTCTTGGAGTTGCAATAAGCGAGAGAGCCACCATTAGAAGAATAATACAACCATAATTATTTAACTTCATATTCAAGAGCTAGCACTAACTAGAAAATAATAATATGAAGTTTACTTTTCTTGAGAGAAGAATATTATGTGAATGTTTTTGGACTATGAGAGGAGGGTTTATATAGAGAGGACATAGAGTGAATCATTGATTTATGGGATTAAAAGATTTCTGCAAAACCGTGAAAAGGAATATAATTAATGCTGAAGATCTTGAGTGTAAGGCAAAAACTTGTATGAGACCGTCTCATAATATGAGACCGATCAAATTAAAAAAAGTGATAGGGTTATATTTAAATGTGATAGTATTTTTAAAGAAAAGTGATAAGTCACTTTTAACAAATATATTATCACTTTTTGTTTAAACACTACAAAAAATATCTCTTTTAAAGAGGGAAATTAAAGAGGGAATTTAAGCCCTTGACATTAAAGAGGGATTTAACAAGGGTTAATTATTCGCGAGGGAATTAACTAGGGAAAATGAACCCTCGTCTATAAAGAGGGATTTAAAATGGACCCCACAAAGACTGACGACGAATTGCACGAGGGTAGTGTCACAATGGGCAATTCACGAGGGAGAATCCCTCGTCAAACAAACTGCAGCCAAAATGTTCTTCACGAAGGTGGCTTAATTCCCTCGGCCAATTGCTTGCTTTCTCGCGCACATATATACTCCTATATCTATACACGTTAATTATTAGTATATGAGTTGCTTAATTTTTAGTTAATTATATATATTATATGTAATCAATAAATTATATATTTATTGTATATATTGTTTGCACGTATGTGCATGTATATTTTATAAATATAATGTTTAATAATAATAGTAGAATTATTAATTACATTATAAAAAAAATAAAAAATAGCCTATGAAATTTCTCAACAAAAAATTTTTGTAGTGAGATTGCCTACAACTTGACTACAAAATATTCTAATCATATATGCACATTCATTTCTCAACCCACAAGTAATTTGTCTGCGAAATAAAATTCCTTGATATAATTACTTACAAACAATTTGCCTACAAAAATTTACCCATAAATTTTTTGTAGGTAAAAGATGAAAATACTTATATAATTAGAAATTTTTGTAGACAATTTTATGGGCAATCTCACTACAAAATATTTTTGTTGAAATTTTGTGTAGACATTTTTTTATTTTTTTATAGTGTAATTAATAATAATAGTAATACTATTTTGCATGATAGGACATGAATTTTTCATGATACTAATACTATTTTGCGTTGGTAGGACATGATATTTTGCATGTGTTTAATTAATTTTAAATTATTTTGCATGATAGGCCATGAATTACATATATAAAAGTGATTATTTTACAATTTTATTGAAAACATTATAACAAAATGATCAATATATATTGTGCGTATAAATGTATATATATTAATATATAATTAAAAATAATATAAAAGTGATAATTTAATTTTATATGATATTATAATAATTAAAAAAATTGAAAGACATTATAATAATTAAGTAAAATGTATAACAAACAATTAAAATTAAAATATATATAGCACAAAGTCTATAATATAGATATATTTAGAAAGGTTAATATAACAGATAATTCGTCTTGTCCAAATGGCACGGCGGAATGCTCAAGACTCTCATTTACCAAGAGGTCACAGGTTCAAATCTTCTTAGGGGCGAAAATTCGCCGAATGTATGCACACCTCTAGGGGAGGGTAGGGGCCTCCCTATGTACTGCTATTTTTGTGAAATAGAACTTCACGAGGGAATTCACTTCTCTCTTTAATCCTTTTCTGCAGAAGGTGAGGGTTCTTTCCCTCTTTATTGGCGAGGATCCCACATCCCTCATTAAATTCCTCTGGAATTCTGACATCAATTCCCTCGTCAAATCCCTCACCAATACCGAGGGTTCATATTTTTCCCTCGTGAAACAGTTAACGAGGAGCATTTTAATGAGGAACCACTTCCCTTGTTAAATCCCTAGTTAAATTGAATTCCCTCTTTAAATCCCTCATTAATTCCCTATTTAAATGTTCATTTTTTTGTAGTGAAACTTTATCACTTTTTAAAAGTGACAACTTTTTAATTAATAAGTGACACGTTTTAAATTAAAAGTGGATCAAATATTATTGGTCTCATATTATGAGACGGTCTCACACAAGACTTACTCTGAGTGTAATGTATAATAAGGAAAAAAAGATCGAAATAAATCTTATAATAAAGAAATTAAGAAGGAATTATAAAAAAAAAATTAAAAAAGAATTTATTTTTTTCCATAATGTTAATCCCGTATTATACCTATATATAATTGATTTATATTACTTTCAATGAAATATTTATTTTATTGAATTATTTTGAGTATGTTTTATACGAAGATAGTTCATAATTAACTTATAATGAAACTGTTTTAAAGTATCAAATATTTTAATGAGATTGTTTAAAAAATCTCAATATAATACCACTGATTCTGATATTTTTATACTTTTGATGAGATTTTTATCTGATCTAATTTTTTATACTTTAAAATAATTTCGTGATAAGTTTATCGTAAACTATTTTTATATAAAACTTTATCAATTAGTTTATGGCAAAGTCTCATATGCACCAAGTGCACGGTGCACTCACTCAACAGTTGATACTGTATACACTAAAAAGTTACTCTCAATTACACTGAAAAGTTAGTCTCAATTACACTGAAAACTGATTTTCAGTATAAACTTTTCAATGTAATTGAGACTAACTTTTCAGTGTAATTGAGAGTAACTTTTTAATCTATACAGTATCAACTGTTGAGTGAGTGCATCATACACCAAATGTACAAGAGACTTACTCATAGTTTATATGCAATTAAATTAATTTGTACAAAGACCTCTTGTTTAATTGTATGGTTTGCTTAGTACCAGTACATCGCATGTGATGTAATACATTCGAAAATGTACAAAACTTTTTTTTATCTTAATATTTATTTGAGTAGGTTTTATATGAAAATGGTTCATGATAAGTTTATCATTAAACTATTTAAAAGTATTTGATATTTGATGAAGAGTATCATTAATTTAAGTTCAAAATTTTTTACAATAATTATAATATAATATCACTGACCCTGATTAGTAGTGATACTCCTGATGAGATTAATAATACTTTAAAACAGTTTTATAATAAGTATATCATGAACTATTTCCATATAATACTTGACCTTATTCGAGTTATTATAGAGAATCATCACCATAAATAAAGATATTTAATTCTTTGAAAGCAATTTTGAAAATTTGGTAATTTAATCGAATACAGTGAGTCAATGACCTCTTTCGAAATCCAGATCTTATTTAGTTTTGTGCTCTCATTAATGCCCTGGAAGGTATAATGCGTACGGATTCTATTACTATTTTGCAAAATTTTGGGTGAACCAGTTTATAATATGAAATTTATATCAGTAGTAAATCTCTAGTGTAATGTACTATTTGAATATTATTAAATTTTAATATAAAAGTGTATATTGAGAGAAGAATTTAGTTTAATTTTTTTAAAAGTTAGTATTTTTTGTGTACCTACTGATTGATCTTTATTATTTCTTTTACTATTTTTTTATTTATATGTCAAATTTGTGAGGCAGTATATATGTGAGTGTTTCACAATTATATACTCTCTACGTCCCATAATTATTTACATACTTAAAACGACACATTATAAAAAAAGGTATTTTTCAGTGATATAGAAACATATGAGTAAATATGTGTATGTTATTTAGGAGTGTGCACACAAATCAATATTTTTTTATGAAATGTGTAAATAATTTTGAGGCTGACGAATAAGATAAATGTACGAATAATCGCGAGCTAGAGAAATTATTAATTATATAGGTTTTAAATATGAACTAAATTCAAGACAAATACTAAATCATTAAAAATGATTATTAAATTTCAATAAACTTACACAATTAAAAAAAATTAATAGAAGCTCATAAAATTAAAATTAATAGAACACTTTAAAATATATAATTTACGTATGTATTTTATTTTGAGCAGGTTTTATATAAAAAAAAATCTCCTATGTGGGGGATAGCTCCTTGTGGGCACCAGAGACTAGTCCTCCCATCTAATGGGCCGCTGAATCACCATGATTTACCACCTCGATCATTCCTGTCGGGCCAGGAGGTGGGGGCCCTGGGGGCGATGGTTTCACCTTTTCCTACAAGGTTTTATATAAAAATGATTTATGATAATTTTATCATAAAACTATTTTAAATTATTGTATATTTTATCAGGAGTATTAAAAATTGGGGTCAAGAAAATCTACAACAATTACAATATAATACCGACCCAAATTAATGATACATTTGATGAGATTTTTTATACTCCTAATTAAATATTTGATAATTTAAATTTTTTTCATGATAAATTTATCATTAAATATTTTCATATAATATTTTGTCTTTTATTTTTACATGGATGTGAACGAAAGATTGAGAGAATCTTAGTTAAATTTAATAACGATATTCTGTCAATTTTTTTTAATAAATAATATGTGCAAAAATGAAAAATGATAATTACATCAGAGGTATTTGTCTATTATAAATTCGTATTTATATTTACTCTAAATGACACTGTTGACCAATAGAAAATTTACTTACGATCATATAATTAAATTAAAAAACCAACTCAATCAGTATTTACGAAATATGGCGATTGATATCGTCTAAAGCACCAAAAATATATGTTTACAATTATTGGAGAAGTTTTATATGAGATCCTATCATACATAATAATTTTATATATAAATATTAAAAAAATTATCACATGTTATATATATGAGACTGTCTGACATAATTTTTTTGTCATAATTATATTTATAGGGCACTGTTTAATATATATTTATTCAAAAACTATTTTAATTTTCATTAGATTAAATTAATATTGGATTTTAGTTGCTAAAAAAGCAAATGAAAATAATTCAAGGATGTTTCTAGAATTAATAAACATTCATGCCTGCATTACATCTAAAAGAAATATCTAGACAATTATTTTTTAGAATTCGTAAAGACCAATTATTTAACATAAAAAATCAAATTACAACCCACTTAAAAAATTGTCCAGCATTTGATTTGGGCGCCTAGCTGGCTGCTTTTATTGGAGGCATAAAATTTCCATTTTAGCTTAAACATTTAGGCGGGAAAAATAAGATTGCTAAATAAGGAATACTATATTGTTTTTATATATATATATAGATATGATATTTCAAATCCTATTATATTTCATCCTATATTATCTATGATAATTTTCCATACATATTTAATAATTATTACACTACTTTTTATGATATTTCAAACAAATTATATTTATAAAAATTCCTACATTATCAAATTCTATAAAATCCTAATTTCTAAATATATATAAATCCAAACACTCATTCATCTATTCATGAATTTCAAATCTCACAAAAGAATGGATCCATGCAAAATAGTTGTATAGTAGAACAAATTTACAACTATCACTTACTCCCTCTGTCCCTGAGTGAACTTTCTATTTTCCTTTTCGGGTTGTCCCCCAATAAACTTTTCATTCCATAAATGTCAAAACCAACACTCTACTACATATAAACTTTAACCTTCAAATTCATACAATATTACCAAAAGTGTCACTCATTCAATTCACTTTTCAACACTATTCATTACTTTATCACTAAAGTCAACATGTTGTCCACCATATATTAATAAACAAATACATTTTTTTAAATCATAGAAATGAAAAATTTGTTCATGGACGGAGGGAGTATTTTTAAGCAAACCAGCACAATGAAATGACTGATATAGTATCTGAAAATAACTGCTTTGACTTTATATGTAGAGAAAATCAGTCCAACCAATTTGCCATTGATTAGCGGTTCTACTTGAATTAATTTTAACTGGTGGTCCATCTAATTTAATTAAAAAGCAGACAAATCAGTGATGGTATTTTTTTTATAAACTAATGAAAAGTTATATACACATAATTAAACTTGAGGAAAATTTAAAGACTGGCTCATCAAATTTGTTCATACTGATTTTTTTTCCCGGAAATGATTTTTTTTTTTTTTAATTATCATAACCAATCATCATAATCTAATCCAACCAGTGTCATACTTACACCTATATGACAAAGTTAACCGTAATTAGATCTCACAACTAAACACAATTAAAAAACCATTCAACGCTACAAACAATAAATAAGGCAACTACAAAAATAACACAGCTAAGGTTAGGAATAAAGTTGCTCGTGAAGACCAGTCTAAAACTGGAAATGTTTCAACCAAAATTTAGCCAAACACTGAGATATGATATTCAAAGAGCCTATCTATCACCTCCTCATTCCACGACCACGACCACGGAAACCACCTCCACCACGACCTCTACCACCCATAGCAGCTTCACCTTGTGCACTCTCCGACTGCATTAGAGTAGCAATGGACGATTAGATCTTCTCAAACAAATACGAGCAAACGAGAAAAGTCAAAGTGTGGTCCATCAGACACTTGTATACTGGAAAATTTCGAAATAAACTTCCAAGAGTGTTATTAGGGGGATGCATGTGAGTGGAGGAGCTAGCTTGCCACTTTGGAATAACTTGAACCCAATAAATGATTTAAAAAAAAAAATCACTTTCCTTGAGTAATCTTTTAAATTGAATAGCATTGTGTTTTAAATTTAAACTACGAAATTAAGTGGAGATCTAGTTTCGAACATGTCATTGAGTTGTACACAAACTCGAAAAAATTAACCTCAATTGAGTTAGTTAAGCTCGATAAACCCAACAATCTTATGTAGGACATGTTACATCATGCAAACTCTATCTCATCTTACTTAAAAAGTGGAGCATATCAAGTCGAATCAAATAATAGTAATAATAATAACAATAGCAAGTCACCTTAGGGTTTTTTACGGTTTCATCGACACTCAAGACAAGGCAAGTTGCTTCTGTAGCTGCATTTATGGCATTAATCTGAGGAGTTTTAAAGAAATAATGTTAGTCAAATATCAAGTAATCAACTGGACCCATAAACTAAGGATTTAGAAATACCTTCACAACTGCTGGCTCCCACACAAAGTTGGCAAATGAATCAGCAATACCACCAGTGTTGATGTCAACACCATATGGTGCGCCTTCACCTGTTTATAGTCACAAGGTAAATAAAAAAGGGAAGCTTTATAATTGAACAAAAGTCCCATGAAGACACCAAAGAGAACCAGCATTATAATTGATTAACCAAAAGACGTGCTTTAGCACTATCAAAAAAAAAAAAAAAAATATATATATATATATATATAATAAAATCACTGCACAGGGCCATAAAACAGTGATAGCACGAGACATATTCAAGTACACAATGCCTACCAGAAGGAAGAGCATGTTTTTGTCTCAGTTTGTTCAACACATCAGTTGCATCAAAACCAGCATTGTCACACAGTTGCCGAGGGATCACCTGCAACAAGAAAAGACAATAATGGAGAAGATGCATAGTTGACAAGTATTAACAGACAGAGCAGAGGGATGCCCAATACGCTATACAACCATGATTATAAGATGAGAGACTACTCACACAAGAAAAAAGAATCCAACCAGAGATAAAAATTCCTATCATGATTGGGACTCATGACATACATATTTTGGAAGAGCAACAAATAATACAGCGGTGTGAAATTTAGCATGGTGCAGCACTTTTCACATATATAAGCATTTGGTCTATACAGGATATTACCCAAGATTTACAATCTGCTTATTCAGATGAAGTTGCATTGTTTAGTACATTTTTTTATATCTTGTGGAGGACTATAAATTTTGATTCCTATTCACGCACAAGGAACAAAGTAGCCATTTCTAGAAAAGGAAAACACATGCTTCTCCATAAGATCTACCTCAAGGGCCTTGGCATAAGAGTTTATAAAGAGTTGGGACTTCCCAGCAATGGTACGCGCATGCTGCCTCAAATAACGACTTAGCTCCATCTGCAGACAACAAAATAAGTTTCATAAATCAAACTGGCAACATTAAGCATCTTCACAAGCCTGCAGTTTCAGATACCAGCAGAGAACTCTTACATCGATAGCACCACCACCAGGAACTATAGTGGAGTTTCTGAGAGCCCTTCTGACAATCATAATTGCGTCGTGTAAACTCCGCTCAGCCTCCTCGATAAACTAAAATCACCAGATATAAAAGTTAAAGCCGGAGACCAAATTATCCGTGGTAGCAATACCAAAACTTGAACAAACCTGATCTGCTCCACCACGAAGAACAATTGTAGCAGTCCGACCAGAGGGACATCCACTAAATATATTGAATCGCTCATTTCCGACTTGCTTCTCCTCAAAAAGGTCACAAGAACCCATGACCTTTCACATAGAAATTTCAGCTGTCAACTAAGAGAAAATGAACTTCACACAGGGAAATATGAAAATAATCTCCAATCGCTCAATTTTGGACTTGGGTGACAAAATTAAATAAACAACCTCATCAATAACATTGTTCACAGTTGTCTGCACACTTCCACCAGTAGCAGCAGCCACCCTCTGCAAATCTTCTTCAGTAACACGACCAGCACAGAATATATCACGATCTGCAAAGTACTGCACAAATACAATAAATTTAATAAAGCTACTCTCTCTTCCATAAAAGTGCTGACAATTATTGGTTTCCCCAAAGGTTCGTGTTAAAGATATCATAGGGAGACACAAACTGCTTATCTCACATAAATGGGCATTATTCCATACATAAGCAGGCTACTGCCCTTCAATATAAATACAGGTGGTGAACTAAGCAACCACCTACATTACTTTAACTAATGATAAGAATATTAAGAACCATTACCTGAGTAGCCAGATCACCAATAGCAAGACGTGATAATACAACTTTAGCTCCACTTTTAACACATTTATCCAACTTGTCATAAATGATATTCCATTCTGCATCTACAATTGATTGATACTGCAATGGATCTGATAGCCTGTACACAGAAAAAAATTGGAGGCAATGTAAGCAATCTTTGAACTTAATGCACAGCAACCTGACAGAGGGGAAGAACAAATCAAACTAGAGAATCACCTTATTTCTGCATTTTCCTTCTCAGATTTTAGCTCCAATTCTATGTTTAGCAAAAGAATCTTGGGGTTTACAAATTTCTTTGGCTGTTGCTCAAAACCTGCGTAAGAGAATGTCTTTTTAAAGGCCACACCATTCACAAGGAAAGAATCCCTCATGGTGCCTCCAGGAACCTACAGCAAAAAAGTATTAAACAAAACAGCAATAGAATGGTTATACTAGGCATGCATCGTGAAAACATTATGCTCTTTCTCAATACTGATGATAGTAATTTAAGCCGCACAAACACATGGACTGAGTACTGACCAAAATTTTCCCAGGAAATAAACATTATAACATCAAAGTTACTGATATCCAGAAAAGCAAGATTGAGAATATCACATAAATAGTATGCAAAATTGATGAAAAATTAATACCCGGTACAAGATTTATGTACCTTTTTGATCCCGATCATATTTAACCTATCATCATTTCCAATTGCAAGGACAGCATCTACCACCATGGTAGCAAAGAAGTCCTTTTCACCACCAATAAGCTTTGAAGATAGTGTTGTAGCAGCACATTTAGCCAGCAATCTCTTCTTTTCTTCCAAACTTTTTCCCTCTATGCTAACAGCTAATTCTTTAATCTTCGCAATGGCCTAATGAACAAAAGCATTTATGCTTAAGGCATAGTTCTATATCCAAATCCACAAAGAGAAAATTAAACTGATATTTACCAGAGTAGAAGCTGTTCGGTAACTTCGGATAAGATTTTGAGGATGAACCCCATCATCAATGTAAGGTTTTGCTTCTTTCAGGAACTCTCCTGCCAGTAGAACCACTGTAGTGGTTCCATCACCGACCTGAACAACAACCAAAAACCAAAAGATTAAATCACAAGATATTCAACAGACAACATTTATGAATATTATAAACTGAAAATAGATTAGTGAAAAATAGTTCGATGCAAAAGCAAGCTAAGCATCATATCATTAATTGGTTATAGATGGACTGACAAGAAGCAAATAACTTGATCTGAAAATTTGCAGAAGAGTAAAATGGTAACCTTTGAGCAACACTCTCCTCTCTCCCAACATATCTAAACTATATCAACCACAAACCGCAAGTGATTAAGCATTTGTGTACAATAAACAAATTGGCCGAGGATATGAACAATTCCAAACTTGTAGCCTACATCATAATACAACAAGTTGAAATGATTTTGAATCATATATTAAATTAAGTCATCATATAAATTCTCCTTTTAAAGTTCCCTACACATCAAGGATATGAACAATTCCAAACGTGTAGCCTACATCATAATACAACAAGTTGAAATGATTTTCAATCATATATTAAATTAAGTCATCATATAAATTCTCTTTTTAAAGTTCCCTACTACTTGATGTGTTGGAAATCACCACAAACCTCAAATCCAACTATCACTGTATGTACGCAGAAATAAATCCTAAAATTTTTTAAACTAAGATTTATATTAAAGTCAAATTACTTTCTTAGAGGAAAGGTAGAGGGAAAAGCAATTCATATAGCAGAAGAGGTACTGGAAACAGGAAACTAATGACCTAGGAATAAAAAATAGCATGTCAGTACCTCCGAATCCTGGGACTTTGCAATATCTACAAGGATCTTGGCAGCAGGATGCACAATGTCAAGAAGCTTCATTATGGTGGCACCATCATTAGATATGGTGGTGTTCCCCTTATCATCATGGATCAACTTGTCCATGCCCCTCGGGCCTAGGGTGGTTCGCACAATATCAGTCACACCCATGCAGGCATTTATGTTGCTTATTAACTGTGGTTTCCCTTGGGATGTATCAGTCCCTTCCTTGAGCAGTATAATCTGGGGTTGCTGTCGTTTTATCACAATTCACCAGACAAGTTAGTTACAGCACGTGGATACCAGTGGTGAATAGGGTGCATGCAATGGTCAAACCAGTGACATTTAGAGGAATCATGTTAAGTAAAGAAGAGGAATAAACAGGCAGGAAGCTGATTAACCTTCATAAAAGATACAGCCCAGCTGCCATGAGGTAATCCAATAACTTCTAGTGTACATTAACAATACATTCATCAAAATTCAAATCATAAAAAGCCATACACTTGACCAAACATATAACCAGTGATCTCAACAATGTTTGTGAATAATTCATTATCAACTGATTATTGTGATTGCTACACAAAGCAATATCCTTTTCCTTTGGAATAGCTATAACAACATCAATCTGTCGGCGTAATGTTTCGTATTCCAAGTGTTGTACAAATGAGGGATTATATAAAGAACATGCAATTGAAGGAGAACATAAAACAACCCTAAGTTGTGGATCGTACCCTAATTCCGAGTTTCATCCATTAAAATAACCAGGAAATGAATCACGTCCTTAAATATTATTCATTCAGCGGCAAATCACCCAACTCTAAAACTATTTCAAACTCCTATCGTATTCTCAGAGAACTATTTCGAGCAAAAAACTTAACAATACTATTCCAGACCCTAGAAAAGAATATCAAAAGGTGGAGCTACGGAAGATTTCAGAACCGGCGCTGAAGCACATTCCAGTGTGAAGTAACACACAATGACATTGGATTTTTTCTACTGGCATGGCAAACACTAACTATAACACAGAGCGATAAAGATGAGATCGAGAGCTTACCATCATGGCTGTCATTATTGTTAGATTGGGTTTCTTCGTGAACGAGTTGTGTGAGTTCAGAGAGCAACGAGGGGAAAGGAAATATGAGAAAGTTCTAGGGTTTTAAGCACTTGCCTAGCGGGGCTTTTCCGGGTTTTCACATTGTGGGTGTACTTTCGACAATCGACATGTATCAAAATGAACAAAACTCCTCCCTTCAAGTAAATTAATAAAATTTAAACCATTACAATAAAAAATAAAATTAAACTATTAAGAAAGTCCATGTGATTAAAATCAAAATTATTATAATGGCATCATACTTCTAATTTCGAGAAAAATGACATCAACATATTCCTAGAACTCATTGAGTTATTTTTAGAAAAGACAAAGTGTTGGGTAAATTAGGTTGTATTTGTGTGATTTTTTTAAAATTAATATTATATTAAATATATTAATTTGATGTGATTATTTATTTTATTTACAAGTATTATTCATTTTATTATAGAATAATAGTTTGATTTGCTATATTAAAAAAAATATATAAAAAAACGCAGTGAAATTTAAACTCGAAATATATAATTATCGTGTGCTCGCATATTCCATCATATTAAAAAATAGTGAAAATACATAAAAGTGCCCAAAATTTAAGGGGACACTTGATTTTTGCCCCTTTTTTTTTACAAAAGATGTATATTGCCCAAAAAATGTTGGCAAAAGGTTGGCGAATGGTTGACACACAGGTTGGCATGAGTGTCAACCCTTTGCCAACCGTTTTGCCAACATTTTTGGGCAAAAAACATCTTTTTTAAAAAGTAGGGCAAAAATCAAGTGTCCTCTTAAATTTTGGGCAATTTTGCTTTTTTCCCTAAAAAATAATATTACCAAAAAGTTCATGAAATTTTCAAGAATAGCAAAACACGTTAAATGACCATTTTACCCATTTCTGTTTATCTACAATTTACAAGCTCCTCTTTGATTCCTACTTCCAAATAAATCAATGGAATCTCAAGTTCCATGAAAACCTAGCGTATTATACAGCATTTTCTTCTGCGGAGAGATTTCGACTTGGATAGAGGCTTCGGTTGATATTAAAATAGCTTTATACAATGGCTGAAGATCAGGTAACTTTGACGCCATTGCATAATTTACAGCAAATACCCGTTTCATTGAATCTTTACTGTGGTTTTGCAAGATTTATGTGATTTTCCGATTTCAGTTGAAAACGGCTTTCTTTGATCTTTGAAGACCTGGTTTAGTTTATGTTAGAAAAGTCTCCTGTGCACACCCTTTCATGATCATTTTCTGCAATTTGGAGCCAAAATCTATGATTTATTGGGAACTATGCGTTTCTTTTTCTTGTTATGATGATTGTGTGCTCCGTACTTTATGCACATTGAAGTGAGAATGTCAATTGTATTTGCTCTATATATATAGATATATTTTAATGGCATTTCACTTTAGGGACATAGTATTATGGTTTAATTCAAAATTTTGTTGTGCTAATTCTCCAGAATCGACTGGAGGCTGATGTTTTGGATGAAGTGCGAATTCTACGCGAAAGAATCGATTCAGAATGCACTAATTTAGAGGGGTGGACAATAGTTTCACTTTTGGAGTCTTTGAAGGTCATTCCATCTTTTTATGGCTTTTCTATGCTTGCATATTCATTTACTTCATTTCTCCCTATTTAACAAGCTTCTTTTCTTTTTTCGCTTATTATTGAGAGCTCTGTGCATATGTTATTTCGTGTTTTTTGTTTTCAAAATGAAAATATAAAATATTCTTGTGGGTATTGATATAATCCTAACTCCTAAGCTGGATTTTCTCTTGTGTATCCCTTCATTTTATCATTAAAGCATGATATTCTTCCTGAATAGTTGTCTCTTCTTTGCTACGGTTGTATTGCTGCAGATTGTTTACTGAGGCTAACGTGTGCTTTGGTTTCCTTAGGCTCTTGAAAAGCAAGAGCTTGATATCCAGTCCCAACACAATTCAGATTGTTCAAGATTACAGCAGGAGATTGAGGAACTTGATAAAATGTTGCAAAGTGGTTCAGGTTATGAAGAGTCTGACATGTTCCATCGTTCTTTACAAGACTCCAGTGAGAGACTTGAGTCAGCGAAAAAGGTCAGACACGTAATCGATACCCTTACATTAGTAAATAAATGTATAATATGCAAATTTGTGTATATTTCTTCTGCTTTCGAATTTGTTGTTATGCTCTTTCCTCTCATGATTACTGTGCAGCATATTTCAGGGGGCGCTTGGTTAGCCATTCTTCAATGGTAATGGGAATGAAAATTAATTTTCATCTATACCCTCATAATAAAAATGATATGTTAGGAGAAAAAGTGTTCCAATGGTGACACCATTGCTAGTGTCATGCCCAATTTTGGAATAGAAGTAGACAACAAATGGTTGTTGGTGGAGGAAGAGGGGAGTGATTGAGGAGGATGATTGTAGGAAGATAATAGGGTAATCAAAATGGAGTAGTGATTACCTTATTTAGAAGGAGAGGTAGTGATTTTGTTCTCATGAACCATGCTAATTACACTAATTTTCAATCCCATTCCCATTACCATTGAAGAGTTGTTAACCAAGCGCCCCCTCAGTGATTTGAGTACTTTTGTTCGACATTTTTTAACTAAACTAAAAATTTGGCAACTTAACGATTTCATGTAAATGTAAATCCAACAAAAAGAGTAGTGAATTAGTATTCTGTGTCTTTTGAGCACAGCACGTCCTATTGAAGTGTTAGTATAACGTACTTCAATAAGTCGTTGCTCTACCATAGAGCTGAGATGTTGCAGGATTTTCCTAAATGTGTTGTACTTTTAAAGTTCATCTTGTGTGCTACACTGCTACTATGATCTATGATCTTGTTTTCACTTCATTCTTTCCATTTTCTAAATTACCCGAGTTTTCTCTCTTATAAGTTACTTGGTTTTTCTCCTTATTACTGCATTGCTTTGCTCTGAATTCAAATTGTATAATTATTCAGTTTTCAAATTTCAAGCATCACATATCTCTTTCATTAACTATTACTGAAGATGGCTAACAATTTTAAATTATCAAACAATAAATTCAGATACTATTTTTTCTTAACCATTAAATAGTGTGGCTACCAATAAACTCCAGATTCTTGATTTTATGATCAGATCTCTCTCTCTCATAATTTTTTTATTATCTGTTTTTGAAATGAGCATCTCCATGATCACTGCTGTTGACAGATACATTATTCACTTCTGTGTTAATGGTAGGAACTTGCGGCAAAGCTAAGAACAATTCTGTCACTAAAGCGGCAACTTGATGAAGTACCATTGCAGGCTGAACTAATGCAGTACCCTCCTAACATCTTCATCCATGGCTTCTGAAATTAACTCCTGATTTTTTTTTTCTTGATCTGTTCCTATATATAATGTTTGAAATTATGACTAATGATGCAGGTACGAACTTCGATTTTCTGAACTTAATACTCAAATTCAGGTAAATGTTTCGCAATTCATAATATCTGCGCTACTTGTATCCTCCATGTATTAGCTTATATATAAGGCTGATCTGCAGCCAGACTTGCTATTTTGTAGAAAAAACATCGACAAACACGCAAGCACTATGATACATATAATGCTTTATTGGAGATTAAAGAATTGATGCTAAAGGAAACATCCTTGTTGAACTCAATTAGTTTACAGGTAAAGCTCGTTGAATTGGTTTTTTTTTTTTTTGTCTGCTTCACCATTACAATTTTGTGCTTCTATAATTCTATTGCAATAGTATGTCGGATTTAGTTAGACTTCAGAATAGTCGAAATTGCATGAGAACATTATGCCTTCGAGTTATTTACTTAAACTGCATCGTTTCTATAGTTCCAAAATGCTATTGCTAGTGCTGATGGAAGGATAAAACTCATCAACTCCTTGGAGGGAATCTTAAATGGAACTCAACAGGTACTTGTTTCTTATTTCTACTTTTACATATATCAAAATTAAATTTAAATTTAGTTAAGTATGTCTTTATCTCCCAAATTGCTTGACTATTTTTGGATTCATTCAACCTAGAGTGATTTATTTGGATGAGTGAGTTGCAAAGTTTGACTTGTTGTGTTGATAGATTGATTTGACATTTGCATTTTGAAGAAACACGTTTGGTTTTGTATACATATGTAAAATCCAGTTTATCTTCCGGATTGATGCTTGTTGGAAATTTCAAATTTCTTACAGTTTCTGATAATATGCCAAACCAAATTCATTTCATTTTCTTCCTGTCAAAAAAAAAAAAAAAAAAAAAAAAATTAATTTCATTTTCATAAAATCGCAATCGCCTTCTATGCTTCCGTGAAACTTGACCTTTATGAGTCACTTGATGTATTCCTCTATCATCTCCAACACGTTTGTCTTTTCTCGATTTCTTGTTGCAACTTTACAAAATAAAAGTGCACTAATTTCAACCAATTAACCTCTCCACGCGAGTAACATGAATTTGATGGAGTATTTCTACTTGAATTTGTTGAATTATTATTTATTTTCACGTCACTGAGGTCTTGCACGGATATGAATCATTGCCATTTTCTTGGATTTTAACCTTTTTATAAATTCGCTCATTCTTTTATTTCAAGTCTTTGCCTCTCCAAATGTACAAGAAAATTACAGTAAGAACCTAAACTCATAACTTGAGATAATAGAAAGAAGTTACACCAATGATTAACACATGCTCTTATTTTACAGAAACTAGAGAAAGTACAACTGGTACTTGAATCAGAACAAAAAATTTCCGATGCTGCTAAGGAGAAGTACACAGCTGCGGTTTCAGAGCAAAGACATAGCTCGTCTCTCTTGAAACTTTTCCAGGTACTCAAGGTTTCGATTTTTCTAAATTATATTATAAATTAGTACAATGAGAGTTCCAAGTTGTCATTTGCATCAAGATTGGTCTGCTTAGAAAATTTGACATAAGATGGGTATAATTTTGTCCTAAGTGCGCTTAATTTTCCTTTTCAATGAACAGTATAAGCACGATAAGATAAGGTAGCAATTTGGCAGAATGTTACCGAACAGTATTTTGATGTAGCTATTTTGTCCGAGAACAGACAACTGATGTCTCTACATGCTTATGTTGCATCCTTATAATTCCAGGAAGAATGCATGAGAAATGAGAGGCTTCGATCTCAGATTCACGGACAAGGACCACGCTGATAAACCCTGAACAAGAATTGCTCACGTAGTTAATCAGAATTCGTTTTCCCTTCTGTGTATTTTTTTCCACTCAGGAATATACCTCTTTTCTTTTTTCTTTTTTTTTTGGGGGTGGATGTTAGTGGGTTGGGGGGTGTTGTTAATATTGGTATCATCTTTGTTTTGCAGAAGGATTTGTAATTATTTAATTGGTGATGATGTAACGACCCTATTGCAGCCAAATAATCATACTAATATTTTTATCATCTTTGTCTGTACTGTATATGTACCATTCCAAGCACATATTTTTGTTTGTGGAGTTTTATGGATTCAAATTTGGAAGATGGTAAAACCACCAATTTAAAACAAAAAAGGTTTTTCTATCGACTTAGAGTTTGAATATAGAAAATTATTAATTCAGGATTTGAAAGAGTAGGTTTTATATGAAAACGCTTCATAATAAGATTAACATGAAATAGTTTTAGAGTATCATTAATCTGATCAGGAGTATCATTAAACCTATCGGGGTTATATCATTAGTCTGAGTTTAAGAAAATTTAAAACAATTTTCTTGAACTCAAACTAATGATACCTCTGATGAAATTAATGATACTTGCGACGAGATTAATGATACTTTAAAATTGTTTCATTATAAGCTTATTATGAACTATTTTCATATAATACTTTGCCGATCTGAAAAATAAAAACTACTTATTAATTTAAGACTTACACATTTTAATACCATATTTGGTCTTTTAGAATTTCAACATATTCAATTATATTTTTATAAATCATATTCTTTAAGAAGTAAAAGATATATTAATTTCACATGATTGAAAAAATAATAAAATAAAAAATTTACATAAATAAATAAGAATATAGAATATAATATGTCAAACATGATTTTAATATTAAATTGACATGGTCTATTTTTCATAATTTAAATTGATTTTTTTGGTCTTAGATTGATAAAAGAAAAAAAAATTATTAGGCCTTAAATTAATAATAGCTAGTTATCAAATGCAAGATGAAGACAAAGCTAAAAGTGATTAATTTTGGAGCTATTGACGTGATTAATTAATTCAATTTTGGCACGTAATCGCATTATAATAAAATCATTTAAGTATTGTCTCCTCATGGATCATTACCAAGGCACATCTGTTTTTTTTAATGCATTTATGGATTCGTAATTGGGAATAAAACTGTTTTCGTCCAGTAATTTTTTATTTTTTTCTTTTTTATTTCATATTTATTTATTTTTTCGATTTAATCCCACAACAATTCAAATTTATCCAAATTAGTCTCAAATTAATGGCCGGAAAACTCGTGAAACGATGTCGTTTTGGTCACGTGCTGGTCACGCGTTAATATTTTCCGGCGGAATAAGAGAGATTAAAAATATTTGCGGACGTGGCACACTAACTAAGTAATTTCTCTTATAAAATAAATATAAAACTAAAAAAACATTTTCCAACTCATTTTTTCAATAAAAAAAAACCTTAAAATTTAAAACTAAAAATAAAACTACCTGCAATTAAAATAAAAACAAATCAAAACGACTAGCAATTCTCTAAAAAATCTGAGAAAATCCTAATACCCGACGCGTACATGTTCTTGTTGCAGCTCTGCTGCTTCGAGCACCCCTTCGCCTCCAAATACTGTTGGATTATATAATACGACGTGCAGAAACAGTAAGTGTCCGTAATGTGTTTGTGAAAATACCTGAACCAAATAAAACAGAACATTTTATTTTCTACTTACGAAGGGGATGTCTCTGATATGGAGATTGAAAATTGGGTTGTTCGTGATCGGAATTGGGGCAAGCCGAAAATCCTGCATTTTGGCAGGGGAAATGTTCGGGCCGTACAACGATATTGATGAAGAAAAATTATTTCCATCAGGGCCAGTCCTCTATATTTTGAATCATTCTCTGATAACTTCCCACGAGCTCTCCTTCTTACTTCCTTCATGGTCTTTCATCCCAAAATCGGGGCCTTCCATTAAAGGAGTTAATGGCTGTGGAGACCACCTGTATTTTCTTCGATTTCTATGGATATATGTCATAACTTTCTGCAATTAACTCGAAATGAAGAGTCTAGAAGAAAGAAAATTTTAGAGGTAGCTTTGATTTGTTTTTGTTTTAATTGCAGATAGATTTAGTTTTTGTTTTAAGTTTTAAGGTGTTTTTATATTGAAAAAATTGGTTGGAAAATATTTTTTTAGTTTTATATTTATTTTATAAGAAAAATTACTTAGTCAGCGTGTCACGTCCGCAAAACGGGACCCGTCATCCTTTTCCGCTGGAAAATATTAGCACGTGACCAAAACAACGTCGTTTCACGAGTTTTCCGGCCATTTGAGACTAATTTGGAAAAATTTGAATTGTTGTGGGACTAAATCGAAAAAGTAAATTATGGGACCAAAATAAAAAAAAGGTAAAAAGTTACGGGATGAAAACGATTTTAATCCTTCCTATTCCACCGGAATATATTAGCACGTGACCAAAACAACGTCGTTTCACGAGTTTTCCGGCCATTTGTGACTAATTTGGATAAATTTAAATTGTTGTGGACTAAATAAAAAAAGTAAATAAATATGGAACAAAAAAAAATTACGGGACGAAAACGGTTTTAATCCCTTTTTAATTTATATAATTCTTATTCTGCGGGCTGCTGGTAAGAGTAAAGTAGTAAACATTTATGTCACATTATAGATTTATTAGAGTAGGTTTTTCATTAAAATTTGCACTGTGTAAAATTATTCATAAATATTTAAAAACTATTGGTTATGGAGTTTGTAGGATTTTTTTAGACTTTTAAAGTTTGGGGGTATTCAATCTGGATTTTCAAAAGTGTTTAAAAATCACGAGGTATTCAATCTGGATTTTCAAAAGTGTTTAAAAATCACGAGGTATTCAATACGAATTTTAAAAAGTCTTAAAAAATATTTAGGTATTCAACAGTTTATGGATTTTAATATTTTATGAATTTTCTTTGATTTTCTTCGAAAATATAAAAAGATTTCACTCTCTGAAATCTCTTCTAATAACCAGAGATTTCTACAGATTTTAAAAAGTCTTAAAAAATATTTAGGTATTCAACAGTCTATGGACTTTCTTTAATTTGATTATCTTCCATTGGGATGTCAACAAGATGGAACGGGGACGGGGGATCATTCTCATCCCGTCCCCGCGAAATAAATGGAGAAAATTTTCCTCCATCCCTACGTCGCCGGGGATCCCCGTTCCCCGCCTAATTATTTTTTTGTCTCATTTTTAAAATATAAAATAATATTTAAATTAAAAAATTTAATCATACACAACAATTACTTTAAGTTGGTGTTAAAAAAATTAATTTAAACAATTTGAAGAACCTCTAATTCTAATATTTTTAGTTAACATACTAAAGTGAAAATTATATAATTTGGAACTAATAACATAATATTAAATAAAACATAGATGTAATTTTTAATAAATAGTTAATTGAGTAGGAAATTATGAAATATTTACTTATAATTGACTTTTAAATTTAAATTATATATATATATATATATATATATATATATATATATATTAATTATATAAAAAATAATGCGGGTCCCCGCGGGGAACGAGGCAGGGATCTCCGCAGGGCTGAGAATACTATCCCCGTCCCCGCCTACGGGGCAAAAAAATTCTCCGTCCCCGTTTGCTTCGGGAATTCCCTGCCCTGTTCGGGGTGGATCCCCACGGGGATCGGAATTCTCTGCCCCGCTGCCAAGTCTACTCTTCCAAAAATATAAATAGATTTCACTCTCCAAAATCTCTTCTAACAACCAGAGACTTCTAATGAGGCCGAGGTATAACGATGATGAAAATGAAGATGAGAATAATAAAGATGACTAATAATTTTTTTTAAACTAATGTATTTTTTTTTCAACAATTTGGATAACTTTTTTTAATATACAAGTTTGTTCCATATATATTTGCATCAATGTTTCCAACGCCGGGGTCTATGTGAATCCATGTAAATCAATAAAAAAATGTATTTCACGATCTTGTAAAGCCTATGAAAATCCAAGTAAATCAATAAAAAAGTCAGTCAAACTGTACATGTAATCTATAGATTTTCGAAATCCGTCCAATAAAATTCAACAGAATCTCAATTGAATACACCCCTCTAAGAGACACTTGGTTTGACATTAAAAATGAAACGAGAATAGAAATGATAATAGTAAAGAATGGTAATGACATAATAGATATGACCAACATTATTGACTAGTTTGGTTGGTGAAGAAAAATGACCATTACAATAAATGTTGTTTGATTTAATAAAATATTTAATAATAAAAATTAATTTCATATTCTTTTTGTGTATGAAAAATATATTTTATGAATTAATATGGTTTCAATATTATATAATAATCACTACAAAAAACTCGCGGATTAGCGACCGATTAGTAATTGGTCTCAAAATCATATATTAGCGACCGAAATTGACCAGTAGTTTCTAATTTTTTTTTACGACCGTTTATAAAATCGGTCTCAAAACTGACTATTTAGCGACCGCCTAGGAAGGTCGGCCTCTAATCTTGTGCGATTAGAGACCATTTTGGCGGTCACTAATTTCAAAGGTCGGTCTAAAGGACCAATTATTTTTAACCTCCCGATTAGCGACCGCCAAGGCGGTCTCTAATTTCGATTTTATAATTAGCGACCGCCAGGTGGCGGTTGCAAATCGATAAATTTGACCCGTTTATGAAAACGGGTGATATTCGGAAATTAGCGACCGCCTCTGGCGGTCACTAATCCTCAAATTGGTTAAATTGACCAAAAAAATTTAAAAAAAAATCCAAAAAAAAAAAACCTCAAAAATATGAATTGTTTCGTAAATTGATACATATTGAACAAATTAATTTGATGAATTTAAAAAAAAAAGGGACTCAATTTGAAGTTATATACAATTAAATGCATAAAAAAATTAATAATTTATATTAGTGTAAAATATTAAATTTACAAAATAAAGAAAAAAGTTAGTATTTATATATGTGTATGTGTGTGTATATATATATATATATATATAAATGAATTAGAAACATAAAAGAATTAATTTGATGAATTTTTAAAAAAGGGACTCAATTTGGAATTATATATAAAATTAAATGCATAAAACAAATAAATTAATAATTTATAGTAGTCTAAAATATTGAATTTAAAAATAAAAAAATTAGTGAATATATATATATATATATATATATATATATATAAATTAGTGAATATATACATATAAAAATTAGAAAAAAATTAATTTTATGATTATTTTAAAAAAATGGACTCAATTTAAAGTTATATACAATTAAATGCGTAAAAATGAATAAATTAATAATTTATATTAGTGTAAAATATTAAATTTATAAAATAAAATAAAAAGTTAGTATATATATATATATATATATATATATATATATATATATATATATAACATAAAGGAATTAATCTGATGAATTAAAAAAAAGACTCAATTTGGAGTTATTAACAATTAAATGCATAAAATGAATAAATTAATAATTTATAGTAGTCTAAAATATTAAATTTACAAATTATAAATATTATTGAATATACATATATATGTATAAATAAATTAGAAATAAAAAAGAATTAAATTTATGAATTTTAAAAAAAGGGGACTCAATTTGAAGTTATATACAACTAAATGCATAAAAATGAATAAATTAATAATTTATATTAGTGTAAAACATTAAATGTATAAAATAAAAAAGTTAGTAAAAAATATATATATATATATAAATGAATTAAAAACATAAATGAATTAATTTGATGAATTTAGTAATTTATAGTTGTTTAATATATTAAATTTACTAAATAAAAAATTAGTGAATATATATATATATATATATATAAATTAGAAACAAAAAAGAATTAATTTGATGAATTAAAAAAAAACGGGAGTTAATTTGAGGTTATATACAATTAAATGTATAAAAATGAATAAGTTAATAATTTATATTAGTGTAAAATATTAAATTCATAAAATTAATAAAAAAATTTAGTAAATATATATATATATATATATATAAAAGAATTAGAAACAAAAATGATTGAATTTGATGAATTTAAAAAAAAACGAGAGTCAATTTGAGTTAATATGCAATTAAATGCAAATAAATGAACAATAATAGCATGTGTCCTAATTGTTCACACCTCTTTAGGGCTACCCAGAGGTCGTGGGTTCGATTCCCCTTGGGCGCATATTTGCCCATTTATTTCTGCAAGTCTCACAAGGGCTTATATACAACATGACTTGCCTAATATAAGCTAGTGGGTTAGTGGCTCAGTGGTTCGCGCCCTGCCCGGACCCCAATGGGCGCGGGTTCGAACCCACTGAGCTATTTTTTTCTTTCGCAGGTTCGACGATTAGCAACCGCCACCAAATCGGTCGCTAATCTTAAATTTTAAATTAAAAATATTATATTTATTAAAAAAGAATTAGCGACCGACCTGAGGCGGTCACAAATCCCATGATCCAACCGTGTCATACCCGGGCGGATTAGAGACCGATTTGAGGCGGTCGCTGATTAGTGACCAACCTAAAAAATCGATCGCTAAATTAGTTACCCGTTTTTTAACGACCGACGTTTATCGGTCGCTAAATCGATCGCAAATCATGTTTTGTGACTGAAAATCGGTCTCTAAATCGGTTACAATTAATTTAGACTAAAAGTAAAAATTTAAAAACTACACTTTAATTTTGAGGGAATCAGTTTCATTCCCATTAAGGGTAAAGTAAAATTGTTTTTTAAAAACTACACATTAATTTTGGGGAATCACTTTCAGTCCCCTTAAGGGTAAATTAGAATTGTTTGATAAAAGTGAGAATTATGCATGAAATAATAAAATCCGTTTAAATTTATAAGTTGCATACAATATATATCCCTTGATGCTAGTAAATTGCATGTTCGGCGGAAAATGAGTAATTATTAGGTTTCTTATTTTTTTTACGCCAATTTTGACCACCTTATTTATTAATTCAAAAGATAAATATTTCAAACCCTAAGCGCCTTCCCAAGTTGCTTACTCTTGAGACCAAGGTACTCCGAAAGCCCGGGAAGGGGTTCGACTATGCGCCGTCTCATTTGGGACGACGCGATGGTACACGGTCCCAAAACGAGCGGTGGATAAAATGTGGATGAATGTTGATGACTAGGGCATTTGGTACTGGAGGAATTAATGCCCAACCTATATATGTTTTCTTGGAAAATCTCCCGATACATTAACTTGGACGCCGCTAGGGGACCGGAGCGCCTTAAGCTTCCGGTCGGCCGAAGAGACGCCGTGCATGTGCCTCCACATCGCCAACGGAACTTAATTGGTGGTTTGTCACTTGAAACGTTCCCCATCTTGAGACAATTCCTCACACCAAACGGCCCCTTATGGGACTCGCAAACATCCCTTGTCAACCCGAAATCGAGAGGGATTATCTGTTAATTGCCATTTTGTGGTGAATGGGGTTAGGGAATATTGGGAAATGCATGACTATATATGTGTGTGCGCGAGCGCGTAAATTCAGTAATTGTTGTGACAGAATAATAATTAGCTTTCTTTTTTTTTTTTGGACCGTTGATCTGGTCTGAATGATGATCTCGATCGATCCTTCATTTTGATGACTATGTAAATGAAAAGTTTGACTAATGCCCTTCCATTAATATAATCTTATCCATTAATCACTCTGAAAAATTGTCCTTCTTGGTGTATATATTCTGAATCAATTTGATTTCTTTTCATAGTGATTTGTTTTCCACGTGGCATGGGCGGCTGTTTGGAATTAGTGTTGTCTTCAATAGGGTGGACTTGGAACGGATTTAGCCTATAGCAAAACCTAATACGCCAGAAACATGAATTGTACCAGACATCTTAAGTCTCCGCTTGGCAATGGGGCCCAATCCCCGCGGGGATCCGCCCCGAACGGGGCGGGGAATCCCCGAAACAAACAGGGACGGGGGCGGGGATATCCGTATTAATTTTATATAATTAATATATTTATATGTTTATAATATATAAATTTAAAAGTAAATTATAAATATATCATAATTGTCCTACTTAATTAACTATTTATTTTAAAATTACATCTATATTTATTTTAATATTATGTTATTAGTTTCAAGTTATATATAATTTCACTTTAAAACATATATTAACTAAAAAATATTAGAATTAGAGACTCTTCAAATTGCTTAAATTAATTTTTCTTAACTTCAATTTAAACTAATTGTTGTTTATGATTAATTTTTTTTAATTTTTATACTATATTATATATTTTTTATTTTAAAAAATGAGATAAAAAAATATATAAATGGGGAACGGGGAATCCCCGCGGGGACGGGGATCCCCACGGGGCGGGGATGAGTGAGAAAAATTCCCCGTTTATTTCGCGGGGACGGGGACGGGAAACCCCGACTTCGCGGGGAAGGGGATGGGGAATGGCATACCCGGCCCCGCCCCGCCCCGCCCCGCCCAGTTGCCAAGCCCACCTACAACGCCCTCCTAGTTCACCATTTTCTTTAAGGTTACATTTAAATTTAGTCCGTTGAAATATAATTTTTTTAAAAATGAATGTATTCACAAATTTATAGATTTCAAATGACATAATTTTGTAAGATATTTGAAATTCTCCTATTTTGAAATAGGATTATAACTAGGAATTTGAAATCCATCTATTTTAATATTTTACCCAAACAAGTACTAGACTAGTGAATTTAAGTGGTGAATTTAAAATACATACCTCAAATCCCTCCCTCATACATGCACAACACATATCTCAAATCCCTCCCTCATACATGCACAACTTATGGATCCAAAGTCGAATTATTTTTTAAAAGTGAAAATTATATATGAAAGAATTAAATCCATTTAAATTTATAAGTTGCATACAATATCCTTGATGCTAGTATAAATTGCAAGTTCGTATTAATGCGTACTGTATTTGTAATTAGGCTGAAAATGACTATTAATAGGTTTTTATATTTTTTATAATTTTTTTTTTCTGAATCTTAATTAAGACATACATATCGATCATAGTCAAATTAAAGAAATTATTTGAAACCAATTTTGACCAAAATTTCCATAATTTAATACGTATACGTATGTTAAAACCAAAACTATACACATCCGATTTATGCCAATTTTTTTGCCATTATTGGTCAAAATTTGCATTTAACAACACAAACAAAAAATTGATGGCACAAGATGATGAGGTGTTATTCATTCTATATAGTTTCACATATACTTGACCACCTCATTTCAAACACTAGCCGTTGATTCAAACCTTAACCTATATCCAAAATTCTAAGATAAATTCCAAACCATCAAACCCTAATCAAACTAATCGCCTTCTCAAGATGCTTATTCTTAAGACCAATGTACTCCTTCACCGTGACGGGTCGAAAACGAGGAAACGAATGCCCGGGCAGCGGTTCGACTATGGAATCCGCGGGTGGGCCATAGAAATACGCGACGGTGAATCTATGCTTCGTCTCGTTTGGGACGACGCGATGGTACACGGTCGGAAAACGAGCGTTGGATAAAATGTGCATGAGGTCGCCAATGTTGATGACTAGGGCATTTGGTACGGGAGGAATTGATAGCCAACCTTTGTTTTCTTGGAATATTTGGAGGCCATTTGTGTCATTTTGGTGAAGGATTGTTAAGAGTAAAGAATCTGTGTGTGGTGCTAAGCCAATGGCTTGGCTAGGGTTTGGACAACTAGGGTAAGAATTGAGTTGCAACGCGCCCGATGATTGGTTAAGGAAAGATGAACAAATTGTGTCTTGGTCTTCTTCGTTGACTCCTAATGCCTTGATGATGATGAGAAGGATTTTGTAGGCTAGTGATTTCATCTTTTTTTGATAATTCTCCATTGCATCGCTGTAAGAAAAATAAAAAAAGTGCGTTAGAATTTGTATTATTTCAATCTTGTAATTTATTTTTTTAGTACTACGATTACACCGCATGACTGAAGTGTATTTTTAAATATTTAAGGTTATTTATACTCCCTCCGCCCACGAAAATTTTACTCGGTTACTGTAGGACACAGTTTTTAATGAAAATTGGTATTTTATTGAAAAAGTGAATAAAGTAGATAAAGTAAGAGTATTGTGGTGGGTATTGTGGGACCCATTTTTTGTTTGTGAGTGTAGTTTATTTCCAAAAGAGGAATGAGTAAAAATTTGGTGGACGGACCAAAAAGGAAAGCGGGTAAAAATTTGGTGGACGGAGGGAGTATTAAACAGTTATGGTTGGACAGCTGTAACTATTCAGTGAAAACAAGCGTATACATTTGAATTGCACGGTGCACTTGGTGCATACAAATGTCACATTTTAATTTGCCCTTGATCATATATTCAGTCAGTAAATGCATATTATTACAAAAAGTAAGTAGAGGGAGAAAATTGGAATATAATATTTAATTCTCATAGATTAGTACAAAATGACAATCATTCGGGAGTAACTCTCTTATAAACTGGTTTTATTGTGCACTTAAAACAATAATAGTTGTTTTTATTATATAATATTACTATCAAACCAATATTTTTAATAATATAACTAATATTGTAAATAATAGATACAAAATGCAAATTAATTCAACGGTGAAACTGATTCATAATACACTTTAACTTAATTTGAGGGAAAAAAAATCTATATAAAGAAAAAAAAATGGGACTGAGGAAGGGATTATATTATATAATGTTGTGTTGCATTAATATAAGTGCAGTAGTGAATTAATCTTTTTATAATTAATAGTACATGCTTATTTCGTTTTTTGATGATAATAATAATCTTCTAATTTGTTGCTGGACCTGAAATGTCGAGCACATGATGAGATCTTTTTGTTATATATGTATAAATTAGTGATGTGACGTCGTTAAAAGTTGGTATCGATTACTACAAAATATAGTTAATAAATAAAGTTGATTATTTTAATTCAAGAAATTCTATTAGTGAAAGTAGATCATATGATTAAAACGAATTCAATCAACGAACTTTTCCTATACATATAATGCCAAACTATAGGTTGGAAATATTCTATGAATTGTATATTCTTAAACACGAGGACAGGTAACTCCAACATGAATGGAAACAATAATCTTGTGAAATCCGAATCCCTAGACACAAAGTCCAGTTTTAGTACCGGACAATTTAAGATTGTATTAATTATTTTAATTATACGGTATTATTAACAAATTACATATTTTAATAAAACAATAAATAATATTTTAAAAAATCACAGTAAAATTAATTCACATGAGTATGTATATTCTTTGCCTTATATTTATTACATCTTTATTATATAAATGATTAATGGTGTGTTACTAAAAATAACTATTAATTATATATCATATATATGTCACATGTGCTTGTTAAAAATCAAGATAATGAAGAAAAAAAAATACTACTTTATTTCAAAATGTTTGTCATTTTTTTGAACTTAAATCTTGTTCGCTTTTATATATGTTTAAAAAAAACATTAAGTTTATCCCTCAAAATAAAGTCTTCCAATTAATAAAATATATATTTCTACCCACTAAAGTAGCATATTTAATATGAAAAATATGAGTGTAATTTACACCCATATATTTTCCCTCTTAATTAATACTAATGATATTTAATATTTATTGTTGAAATTAAAAATTGATGTACGTTGACTAATATAATATACCCCCGTGATCTATATACACTAAATTTATTAAAGGTAAGTTGAAATATGAGTATTAAGGAATTGATTCAGGGGTATAATAGAAAAATAAGGGAGAAAATATGTAAAACATCAAATATTTTGAAACAAAAATTCCATCCTAAAATATCGCTCATACTCCTTCTCCTTCTGTTCCTGGGTAAACTTCTCACTTTCCTTTTCGGACAGTCCCCACTAAACTTCTCATTTCATAAATGACAAAAACACACTCTATTACATATAAACTTTAACATTTAAATTCAAACAATATTATCAAAGTGTCACTCATTCAATTTAATTTCAACTTAATTGTAAATGTCATTTTTTGTATATGTTGATGATATGCATGGACGACTTACCAAAAGTGTTGATACTGATGGGGCCAAAGTAGTTTGGCATGATCCTCGGCAGACCCCATGATGGTGAACCCTTCATGCCACATTAACTTGGAGAAAAACGGCGATATACGCGCCACCCCGTACCCGGCGGCGCCGCTGGGGGACCGCAGCGCCTTCAGCTTCCGGTCGGCCGGAAGGGCGAAGAGCCGCCGTGCATGTGCCTCCACATCGCCAACGAGGCTCGCCGGAACTTGGTGGTTTGTCACTTGAAACATTCCCCATCTTTGGCACGCGTTTCGCACGTGCTCCACCACATCCGGACCTTCTAGGTCTATTATCGGAACCGATTCATGATTCGTACATGCATATTTTTCGTCTGCCTGAGTCCACTGATGGGACTCGGGGACATCCGGAGTTGACCCGAAATCGAGAGGGATTATGTGCTTGGGGTGGAGATGGGTGTCTCTATAGGCTTGTGAAAGAGTTGTTGCCATTTTGTGGTGAATGGGGTTAGAGAAATATTGGGAAATGCAGCATGACTATATATATGTGTGTAAATTCAATATTTTTGTCTTCATTTGTTGTGACATAATAATAATTAGCTTTTCTTTCTTTTTTTTGGGTTTTCCCTTTTTTTTTTTTTGGACCGTTGATCGGGTCTGAAAGATGATCTCGATCGATCATTCACTTAGATGACTATGTAAATAAAAAGTTTGACTCTGGCATTTAATGCCCCTTCAATTCAATTAACATTATCTTGACTATTAATTCTTATTTTGTAAATGAAATATTTGACTCAAGTATTAATCAGGTTCACCATTAATTTCCGGCATTAATTCTTATTTATTTTGAAAATCCAGCTTTGCATTTATAATTAACCAAAGATTGTGTGTATTAATTTTGCACATATTAATCCAATTGTCGTGTATTTAGATTTAGAATAAAAAAATGGCATTCTTACATCTACCTGGTATATCTGCACTCATTCAATAGTTGAGATTATTTATATTAAAAAATATAAATTAATTATACTAAAAAGTATAGTTAAATTACACTCAAAAATAATTTTAACTGCTGAATAGTTGTATGTGCAAAATTTGTCCTTGGTGTATATATTCCGAATCAATTTGATTTCTTTTCGTAGTGATTTGTTTTCCACGTGGCATGGGGGCGGCTGTTTGGAATTAGTGTTGTCTTCAACGTGGTTTTTGGAGTTTCCTTTTTTTGTCGTATTCGCAGCACACGTATAGTTTGTAGGGATGTAATTTGGCATCTTAGACTCTGGTGTTCCTACACCAACCTATGTGTCGATTTCTCATTATTATGATATTGTTTTTTTATTCGAGTCCTCACATATTTATTTTAGGGTATCTCCCAAAAAAATTAAAATTAATAGTGATATTTAATCATACTTATTGATTCATAATCCCTCCATATATATCTGAAGTGAGACATTATCAATCATTTAGAATTGGGGTTGTGAATCTTGTGGTGGTATAATAATGAATAAAGACAAACACGTTCATAGAAATTTTGCTTTTAATTTGGTATATATTTTTAGCAGGTATTCACTTATTTTTATTGAATATTTTGAACTGATTGCACTGAATATAGTTGTTTAATTATAATTGTTCATATAAACAACCGCAATTATCTAATAAAAATAATTGATGTTATTTAAAAAAAGTTTTATCAATTTAAAGTTTGAAAAATGGTAAAATTATCATTTAAGGTCTGAAAGATGGTAAAATTATCCATTTAAGATCTGAAAGATTATTCATATCGATTCAGGATCTGAAAGATTGAAAACTATTGATTCAGGACCTAAAATATAAACTATTAATTTAAGACTTACTCATTTTAAGACCGTGTTTGGTCTATAATATCTTTTTTATTATCCGATAATATTTTTATAAATCATATTTCCAAAATATATATATATATATTAATTTCATGTGATTGAAAAAATAAGAAACAATAGAATTAATAAAAATAATAATAATAATGTATATAAATAAAATAAGAATATAAATTTTAATATGTAAAACATAGTTTTAATATTTTTTAGTCTTAAATGGATAGGTTCTATCTTTCAAGTCCTTGATTGATAATTTTCTATCTTTCAAGCCCTAAATCGATAGGAAAAATCTTTTAGGTCTTAAATTGATAGTTTTGTCATCTTTCAGGCTTTGGATTGACATTATTCCTATTTAAAAATACATTTGAATTCCACATAACACTCATAAAAGACCTTGACAATATGTTTTAGCATATAAAATATGAATATTACGTTTTAATATTTTTTAAACAAATTATAAAATTGAATATTTTTAATTAACTTCCACTATTAGAGAAAAGGTCTGATTCCACCTCTTTTATTCATATACTCTTTAATTTCGTTGTCCGGATATTCAAAAAAATTATTTGTTTTAAATTTTTAAGTGTCGGTAGTATATCACTTTGCTAGTAGGTTTTGGATTTTCACGGTTTGAGTGTGTGGAGATGGAGGAACAACGTGATTTTTAGACATATAAAATTGAGGATAAGAGTGGGTGGATTGTCGATTGTGAAAGAATTTCATCTTCATTTAAAAGTTTGAACTCATAAAAATATGTGACACTAATTTATTTGTATAGTTCTCAATATTCAACCTAACTCGTGGGTTTGATTTTTTTTCTTTAGACTTGTCAAGCCCATTATGTGAAGGATTGTGAGGAGACTCAACAAATTGATAATTTAACTTAAGTGGAATTGCTGTCAGGAGTTGAACGCAGGGCATGTATGCGGTGTGAGTCTTTTGACTCTAATACAATGAAAAAAAAATCATCTTATCTAAAAATCTAATTTATATGTGACATTTATAGAATTCTCTATTATACTGTTGAGTTAGTGTTCAATGTGGTATTTCTCTCTTCGAAAATCTTCTTTCAAGGACTGGATCATGCATGGAGCTTAGAAAGCTACTAGCTAGAATGTAGTCCTCTTTGAATGTTTTTGGTGTAATTGCTCTTTGGAAACTGTTGTACAAATCAAGAGTTCTTTTAAAAAAAATAAAAAATAAAAAAGAAGAAGTTGTTTTTCACCAATTAAAAGAAATTGTCCAACGGGCTTGTCTAGATGGCCGATCAGAGTCTCCTATTACACAATAATATTACGTCTCTTATTACATCATCCCAATTTATGTCACATGTTTATTGATCAACATTTACAAATATATATTCACCCGTTAAGGAAATTACATTAATTAAAAAAAAAACAATTTTCTTTTCTAAATTCAATTCCGAAATTCACAATTTAGACATTGAAAAAAAAAATAGAAAAATAAATAGTGAAACACAAAGATCCTGACCGGTATGTCACTCTTGGTAAAAACCAGTGTTCTAAAAAACGGTCTAGACGGCCGACTAGTCGGCGACTAGTCGCTAGTCGGCCCTAGACCGTTCCGACTTTAGTTAAAACGTCTAAAAAAAGGGTCCTGTAATTAGTCGGCGACTAATCGGATTAGTCGGGATTAGTCGGCGACTAATCGGACTAGTCGGCGACTAATTTGATTAGTCGTCGTATAATCCATTTAATCCATTTTTTTTATCTAAATAAGTAATAAATTAAATATTTAATTAACTTTTTTATTTTTTAACCTAATTATCAAAGTTATCCCCCACGGACGCTGAACGTCGGTGCACCTCCACCACCGTACGACCCCAACCCTCCATGCTGCTCTCCCAGTCTTTCTATGGAATTCGATGGCGTCTTTTTATTTAAATTATTATGCATATTTGCTATTTTATTGAGTTTTGAGTTCTATGGTATTACTTAGGCTTTAGGGTGATGATATATTACTTATAATTTTAATATTGAAGGGTGGTGGTGTTTTTTTTATGCATTTAATGTTTATTTATTAAAAAATATAATTATTTTATAGATTTAGGTGGTTTCGACTTGTCTCCGTCGCTCTAGTCGCTAGACTCCAGTAGACCGACCGACTAGCGACTAGCGACTAGCGACTTTTAGAACACTGGTAAAAACTACACTTAGAGATGAGATTTTCGTAAATTTATATATATCCACTATATCTATATGCATAGACGGACACACATAGGGGACAAGGGGGCCATGGGCCCCACTGGAATTTTGAAAAATATTAGTAATATAAAATTCAATCGACTAAAACTTACTCTGAAGACAAATGGCCAAGTGGTTTGTATATTTTGCATTAGCTTTGTGGCCTTTGTTTCAAAACCCATCTCCTTCCTTATTTTTTATTTCCTTTGTAATAACCATTCCACATCCCCGCTACCTCTCGCCCATTTCTCTTCATAATCATAATTTTCTCTTCTGATTTTTTTTTAACTTAATTTATTTGTCATGATAGGCATGGTAGCTATTGTATGTAACATTATGTTATAATATTCATTTAATAATACCAATACACTTATAAATGAATATCACAGTATAAAATGTTATGAGTATTAGTTTATAAAAACAATAATATCATTAAATTGATGTTATGTTATCAATTCGTACTACGAACAAATTTCATAGGAGAGTAACTCATAATATTTTTGATCTTACTATATTATTTGGGCCCCCTCACCCAAAATCCTGCGTCCGTCACTGTCTATATGTGTGTATATATATACTTACAAGTTACATTCACACAGGCTCACATGCATGTTATAAATCTATAAGCAACTGTAAAACAATCTACTGAATTATGATCATCCTTGGTGCACATGGGCTGGCTGCATTAAAATATATATATTTTGGTTTCAGAAAAGACAACTAAAAAAACAGTAGGATAGAAAGTGTAGTATATATATGTTAAAGTGGTGGCATGGCTATATTATATTCTATACCCATCCACATTTGCTAGATTCGCTAAAAGACGAAAAGATTTGGATTATTGTATTTTTTAAGTAAGAAAAATAAAAGGAAAACTATGTCGCCTTTTGTCTTTTACCAAAACAAAATATCATGGTCAATTGGATAGTTTTTATTGAAATTTATTAAAGGAGCTTTTCAATTGCGGTTAATTTAGTATGACATTTATCGTTCTACCTAATTCCTATTTTATCTTATGCTTTAAAATAAGCACTATACCCTATTTGTGCTTAGTAATAGCAATTTGACTTGTCCTTCAATTCCTTACCCTCATTGTTTGGATAGCTATGTAGAAATGTAATTTGAATTCATAATTTATTGGTTATAAATAGTAGAATTTTAACCACTTGATCTATGCCATTTTGTTTTGGATATTACTTATTTATCATTCTTTTTTTTTCTTTTTTGCTCTTTTACATTATTAAAATTCGAATATATATATATATATATTTCTTTCCGTTCATGAATAAATTTAAACAATTACCCTATCAATTCGTCTCAAATGAATTTATACACTTACCATATAGATCCATAACTCGCGCTTGCTGAAAATGACATCAACGTTGCCACTAAACTTGCATCAACTTGGCCATAATATTTTTTTATTTGTGTGTCCAAAAATAAGTGCAAGTTCGTTTGGAACAGAGGAAATATATTATATCTAATATATATGTTATATAATGTATTAATTTTATTAGTATGCATATACATAGTATATAAATAATATTAGTTCAACTTTATTTAAAAAAAAAAAGTTTATTATATGTATTAACAAAATATAATATGGTATTCAAACAAAATATTATTATTGATATCAACATCATTAAAAGGTAAATATAAATTTATAAACATGATTCTAATATCATTATTATTATTTCAACTGAAGTCTCAATTTTATCTTAAATATGAAATATAATATATATTATATACTATTATTGCAATAAAAAATAGTTTAGAACATGCAGCCTTGACCCGCCTCGTCTTGAGAGTGAGATAGATTTGGGTTTTCAAGTATACACTCACCCGCTCTCATTGTCATTTGTACTTGACATTATTAATTAACTTCTAAGATGTTCGAAGATAATAAATAAAATTAATATTAGAAGCATAAATTAAAATAAGGGTAAATTCTGAAAACTTCTCCCTTGATTTATCAAATTTAATTACCAAAAGAATTATGTGGTTTTGAACATGACTAAGTACTTTCTAAAAATCACAATTTGTTTGACTGGCGAATTATGTAAAATCACAACACAATCTAGCGATATTAATATGAGAAAAATACACTAAATGAAATATTTTTACACTTTTTTGACTAATAAAAAGCCCTTTTGATTTTTCTATGCATGATTTGATAATTCAAAATCAAATAGTAATTATTTTCATAATTCGAACAAATCACATTAAAAATTGTAATTTATCTTAAAACAAAATATATGTTCAATGACTACTATATATATAGTTGACTTATTTACCTCTTTGTTGTTTTTTTAATTCGGACCAATCACTTTTAGGGATATTTGATGGTGCGTAGATTTTGTGTGAGATCGTCTCATACCTAAAACGTAGAAATAGATTATAAATTGGGCATAACGCATTAACACCTTAACCAAAGTGTATATTAATTAGTACCGTCTAGTTTTTGCCTTTGATGGTCGATTTTTTTATACATTGAATAGAAAAGATTTGGAGAACTGATTGAACATGCCAAATTTGTCAAAGTTGGTCAAATGGTATTTACCAGGTTTATAATTTCACTTCCTTTTTTAGATCTTTTGAGATTACTTTTAAAACGGCATTTTCGAATGTAAATTATGAGATTAAAAAATAAACGTTAAACCAATAAAAACCTAACACCAAATTTTATAAAGCATCCTTTAATAATGTGAAGTTTTGGCCCACTAACATTAATCGATCCAGTGGGCCACAAAGAAACCAATCATTTAATTGAATTGGGCTCGACAACTCAACCAGACAATAACAAAGTTCCTTCTTTAAGGCCACGTTGTTTTTGGGTTTTAAGTGGTTTTTAAAAACTGATTTTTTAAAACCAATAATTTTTGTAATCCATGAGATTTTTAAAATCTTTGTTCTTTTTGGGTTTTGAGTAGGGTATGTTTTAACTTTATTATGTAAAAGTAAATGAGTATTGTATAGGTTACAGGGCTGTAGGCTTAGAATTTCAAAAACCTATTTTCAAAATCCAAACTAGAATGAGTTTTAGATTTCAAAATCCAAATCCAGGTTTTTAAAACCCAAAAAGAACATAGTCAAATTGATTATGGGCCAGGTTATATACGTCCCATATTTTATTAATAAATTTTCCCAAAAATGTTCGGAAATAAGAAAAACGCTTAAAATTTTACAATTTTTATGAAAAATTTCCGAAAATGCAAAATATAAAACCAAACATATGTATTTTCTGAATTCTTTTTAAAAAAATTCCTAATTTTTTCAAATTTTTTTTTTCTGAACACTGAGGACTGTATTAACAAAAAATGAGATTGTGTAGCTTGTCTTGAAATTCATTTGAATTAATGAGAATCGCTTTTTTTTTAACTTTTTAAGTTGAATCATACCAACTTGGAGAAAAAGTGACACTATTGAAAATGGCTTTCAAAACAACACATGAGTTTGGTTATCAGTGATTTTATTTTATTTCATTATGTTCATCCACAAATTCTTGTATGCACTTAAATTTTAAGTTCAATTTCAAATTAATTTCAACTTTTAATACTCATTAAATAAATTGAGCTTTGAAAAATTAATTTTAATTTGAAATTTAACTCAAAATCTGTAGAAATTAGGCGTAGATGAAGAACATATTGCATTCATTCATTATAAAAGATAGTACACGATGTATTTATATACAAGAGAGGGTGAAACTATCTTCTAGTTTATTCTAGACGGTTCTATCTAACCAACTAGTGAAGAGTCTCTGAGTGTGAACACATGAGAGTTTGTTACACGGTTAGGAGGTTGGGCGGTTAAGTGGTTACAAGCGGTTTACACAAGAGTGATGATTCCATGGTGAGAACGAACGTGCATGGCATGGTGAAGTATGGGAACATACATGCATGCATGCACATATATAATATTCAACACCCCCCCGTCAAGTTGAACAAGGATGAATAGATATCATGTTCAACTTGTCACGAAGGCATCGAAAGGGTCCGGAAGAAAGGGTCTTTGTAAACAAATCAGCAAGCTGCTCAGTGGTACGAACGTGTGTGAGGCTCAAAAAACCATCTTTATAGAGATTACGAACAAGGTGACAATCGATCTCTATATGCTTGGTTCGTTCATGAAAGACCGGGTTCTCGGTAATGTGTATAGCAGCTTTGTTATCACATGATAAAGAAATAGGTAATGGTAGGTCAAGATGGAGATCTTTAGCAATATAAGAGATCCACTTAAGCTCCATAGATGTAGTTGCAATGGCACGGTACTCAGCTTCGGCAGATGAACGAGAAACAGTTGATTGTTTCTTGGATTTCCAAGAAACAAGAGATGAACCAAGGAACACACAGTAACCTGTAACTGATAGACGAGTCTCAATACAACTCCCCCAGTCCGCGTCACAGTAGCCTGAAAGTATAAGAGGTGGAGAAGAAGAATAAAAAAGTCCATGCGACGAAGTCCCTTTCAAGTATCGAAGAAGATGTAACATAGCATCCCAATGAGGAGTTCGAGGAGAGTTAACATATTGGCTTAGCTGCTGTACTGAATAAGTGATGTCTGGTCGAGTGAAAACAAGATACAAGAGTCTGCCTACGATCCTCCTATATCTATCTGGTTGAGCAAGAAGAGTACCACCCGATTTACATAACTTGATTCCTTGAGGTAAGGGTGTAGAAGTAGGCTTACAGTCCACAAGTTTGGAGTCAGTAAGAAGATCCATAATGTACTTCTTTTGTGTAAGAGTAGTTCCAGATTCCCCTCGTGCAATTTCCACCCCCAAGAAATATTTGGCAAAACCAAGGTCTTTAATAGTGAAAACCTTGTGAAGATGCTGTTTGAGATCAGTTATGTCATCCATATTAGTGCCAGTGATAAGCACATCATCAACATAAACCAAGAGAGCCATGAAATGAGAAGATGAACCCTTGATAAAGAGACAGTGGTCTGCAGATGATTGAGAAAAACCATACCGAATAAGAGTAGAACAAAATTCTGAGTTCCATTCCCTGGAAGCTTGTTTGAGGCCATAGAGGCTTTTCTTAAGTTTACACACTGTGCCAGGAGGAGCATGATAACCAAGAGGGGGATCCATGTACACCTCGTCACTTAGAAATCCATGTAAAAACGCATTGTTGATATCTAGTTGAAATAAGGGCCAACCCCGAGCAGTGGCTAAAGCTATAAGAATTCGAACTGTCACTGGCTTGGCCACAGGGGAAAAACTCTCATCATAATCGACACCAAGTTGTTGATGATAATCTTTAGCAACAAGGCGAGCCTTATATCTATCAACAGATCCATCAGGGTTCAACTTAAGCTTATAAACCCATTTGCAACCAATAGATTTCTTATGGGATGGCAAAGGAACCAAGTCCCAAGTATCATTAACTTCCAGAGCTTGTAACTCTTGATTCATGGCCTCTTCCCAATGAGAATTCCCCACAGCTTGATAATAAGAGGAAGGTTCTTTGGAACTAGATACAATATCAGTGAATGAAGTATATGCAGTGGCAAAATGGAAAGAGAGCTTACTTGTAGAAAGAAGTGGTGAGAGAGAATCATGAGTGGCCAAATAGTCAGTGGGACTACATAGTACAAAATCCCTTAACCATGCAGGTGTAGAGGTGAGTCTAGAGGATCTTCTGATAGGCTCAGGTTGTGCAGTATGAGGAGAAGTAGTAGGTGTAGGAAAAGAATCTGATATAAGGTTTGGGTCAGGTGAAGCTGTAATGGGAGAAGGGGAACTTCGTGTGGGAGATTGTAAGGAAGGAGGGGCAATATTGTGAGGAGTATGAGTAGGTGGAGAGGCAGGAGAACAAGCAGTGGTAGAAGGAATAACATCATCCAAAATGGGAAAGAGAAAAGGTTGAACAGAAGGTTGGGATTCTGTTATATGGAATGGGAAAATGTGTTCATAAAATCGTACATCTCTTGAGCTAAATATAGAATGTGTATCCAGGGCATACAATCTGTATGATTTCTGGGAGGCCATATAACCAAGCATAATGCACTTTGTGGCTCTGGGTGTGAATTTGGATTTGTGTGGAGACAGGTTTGTGGAAAAGCATAAGCAACCAAAAGTTTTGAGAAAGGAATAATCTGGAGCTTTAAGAAAGAGTATCTCATGAGGGGTCTTCCATGACAATAAAGGACTTGGGATCAAGTTTATAAGATGAGTAGCTGTTAGAATGGAATAAGGCCAGAGTTTCATAGGTAATTTGGAATCAAGCATTAATGCTCTAGCAATATTCAAGATATGTCTGTGTTTTCTTTCCACCACACCATTTTGTTGTGGTGTGTAGGTACAGCTGGTTTGATGCAAGATGCCAAGAGATGTAAAATAAGATTGAGTAACTTTACTCAAAAATTCGGTTCCATTGTCTGACCTTATGATTTTCACAGTAGCATTGAACTGTGTGTTAGTCATTTTGATGAAATTCTGTATAGTGCTCTGATACCATGTAGAAATTAGGCGTAGATGAAGAACATATTGCATTCATTCATTATAAAAGATAGTACACGATGTATTTATATACAAGAGAGGGTGAAACTATCTTCTAGTTTATTCTAGACGATTCTATCTAACCAACTAGTGAAGAGTCTGTGAGTGTGAACACATGAGAGTTTGTTACACGGTTAGGAGGTTGGGCGGTTAAGTGGTTACAAGCGGTTTACACAAGAGTGATGATTCCATGGTGAGAACGAACGTGCATGGCATGGTGAAGTATGGGAACATACATGCATGCATGCACATATATAATATTCAACAAAATCCAAATACAAAAGCAGTGCATACAAAAATCACTCAACTTCATGTTCTTTATGAAATTAATGACCGCTAATACATTCTTATTTGATTACCCGTGTTGAGTTATGCAGTTTGTAATTTATCTTCTTTCGACTTATTTACAGTTTTATTTGCACGATACACATATAAAATTATGCTATTTCTTTTATCGGTAAAAAAGAAATTTTGTTAATGTAGAATGACACTCAACTCTGACATTACGATGTCATAACTAGTAGGGTTGATCCTAACAAATATAAAGTCTGGATCGAGTTTGACGTTTAGGCCCCGCTAAATTTTAAAGCGTTGGGGTTGAGCTGTTGATAACTTGATATTAATTACTTGACTTTGAGCTTATCTTCAATTCATTGTTCTTCTTTCTTTTTTAATATTTAAATGACGAAGTATAGAGTGAAATTGATTAATAAATGAATTATTGAAGGGTATTAGTTGTTTTCACTAAAAAAATATTAGTTGTTTTCACTGAAAATTATTACTTATTTACACTGAAGAGTTTTAGTTGTTCAGTGAAAACAAACTAAGGCTCTTCAGTTTGAACAAATAATATCTTTCAGTGAAAACAACTACCTTCAATGATTCATATATGAACTAGTTTCACTCTATACATACTCTATTTTAATATATATTTAGCAATGATGCAAAAATCCCTCTAGACGGTCGTCTAAATGGTGCCTAAGCGTTAGGCAGTCATCAGTCGACCGGGTTTATTGGAATCTTCCTAGGCAGGTTAAGCGTATATCATTTTAATTTTTTTACCTTAAAACGACGTTGTTTAGGTAATATCATTTAATTTGATACGTAAAATATTTGTGTGATTGTCTAGATGAACTATTTCTATATGAAAGTTGGAATTATATTGTTAACTTATTATATATTTTTGTTTGTCGGTTGATTTTTATTAATTTGTACTTTATTTATAAAATGATTTTTATCCATTGAATCATTAATTAATACAATTATATGTATTAAAAAGACAAAAACTTGTATGAGACCACACAAATTAACACATACCCCTACCAAAATGTTAATGAGTCAATGTCCTAGTAAAACTCATTCTCATTGTCTCATATCATGAGACGGTCTCATACAAGACCTACTCATTAAAAAATTAAACCGTATTTAAAATGTTATCAAATGACTTTTGACCATATCAGTGAGATATCGAGGTAAAAGAAAATAAAAAATAAATCCTACCAATTAGTTCCCGCTAAGGCGGCTTAGACGCTAGGAGTTTCAAATCCGCCCGATTAGCAAATTTCGACTTCAACGCCCTTAATGTTTAGCAGGCATGATATTAGAGAAATAATTTAGAGTTAATAAAAAAATTATTAACAATAATATTATTTTTAGGAGCAATTTATTAGCTCTTATAAATAACAATATAAATAGTGTATCGTGGACAATATTCACACAACACTTTGTCATAAATTATAACCTAATGCTTGAGTTTTGAAACTTGAAAATTTGTTCTTCTCACTTCGATATTCTAACTTAAGTTAGGTTTTATAAAACCAACACTCTTGGCCAATGTGCCTTTTGATATTAATTTTAACACTTTATAGTAAAATATTTACTCTCTACGTTTCCATTCAGATATGGGTAATACTACATAGGCAGAATCAGTCCAGGGCAGAAGGATGTATTATGGGTAATCTATATGTAAATATGGGTATTAATGACAATGCACATGATAGTTTGAAATTAATTTAACCTTGAAAAAACCGAAACCCAAATTCTGTCTTCTCTCTCTATTTTCAAATTTGAAAATGTCTTCTATCTTCTCTCTTTAGTTAATTACTTCGTAACTTCCAAGATAGTGGAGATGTCAAATCTATTATCCATTAACAAGCATTACTCAAATCTATCTTCTTCTCTATAAAAATTTCGTTTTAAATTTTTTTTTTTAAAACAATGCATCAAGGCCGCGAGAGATTTTATGTTGTATTCAAGGGTGCTCGTGTTGGCATCTACACAAGTTTTTATTAGAATTTGTATCTTTTAATATTAGAATTCGTAGAAATCATTAATATTCAAAGAAGTAAATAACAATAATATTAAAATCTGTATCTTTTATTATTTTTTGTAAAATTTATATTTGACAAGTAATACAACAATATAAAATATAAAAGAGAAAAATATCAGTATTGAACTATACTAACCGTACCAATAAGCAAAATTTAATTAAAATTTATTTATTAATATTTCAATAAAATTTATATACTAACCGTACCAATAAAGTTAATATACTAACTGTACCAATTAAAATTTCAATAACATTTATATACTAACTTGTTGGTGAACGAATCTAATTGTAAGGATTAGTGGCTGTTTTAATCCGTTTTTACGTCACCAATCAATAACGTGTGATTGATTACCACCGCAAATGGTAAATCGGGATGTGAATTTATTGGATTAATAAATTCGATAGTCGAAATTGAACTGATTTCGTATGTGTGGGCGTTTTAGGTGTATTTTAACTTTTTTTTGAACTTGTATTTCACAGCTGGAGAACAACTATTTATAGAGACTAGCAAGCATGAGGTGTCCAAGACTCTTGGTCTCCCTAGCCTGCATGCTTGACATGTGTCCCTTTGATCTTATCTAAGCTGAATCTTAACTACAAAGTCTTCTTTGGTCTTATCTCGGACTCATTGTTGTTCGCCTAGGTCGGCTTGATTGATCTTGTTGATTCTCCCACTGAAAGTTGTTCGCCTCTTGAGGTTGTACTTTGGAAGTTATTCGCCTTATGGCTTTGTTTAGCTTGGCTTTGGGATCTTTGTCCTTTGTTCACTTGTACACACTTCCTTGGCTGTTTGTTGTATCATAGTTTGACCAAGTTGTTCGTCATTGATGACTTCACAGTTGGCTCATTCTTGGTCTCGGGTCTTAATACCTGTTCGCCCATTAGTTGTTCGTCGGGGGAGTTGTTCGTCACTTTATACACATCTCAGATTGGTAGATGCACCCCAACTTGATTTTCTTTGTTGATCACCCTTTATTTGAGGTTGGCTTTTCATAATCATTGATGTAGCTTTAATCCTTATTCGCCATTAATTAATTTATGTTCGCCTATCAACAATTGCCCCCTATCCTGGCTATATGTTGCCCCAGACGAGCAACTTTGTGGCGAGCAACTATAGTTAGGATATCAAAATGATGAGGGTTGGGGCGAACATCATTGGCTTGGGCGAGCAACATATGGTCTGTCGTTTCGTCTCCCCAAGGTCTGGGGGTTGTACGAAGATGACGTGGGCGGCATGGCTGTGCGCCGCTCACGCGCGAGCAATCCCGAGGCCACGCGCCCCTATATTTGCATGTAGGCCTTTCGATTTTTATACTTGCTCGGAAATTACCCCGTTTTCTTTCAACTGAGTCCCTGAACTTTCAGAAAATTATGCCCTGGACCCCGTTTTTGCTTGGGGTATAAATAGAAGGGTGAAACAAATATTTCCCACTTCTTCCTCTCTTGCTACAGTGCTCCGGTGATTCTTCCTCCTCCGGCGATTCCAAGCTTCTCCGGCGTCTGTTCTTCCAGTGTTTGGCCTCAAATCTCTGAAGCAAGGTAGTTATCCTCTTGTTTCTTTTCTTTTTTCTCTTTTTCGTCCTCGGAAATTCCCATTGCCGCCGTGTGGAAATTAGCGTCGTCGTCTTCTCCGGGAATCGCCGCCGTCTGCAAGTGGTGTCGCCGCTGTCTGCGTTCTTCTATCTTTCTTCCATGTCTTCACATTCGAGAAACAAATCTGAGGAAACCCTTGATCCCCTCTTTCCCGTTGTGGCACATCAAGATCAACCTCCTTTTGAGATTTCCTCGGCATCGAACCCCCACGTGGACTCGGTTGTTCGATCGGTGGAAGATACTGGTGCCCGCCCGTCAGAGAGATCCGGGAGGGAGTTGGTTGCTATCGCGAGCAGGAATTCGGAGGAAAGCTCCTCGTCCGGCTCTGAATCCGAGGAAGATCCGTTTTTTTACGAACTCACTCCCGAATTCTTAAAGAGTATTGAATTCCCGTCCCCCAAAATATTGGAGAATGAAATCCCAGTAGGAGTTGCTCGACCCTTCGAATGGCGAGCATATGTCGAGGAGCATGCGAACAGTTTTGCTCGCCCAGATAGACAAATAATGGACTTAATAAAAACTGACTTTCAGGCGAGCAAGATCAAGAGTGTTGTTCGCGAGGATGAATTGGACTCAATCCGAGAGACCTACAAGATTCCCTATGATATTCACATGTGGGCTCCCCGGAAGAGAGAGAGAGAGAGCTGATCGCCCACCTCCCGGATGCACCGCGATCAACATTGACACGCTGATCGCTGGTCTAAAGTTGCCTCTACCCCCAGTCATTGGGCGCTTCCTCGAGGTGACCAATCTTGCTATTACACAGATCACACCAATAGGGTGGATGAATCTGCTCGGCGCCATGGGTTTATTTGCCCTAGAGGGATACGTTGATCGCCTTACTGCGGAGGAAATCAACTATCTCATGACGATCACCAGATGTCCCATTGGTGAAGAAGACTACTACTACCTCAAGGCCAGAACCGGACTTAAGATGGTAGAAGGGGTGCCGAACAAGATCAGAGATTGGAAACAACACTTTTTCTTCATAGGGGGTGATTGGCGAGCATCTTCTGGTCCACACGGTGGCATTGGGCGAATAAACTCTCCCGCAGCTTACGGAATAATTAAGCGTAAGTTTATCTTTGCTCGCCTTCGAAATGTGTTGTTCTAATTTAACTTTTATTGTTTGCTCGCAGGTCCTCGATTGCTCAAGTGGAACTCGGAAGGAGAAGAGATTGGGGACGAGTTCCTGTTCACCTCCTGTTTGGTCGGCTTGCGCAACAGAGCGGACAGGACCATCCAATACCTAAGCGACGAGAAGCGTCAAAGAGCTGCTCGTTTGCTTACTTATCCCCATCACTTGGAAGCACAGATTGAAGTGCCCCCTGGTATATCAAAAATTTCTAACTCCAAAAACCAATTTTGCTCGTCATTTGACTTCTATAACTTGCTCGTCTAACTAATTTTTTCCTCTTTTTTTTTTTTTAGCCGAGCAAGTCACTGTTGCTGTTCCACCTTGTTTTGCTCTCCTCGAACATAGGGTTTTTGAGATGGCGCCTCCGAAAGGCCGAAAAATGAAGGGGGACCCGCCTTCCAAAGTACTGGGAATGACGAACAAGGCTGAAGGAGCCAAAGTTCCTCGGTCTGCGGCACCCTCCGGCCATGCTCGGCCAGTTCCCCCGATTTCTCCTCCTCAAGGGGGAAAACGTTTAAAGAAGGCGGACGGGACTCCGCTGGCCCAAGATGTCGCCAGTGGTGGCAAAGGGAAGGAGAAGGTGGGCTACAGTCATCCCCGTCCAGAGGGGGATGCTGTTCGTCGCTCAATTGAGCCTGTAGAAAGAACAGGCAAAGCGAGCAAGGATTCTACTTCTGGCCGCGGGCCCGAGGATCTCACCCATCTGGGTTGGGATGAGCGAAAATTCAAGGAGTAAGTTCACACTAGCTTCTGCCGAGCAAGTTCCATCATCATCTTTTATTATTTTTTCTAAGTATCCTTTCCTTTCTTGTTCGCAGATATCGTGCTGACGATTATCCCGGCCGAGCAAGTGTTGTACATCAGTACGCTTGCTCGAAGACTCCCGTTAACATAAGGGAGATTCCTGGCGAGCACGTTCGCAGGGCGACGGAGTTGGTCGCTCGAGCTTGGACGCATCCTCTAGATAAGGCCGTTTTTCAACAGGGGTTGGTGGACAATCTTCACCTCTCAATGATGCTCGTCGCCAATGGCCTTGTCACTGCCCAAAGGGCAATTGCCCAAGTTGCCGAGCAAGAAGAATCTGCTCGTCACTATGCCAGCACTGCTCGGCAACTTACTGAAGAGAAGGATGGCCTGGTCGGCCAATACGAGGTTAAGATTGCTCGTCTCAACAACCAGATCAATGTTTACATTGATGCTGAGCATAAACGCCTTGAAGAAATTCAAAGCCTGTCCAAAGAGCTGAAGGACAAGGAGGCCCAGCTTGGGGACAAGGAGGTCTTGCTCGGCGAGGGGGAAAAGAAATTGACTGCGGCTGAGCAAGAGATTGCCGAGCTTAAAGCTGAAAATGCTCGCCTTAGGGAGGCGGAAGCCAACCTCTTCACCCGCGAGCAACTTGAAGAGGAGGTTCAAGCTCGAACTGCTCCCATTTCCAACCTTGGATATATTTGTGCCTATGCGGACAGCATCCGCACGGCCGATGCCTATGACTTCAAGGATTTGGTTGAAGAAATGAGCAAGGATCTAAATGAATTCATAGAGCATTATCCACCGCCGAACAACATCGAAATTCAGTTGGCGGATCTGGCCGTACTAGGGGTTAAGCTTGACAAACTTGACCCCAGTATCTCCATCACTCATCCTCCTCCTCCAGTTGACGAAGGCGAACAAGAGGAAGAGGTGGCCGCCGCTGTCGAGCAGAGTGCCAAAGAGGCTGAGGATAAGGCTGCCGAAGACTTGGCTCGTGATATGATTGTCGAACCTCCCGCCGAGCAGCTCAAGATCCTCCCCCTGCCGAGCAACAATAGTTCTTAGGACTTAGCTTTTTTCTTTTCTTCTTCTCTGTAATAGTTGTTCGTTCCTTTTTGTAGTACTTGACTTCTTGAATCATTGTACTATTTTTTAGGCAATGCCTTTTGATTAATGGAATGTCTTTCTCATGTTCGCTCATCTTCTTATATGTTAATTGCCTTTACATTTTCATGAAATGCTTTTGCAATTATAACATGTTGTATTGGGCTTTGTTCATTTTTTGAACTTTGCCTTTGATGGAATAGGGTTTAGCCTTAGGTTCTGCTCATCTTAAAAGACGAACAACCTTTGAATGGCTTTGGTCCTTAAATGGACTAGTACCTCGAGCTTTGGACTTTTCTTTTGTTGACGAATAACTACTGTATTTACATTTTGAACAAATTACAAGTGTTATAAGACTGTTCATCACTAATATATACAATATGACGAACAACTTTGAACACAAACTAAAAACATGCTCACTTATAGATTTCTGCCGAGCAATTCTATTCAAAAATAAAAGACGCAACACCAGACTATACAATGTGCCGAGCAACTTTTTAATCTATACTTAGCCAAATTTTTCAAAAAATTATGCAAGTTTTTGATCCTTGATCCATTCCATTTGCTTGATTCACTTCATTCGCCATACTTGCCCCCAAGATAATTGTTCGCCCATTTATTGATAGTACTTCTTGAGATGTACGACATTCCAGGAGTATGAGGCCGGCTTGCCTTCCATATCTTCGAGATCATATACGCCATTTACGAATTTTTCCGTTATACGATATGGGCCCTCCCAAGTTGGTCCCAGTACTCCTGAAGGTTGGGCGAGCAGTTTTCTTAGAACCAAATCTCCAACTCTGAATTCCCGGACTTTTACACGGGAATTATAATAACGTTCTGCTCTTTGCTTGTATGTTGTATTTTTTAACTCAGCATTGAGTCTTTTTTCTTCGAGCAAATCCATTTCAGCACTTAGAGCAGAATTGTTTGCTTGTTCATCAAAGTCGGTCGTCCTAATCGTGTTGGTCCTTAACTCAATAGGTATTACCGCTTCTGTTCCGAAAGCCATAGCAAAGGGTGTTTCTCCGGTGCTAGACCTGGGAGAAACTCTGTATGCCCACAAGACTTCCGGGAGTTCGATAGACCAACCACTTTTGCTCTCCGCCAGTCTTACTTTTAATGTATGCTTGATTATCTTGTTCACAGCTTCAACTTGTCCGTTTGACTGGGAATGATAAGGTGTGGAGTAATGCTTTTTGATCCCCCACTTCGCACAGAATTCTCTCAACTCTTGTCCATCAAACTGTGGACCATTGTCTGTCACAATTGCCTGTGGAACTCCAAAATGACAGACAATGTTCTTCCAGATAAAGTTGATCATCTTCTGCTGCGTGATGTTCACCATGGCCTCTGCTTCTGCCCATTTAGTGTAATAATCGACTGCCACAACGGCAAATCGAACATTTTCGACTCCAGCTGGGAAAGGACCAATGATGTCCATCCCCCATCTTGCAAAAGGCCATGGGCTGTAAACTGACACAAGCTCTTGGGCCGGGGTATGAATATTCGGGGCAAAAATCTGACACTGATGGCAAGTTTTTGCTTTCTTGATCGCATCCTGACGTAATGTCGGCCAATAATATCCTTGCCTGATGGTTTTGTACGCCAAGGCTTGCCCCACAGTGTGATTTCCACATACTCCGGCGTGAATTTCTTCGAGGACTGCTCGTCCTTGCCCCCTAGGCAAACACTTGAGAAGTGGGACTGATATTCCCCTTTTGTAAAGTTGTTCTCCCACCAGAGTATATCTGGCGGCTCGCTTCACTAGCTTGGCAGCTTCAAAAGGGTTGTTTGGTTTTTCCCCATTTCTCAAGTATTTGACTATATTTGTTCTCCAGTCGTCCTCATCGGCAGTTTGATCGTCAAATTGGTTGACATTATAGCTTACTGTTGATGGATCATTCATCTTTGTAATTATAATGTCTGCCAACTCTGCTGGCCCTTCACTTGTTGCTAGTCGGGCCAGAGCATCTGCCTGAGTGTTGCTTGTCTGTGGGATTTGTTCGATGAAGACTTGATCTAACATGGACATAAGGTGAGCAACAATCTGTTGATAACCAATCATATGATCATCTCTCGCCTCGTATTCACCTCGGACTTGGTTCACAATCAGTTGTGAGTCTCCGAAGATTTGTAACCGTCTAACACCTACGACAAGGGATAGGTGAAGACCAGCAATGAGAGCTTCATACTCTGCTTCGTTGTTGGTTGCCATAAAACCGAATTTGATTGCCGAGGTGAATACTTGTCTTTCAGGACTAATTAGTACCACTCCTGCACCTGACGCCACATTTGTCGAGGATCCATCAACATAGAGATGCCAGGGGTGATCTAGTCCTCTCGTCGGATCTGGTGGGAAAGTTAGTTCGACTATAAAGTCGGCTAATGCTTGCCATTTGATCGCTGTTCGAGGAGCATAGGTCACCCCAAATTGGCTAATCTCTAGTGACCATTTTAATAGACGACTAGCTGTGTCGGGGCGATGGAGGATTTGTCTGAGCGGGAAAGTTGTTAGTACTTCGACTTGATGATCGAAAAAATATGGTCTTAACTTTCGCACACTCATGACCAGGGCATACGTCAGTTTCTCAGTTGGGGAGTATTTGATCTCTGCTTCATGCAAGGCTTGGCTGACGTAGTATATAGGTTGGTGGAATTTGCCGTCTTCGCGCACCAGAACAGAGCTGATGGCAACTTCTGATGCGGCTAAGTATAGGAATAACTTCTCTCCTGGGACTGGTTTTGATAGGATTTTAACATCTCCATGAGAAGCTTCCTTTTCTGATGGCCTCAAAGAATGGACGGCATTTGTCCCCCGATCTGGATATGAACCGATTCAAAGCTGCTAGGCATCCTGTGAGTCTTTGCACCTCTTTTACTGATCGTGGAGGTTGCATATCCATAATGGCTTTAACTTTTGCTGGGTTGGCCTCAATTCCCCGCTGGCTAACAAGATGTCCCAAGAATTTCCCCGAATGGACACCAAAGCTGCTCTTCTTCGGATTTAGCTTCATGTTATAATGCCGAAGAATCTCGAACACTTGGGTCAAATGCTGGAGATGATCTCCTCTCCTGGGGCTTTTGACCACGATGTCGTCTACATAGACTTCCACCGTGTCTCCGATTTGTTGGTCAAACATCTTGTTCACCAGCCTTTGATAAGTTGCCCCGGCATTGATGAGGCCGAAGGGCATTCTCTTCCAGCACAGCAAGTTTTTGTTGGTGTAAAAAGCTGTGCTTTCTTGATCGTCAGGATGCATTGGGATTTGATGATACCCTGCAAAAGCATCCATGAATGTTAGCATTTCGTGACCCGCAGTGCTGTCCACCAATTGATCGATGTGCGGGAGAGGAAAGTTGTCCTTCGGGCATGCTGCATTCAGATCTGTAAAGTCTACGCATAGCCTCCAGGTTCCGTTTGGCTTCCTCACCAGCACAGGGTTTGCTACCCATTGTGGACAAAGTGCTTGACGGATCAGATCGTTGTCTAACAGCTTTTTAACTTCTTCATTCAATGCTTGATATTTGTCCGGGCCATACTTCCTTCGTTTTTGATGGACTGGCCTCTTGGCTTGATTAATGTTGAGCCTGTGGCAAGCATGCTTTGGATCTATCCCCACCATGTCTGCATGAGACCATGCAAAAACATCTAGATTCTTGAGGAGGAATTCTTTCATCCGGGATCTGTATGGCTCAGGGAGCTCAGATCCTATGTAAAGCTCAAGATCCTCGTTGTCAGGGTTAACTCTGAACGCCTCCAGTTCTTCGACTGGAGTTGCTCGTCGTTTTTGTCCTTTCCAACGGGGATCAAGTATTGGCCCCTCAAGATTTGTATCATTTTCGATGTCCATGGGCTCTGCCCCCAGGCGGGGATCTAGATCATTCATCGGCTCTGATCCGTTGTTGTTAGCCAGTATCCGGCCCTCCAAGTTGCTTGATGAAGGTTGCTCGTCACCACCACTTCTTTGTTCGTCAGCTGGAAGTTCCTCAATGGTGGTGGTGAGTTGTTCGTCCAACACTTGCTCGTCCAAGTGTTGTTCGTCAGTGTCCATGTGGTCGTTCGTGTCCATCATATTCTCCAATACTGACGACTCATCGTCAGGACAGTTTGTGGTAGCTTCCATCACGGATACTTGAGTAAACTTTGCTTTTAATTGTAGGAGACACTCCCGAGCTCTTCTTTGGTCTCCTCTCACTGTGCCTGTCCCACTTGCTGTTGGAAATTTTATACAATAGTGGTAAGTGGAACATGCAGCTTTGAATTCATTTAAAAAGGGGCGACCAAGAAACTCGTTGTAAGTTGATTCCTGGTCTACGACCAAAAAATCAACCATACGTGTAATATTCTTTTCGGGTTCATTGGCCGTTACAAGTTGTACAGATAGTCTAATTTCCCCTACTGGAGTGGTTACAGCATTTCCGAAGCCTACAATTCTATGAGTTGTACTCTGAATGTAGCCCGAACAATCTTCCAGTTGGTCGAGCGTCTTCTTGAATATGATGTTGGTATAGGCTCTGGTGTCCACCAAAAGTCTGTGGACTCTTATTCCCATAATTTTGACACAGACTACGAGCGCATCGTTATGTGGGGTCGAGATTCCTTCCAAATCTTCTTCGGTAAAGGTCAACTTTGCCGTTTGCATGATGGTTGGTTTGATCCCCATTTCCTGAACTTGGCCCATAGCTCGTAACTCTGCCTTCTTCTTTATGTTCGACATTGGTGGACGTCCATCAGAACAACCTCCGGCAGAGCCGGAAGGCTCCATCATGAAAATATCCTCCAATGGGCGTGCAGCTGCAGCGGGAACTGGTCGTCCGGGGCGATTATTCCGTTGAGGCTGTTCGTCGCTTTCTTCCCCCGGGCTGCTCTCCCGGCCTCTCTTGTCGGGCTGTCTATTAACAAATTCGGAGAGCTTTCCCTCCTCATAAAATCGCCAGAGTTGCTTGAGCAAATCTCTACACTCACTTGTAAAATGCCCCACGCTTTGATGGTAGGCACAGTACTTGTTGGGGTTGAGTTTGCCAGTATCCCGACGGATTTTTCGCGGAGGGGAGAGCAACTCCTTGCCTTTTACATTATCATAAACAGTGTCAACTGACACTGTTAGCACCTGGTTGAGCTTTTCTTTGAGTTCCGTCCCTTCGTTAAATGCTTTCATGTTCTTCGGGACTCTGTATCCTGTTCCACCAGGCTTTTTGTTGTTCTCCTTGGGGTCTACTTTGTTCTCCCCCAAGTTTGCTTCTAGGGCCTCATGCATGGAAACGAACACGCCGGCCTGATTTCTGAACTCGGCGTAATTCTTTGGGCACTTCAGACGTACCTCTTTCCATAATTCTGACCCTTTTTTCAGTCCTGCCATAACAGCGACAATTTTAGTGTCCTCGCTGACCGGTTCTCCTTCCAACAACACTTTATCGAATCTTTCCATGAATGCTCTGTCAGATTCGTCGTCATTTTGTCTTAAATCTGACAGTCGATGTTTCTGGGAAAGATACGAGCCAGCTGTTGAAAAGTGTGAAAGAAACTCCCGACCCAGTTGGGCAAACGAGTTTATTGATGCCGGTGGCATTGCTGAGAACCATTTGTGAACCCGGTCGCCCAACGTTAATGGAAAGTTCCAGCACTGGGTGGCGTCGCTGGCCCCCACGGAAACCATGTAGTCCGTATATTTGGTAAGGTGGACTCGAGGGTCTGCTAGGCCTTCATACTGGATGCTTGCCGGAAATTGAACCTTCTTTTGAATTGGGGCTTTTAAAATGTGAGGGGCTAATGGGGATAATGGCATGCTGGTCGTCCTCATACCTCTTTGTTGGTCCAATTGCCCCTGCATGTTTTCCATTGCCCTTCTTAAACTGGCCAACTCATCCAAAGGTGCCCCCTGACTTAGAGGTTGTTCGGCGAACAAAGGTGCATGCCTTTCTGTTCGTCGCAGTCCCTCACTCGGAGTGGGCTCCTCCTGGAGTTGCCTCCTAGGGTTGTTCGCCGCACTCGGCCCTAGGCGTCTGAAGGCGGACTGAGATAATCTTTCATGTACTGTTGGGCGAGGCTGTTCAAGAGTTGTTCGCCCATCACCTGCTCTCTGGCGAGAAGCTTTCATGACATGTTGCGGTTGACCAAGTCTGTCCTGGGCACTGGAACGAGTAGTCCCATGGCTTGACAAAGTTGTTCACCCACGGGCAGACTCAGCCTGCTCTTCTCTTAGGTCAGCCATTTTAGCCTTGCCCTTGTCCCGCCTAACTTGAGCGCTGTTCACCTCATGCTATTCGCCCCTAACATTCTTAGCCCTTACAACCTCCAGAGACTTATCCCTAGGCCTTGCTTGGGAAGGTCTAGCTTGTTCTTGTTGTTTCTGGAGGGCTTGGAGAGCTGCTATGGTCTTAGCCAACTCGTTAGGGTTGTTCGCCAGAGCCTCCATTTCAGGCGGGAGGTTATGTGTTATGGCTGTATGATGTGATATGTTCGCGTGCTTAGGATCACGGTCTTGATGGTCTGCTGTTGAGGCCCGAGTAGGAGATGCTCTCCTTGACAGGCGTGATCCTTGTGTTTGTTTGGATTGAGGCATTCTAATATTGGATTAGTTTCTTAATTTCTGAATCTTCAAATTGTTATTGAAGAACACCAAGAACACCAAGAATACTTTTGCTTGTATCTTCAAGAATTTCTTGAGGATTTCTTTGAATCTTCAAGTTTCAGACTCGAAGTTCTTGAGTAATCACACTGAATCGAAGGTTCGAACCCTCCTTCTAGCGTCAAATTGTTGGTGAACGAATCTAATCATAAGGATTAGTGGCTGTTTTAATCCATTTTTACGTCACCAATCAATAACGTGTGATTGATTACCACCGTAAATGGTAAATCGGGATGTGAATTTATTGGATTAATAAATTCGATAGTCGAAATTGAACTGATTTCGTATGTGTGGGCGTTTTAGGTGTATTTTAACTTTTTTTTGAACTTGTATTTCACAGCTGGAGAACAACTATTTATAGAGACTAGCAAGCATGAGGTGTCCAAGACTCTTGGTCTCCCTAGCCTGCATGCTTGACATGTGTCCCTTTGATCTTATCTAAGCTGAATCTTAACTACAAAGTCTTCTTTGGTCTTATCTCGGACTCATTGTTGTTCGCCTAGGTCGGCTTGATTGATCTTGTTGATTCTCCCATTGAAAGTTGTTCGCCTCTTGAGGTTGTACTTTGGAAGTTGTTCGCCTTATGGCTTTGTTTAGCTTGGCTTTGGGATCTTTGTCCTTTGTTCACTTGTACACACTTCCTTGGCTGTTTGTTGTATCATAGTTTGACCAAGTCGTTCGTCATTGATGACTTCACAGTTGGCTCATTCTTGGTCTCGGGTCTTAATACCTGTTCGCCCATTAGTTGTTCGTCGGGGGAGTTGTTTGTCACTTTATACACATCTCAGATTGGTAGATGCACCCCAACTTGATTTTCTTTGTTGATCACCCTTGATTTGAGGTTGGCTTTTCATAATCATTGATGTAGCTTTAATCCTTATTCGCCATTAATTAATTTATGTTCGCCTATCAACATAACTGTACCAATAAAGTAGCAAAAGTTAATATAATTGAATTTCATTTAAAATAAAATTTGGAATAGAATAGCAAAAGTTGATTAAAAAATGAGTCTGGAATTAAAGTTTGATATTCAATCCTATTCCGTTTTAAATCTGATTTTAAAAAAAATTAAAGTTGTTGTACAATTTTAAAAATTAATTTAAATTGACTAAGTCCTACACAATAAATCAGATGGATAAGGTAAATTGTTTTGTGGTAAGTTAGGATATGTGTAAGCAGGGTTGTTCTGAGGATTTTGGACAATGTTATGAGCTGGACTATTTTGATTCTGTGTACCCGGGTTTTGGCTCTGGTTTTCCCCTGACGGATCTTGATTCTTACTGGTATTGCCATTAGTGTCGTCAGCCCGGTTCAATGTCTGATTAAACTCATTCTCAACATCATCCAACTCATTAGCAATGTCCATTGGTTCTTTCCCTCCGGCAGCGTTCATCCTTCTTAAGAAGGCTCGGTTTCTTCTTGCTATTGTCTCAGGATCCAACGGTAATCTCTCTTCGCTCGTATTGCCTTGTGAGCGTGTTTTCATAAACCTGAAACACTAACAAAAGAATAAAAACACAACTGTCAAATACGTACGAAATAAAACAGAAAAGTAAAGCACTCACTACTAACTACTAAGCTATCAACAAGTCCTATTCAAAAGACATACAACGCCTCCCCGGCAACGGCGCCATTGACTTGAACCGAAAATACCAGCTTTCTACTAGTAGTTTCCCCGCAAGAGTACGGGTTCACTTTAGTATGGGCAAGTATAGGGACCAAGTACTATCAAACCCAAGGGAAAGTGTGTATGCAACTAGATCCCTGAAGATCTACGCGTCATAGTTAATATGAGTGAAATGTTTTTGGATTTTTGAGAAAAATTAATTAAAATAAACTAAACCATCCTACGAATGCAAACAGAAAATTAAACTAAGAATTTAAGATGTATTTTCAAATAAGGGATGGTGATGCTTAAGATAGGAATCCCTACGTATACTAACGGAGCAGGTACATACTCAAGATAATCGTGACGTGCAAGAGATAACCTAAGTAAAAGATTGCAAGATGAAAGCTCAAGATTTTAAACTCTAATATTTTATCCTAACAATCGACTTCACTAATACACTAACAAGTTAATAGATTGTGCTTAATTAATGAGACCCAAATTTAACTAAGGTGATGTGGTCGTCCTCCTTCGCTAAACTGGTAGATGAATTAACTCTTTCTAAACCCTCTCGTTAAGTCTACTCGTTGTTAAAGAGTGATAAGGTCGTCTTCTCTCTAACACTTTTCGAACGAATTTCAAAGGCAAAGTTAAGATTGATTTTAAGAATTCATTAATTAAGAGAATTAAAACCTAACGTCATGAATTACCCTAATTACGTACCCACAACCTACTTCTACGAGTTCATCCTACCCTAAGCATGCAAGGGTTTTAGCTAGACATGGGTTTTACGTAAACAAGAACAATTGAATAAATAACGAACATGAACATAATGATTAGAACGAAGAAAAGATCAAACATAAACTAGGGTTTCAAGAAATAAAGGAATAAATTGAAATTAAATCAATAAAATGAAGTCTCAACGTGTTAAAAAACAAAGGTCTGAAGAAACGAAACTAAAAAGTAAAATCGGACTAAGAATTCGTAAAGAAAAACCTCAAGAACGTAAAAGTAAAGCTTGCTCGTTCCTTCTTCTCCTCTTTCTCTCTCTCAAAACTAAGTATAAAAGTAATGTGGTAAGTTATGTGTTCTTTCAAAACGTGTTCGGGAGGGTATATATAAGGATCGGGCCGAATCGGGATCTCATGGACCGGAAAAATGAACTTGGAAACTTGCTCTCGGAGGCGCTCGAGCTGTCCCGCTCGAGCGGACGCGCTCGAGCTTGATGGTCGAATGGGGCAGGCGATCGAGCAGAGGCGCTCGAGGGGTAGTGCTCGAGCAAGCAAAACTTTCTGTAAGTCAGGAGCGCTCGAGTGTATTGGTCGAGCGGATCATGAGGTCGAGCGGAAGCGCTCGAGTGCTCTCGCTCGAGCACTTTTCAGCAACAGTACACTTGTTAGTAAAATCTTCATATCTCCTCAACCGGGAGTCCGTTTTGGCCGATTCAAAGTCCTACGAACTCCTCTTTTCACCCTCTATCCACCTATTAGCATCAAAGAGACAAATTCATCAATGTATAGAAATCATGCTCAATTGACTCTAAATACTCAACAAAACCGACCAAAACTAGGGTATTTCTAGTGACGAATCATGACAATTTCAAGCCTAATCATAGGTGTGGGGGGAACATTTAAATTAAAATTTAATTTTTAACTGGATGCCTTACAAAATTGAAATCATCGTTTTTTTTTGGATAAGTAAGAGAAATGACATTGAAAATTAGATTGAATTAAATTAAAAAAAGATTTAATTTGTTTAACTTCCCACTATCATCTGTCCAACTTCCCCCTCTAATTTGAATCCATGTATCTGTCCAACTTCCCCCTCTAGTTTATGTGTTATTCTCTTTAAATTCTTTGTTTGATATATGCTTGCACCCCAAACCCAAAAAATATTAATTTTAATTCAAACCGTTTGAACTTATTGGGATATTGAGTAGATTAAGATCTAAATAAATATTTGTACATTGAGTAGATTAATTTAATTTCGAAATTTAATTTTAATTCCAAACCATAAAAAATATTTGTACATTGAGTAAATAAATAAATATTTGTACTTATTGGGATTTTGAATGAAGTATTTCGAAATTAATTTAATATTTTTCATCTTTAATTACCATATTGCAATCAAGTATTTTTATGTCAGATAATTTTTATAAGAGTTTTTCAATGTATTACTAATAATATTTCAATGTATTACTAATAATTTTCTAAATAGTTTTTCATCTAAGAAAAAATTACTAAGAGTTTTTCAATGTATTACTAATAGTTTTTCAATGTACTACTAATAGTGTCTATAAGTATTACTAAGAGTTTTCAATGTATTACTAATATTGTTAGAGATTTAGGGTTTAGTGTTAGGGTTTAGGGTTTATAAGAGTTTTTCAATGTATTACAAATAGTGTTAGGGTTTAGGGTTAGGGTTTAGGGTTTATAAGAGTTTTTCAATGTATTACTAATAGTTATTCAATGTATTACTAATAGTGGTTATAAGTATTACTAAGAGTTTTTCAATGTATTACTAATAGTTTTTCAATGTATTACTAATAGTGTTTATAAGTATTACTAAGCGTTTTTCAGTGTATTACTAATAGTGTTTAAAAGTATTAGTAAGAGTTTTTCAATCTATTATTAATAGTTTTTCAACGTATTACTAATAGTGTCTATAAGTTTACTAATAGTTTTCCAATGTATTACTAATAGTGTCTGTAAGTATTACTAATAGTTTTACAGTGTATTACTAATAGTGTTAGGGTTTAGGGTTTAGTGTTTGGGTTTAGGGTTTATAAGAGTTTTTCAATGTATTACTAATAGTTTTCAATGTATTAGTAAGAGTTTTTCAATGTATTACTAGTAGTATTTATAAGTATTTCTAAGAGTTTTTCAATGTATTACTAATAGTTTTTCAGTGTATTACTAATAGTGTTTATAAGTATTATACTAAGGGTTTTTTTAATGTATTACTAATAGTTTTTCAATGTATTACCAATAGTGTTTATAAGTATTACTAAGAGTTTTTCAGTGTATTACTAATAGTGTTTATAAGTATTACTAAGAGTTTTTCAATCTATTATTAATAGTTTTTCAATGTATTACTAATAGTGTCTATAAGTATTACTAAGAGTTTTTCAATGTATTACTAATAGTTTTTCAATGTATTACTAATAGTGTTTGTAAGTATTACTAATAGTTTTACAATGTATTACTTATAGTTTTCAACGTATTACTAATAGTGTTAAGGCTTAGGGTTAGGGGTTTAGGGTTGAGGGTTAGGGGTTTAGTGTTAGGGTTTAGGGTTAGGGTTTAGGGTTAGGGGTTTAGTGTTAGGGTTTAGGGTTAGGGTTTAGGGTTAGGGGTTTAATGTTAGGGTTTAAGGTTTATAAGAGTTTTTCAATGTATTACTACTAAGAGTTTTTCAATGTATTACTAATAGTTTTTCAATGTATTACTAATAGCATTTATAAGTATTACCAAGAGTTTTTCAATGTATTACTAATAGTTTTTCAATGTATTACTAATAGTGTTTATATGTATTACTAAGAGTTTTTCAATGTATTACTAATAGTTTTTCAATGTATTACTAATAATTTTTCAATGAATTACTAATAGTTTTTCAATGTATTACTAATAGTTTTTCAATGTATTACTAACAGTGTTTATAAGTATTACTAAGAGTTTTTCTATCTATTACTAATAGTTTTTCAATGTATTGCTAGTATTATTATTCTAGTTTGCTAGTATTACTATTAAGTAATAAAATTATTTTATTAATATATTTTATTTCTGAAAAATTCAAATTCATTCCTTTAAAAAAATTCAAATTCAATTTCATTATAATATTAGATTAGACTTTTTAGGTTTTTTTAGATTCAAAATTAACATTCAATTTTTTTCCGTATTTTAGGATTTTCATATTCAATATTTTTCCTCGTCGTCTTCATCACTGCTGAATATTTCATGAATGAGATTGGGATATGAATTGACATTTACATTATCGTGGTTAACATAATTGGTGCTCATGTTTTATCCGGATTGAAGTGTAAGGATAAGATTTCTTGAGACTGCTTTCGAACAAAAAAATGTTGATGAGAATTTTTTTTGAAGTATGAAATCAACGTATGAATTTTTTTGAAGTGCAAGAAGAATTTTTTTGGAGACGGGCTATATTCAATTTTTTTTAAGTATGAATTTTATTTTCTGGAGGTAGGCGGCTTTTGAAGCAAAACATTATTGGGATGATTTTTTTTTTTAATAATGAGACTAAAATTTGCTAATTTGATGAAAATAACTGCTTGAATAATGAGACTAAATGCTAATTTGCTAATTTTTCTTTTTCTTTTTTGAAAAATAGTCGTTTGATAATGGAAGAGTAATTCTGTCATTAATTATATTTTGAGAATGTCAAAGATCATTTTAGGAGAAACAAAAGTTGATTATATATAAAATTTGAATAAAATTTCACTCATTGCCGATATTTATGTATATATATCAAACTTGAATAAAATTTTAGTTTTACTTGAATATATATTATATACACTTGGATTTTGAAAAGAAATATTAAATTTGATTATATATTAAATTTGAATATATATTATACACACTTGAATATATATTATACACACTTGATAATATCATTATTGAACTATACTAACGTACCAATAAGCAAAAGTTGATTAAAAATTATTTTATTAATATTTCAATAAAAGTTGATTATATATTAAATTTGAATAAAATTTCACTCATTGCCGATATTTATGTATATATATTAAATTTGAATAAAATTTTAGTTTTAATGTTTTGGTTAATAATTTTATGTTTAATACAAGAAAATTCCCTTTGAACAGTTCAAACTTATCGCTGAAGTTTTTAATAGAATTTGTATCTTTTAATTGGAATAAAGTTTTTAATAGAATTTGTACCAATAAAGTAGGAAAAGTTAATATAATTTATAATATAATTGAATTTTATTTAAAATAAAATTTGGAATAGAATAGCAAAAGTTGATTAAAAAATAGTCCAAAATTAAAGTTTGATATTCAATCCTAATCCATTTTAAATCTGATTAAGAAAAAATAATTAACTAATTCCTACATAATAATGGAAGAGTAATTCTGTCATTAATTATATTATGTCTTTAATGGCGTATGCATATGGAGTGGAGGGAATGGATGGAGGGAAAATAGGGAGGGAAGTTAGTGGATGGAGGGAAACTAGGCGCCTAAAACTAATAGTAATTATCTAATATAATTAACATTTAATTATTATTTTTTGGGTTCTGTCCTGAACTAAGTCTGCCCATTTAGCATCACCCTTCAGATATATCATATTTCCTAAAATAAAACAAAACAAAACAACTATATCACATTAAATTACATTCTTCAAGCATCTCAAATTTATATCATTACTTTTCCACACACAAATGAATTCTTCATTAAAATCCAAGTCAAAGACCATTCAAATCCTTCAAATAAAACTCCCTACATTTCAAAATAAATGTCATTTTTAATTTCTTCACACATATTAAAACACCTAATTTTTTTCATAATTGTTGTAAATCTAGAAGATTTATTATTCCAAATCTAGAAGATTTGATGTGGACATTACTAATGGACCAATAACCCAATGAGCTTCATATCTTAGACTAGGGTTTTATTCTTATAAATAGACTATTGTACTCATAATTGTAATTACTCATACACAAGAACATTATTGAAACTCCTGGCTTGGCTCGCCCCCAGACGTAGTCGTTCCCGACGAACTGGGTGAACAAATCTCGTCTTTTATTTTACGCACTTATTTACAACACGTTATCAGCACGAGACTCTGTCCGAGACTAAACGTTACGCCCTAAAATTAATTCTCTACATATCATATGAATTAATCCCCGTACCGATTTTTTTTATTCATGCGTTACATGATTTATATGCTCTAGAATTATTAATTTGATTTGTTTATGTTCTTGTAATTAATTAAATCAAATCGTGTTTCGAATTGAATTAATTTCGAATTTCGAATTAAACAAGCAACGGCCGCTGCCCGAAGACGAACGGTCGCCGCCCCAGGGACAAGCATTGTCGCGCATGCATTGCGACCCAGCAGCGCCGCCGCTGCGCGCAACACCGTCTGGCACCACCGCGCGCCCCGCGGCCCAGCGTGACGCCCCCTCCACGTGTGCCGTCCGCGCGGCGCTACCCGTGCGCAGTATGCCGCCGTCTGTGCGGCGCTTCCCGAGCGCCGTCCGTCACCCCAGCCGAGTGCGCTGCCGGTTGCCCCTTCCCGCCTCTTTGTGCCTCCATGAGCGGCGTCGAGGCGGCGCAAGCCCTCCGCGCGTGGCGTCATTCTCCCCTGAATTTTGTGAAATCATAATCTAATTCGGATTTCTTTTTAGGATAACACAAAATTCTAATTAATTTATTTTAAAATTCTGAAAATATTTCGTTAAATTTCATTAATATATATATAAAATATTTAGCCTCATGAATATGCATGTTTATTAAGTCGTAAATTTTCCTTGAAATTATTTTCATATGATTATCGTTCATAATAAATTATTTTGCATGTATCTATGATTTGATTATCTTGCGTGTATTATTTTTCTCGCACATAGTTTATTTCTTATAGTCCGCTTATTATGCCCAAGTAGGCGGTGCCCGGTACTTGTCGGACTGTAATTTATACTTTGGGTAGACGGCGCCCAAGTTCTTGCTTCTATGTGCCCTAGAATAATCAAATAAATCCTTATTTCTCCATTGTCAATAAATTGGTCACAATTCTTACCGTGTCACTTTAAAATCGTAGTGAAAAAATGTATGATATTACCATGAAAGAATTTGATGAGCTTGCTCTCGATGGTAATAACTACCTGACATGGGCACTAGATGTCGAGATCCATCTAGCCTTAAATGAGTTGAGCGAAACAATTCTCGAAGGTTCAAAATCCACTAATACCCTGAAGGCAAAAGCGTTGATTTTTCTCATGAATCACCTGAGTGAGGAATTCATCATTCAGATCCTCATTCAGAGATCCCGGAATGTTGTGGAACTCCCTGTAGGACCGTTTCCAACAACAAAAATGATATACTCCTCCCTCCGGTACAATACGATTGGTTGAGACTCCATTTCCAAGACCTTAAGTCTATAACGGAGTACAACTCTGCTTTGCACCGTATTGTAGCCCAGTTGATGCAGAACAATCTGTCAACATTCCACGCTAGCAACCTTATACTCCAGCAGCAGTATAGGGACAATTATATGATTGGTTGCAAACGTGGAAGGGGGAGAGAGTGTAAGATGACCTGGGCTAAAGGCCGAGTTCGTAGTACATCCAGTGGTCATAGAACCTCGAATTTCGCTCTTCAAAAATCTGGCAATCAAGATAAGGTTAAGCAGTCCTGTTACAGATGCGAATGAAGAGGTCATTGGTCTCGCACGTGTCGCACTCCCAAGCACTTGGTTGAGGCTTATCAATAGCAGCAGAAGGGCGACAAGGGGAAGGCCCCTAGAGTCGAATCTCACCATGTCAGCCTGCCTGAAGCAGACTTTGACCAAGACAACGTCGATTCTCTGAGCATCGAGCTCAAGGACTTTGGAAATGATGAGTGATTTGCGTATTTGATTGTTTTAGTACTTTATTTTTATTAAAATAATTTTATGGATCCTTTCTTTCGGATACTTTATTTTATGGATGATATTATGTTTTAGCTTCGATGTGTTTACCTTAACGATGTCCATTAAATTTACTTGGATATTACTATACATGGCTAGTAAACATATCAGCTATTAGGCTTGGGTTATTTTCTCTGGCTTGATGGATTGAGATTGTGATTTATGTTTGGTAGATAGCGCCACCACTCACACAATCTTAAGAGATAGGAAGTATTTTTATAACTTGTTAAAACGTAGGGGGAGTATAACAACAATAGCAATGATAGTAGGTTGATAGTGGGCTCCAGAAGAGCTCCCATGGTCCTCCCCGTGGGTACCGAACTCATAATCGATAATGCTTTATTGTTTCAACAATCTAAGCGTACCCTACTCAGTTTTGGAGACATTAGGATAAACGGATATCACATTGAAACTGAAACTGAGAACAATAATGAATACCTTTTGATGACTATTACTCGAGGTAACCGTAAACAAGTTATAGAAAAACTTCCTTCCTTCTCCTCCGAACTGTACTATTCCTACATCCGGCTGTCTAATCCCCATCTAGCTATGAGTATGAAATTTTATGACCCAAACTTCTTTAAATTATGGCATCAGCGGTTAAGTCATCCAGGACAATCTATGATACGTAGGATTATATCTAATTCAATTAGTCATAATATTTCGAATAATAGAATCCTTCATGTTGATGAATTTACTTGTGATGCATGTTCTAAGGGTAAGTTAATAGTGCGCCCGTCGCGCACTAAGGTTGGACTAGGGTCTCCGGTTTTCCTTGAAGCGAATTCAATGAAACATTTGTAGACCGATTCACCCTTCATCAGGACCATTTCGTTATTTCATGGTCCTTATTGATGCCTCCACTAGGTGGACATATGCATGTTTGTTGTCCACCCACAATCAAGCCTTTGTGAAGCTCATTGCGAAAATTCCCGGATTATCCAATCAAGTCGATTTGCATGGATAATGCTGCTGAGTTCAGCTCAAATGCCTTTACAGATTACTGTATGGCCCTGGGAATTAAAGTGTAGCATTCGGTTCCCTACGTCCATACTGAAAATGGTCTCGCTGATGCGCTAATAAAACGTATCAAACTTATCGCGAGACCATTGTTTATGAACTCCAAACTACCCACTTCATGCTGGGGGCATGCAGTCCTACATGCATCGCACTTAATACAAATCCGTCCAACTGCATATAATGATCATTCCCCCCTACAGTTAGTGCCTGGGAAAGAACCTAGCATTTCACATCTGCGTATTTTCGGATGTGCGGTATATGTCCCGATAACATTACCAAAGCGGACCTCTATGGGCCCACAAAGGAAACTCGGTATTTACATCGGATTTGACTCTCCATCCATCGTGAAATACCTCGATCCATTGTCCGGGGATCAATTAACGGTCCAGTTCGCTGATTGCACGTTCGATGAAGATTACTTTCCGGCATTAGGGGAAGATCTGAATTCAAAATTGAATGAATGTCGGGAGCTTACGTGGAACGTAAGTAATCTTTAGTATCTAGATCCACGCACTAGTCAATCTGAACTAGAAGTTCAGAAGATCATTAACTTGCAAAATTTAGCAAATAATCTGCTAGACTCGTTCACTGACCATGGTGGTGTAACTAAATCGCATATACCTACAGTAAATGCTCCCCAAAGGGTTGAGGTCCCAAGCAAAACAAGTACTCATGCCCCCACGCGCCAGAAGCGCAAAGGACCCTCAAGAGATAGTAATACACCTAAACGAAAGGCTAGCAAATCTGGTCAGTCAAATGTAAAATCTTTAGAAGAGATTCGTCTAGATAACTCAAAGTCTCGAGAAGACGAGCGTCCTAGTGATAAAGTACGTGCACAAAATATTCAATGCACTAGGACCGTGGAACGACCAGACCAAATACAATGGGAAATGAGGAAGGTCTGGTTGACGTAAACGTCGAAGTCTCTATGAATTTCACAGATACGGGAGAAACATATAATAGAAATATTAATGTCGTCGACAACACATTTGCAGCGTCAATTGCTCTTTCCATTATAAATGATCTAGATCCAGAATCCAAAACAAGTGTTGAGTGTCAGAAGCACTCCGATTGGGTTAAATTGAAAGAGGCAATTGAAGCAGAGCTCGCATCGCTTAACAAAAGATAAGTATTTGGCTCTATCGTTCGTACACCCGCGCGCGCTATCCCAGTAGGATATAAATGGGTATTTGTATGAAAACGAAATGAGAACAATACTGTGGAGAGGTATAAAGTGAGGCTTGTAGCTCAAGGGTTTTCGCAGAGACCCGGGATTGATTTCGATCAAACCTATTCTCCCGTCATAGATTCAATAATGTTCCGCTACTTGATATCTTTGGCAGTTAAAATGAATCTCCAAATGAGATTAATGGACGTAGTAACCGCGTACTTATACGGATCACTTGATGCCGACATTTATAAGAAAATCCCCGATGGATTTGACATTCCTCAGATGAGGGATGGTGAAAACCGCAGTATGTACAGCATAAAACTGCAGAAGTTGTTGTATGGCCTGAAACAATCGGGCCTCATGTGGTACAACCGACTTAGTGAATTTCTTCAGAAGAAGGATTACACATTCGATAAAGCTTTCCCATGCGTATTCATGAAGAAATCGCAAAATGGTTTTTGCATCATATCCGTCTATATTGATGACCTGAACATAATCGGTACATGCAAAGAGATTGAAGAAGCTAGTTCAATCTTGAAAGCCGAATTCGAAATGAAAGCCTTGGGTAAAACCAAGTACTGCCTCGGCCTGCAGATCGAGCATCTCCCAGAAGGAATTCTTATACATCAGTCGACCTACGTAAAGAAGGTATTTGAGAGATTTCACATGGATAAATCTCATCCACTTAGCCCCCTATGGTTGTTCGATCCCTCGAAGTGGATAAGGACCCATTTAGACCAAAAGAAGATTCAGAAGAAATTTTGGGGCCAGAAGTTCCTTATCTTAGTGTTGTTGGAACATTGCTCTATCTCGCAAATTGCACTCGGCCGGATATTGCATTTGCTGTCAATTTGCTTGCGAGACATTGCGCTTCTCCTACAAGGAGACATTGGAATGGTGTTAAGCATGTTTTAAGGTACCTCCAAGGGTCTCAAGATCTTGGACTGTTTTACCGTAAGAACCAAGACAAAGTCTTAGTAGGTTATGTGGATGCTGGCTATTTGTCTGATCCCCACAACACCATATCCCAGACTGGTTACGTTTTTCTCTGTGGTGGTACTGCGATCTCATGGAGATCGGTTAAACAAATTATGGTAACTGTTGATGAACGTATTTAATCGGATGGATTAATGGCTGTTTAAATCTGTGTTACGTCACCAATCAATACGTGTGATTGATTACCACCGTAATTGGTAAATCGAGGTGTGAATTTATCGAATTAGTAAATTCGGTAGTCGAAATTGAACTGATTTCGTATGTGTGGGCGTTTTAGGTGTATTTGTGTGTGTTTTGGAATTGTTTATGCATTTTTAACTCTTTTGAACTTGTATTTCACAGCTGGAGAACAACTATTTATAGAGACTAGCAAGCATGAGGTGTCCAAGACTCTTGGTCTCCCTAGCCTGCATGCTTGACATGTGTCCCTTTGATCTTATCTAAGCTGAATCTTAGCTACAAAGTCTTCTTTGGTCTTATCTCGGACTCATTGTTGTTCGCCTAGGTCGGCTTGTTTGATCTTGTTGATTCTCCAACTGAAAGTTGTTCGCCTCTTGAGGTTGTACTTTGGAAGTTGTTCGCCTTATGGCTTTGTTCAGCTTGGCTTTGGGATCTTTGTCCTTTGTTCACTTGTACACACCTCCTTGGCTGTTTGTTGTATCATAGTTTGACCAAGTTGTTCGTCATTGATGACTTCACAGTTGGCTCATTCTTGGTCTCGGGTCTTAATACATGTTCGCCCATTAGTTGTTCGTCGGGGGAGTTGTTCGTCACTTTATACACCTATCAGATTGGTAGATGCACCCCAATGTTGACTATCTTTGTTTAAGCCCATAACTCTTGTTCGCTTCATGCTGGATGATGTTCGCCTATCAACAGTAACCACGTCTTCAAACCACTCAGAGATAATAGCTTTATTTGAAGCCGCACGAGAATGTGTTTAGTTAAGGTCCTTGGTAAAACACATTGGTTACTCGTGTGGTATCGCTAAAGGCGATACACCTCCCACCGTTATATTTGAAGACAACGCAGCTTGCATCGCACAAATGAGTAATGGGTACGTCAAGGAAAACCTGACGAAACATATTTCACCTAAGTTTTTCTACCCATACGAACTCCAGAAGAGTGACGTGATTACCATTCAAAAGGTGCAATCTAGTAGCAGATCTATTTACTAAGTCCTTACCTACGTCTACTTTTGAAAAGTACATTCGTGGTATTGGGATGCAAATACTCAAAGTGTTGTTGTCTTCAGGGGGGGCGGTAACCCCGAAATGAATCTAGAAGATTTGATCTAGAAGATCGATTACATTCCTCCCTAACTTATTATTTGGCCGATGCCTAACACGTGGAGTTTTTGTGACAAGTCATTTATGTTATGTCGTAATGTCCAAGGGGGAGTGTTGTAAATCTAGAAGATTTATTATTCCAAATCTAGAAGATTTGATGTGGACATTACTAATAGACCAATAACCCAATGAGCTTCATATCTTAGACTAGGGTTTTATTCTTATAAATAGACTATTGTACTCATAATTGTAATTACTCATACACAAGAACATTAGTGAAACTCCTGGCTTGGCTCGCCCCCAAATGTAGTCGTTCCCGACGAACTGGGTGAACAAATCTCGTCTTTTATTTTACGCACTTATTTACAACAATAATTACCTCTATACATTTTTTTTTTTTGAAAAAATATTGATTTCATTGGTTTAAAAGAACCTATAGGCTACTTTATATACACTGAAAAATGTTTCAAATGCTAAAATGACATTTAATAAGTAAAAGATGTAAAATGCTAAAGTGACATTTATTTTAAAATTGAGAGAGTAATTTTAAGGTATAAGTTATTCGAACATAAATTATTATTATTATAGTTAACTATTATCTGTGTCCCCACTTAATTAAAGACTAAGGGATATAAACTATTTAAACAAGAGATGAAGAGGGGGTGGAGTATAATGTGAACGATGTTCTTGAAGGATATTAATAAATTACGTTGTTGTTAGCCTAAATACTAGGGCTGGATTTATATGAGTATGTGGGGAATCTAGGCTAAAACATCAATGAAATGAGTAATAAATGAATCATCATTAAATGATTGAAGGTTCATCATGGGTGATTGATGAAGATGAAATAAAATAAGTAAAAAAATGGGCCAAGAATTGCCAGGAATTTTATTCCCTGGACTTGAATGAGTGTGTTGTGTATTGAATTGACCAATCGTTCTTTTTCTTGTACAAAGAGGGAACCTATTTATAGGTTTTATATATGGGGGGTATTTTGGTCTTTTCCGACCTCTCAGGGAATCGCTGCATTAAATGTCTGCAATCCCTGAATGCGCGCGGGTGCCCGTCCGTCCTTGTTTTCAGATGTCCGACCACTCCGGTGTCGCCACGTGTCCCCAAAGGACGATTCTCTGAACAATTTCCCAACTTGTGTGGAATATTCTCTTTGTCTTCAGGTACGAAGGCAACTATTTATTCTTTTTGGATTGATCCTGACTGATTCTGTCACGTGCTCGTATGACTCGTTAATGGTTGGTCGAGGTCGGAGGCCTGGGAGAGGTCGGCCGACGAGCTCGCTCTTGGGTCGGCAAGATCGGCAATGCACAATCTTCGTTTGGGTTGTCCTCGCTGATATTGCGTGGTCGGACTTCGCCCCTATGTGGTCGGTGCCGACCTCTTGGTCATTTCTGAATGGTCGGCAGGGCCTGGGTGAGTAGGAGGTTGGTGGTGGCACTGGGTGTGGGCCTTTGCCGGCCTTGTTTGTTTGTCAGAGGTCGGTCTCCGACCTCTGTGATCTTTCTTTTTGGCACCCTTGGTTCTGTAATTATTATGGTCACAGTATACGTTAAAAGTAACAGTGAATTTATATTTATATAAACACAACAATCTACTTAAAATGGTAATCATCATTTTCCTTGCCCATTTTAGTTTACTACTTCTGGAAAGTATATATTCCATTATACATTTATACTCCATCCATCCACAAAAAGAATGTTCACTTATTTGCACGTGATTTAATACAATATAGAGTGTTTTATGAGATTTAAACCACATGCAGGAAATGTTGCATACTTTTAAGGAACCTAGGAAGTATATACACTATCATTGTTATGCATATCAACTATCACTAATTTAAAATATACTTCAACTTTTAAACAATAATAGTATATATATATAATAGTGATAATGTGTATACATTACAATGATATCTGAAAAAAAAAACCAAGTTCTCATGAATTTGGATTGAATTCACATAATTTTTTTTTTATTTTTTTTTAAAGGTTTCACACAAATTTTTGTGATGATTAAAAGTGACGTAAATAATAACAAAATTCCAAAAGCAAAGCATGAAATTAATCAAATATATAAGCATGCTATATTACTAGGTGTGGACAAATTCGATTCAAACAAATTCGAAATTTCTTCATACATTCGACTACCCTCATAGAGTAAAATCTGTCCTAATGTAAAACCTCATTCTAACTTAATTTGCTCTATCAAACCATTAAACCACAATTTTCTTACTGAAAATGAGAGAGCTAAACAATGATGGGAGTGTAATAGTTACATTGCCAATCACTCACTTGGTAGCTCAGCACTCATTTCATTAGCTTGGCCTCGTTTTTCTCGTTTAGACGACCCCCACGCCATATATACGCGCATTCGATATCAAGAAAATCGATTTGATGACAATACCTCCCTCTCTGCAAATTTAACGAACCGGATAACAATTTGTCAATCACTAGAACCAAAGCCTCGATCTTTATCCGATTGCCTCCCTTGCAAGTCTCTCAGTATAGCAATTCCAGCAGCTGCATTATCACCGATATTAGGTGCCCGTTTTTCTCCTGGAGACGGCCTACCCGTTGAATTGGGCGTATATGTTGTCGACCAAGATCCTCCGTTCGATCCAGCCAAGGCCATTATAACATCTGCCTGATGTCCATAACAAGAAGCTGATATGAATGAGACTAAGCACAACTAGATACAAAGACAAAAAAAAAAAAAGTCTAAATTTAAATAATCGGATTATACTCCCATTTATTTCCCATTTTAACAGATATTTGTGCCCAACATTTTATTACTCTAATGTTGTGTTTGGAGGATTTTTTTTTTTGGTATTGGGATGATGACTCGAACCACTTCTGTCAATTTGGATGTAAGATTTAGCGGGGAAAAAAGAAAGGCATGTAAAAGGCAGCAATAGCTAATTCAAATTGTATAGTCATTCTTGGAAGAAATAAGCGGTTGCTTTCTAAATGCAACGACATATCATGTCAAATAAGTGTTCAATTTTGAATCTTATAATTATATCGAGTCGTCGACAAAAAATTCCACAGTTCTCACAAATTCTAGTGGAACAAAATATTTGTTTCAACATATTCCTCAATTGAAATTCACGAGTAGTAATATAAGCTACACAATTGCCCAATCGGGAAACATTTCAAGACAAAAAGCTCACTATCTCAGTTACACAAAAAGAGTTGTTTAGCAAGTTGTTCGTCATCTCAGTTATGCTACACAAGATACCATCTCAGAGAGAGACTTGATATTGTGGTGACATTAAATCTGGACCCCGCTAATTAACAAGTCCATTGCTTAGAATTGACAAATATCCTTCTTAATAATGCCTCCCATTATCATATAATAAATACAGTCCCTAAGTCAACATCTCAATGTCTAGTCAATAACACCACAAAGTCGATCGGTCTAATCTTAAATCCAATTCAATGCATTGAATTTTCACAATTTTGATATAAAATGGTTATTTCCATTTGGTTAAAAATAAATCAAATTCTAAGTCAAAGCAATCAAATAAAAGACGGATCCTTCCAGATCGGAAATAGAACATTTTAGTGAATTTTGAACTTGATTAGTTATATAAACCAGTAAAATACTCCGTAAAAGTGCAGAAAGAGACCTTATTGGGATGAACATTGTCGAACACGTGCGCTTGGCCACCATAAAATATAGTCATCTGACGACCGGTAGATTCTGTTCCACGCTGGCTGTCATAAGATCAACGAAAATAAAGCTCATCAAGCCTGTCTTAACCTTAACCAGGCTAACTAATCGGGCACTAAATAGATCACAACCTGGGTGTAGTAGAAGTCTCTGGCTCAGAAATCCCGACTCCCGACTTCTGTTTACCACTTCGTATGAGCACACCCGCTGGCTGCCTCCCGGGCATACCGCCAGCTGCGTTTATCGAGCTCAAAACTCCGGACCCTTTAATTCCGGTACGAGATCCTTCATCAGCTGCTGTCTGCGACATTAATGTGGGACCCACGTTCGAATCTTTGAACCTGTTTGGCTGCGCCTGGTAACCGAAAGGCATGACCTGACCGCTGCGTGGAGGATATTGCAGAGCTGGCCCGGGATTTAGGCCCGTGGGTCTATCCCATTTGGAAGGATTGGTATCAGCTCTACCACCAGCTGAAGATTGTGATACGAAAGAGGCCGATATTGGCCTCATTTGATGCATACCAAACAATGCCTCGTCATCATGGGGGCGTCTAGGCCGCTCCCCCCCTGAATATCGCAGCAGCTGATCATATAGAACAAAACTCCCAATATTAGAGTATACTGTGAACAACACCATAAAAACTCTTATTAATATCCTGATACTATATTTAAGAGGTCTATACTCGTAATTCTTTGAATGAAAAGGCGCGCACCTTAGTCAAAAGCGGGCTGTCTTGCGAATCTACAAGCCCTTGTGGAAATTTATCTCTTGACGACAACATAAAAGAATCGGAGTTGCTTCGTTTATACCCCGTGAACTTATTACTACTTTCGGGCCCTGAGATATCGCCTCTCGATCCATAAAACGGTATCCCTTCCAAATGGGTACCGACGTGCCTTTCTAACATAATTGATGACAACACTATCAAACCACAATTTTATATAACTAGTATCTACAATTGTAAAATTTAGAGAAGGATAAACAATTACAAAAGCTATTTATGTTACTTTGTTATTCATCATTTTCCCTCAAAAGCTGAATTTGATGGTCAAGAAAAGTGTAAACAACTTCATTCTCATTCATTTGGAGTTGGTTTTTCAAGTTGATGCACTACTAATCTTCTCACCTAAACCTTAAAAATATGCACCAAATACTGATTATCAACGCCAAATGCATATATACATATATAAATAATATATGTATAACAGCTTAACACAAACCACTCCATTGCCAAAATAACCAAATTCACTCTAAAAAAGCCACACAACTTAATGAGATTTAACCAAATACCAGCAATAAAAAGGTAACAAAACCAAATACAACGCCGTAATGAAAATCTAACCGTACCCATCTTAAAAAGAAGTCTTAATCAAAGAATATGTATATTGCTACAGAATTGAAACAAGAAAAGAAGGGGAAAACCAAAGGTACTTATTTCAAATCAAATTCCTGCAAGAATGAAACAAAAGTAAACAATGGGGGACTATTATAAGCTTCTCACCAGACCCCAGATCAGAAGTGGAGGAGGGCGACACTTCAGATGGCGGCCTGCCACCGCCAACGGCCGCCGGAGCAGATTCCTGGCCCTTATTACCAAGAAAATCATGAAAAGTGGTGGACTTCACATCGGAATCGCCAATTGCTTTGTTACTTTTACTGTTGGTGTGAGCATGAGCCATGTACAGCCACAGTGGAGTAGTTAAAAATGTTCAAGACTGCATTTTTAAGGCTTCACCACGCCATAATTGTTAAAGATTGAGATGTGGGAATCTTTTAGTTGGATAAAAACAACAATTTGGAGAAAAATCAAGGGATTTTTGGTCCGGGAGAGAAGGGGTTTCGAGAGAGAGAGAGGGGGGGTTTCATGAAAGAGGAGAGAGAATTGCAGGAATTTTGTAAGGTGGGAATGAGAGGGGTACTAAAAGGAAGGTTTTTTTCTGGCAGATTTCACAGATACAGATGTGCTTTCTCTTTCTTGTTTTTAATAATAGTAGTGGTAGTATCTTTTTCATCTCTCTCTGTAAATTTGTGTGAGCAAAAATGTTTGTGGATTTCTCTCTCTTGTGTTCAAATAATTAATGGAGGGTGGGTCTGGTTTCTGTTCTTGCAGATAGCACACACTACAACGTAAGGCTTGGCCAGGTGTGTGTGTGTGTGTAAATGATGGCAACAATTAAAAAGGAAAAGATAAAAACAATAAGCAAGAAAATTTAATTGTTTAGTTCAAATGATTATAAAGTTAAGAGTTTAAGTAAGTTACAATTATTCAAATGATTATAAAGTTAGTGTTTAAGTTGGTTTGTAATGTTAAAGTTAGTGTTTGGGGTGTTGTGACTAGAAACAATTAAAAGGAAAACAAAAGGTTTGGATGTTTGTAAATTACATGTTCAATTTTATTAGTCTTATCTTTTATTTTGGTCTACTCAATAAAATTAATTTTGGTTCTTAAAAAAAATGTATTTTACACTTTCAATTTATAACTTACTTTACTTTTTATATATAATTTACTCACTTTTTTAAAGACACGTTCTAAAACAAATAGGTCAAGTAAAATTAAACGGAGTAAATATACTACTCCCTCAATTCCCCGAGTATATTTTATTCTTGAAATGGACACAAATTTTAAAAAAAATGAAATAAAGTAGATAAGTATAATTAAAATAAATTTTTCAGTATAAATATGGACAACTGTTGAATGAGTACACCGTGCACTTGGTGCATATGAGAATTTGCATTTGAGGAATTGATATGAACAACTATATGAATATGTTAGAAAATTTATTTTTAGCCCAAACACTAGACATATTATGTGTCATTTTCATGTCAATTTTATCGCGTCTTACCTAAAATTACCACCCCTGATATCACATCAATTTTGGAACGTCATGTTATCTTTTCCATTTAAACAAGTTGCCGTAGCTACTCCAACAACTTATACTCGTGGAAATTGTGTAATACTAAAAGAAGAAAATGTTTTGAATACATAAATACAAACAGATAAAATTTCAACTACCCATTAATTATTGTCACCATTTAAACTGACATCGAATTGGCATAGGAAAACAGAAAATACAGAGGAAAAAAAAAACGAAAATTAGTGGAAATATGAAAATGTGGGTTAAATTGATAAAATAAAAGATATGGGGGTTTTTCTGAAAGTGCAATAATGCGATAGACCCTGAATCTTTTATGCATGATTGTGTTGGGGGAAATCACGTGAATTATAATTAGTTGCTTTCTAGTCAAGAATTGAGTTTCAATTATGAAATTCTTTTTTTGGAAATAAAAAGATTCAACTGAAATATCATTAACGTTGTGAAAAGTCTCATCTATCATCATTAATTTTTCATGAGATAATTGTAACAAAATGACCTAGTGGCTAAGGCTATTATGGATCATATCATAACATAAAAGTAACATTTTTAAAAAAATTGTCAATTTATGTTGATGCGCATCTTGAATATTTTATGGAGATTATATTAATGAAATTGAAAATGTTAACAAGATGATAAAAGTCCAAAAGAATATATATTTATGCCTGGTGTTCAAGCTTAATTCAATTATTTAAAAAAAAAAATCCAAACTTATTGGGTTTAATTTTTTTTAAAAATAAAAGAAAAAAGTTGTCTTTTTTATTTAGAAGTGAGTGAAATTGACTCATGTCACTCATCTCAGCAAGAAGGGAATATATTATTTAATACTCCATAAAATAATAAAAGAAAGTAAGAGAGAGAAGGACGTGTGGGAATTGGTGCGTAGTGGTGATGAGTGGGAAGGAATATTGGAGCACTGACTTGCTTGGTTTTTTTTTTTTTTTTAAATAAATTAAACTAATATTTTGCAAATTACACAGATACACATTTAAATGTGAAAACATATTTAATTAAGTATGTTAAAAACGGTGAAAAATGATCCACGTTATTTTATTATTTTTTGAAAAATTATCTTATTTTTAAAAATATAAATAAAATTTATTTGTTGTTGAACCTTGCAAATAATATTTTTATAACAATTTTATTTCATATTTTATTTGATTATAACATTTTATTTTAACACAAAATATCTACTCTTCTTAAAATCTATAAAAGAAAAAAACTTATAAAACCATTTTTTAAGGACGGAGAGTGTATTTCTTTTAGACAAATACTATTTCCGTCCCCAAAATTTGATCATATTATTTTTTGCACGATTATTAAGAAAATTAATATAATATATAAAAAGTAAAAGTATTATGTCACATTAAATACAAAATAAATTATTTTAAAAATATTATATGTATATTTTAAAATGTATTTTTTACTTTAGACAAAATGACTATTTTCTAGGGACGACCCAATAAAACAAACAACCAAGATCATTTTTTTCATGGAGGGACGAATAATTTCAACTCCCTCCGTCCCAAACTTAAGTTTTCATTTACTGTTTGCACGAGTTTTAAGAAAATAGTTGTTTATAGTATTTAAAGTGATAAAGTAGATGTTTTTTGTTATAAAAGTATTGTTACTTTTTTGCCAAAAGTAGATGTAACAAAAGAGTATGGGACGGACCTTTTTGACAATGTAGCAAACGAGTTTGGGACAGAGGAGTACTAAAATAACAGATTCTCATTTTCAAATATTTCCCCCGTCCCAATTTTGTTTACCCAAAAGCCCCAAAAAGGAAGATTTTTTTTTGTTTCTAAAATGGCAAAAAGCAACACCACTATTTCAAACACAACCTTCAAAAAGCTACTTTATACTAAAAAATATTAATAAACAATTCATAAAAAGCTACTTTATATTCAAAAGTATTAATAAACAAATATTTTCTAAAAAATCGTGTCATTTAAAAATGGGTAATCTAAATTGGGACGAAGGTAATAATATAATAAGAGAAGATACATATTATAAAAATAAAATAAAATAACAAAACCCAAGATTCTCTCGCCCTATATATAGAGCATGTGAGAGAGAGAGAGAGAATGTGTGTGTGAAAAAGCGTGAAAAGGTGTGTGCGTTGAGTACATATGTTGACTGCAACAACTCTCTGTCTCTCTCTTCTTCCCAACTCACTTTCAATCAACCTCTCCTTTTCCTACATTGCCCTTCCTCCTCTTTTTTTTATTTTATTTTTTTCAAAGATTCGCCCTACTTCTACGCTGCTTTTTTTACTTTTACATTTTCTTCCCAGTATTAAATTAATATTACTCCACAAATTGTTTTAAGAAAAATAATGCTAATCTTTTTATATTAGAGAAGGTTAAGTTATTATTATTGGTTCATAAAATACATATTCGGTCTCATTTAAATTGCGTTTATAAAATACATATTCAATCAATGAAGAAGAAATTTGCATTCATATTCGATCTCAATGAAATACATACCTCCAATAAAACATGTATAAATTGCAAACCACAATTATATCTATCTAATGAAACACACATATAATTAATGAGCTACAATATGTATATAGAATATGATTTTTACCCCTATGAATATGATTTTCAACATATTAAAACCCAATGATTTCAAGTCTATAAACTCTATATGGATTAAGATGCTATTTAATATTGGTGTCTTGGGAGTTGGGGGTATAAATCTTTGTGTGTCAAAATTTTGTTTAAAATCAATTTTAACATGAAAATAATTTACATTCTGTAGGTATTTTTTTTAATAATATTAACTGGTTTATTAAAAGACATTAATTTTATTGTATTAATTATTTCAATAAAAGATATTTTAATTATTTTACACAACAAAATATTAGTTATAAAGTGAGTGTTTGGTTTAAGTGATTGGCATATGTAAATAGTTCATTATAAGTTTATCGTGAAACTATATTAAAATATCGAATATTTAATCAGAAGTATCATTAATTTAGGTCGGTAGTATTATATTGAAATTGTTGTAAAGTTTCTTGAACCCATATTAATGATACTGCTAGTAAAATTATCGATACTCGTAATTAAATATTCGATATTTTAAAACAATTTCATGAACCATTTTCATATAAAACTTACTCCAATTGATTTACAAAAAGCCAACTCTCTCTATTTAAACTGGTTTGATTAAATTGGTTTACACAAGGCCATCTCTATACTTATAATTGCTTTGAGCTACTTGATTGAAGGCAATAGTCAAAAGACAATTGACATTCGTTCTATGATTCCCAGATTAACAATTACAAAAATCGCTAGTCCTGTCATTGTTTATCACTAAAGTCGCACGAGTTATCATTTTCAATTTCACTAGTTTCCATCTTTGCCTTTATTGTGCCATAATGGCTTTGTTCTTATCATTGATTGATTGATTTTATTTCAAAGATCAGTTCACACATCTATGTCTAAATAATACATCAAATTACTTTATACTCGACATGAATTTATTTATAATATAAAAATTAAATGGAACAAAACAAATAATTCACTTGGTATGCTACCAAACTCAAAACGCAACTTTGAAATATAAGAGGATGATACAATAGAATAATATAGAATAGAATTTGAATTCCAATCCAAATGACATTATTCAATTATGAATCATGAAAATAAGTATAATATGGGACCCGAGCAATAATTAAGTCATCACATCTCCATAATGAAATAATAAAATCCTTAGTTCATCCAAAAAAAGTCATACTAACTGATTCATGTGGTCCAATCTAAATCTCTCCCATTTGATTATACTTCAAACTACAATTATTTATCATCATATCAAAATGATAAATTTACAATTATGTCTGCCAAGAAATACCTGAAGAAGTTAACAGCACATCATCATCATTCATCACATCCCTGAGCTGCAATCTTTGCTTAGGTACATTCTTGTTTTTCATATGCTTCCAATGATCCAATTCTGCTTAGCTTCAGAAATCCTTGAAATTTAGTAAAGCATTAGAAGAAGCTACTTAGAATCAGATTGCGGAAGTAAAAAGAGTATGTATAGACTGAAATTGGTTCATATATAGATTATCGAAGGGCATTGTTTGTTTTCACTAAAGAGTAACAAGTGTTTTCACTGAAGGGTATTAGTTGTTTTCACTTAAAAGTCTTAGTTTGATTTCGCTCAACAGCTAAGACTCTTCAGTGTAAACTAGTAATGCTCTTCAATGGAAACAACTAACACTGTTTAGAGAAATCAACTAATACCCTTCGATAATTCATGTATGAACCATTTTCACTCTATACTTTGTCAAGTAAGAAAGATAGTTTCGGAGCCAGTAATTTGTGATAATAGTCACCTATATATTTCCCAGGTTTCCCACCATCAAATCCAACATTCGGAAACCTTTTTTTCTGAAAGGTCGTTCGAGCTTTTCTTGGGATACAGAGTGGGTTACTTCAGCATTGAATCGAGCCGTTTTCTCTAACCCAAATTCATGTTCTTGAACTGATGGCTAACCCTACCTTTTTAAGACATAGGTATTAACATTACTATGTTGGCCATTACAATGTAATTTATAACACCAAACAAAAGCTAACACAATTAATCTCTAGGCTATCATAAAAAGAAGTGCTTTTTACCTCAAGTTGGATTTCCTCTGAATGCGTTCGATTAACTTGTGTGCACTATCTAAAACATTCTCCGATTGATGTCTGTTCTTGACAAGCTCCTTCGGGTCTTTACACGTCTTCAAGATCTCAGACATTGACTCAGCTCTCTTCAGTATAGACGTTTTTCTTTCGTACGAAACTCTCGACCCCCTGTACGTATTAGGCAGCTTCGTCGAATGAGGAACTGACTGCATCAGATCATGAAGTTTCTCTGCCGTTCGATTCAACCCCCGCCTCTCTAACTCCTCAGTAATTCTCCTATACGTCAGATGCTGAGGAACAATGCCTCTACGAAACATGTCCTCGAACTCAAAAACGGCATCATCGTATCGATGCATTTTCCACAGTAAATGGATCAGCATAGTACTACCAGCCAAGTCCAAATCAATTCCCCTATCTCTCATCTCCTTTATAATCTGAATCGTCAAATCTAGCCTACCCTCCTTACACAACGCTTTCACCAGCATATGATAAGTAAGCCTATCTAGTTCGTACCCACACCTAACCATACGATTATATAGATTCAACGCCACTTCGGTCTTCCCCGCCTTCAAAAAATACTTGAAGAAATAATTATAAGTTCTAGAAATTGGAAAACACTTATCATCTATCATCATCTTAAGGATCTTGCTAGCCCCTGCTATATCCCCCGCCTTGCAGAAGCCCTTCACCAGCGAATTATACGTATAGATAGTGGGCCCCAGTTCCAAAATCGAGAACCTCTCCAGCATCCCTAATGCCTCCTTAAACCTCCCAGCTTCGCCTAACGCATCTATTATCGCATTATACACGATGGCATTGGGTTTAACTCCTTCCATCTTCATTTCATTAAGCAGCTCCATTGCCATGTCGGGACGACGCACTCTGCACAACCCTTCGACAAGGGTCCCGTATGTGACAACATTCGGTTGAACATTGTCGTTCTTCATCTGATTACGTACTCGCTCGGCATTTTTGAGTTTCCCAATTCGGAGCCATCCATTCATTAGTATATTATACATCCTAACAGATGGTAACCAGCTTGGATCTTTTGCCCTCTGCTTATCACAATACTTAGAGGCTATCCTAACATGGCCTTCTTTGCATAAAGTGTCTAAAAGGGATTCAAGCAAACTATTTTCTGGGTATGAATCTTGGAAGAATTTCAAACTATTAGCATATTCAAATGTTCGAATGGCTGCTAATGGTAAACCTAAAAAAACAGAACCAAAAGTGCATACAAAAATGTTGGTCCCAATTCCACATTATAATTCAAAAATCATAATAAATCAAACATAAATATGTTTCGAAATATTACCTGCGCGTGAATATCTCCTAATTAAGATAACAAAAGTATCGAAATTAGGTTTTTCGCTAGGGTTTCCTTCAATCTGGTCAAGTATTAGGCACCAAGCAGAGTCAAATTCCCGGGCCTTTCCAAGAGAATTAACCACGGCATTGAAAATTGGCACGGAGAATTGGTAATCGGGCCTCTTCTGAGCCCATTTGTAGAGCGTGAACAAGGGTTTCGCACTTGAATCGAAATGTTTAAAAACTTCTAGTAGAAGGTCGGAAGTTGGATTAACTTCCGTTGCGGTTAGGGCTTCTTCGAGGTCCGGGCCTGGATGAAGGGCGGGGTTGAGGAGGACATCGGAAATGCGGGAGAAATCAGTGGCGGCGGCGTTAGGGTTTGGAGGTGGTGGCTGTGGCGGGCTTCGGTTTGGAAGTGGAGGAAAGGGGATTGTGAAGAGTGATTGGGTGGATAGGTATTTGAGGCGGCGGTTTAGAGGAAGAATATAACGGCAGAAGTTCATTTTCCGATCAAGTGATCGGGGTTATAGCTACAGCAATAGATTCACTGGCAAAAAGACACGCGGGTTTTTCACCATTCTTGAGCTTGAGTACAGTGCCGCGTACCATATCGAGTATTTAGGATTGAAAAATGTATACCGATACCAAATTGAATATTTCGTTATACCGAGATTTCAGTATACCAAAAAAGCATACTGCATATTGTTGTAGCAAAAGGCGAAGTCTTCGCCCCCAAAGCTCCCACCTCCTGGCCCGATAGCTATGGTGGAGGTGGTAAATCATAATGACTACTGAATATTTGATATGTCATACCTTATCAATGTTTCAAGACAAAGTATAGAGTGAAACTGGTTTATACATGAATCACTGAAGAGTATTAGTTGTTTTCATTGAAGAGTATTAGTTATATTTACTAAAAAGTATTACTGATTTACACTAAAGAGTCTTAGTTGTTCGGTGAAAATGAACTAAAACTCTTCAGTGTAAACCAGTAATACTCTTCAGTAAAAATAACTAATATTCTTCAGTGAAAACAACTAATACCCTTCAATGATTCATATATAAACCAATTTCACTCTATACATACTCATGTTTCAATATATATTGTTCATATTGAAATATCAATCATATCAATAAACCGGTCATATCGATCCATCCAAAAATATTTTAATTATTTAACTGAGTATTTAATATGGCAATAAATTAAATTTTAATAATAAATTATTGGCACGGTAATACCAAATTATCGAAATACTGAAATATTTTTGGTAATTCGGTATATACCGACTTATACCGAAAATATTTCGGTATGATACCGAATACCGAAAATATTTCGGTGTGATACCGAATACCGAAATTTTCAAAATACTAATACAGATATCGTACCAAAATTATCGATAAAATTATGTATGATAAGTACAGTATACTGATTTTTTCGATATTTGCTCCACCCCTAAAAATAAAAATTGTAATGATAATAATTAACGTAAATGGTAATGAGAAACTTGTTATATTTATGTTGTTTGTTGGGTAATAAAGAAAGAATATTAATGTTTGGTTTGACTAAATTTTTTAGAAGTTGGTTGTATTTATTTTTTAAAATAAATTTTATATATAAGGAAAGACTAATTTGAATTTTTATTCTAAACAAAAAAATTAAATTTTATTTTTAAATAATTTATAAAAAAAACTAAAAAAATATGATGTTTCACAATATTTTGGAGTCATTCCTCCCAACTTTGTGAGGAATCATTTCCCATTTTTCGGAAGTGAATCCATATTTTAAAGAATTCCTTCATACCAAATATTCATTACTCATTTATCCCCCAAAATATTTCAACCAAACACATTCTAAAATTGTCATTGACGTGACCTAGCATGCACAAATTCTTTTAAAGGTATCATAATGCACTATCGATTTTGCATCTACTCCCTAAACAATAGTGCGATTTTTAAATTCACAAATCTAAAGGGGTACTTGGTTGAGAAAATGAATAGTAATTAAAGTTAGGAATAATTACAAGTGAGTTCTATCTTACACCCAAAATTAAGATTTGGTTGCACCTTTTTTAAAATTTCCTTTTGGTGCAAAAGGTGGACCCCACAAGATAAAAAAAATCTACAATCCCACTCCACCCAAAAAAGTCGGTCCCCACCCCCTCCCCCTCCCCCCACCCCCACTCACAATATCACTTTCTCCCTCTCACTCAGCTCATTCACGCACACTCCCCTCTCTCTCTAATTTTTTCTCCAGCTTTCCCTCTTTAAATTTCTCAGCGCGCCAACAATTTTCCTTCCCACCCAAGCTCCGACGGCTTCCACCCCTTATATCTCTTTCTTTCTCTCTCCTTTCTCTAAAATTCACTCTGCCCTCTCTCTAGAATTCCCTACGCCTCCACCCAAGCTCCGACGGAGAGATGAGCGGCGTCGTCCACCTCCAACCTCCGAGAGCCGCCGATGCTGCCAGTCTGCCACCCACTCTCCCAAATGAGCGATGCCACCGTGCCTCCATCCAACAATGTCGGCCACGCATCTCTCCACATCAAAAAAGAGAAAAGGCATCGATCCAATGATTCACGGAGGAGGTGGTGCTGGCGGTGGCGGCGTCGATCTACCGGGGCCGGAGGCTGCGGTGTTGGAAGATCCTAGATTTATCATGGAAGATCCCAGATCTCTGATGCGCGGTGGAGGTTGGGGCTGGGCTGTGGTGGCTTTGCAGGTGGTGGCAGCCTCGATCTGCTCGCCTGAGCCTCCGTCCTGCACCGCCGATCTCTAGCCCACTTTCAATCTATAATTTTTTTTTACACAGATCCACAGGTATGATAAGAAACACCCATTTTGTGTCTTGATTTGAAATGGAAAGTGTTAGATACATCTATTTGTGCAGGATGTGTGTGCCGGCTGTGTGTTTGAAGATGAAGATTTGAACTTGAATAGTTGAAGATGTAGGATGTGTACAATTATTTTTATTCTTTGCACGAAGATTTGAAGATATAAGGATGTGTGATTTTTTTTTTTGCACGATGATTTGAAGATGTAAGAATGTGTGCATTCTTTTTTATATTTTGCACGAATATTTGAGATGAAGATTTGAATATGAAGATGAATATTTGAAGATGTAGAATGTGTGTGTTGGTAGGCGAGCAGCTAAGCAAAGGATCAATAAAGGATAATTAAGACATTAAGCTTAATGGCGAACGGCTGAGCAAATGACTCACAACTGAGTAAAACGACCAGCTAGTCAAGATGCTAAGACGACCAGCTGGTCGAGATGCTAAGACGAACAGCTGATCGGGATGCTAAGACGAACAGCTGATCGGGGTGCGAAGATGACCAGCTGGTCGGGGTGCGAAGACGACCAGCTGGTCGGGGTGCGAAGACGACCAGCTGGTCGGGGTGCGAAGATGACCAGCTGGCCGGGATGCAAAGACGACCAGCTGGTCGAGATGCGAAGACGACCAGATGGGCAAGAGCCAAGGCGAGCAGCTGGGCGAGGAGCTAAGGCTAGCAGCTGGGCAAGAGCCAAGGCGAGCAGCTGGGCGATGAGCCAAGGCTAGCAGCTGGGCAAGAGTCCAAGACGAGCAGCTGGCCAAAAGGCTAAGACGAGCAGCTGGTCAAGATGATAGCCATCCAGACGAGCAACTGTGCAAAGGTCACAAATGTGGAGCGAACAACCGAGAGAGTAAAGGTTCGAATACCCAACGAAGACATACAGGCGAACAACAGGTCACCACAGAAAGCAGCTGAGTAACTTCAATGGTCAAGTACAACATTGGGAACTCCAACAGTCAATAGCTTAGATGTAGTCCAAGTGTCCTAACACTTGACACCCATCCAATGGGCAATAGCTTAGATGTAGTACAAGTGTCCTAACACTTGACAAATATCCAATGGTAGAATGGCTAGGATGGTGACACATGGCCTATTTGTATGCCTATAAATACTCCCTCATTTGCATGAAAAAAGGGGGTTCCATAATTCAAAAAATAGTCCAAGTTCTTGCAAATTCATTTCTTGAACATTACTTAGCTAAATTTCATGATCATTTGATCTTGTTTGATGATCTTAACTAGAGAAAACAACCACTAATCACCATCGATTAGAAAAGGTCATCAACAATTGGCACTAGAAGGAGGGTTCGAACCTCCGTTTCGTAAAAATTCAAAGAAAGTTTGAAGATCTTCACCGGAATCTGCAAAATTTGGCCAGAATTCGGGAAGAAGCCACCGGAAATTGAGTGTGCGCACGGAGCAAAGTTATCCATATATACATCACTTTAAGAGTTTGAATGCATGTGTATATGAACTAGGGTTTTCAAACCACCATATTCATACATACAAGGCTAGTAACTCTTAAGAAAGGTGTTTGTTGGAATCAAGATCACCTCAATCCTTTGCTTATAACTCATATTTTAGCAATCAAGATGATAAGATCGCAAGAAGATCGTCCATCAAGTGCATCTCCGAGTCATAAGTCAAGGACTAGGGTTTCATCCACCGAAGGACATGCAAGGATGGTTAGAACGACCTCTAGGAGGAACGTCCAAGTTACTATTGACATGATTCCCCCGGAAGTGGAAGCCCTCACCCGAAATCCCGAGGAGCTAGCAAAAACAATAGCCGTACTCCAATCACTGCAAAAACAACAAGAGCAGGTTGGGCCATCGCATGCCCCGGGAGCGACCAACCGAGCAGCCGAGCAGCAGAACCGAACAGGCAAGCAGCGGAGCAAAATACGGGAAGATGTGCGTCATGATGAGGCTGACTGTGCCGAAGTTCGTAGAAATAACGGGAAAGCTCCCATAAACGAGCGTTAGGGAGTCGAGGAGAATCATCACCGAGTCGAGCAGGTGAGTCAAGCAAAAGTACCTCCCGAACAAGTGCTTTGGAAAGGCTAGGAACGAGGAACATAACTAGGAGGGAACCATCCAGGAGGAACGAGGAACAACCACGCCCAGCTGTTCGCCCATCAGTACATGACCGGATCAGGAAATCAGCTTTCGGCCGATTGGGGCCGAACGGGGCTAGCAACGTTGCTAGGAGAACAACTCAGGAGAAATGTTCCGTTGGTGAGGGACTGCGTCATGAAGAGGTTATCGAACCCAATCACGATGAACAGCCTTCCAACGGGAGGACTCCCCCTGGTGAATTACAAGAGATGAGAAAAGCAATCGAAGAATTACAAAAGCAGATAGAATCTCAGAAGGGTGGCGGATCAACTGTTCTCCCCTCCTCACCACTATCTCTGTTAATCCTCAATGCACCAATCCAGAAGATGATACAATTTTCAGCCGTCAATTTGTATGAAGGAAATTCGGACCCCCGAATTCATATGACAAAGTTTTCGGGCTTCATGATCTCGATGGGGGCAACTGACGCCACACAGTGTCGAAATTTCCCACTTACCCTTGGTGATAGCCCCCACAGGTGGTTTTCAGCACTGGCCCCCGGCTCTATCAACTCTTTCGCCCAACTAAGCAAGGAGTTTCTGTCCCATTTCTCAACCGCCGGGTCTTATTACACCCACCGACACCGGTTGGTAGACATCAGGCAAGGAGACGAGGAGTCGGATAAACAGTTTCTGGAGAGATTTGATAAAGTTCTACTGGAGGGCGAGATGGTGAGTGAGGATACGAAGATAGTAGCAGTAATGGCTGGATTGAAGAAAGGAACCGATCTATGGAAAGAGATGCATCTGACTTGTCCCAAGACATATGCGGAATTCAGACACAAGGCAGGAATCCATGTATCAATGCAGGAAGCCCTACACAAAGAAATGAGAGATAAAGCTGACCCGAAAAAGTTTGGCAAGAAGTCTGGAGGATATGACTACAAGGCTCCAAAGAACATGAAGTCATTCAACGAGGGAGCTGAATTAAAAGAAAAGTTGAACCAAGTTCTTACCATGTCTGTGGACGCTTTATACAACAATGTTAAAGACAAGGAAATGCTATCAGAACTGCGGAGAATAAGACAAAAGAGAGGAAAATTGAACCCGAACAAATACTGCGCATATCATCAGAACATCGGCCACTTCACAAGTGAATGTCGAGATTTGTTAAAGCAGTTGTGGAGGTTCTACGAAGAAGGAAAGCTGTCTGAGTTCGTGAAAAAGGAACCGGGTAAGAGGCCGAGAGCAGCAGCGCCGTCCAGCTCAGACGATGATGATAGCGACGAGCAACCGAGCAGGACGGGTAAGAAAGGAAGAAAGGTCCCCACAGCCCCAGCAAGACTAGTCCCGGAAATCCTCATGCTAGGACCAACTGGACCGATAGGTGGGTGTTCTGACGGAAGACCACCCATGTCAAAAAGGAAAAAGAAAGCAGAACTGAGAGCAATAGCGCAAATGATGGAAGTCGGCGTAAATCCATCAACCAAGCAGATCGGGGATTTGACTTTCTCGGAGAAAGACCTGGACGGGGTACTCACCCCTCACGATGACTCGCTAATTATTTGTGCTAACATTATGGGGACGAAAGTACACCGTCTACTTATCGACACTGGCTCTTACACAAACATCCTGTTCAAGAGCACATTAGATCAGTTAGGAGAATATGCCGAATACATAAAAGATTGTGATCATAGAATTATGGGATTCGGAGATGCTGTGACCGTCCCTCTAGGAGTGATTACGCTAGCAGTTGAACTTGTATCGGTCGAGGACCCTGAGAGGAAGCTGAATAGGATGGTAGACTTCCTAGTTGTAGATCAACAGTCCACCTATAATGGGTTCCTCGACCGTCCTTTTTTACATAAATTTAAGGCAACCGTTTCGACGTACTATTACTGTGTAAAATTTCCCACGTCAAAAGGTGCAGGCACAGTCAAGGGTGACCAGAAGAAAGCTCGTGAGTGCCTCTTGCAAATACAACCGAAAGATCATAGAGTCAACATGGTGGATGAACAGCCGAACAGCTATGGTGAAGATAGACCATCCACTCCCAACGAAACCATGGACTCTATCGATACAGAGATAATGGAAGTAGACGAGCAGCTGTGTGGAGACGAACAGTTGTGCCGAGGCGAGCAGCTGTGCAAAGACGAACAGCTGTGCGGTGACGAACAGTTGTGCAGTGACGAACAGCTGTGCAGAAATGAGCAACCAAGCGAGAAGAGAAATGAAGTCACATCGACTAGCAACAGAGTAGAGCATGCAGCACCGGCCAACAGTGAGATGGAAGATATTGAACCACGGCTGAGTGCAGAACCAATGGAAGTTGAGGATAAATTGAACATGGAAGGGCCCATCATTGACCCACGTTGGAAAAACCAGAAATGGAGGGCTACCCCGGTTGAAGAGTTAGAGGCAGTAAAGGTCGTCCCGAACCAAGAAAGCTTAGAACTCTTCATAGGATCTGAGCTCCCAGAGCCATACAGATCCAAAATGACGGAGTTTCTTAAAGCAAATCTCGATGTGTTCGCATGGTCGCATGCAGATATGGTAGGCATTAGCCCTTAACATGCCTGCCACAGACTCAACATTGACCCAAGGAAAAAGTCGGTCCACCAAAAGAGGAGGAAGTTTGGACCTGACAAATATGAAGCGCTTGATGTGGAAAAGGTTGTTGGACAACGATCTGATTAGACAGGCCCTGTGCCCATAATGGGTAGCTAATCCAGTATTGGTCAAGAAAGCGAGCGGGGCATGGAGATTGTGCATTGATTTTACCGATCTAAATACCGCCTACCCGAAGGACAACTTCCCGTTGCCACATATCGACCAGTTGGTTGATAGCACAGCTGGACATGAGCTCATCACATTCATGGACGCATTCGCAGGATATCACCAGATTGCAATGCATCCAGACGATAAGAGCACACAACATTTTATACCAACAAAAATCTGTTATGCTGGAAAAGGATGTCATTTGGACTGATCAATGTTGGAGCCACATACCAGAGATTGGTCAACAAGATGTTCGATGACCACATCGGAAAGACGATGGAAGTGTATGTGGATGATATTATTGTTAAAAGCTCAAAAAAGAAAGACCACTTACAACACCTGTTGGTCCCACTAGATAGATTAATTGCGGAAGCCTTTTTAACCGATATGTCTTTAGAAGAAATCCTTTTCTAAGAGCACAAATTATAAACAAGCAAGTATTAAGGAAAGCAATAAATAAGACCGTATATATAGTGGTTCGGATCTGAATATCCTACGTCCACTCTCCCTTGATCAAAGGGGTCTCACTAACAACCAACAAACTCACTAACCACTGGAATTTCCGAAGTACCAGCACCTTCTTACAATCTCTTTAGATCTAACTTCGATCTAAAGACAAACTTACTCCAACCTTATCTAACAAGATGAACAGGTTGAGTATATAAACTCCTTACGAGTTGGATGAGTAAATAAGAACAAAGTGAGTGCAAATGCGTAGTGATCAAAAGCTTAGAATGCTATGTGCGCGTGTAGAGTCTCTAGGGCTTTTTCTTGAACTGCACTCTTGTATATATAGAGGGGATTAGGGCTAGCCGTTGGAGGGCTAATCCAATCAGATCCTCTATATATGGAAGCTTCAATCAATCAATTCCCTAATTGATTGATTGGATTGGTGGGATCCTTGGATTGATTATCTTCAAATACTTTCCAATCCTGATCTTGTTGACTTGATTTGAATCACCAACGGTCAATAGCTTCCTCTGCCTAACTCTGATTCTCTCCAGAGAAGGCAGGACCAGACACAAGGCAACCTTGGTGTCTTCTGGTCCTCATATGGTGAACAACCAGAATACTCAGTAGAATAAGGGGATCAAACTGAGCATCTTTTGTTCCACCAGACTCGTCTGGTCAGGGAATATCCTCTGCCTCTGGTCTGATCTCATCTGGTGAAGTCCTCTGGTGGAGTCCTCTGGTGGGGTCTTCTGGTGACTCTTCTGGTGAGGTCTTCTGATCTGGCAGTTCCCCCTAGACTAAGTCCTAATCTAGATCATCATCTGGCTAACAGGTCCAGATGGTCCTATTACATCTTCTGGTTTGTTTTAACTCATCAAAACTAACAATTTTTATCCTAACAATTTCCCCCTTTTTGATGGAGTTAAAACACTACCAGAACTGATCAAAAGTAAAACTGAAGCAAGAAAACAATAAAGGGATGAGACCTTAGAATAGATCTCATCAGGCAAATAATAAGACAACAAGGAGTTGTCTTTAGAACAAAGAGGATATGTATTTTTCCATTAATAATCAGAGGACAAAATAATTACAGATTACATTGAAGTTCATAGTCCTACTCTAGGCATATCTTCTGTTCTCTTTAGGGACAAGAAACCAGTCAAGGAACCTATCCTGGACGGCCTTCAACTCTGCAGAAGATGTTGGGGTGAAATTCACCAACACCTTGGTTTTGTAAAGCTTCTTCAGTTCTGCCCAATCCACCTGGTTCCCATTCATAGGAGTGTTAAGATAAGTAAATTCAGGAGCAATCACCTCCAGGTTGAACTCAATGGTTGAATCCATCAGCTGCTTGTACAAGTCTGCATCATAGGCTTGCATCCAAGAATGGAAGGTTCTGTTGATCAGCTCATCATCTTCTGGTGCTGGCCTCTGGATATAATGCTGAATGAACCAGAGGGTCTTGGCTTCTCTCCATCTCTCAATCAGAGGATACGACACAGTAGAGTCAAAGGACCCTTCTGTCCTGAGTGGCAAGATGTTCATAACTTCCACAGGAGCTTTCCTCTTCTGACCTGAGCCACCTGCACCAGAAGGAATACCAGCTTCTCTGGCCTTTTTGTTCTGCCTCTTAACATATCTGAGCCTCTGCTCTTCATCTATGTTCTTCCTGATTCTGGCTTACCTCTCTTCTGGAGTCTCTTCCTTGTATCTCTTCTCAGCTTCTTCGACAACAGATTCAAGGAAACTCTTCTTTACTTTTCTAATCTTCCTCTTAGCAGGACCAGGAATGGTAGAAGGATCCTGCTCAGCTTCAGATGACTCTTCTTCTGCAGCAAGTTGTTTAGCCATAGTAAGAGACTTCAACTCTTCTTTCTTCTTCTTCTGCAACTCCGCCTGGGCCAGAGTGTTCTCCAACAGGTCCAGACGAGCTCCATGGCTAAACAGAGTCTCATTGGTGGTCTTCGCCAGATCAGTTCTGGCCTTCTCTTCCCCCTTTTTAACTTCATCAAGGAGGGGCTCCACTACCTGCCTTATAAGATCAGGTAAGGCAGTGTTGGAGGAAGAGTGAAGATCATGCAGCTGCTTGGCTTCCTCCAGGTAGGCTTTAGACTCTGCAACAAGTCTTTCCTGCTTCTCCAACATCTCCTGGAGGGAGTCCTTCAGCTTAGCAGTTTGAATCATCTGGCTGGCCATTTCTACTTTGAGTACAGAAACTGGCCTCATCTGCTCCAACACGTGCTCCTGGAGCTGCTTCTGGCTGTGTATGACATTTAACTTGACAAATAAGCCATTAGCCTTGAATGAAGCTTTTACCTCTGCCAGAGAGGATTTGATCTGCTTCAGGAAGATTCTCCTCTCATGCTTAATCTGATGCTCAATCATAGCAGGGGCCATATGCTGGATTGCTTTGGAAAACCGCCCAATCTGCATAATTTGCTCATTGAAGAAAGCCTTCATCTTTTGGAGCACAGCAGGAGACATCTCAAAGTCCTCCTCATCAGAGTACAACTCTGGAGGGAATGAGAAATGCGGACCAAAATTATAGGAGAAGCCCTCTGGAGTGAGCATGACACCTTTCTGGATTAAGAGGGTTCTGATCAAGACCTTGGCCGCCTCTGGTGTCTCCAACTCTGCTGGGTTTTGAATGTTTAAATTCTTCTTCAGCTCAATCTCCCACGCAGTGAAGGCAGAAGAAGACATCTCTTCCAGCAGAAGCATTAGATCTTCAACATCCTGGAGTCTAGCCATACTCCAAACCTTGACATCAGTCAGATCTGCCAGGAGGGGTGAGTGCTCCAACAAAATTGGAAACTGCTCTCTTAGCCAGAGCTGAGCACTCACACTCATACTCTGCCTAATGGGACCCATATCATCAGGAGAGAATATAAAGGGTTTGGGCCCAGAGGCAGAGGAGGAAGGTGCTAAGTGAGCAGGCTCAAGTGAAGCTTCCTCATCTTCACTATCATCGCTTGTTAAACAGGTTGGGGAGGGGCAGGGAATCCCAGAGCCATAGCAATGGTTGGGTCCTGATCTGTATGGGTTTGGGGAGGGTTGGGGTTTTGTGAAGTAGAGGTGGTAGGAAGGGGTTGTTCTGCACCAGAAGAGGAAGGAATATCTGGTACAGAGTGTGTAGGAGGGATCTGGGAGGTGAAAGAGTTTGAAGGGGGGACTTCTGCACCAGAGGAGGTTGAGGGTACCTCTGGTACAGAAGGTGGGGGAGATGGGTCTGTGGGAAGATGTGTTTGGGAGTTTGGGGAAGAAGGTGTTTGAGCGGGAATGGTAGAGGGTGTAAAGACAGGGGTATCTGGGATAGTCTGCTCTGGTGGAAGAGTGGGGTTACCAGAGGCAGATGGGGTGTGGGGAATGTTATCTGGGGGAGAGGTAGAAGGGGAAACAAGATTAATGGGAAAATAAGATGGAATGGAGGGATTTACCTCTGCTGGGTCAACACCAGCAGGTATAGCCGTCTCTGGAGCATCCTCCATCAACTGGGAGGCCTCATCAATAGCCTTCTCCAAGGCCTCTCCAAGATCAGATCCAGAATCAGGATCTTGAAGAATAGCTCTCTTAGCCTTGGATTTCCTCACAAGAGGCACTTCCTCTTCTTCCTCTTCTTCTTCTGATGGCTCATCCACCAGAAGGGTTTTCTTGGCCTTCCTGCTAATCTTAGACTTTTTAGCAGAGCCTCTCCTGGCCTCCTCTGGCCGCTTCCTCTTGGCTGCTCCAGCCTTCTTGACAGCTTTATCATCACCCTTCTTCTTAAGCACATCAAGAAGGGGAATCTGGTCCTCCTCTGAGGAACCAGAAAAGGCAACGGTTGAAGAACCAGTTGCTTCAGCAGCTTTCTTCTGTGTCTTCTGCTGCTGCTGCTTTCTCTGCCCCTTAGGAGGTGAGGGAATAGATTGAATAGGAGGGGCAGGGATGGCTTGCTCTCCATCAGAGTCGGCATGGCCGTGGAGAGGACCATCCTTGGAGAAGAGGATCTTGGACTTGTGAAAATTGTGGCACCAAGATGACCTCCACTTCTTCTCTGGAAGGAGAGAATCCAGAATAAGTGTTAACTTAGTCCCCAAAGAGACATTTGCAGTGAAACAGAACTGCAACTCCCCTGGCTTGGAAGGACAAGGCTCCTTCTTCACCTTCAGCTTGTTCTTCCTCAACACATCCCAGAAGAATTCCGCCCAATTACACTGCACACCATCATATAAAGCCCTCATCACACACATCCTACCATTGAAGATGGCATCTGTGCTGTGATTTTCACACATAAGTACTTTTACCACGATATCGAACAACACCTTGAACTTCTGCCTTAAATGCTTATCCACAAAGCCCTTTGTGATGTTCTGGCAGGAAGAACGAGCAAAAATCTTGAATGACCCAACGATATCATCCTCCTTGTACGTCAACGGATCCACTCCCACCGCAGAAATGTTCTCGAACAAAGCGCAGAAATCGTGCTTAGAAAACACCAAATCATCTTCACCAATCTTTGAAGAGATGTAATCCTCATGAATCTTCATGCGAACCAGAAACTGGGCCGCATAACCATCAAGGGTGCGAAAATCCTTGGGAACAGTGGAGATCAACTTCTCCACCCCTGCATTCTGGAACATCTCCAGAACCGACAGCACAACTGGATTCTTGGTGGTATAAAAGTCCACCACCATCTCCGTCTTAAGCTTTTTCATCATCAGGACATGATCGAAATTGCACGGAGGAGCCATAACTGTGAAAGAGAGAGAGAGAGAGAGAATGCTTTACAGAGAGAGGTTAGAGTTTGAAAGTATAGAAACGTGAAAGGACAGATTGAAAACAAAATTGATTTAAATAGAGTAATACGCGTGGCTTGAAAATTAAATAAAGTGTGATCGCGTGTTATTTCAAATTCAATTTAGGAAACAAAATCAATTTTAGCATTGATTGACATTTTGCACAGTGATTAAATCTGATGGCCACGATGAAAGGCAAGATACAGATTTAATCTGGTGCGTTGGCATATTCATTGGGACTGGGCATAAAGGGGTTTTGTGGCAGTCAAGAGAAAAAGCGAAATGATTGCCTAGACCCTATACCCTAGTCTTAAATACACTCCGAAGTTGAAAGGTTTTGAGTGTACTTACTAATTTGAAAAGTGTATCCCAATGATCAGAGGCCATAGAAGTAAATGCATACCTGTCACCTGATATTGTAACCAGATGAAACCATAGCTACATCTCCTCTGATGGAACTCATCTGGTTCTGGTCAGAGAAGATTTTGGACAAATGACTCAGCACCTCATCTGGGACAAGTGTCACCTGGTGCAAACCTCATCTGTTGCCTTCTCTGATATATCTAATCTGCAGGTATGTTAACTCAAGAAAATAAACATATTAAGAAAAGTAATGAAACAAGGATACTTCTCTGATGTTCCCCCTAAAACAAATCTGTCTCTGGATCCAACAAACCTAACTCAAAAGCTAACTCTCTGAATCTGGTCTCAGCCAAAGGCTTAGTTAAAATATCTGCTCTCTGCCTCTCTGTTGCAATCTTTTTCATCCTTATATCTCCCTTCTCAACATGATCTCTGATAAAATGATGCCTTATATCAACATGTTTACACCTGGTATGAAGAACTGGATTCTGGGTGATGGCTATGGCACTATTACTATCACAGAAAATAGGAATATCCTTGGCTCTAATCTGGTAATCCCTAAGCTGTTGACTAATCCAGAGAAGCTGTGAGCAACAGCTCCCTGCAGCCATGTACTCTGCTTCTGTTGTTGATGTAGCAACTGAAGTCTGCTTCTTGGAAAACCAGGATACCAATTTATTCCCTAAAAATTGGCATGTTCCACTTGTAGATTTCCTATCTATTCGGCACCCACCATAGTCTGAATCCGAATAACCACTCAATTCTAAGTTGTCATCTGCAGGATACCATAATCCTAAATTCACAGTTCCCTTAAGATATTTCAATATCTTCCTAGCTGCTTCCAAGTGACTCTTCTTGGGGTTAGCTTGAAATCTGGCACAAACTCCTACAGCAAAAGTAATATCTGGTCTGCTTGCAGTCAGATACAAAAGAGAACCAATAAGTGCTCTGTACTGAGTCTGGTCCACACTCTCTCCAGACTCATCTGGATCCATGTTGAAATTTGTCATCATAGGGATCTTGGCTGCCTTGCTAGATCCTATTCCAAATTTCTCTAACATGTTTCTGGTGTACTTAGCTTGATTAATAAAAATTCCCTTCTCTGATTGCTTAACCTGCAAACCTAAAAAGTAATTCAATTCTCCCATCATGGACATCTCAAACTGTCCCTGCATGAGCTCACCAAACTTCTCACACAGCTTCTTGTTAGGGGATCCAAATATGATGTCATCAACATATATTTGGACCAGAAGGATGTCCTTTCCTTCTTCTTTCCTAAACAAGGTCCTATCAATCTTACCTTTAGTAAAACCGTTGTCCAGAAGAAATTGAGATAGAGTGTCATACCATGCTCTGGGTGCCTGCTTCAGCCCATAAAGAGCTTTCTTAAGCTTAAACACCTTGTCACCTTGTTCAAAACCAGGAGGTTGTTCCACATACACTTCCTCAATGAGAATCCCATTAAGAAAGGCAGATTTCACATCCATCTGGTATACTTTGAACTTCATGTGAGCAGCATATGCTAAGAACAATCTGATGGCTTCTAGTCTGGCAACAGGAGCAAATGTCTCATCATAGTCTATTCCTTCAGACTGAGAATAGCCCTGGGCCACTAGCCTTGCCTTGTTCCTAGTAATGACATCATTCTCATCTTTCTTATTTTTGAAAACCCACTTAGTGCCTATTACCTTTTGATGTCTTGGTCTGTCTACCAGCTCCCAAACATCCTGTCTGGTGAATTGATTCAATTCCTCCTGCATAGCAACAATCCAATTTGAATCTTTCAGTGCCTCCTTGATGTTCTTGGGCTCAATCAAGGACACATAGCAACTGAATAAGGCAGCTAAGTTAATAGTTCTCCTAGTCTGGACACCCTTAGTTGGATCTCCTAAGATCAGGTCATTGGGGTGATCAACCAGGGTCCTCCTACCCGTGGTCTTACCTGGATGATCATCTTCTGCAGTACCTTGGTGATTATCACCACCTGCAGAAGAGCTTCCCCCTACAGGAGTTCCAACCTCTTCTGGTTCTGCTCCCTGTGAAGGCTGCTGCTTCAGAGAACCAGGAGATGGGTCATCATCTGAATCTGAATCTGAATCAAGAATAGGAGGATTGACTTTGATTACTCTGGGTGTAGTCTGATTCTGGGTCTCATCAGAAGAATTAGAATCCACCTTGCACTCAAAAGCAGATTCATCAAAAACAACATGAGGTGTTTCCTCCACACAAAGTGAATTCTTATTAAAAACTCTAAAAGCTTTACTGGTGCTGGAATATCCCAAAAATATTCCATCAGCCACTTTAGCATCAAAGGTTCTTAATTTAGATTTCCCATTGTCATGGATGAAACACTTACATCCAAAAACATGAAAATATGAAACAGATGGGGTTTTACCTTTCCATACCTCATATGGGGTCTTATTGTGTCTCTGGGCAATCAGGCACCTGTTCTGAGTGTAACAAGCTGTATTGATGGCCTCTGCCCAAAATCTCTGTGGAGTGCTGTACTCTGCCAGAAGTGTTCTTGCAGCTTCTTTGAGAGTCATATTCCTCCTTTCTGCAACTCCATTTTGTTGAGGTGTTCTGGCAGCAGATGTCTCATGAAAAATCCCATGATCCTTGCAGTAATCTGCAATGTGTGAATTCAAAAACTTTGTTCCTTTGTCACTTCTGATCCTGACTATGCTCTGGTTCTGCTCATTCTGAATCTGCTTGAAGAACTCTGGCAGCTTAGTCATAGTTTCATTTTTCTTAAACAAGAACACTACCCAAGTGTATCTTGAAAAGTCATCTACTATTACTAAGGTGTACTTCCTTCCACTGAAACTAAGAGGAGAAACAGGTCCAAACAGGTCCATGTGAAGTAGTTGAAGTACTCTGGTTGTGGTTGTGCTCTGGAAATCCTTAAAGGAAGTCTTGGGTTGTTTACCCTTCTGGCATGAACCACAAACCTGATCCTTATTAAACACTTCATTAGGAAGACCTCGAATGAGACCTTTTCTAGCAATCTTGTTCAATGTTTTGAAGTTAAGATGACACAATCTCTTGTGCCAAATCCAGCTGTTCTCTGCAGATCCTTTAGCAACCAGGCAAGCATTCCTTGGGCAACTGCTAAAATCTGCAAGATAAATGTTACCCTTCCTCAAGCCTATTAGCAAGATATCATTATAATCAGAAGAGAAAACAGTGCATAAATCACTAGAAAACTTCACTGAGTATCCCTTGTCACAGAATTGGGATACTGAAAGCAGATTATGCTTGAGTCCTTCTACGTAGTAGACTTCATCTACAGATACTCCATTGAAGGTCAACTTTCCAACTCCTCTGGTGACTCCATAGTTGTTGTCACCAAACATCACTCTTGGTCCATTTAATGGCTTGAAATCTTGGAGATTATCCTTCTGGAAGGTCATGTGCTTGGAACATCCACTATCAATGTACCAGACATGGTTGCTTGAAAATCCTTTCTCCAATGGACTCTTATCTACCTGCAGAGAAATCAATTAGGTCCCCTACTAGTGCTGGGTCCTGATTGGTTAGTTGCAGGTTTTGTAGGAATCCATAGATAAAGATCATCCCTTGATGGATGAGGAGATCTTATCTTCCTTCCAAATCTATCTACCAGCACATGTCCTCTGACAATGACATACTGAGCTACTGGTCTGATAAGAACACCTTTCCTATAAACAGGTCTGGTGTACCTTTTCTCAAATCTGGCCTTTGGAATGGCCTGCCTCAAAGACATGGTCTTAAAGGTCTGGTTATAAGGGTACATCCTAGAAGAACCATCTCTGGTGTCATAACTCCCCAGATCAGTTGGTTTTCTATAGATGGGTCTGGAAGACCTCCTCTGGTTCTGATAATTAGACTTGTTCTGGTGATTATAGTTCCTTTGAGTATACCTATTCTGGAATTGATTCCTCTGAGAAAATTGTCTCTGGGGTACCTGGTTCTGCTGAACATTGTTCCTTCTCTGGTAGTTGTTACTCTGATTGGTATTCCCCTTTCTTGAGTGTTTCCTTTGAGGTCCCCTAATCTGTTTAGGTTCCCTTTGAGGATTTCTCTGGGGTCCTCCAATTTGAGTAATTCCTATTCTTTGGGACTCATTGTTCACAGAACCATCAATCTTTAATGGTTCCCCTTTTTGACACTTATTCTCTAGCATCTTCTCTTCCAGAATAGTCAACTCTTCTGGACCATTTGTTATGTGATTAACAGAGTGATTCCTTTTCCAATCAGGATTGTGAACCACCTTGTAACCATTACCAGTTAAGTCTTTATCATTCCAGATTTCTACCAATTTACCAGCTCTTACAGACTTGTCTTTATTATAGAGGTATTTATGAGTTTTAGTGGTAATTCCAGAATATCCTAAACCACTCTTATCACAAATGCGCTGAGAAGACTCTGATATGATAGATACAACAGATGGTATCTTAGGAGCTTCTCTGGGCATAGGTATCTCCTCTATGTTGTGAGCAACTTGTTTTCCCTTGATAAGAGTCTGATATTTGGCTCTGAGTTCATTGATCTCATCTTCTTGAGAGGTCCTTTCTTTCATGAGTTGATCTACCAGAGTATCTCTTTCTGTGATCTTATCCTGAAGTTCAGAGACTTCTTTGGAATGATCTTTCATGAGTTCTCTGGTGGATTTGTGCTCATGAGAGAGAGATTGAACTTCAGCTCTGAGCCTACCATTCTCTTTCTCAAGTTTTTGACAGAGTTGGACATAATTTTGGAGATCTGATAGCATTTGTTGCATATCAGACTCTCTGGAGTTACCAGATGAATTAGAGGATTCAGTACATTTGGAATTAGATAAAACTAGAGTAGTTTCATTTACCTCAGTGATGTCTGCCATGAGACACACATCATCATCTGATCCAAAGTCAGAAGAAGAAGAACTGGAACTAGTATCCTCCTCCTCTGCTTCTGCCAGCAGTGCTCTCTTATTTGCATATCTCCTATCTCTCTTGATTCTTTTCTCTTCTCTTTCCCTAGGAGTAAGCTGAGGACAATCATAACTGTAGTGACCAATCTTGTTGCATGTGTAGCAAGCATTGTCTCCTCTGGGACTAGGACTTGGCTCTCTCCTCCTCTGGTTGTAGTCTGATCTGGCTGGACTACTCTCTCTCCTCTGGTAGTCAGGTCTGCCAGAGCTACCATCCCTCCTCTGATAATCTGATCTCCCAGAGTTACCAGGGTTGTCATCTCTCCTCCTCTCTGGAGTTCTGAATCTGGTCTCCCTTGAGTCTCCAGATGTCTTCTCCTTCTCTGCAGGCTTGAAAGAACTCTTCCTGTCTCTGGTAGACTCCTTCCAATGCCTTTTGTACCTGCCATATTTTGAACTCATTTTGTCTAATTTACGAGTTAGAAGTACTACCTGCTCCTTGAGGCTCAAGTCATCTGCAGTAGACTCCTTTGGCTTGACATCAGGCTTGAGAGTTGAAGAGAATGCAACTCCTTTCTGACCAGAAGAGGAAACCTCTTCTGTTTGATCCTCCTCTTGAAGATCATACTCATAGGCTTTGAGATCAGACAACAGAAGATGATGATCCAGAGTATTGAGATCCTTGTTGTCCTTGATCACAGTGACTTTAATTCTCCACCTGCTTGTTAGTGAACGCAAGATTTTACTATTAATTTCTTTTTCAGAGTAGGTCTTACCTAAGGCACTAGCCTTGTTTAGAAGGTTTGTGAGACGCATGTCCAGCTGGTCAATGGTCTCGTCTGGTTTCATCTTGAAGGTGTCAAACGAGTGTTGAACAGCTTGGAGCTTGTTGTCTTTGATCTTCTCTGTTCCCTCACAGAGAAGTGCGAGTTTGTCCCACATCTCCTTGGCAGTGACACAGGTTCTGACCTTCTCTATTACCTCCTTGGTGAGAGTGTTGATAATCTCGGTTCTTGCCACCTAGTCCAGGTTATGTAGCTTTCTCTCATCGTTGTCAAGTTCGTCTTTCTTTTTTAGGATTCGTTGTCTGGGAACTCTATCCTCTGCAGCGTCGCTAGTTTCTTCTCTGGACTCAGACCTGCCACTATCAATAGGAGTCCAATAAAATTTAATGGGGCCACTTTCAACCACATCTAACATGCGGTGGTGAATAGCTCCAAGATGATTACTCATCATGAAGCTCCAGTGGCTATAATCCTCGAACGAGAATTCTGGCAGTTTGCGACTCTTATAAGAAGATTTCGAAGACATATTTACTAAAATAAGGATTTATCTAGATTTTGAACAAAAACAATAAATGAGCAATGGATCTGCCCGGTGACCACCAAAAGCTTTTCAAAGCAGTGGTCGTTAGACACACAGCTCTGATACCACTTGTTGGTCCCACTAGATAGATTAATTGCGGAAGCCTTTTTAACCGATATGTCTTTAGAAGAAATCCTTTTCTAAGAGCACAAATTATAAACAAGCAAGTATTAAGGAAAGCAATAAATAAGACCGTATATATAGTGGTTCGGATCTGAATATCCTACGTCCACTCTCCCTTGATCAAAGGGGTATCACTAACAACCAACAAACTCACTAACCACTGGAATTTCCAAAGTACCAGCACCTTCTTACAATCTCTTTAGATCTAACTTCGATCTAAAGACAAACTTACTCCAACCTTATCTAACAAGATGAACAGGTTGAGTATATAAACTCCTTACGAGTTGGATGAGTAAATAAGAACAAAGTGAGTGCAAATGCGTAGTGATCAAAAGCTTAGAATGCTATGTGCGCGTGTAGAGTCTCTAGGGATTTTTCTTGAACTGCACTCTTGTATATATAGAGGGGATTAGGGCTAGCCGTTGGAGGGCTAATCCAATCAGATCCTCTATATATGGAAGCTTCAATCAATCAATTCCCTAATTGATTGATTGGGTTGGTGGGATCCTTGGATTGATTATCTTCAAATACTTTTCAATCCTGATCTTGTTGACTTGATTTGAATCACCAACGGTCAATAGCTTCCTCTGCCTAACTCTGATTCTCTCCAGAGAAGGCAGGACCAGACACAAGACAACCTTGGTATCTTCTGGTCCTCATCTGGTGAACAACCAGAATACTCAGTAGAATAAGGGGATCAAACTGAGCATCTTTTGTTCCACCAGACTCGTCTGGTCAGAACTCGTCTGGTCAGGGAATATCCTCTGCCTCTGGTCTGATCTCATCTGGTGAAGTCCTCTGGTGGAGTCCTCTGGTGAAGTCCTCTGGTGGGGTCTTCTGGTGACTCTTCTGGTGAGGTCTTCTGATCTGGCAGTTCCCCCTAGACTAAGTCCTAATCTAGATCATCATCTGGCTAACAGGTCCAGATGGTCCTATTACATCTTCTGGTTTGTTTTAACTCATCAAAACTAACAATTTTTATCCTAACAACACCTGGCCCAAACATTCGAAATACTTCGGGTCTACAACATGAAGCTAAACCCTAAGAAAAGCAGTTTTGGAGTCCATTCCGGGAAATTCTTGGGACATCTAGTCAGTCAGAGAGGAATCGAAGCGAATCCAGTGAAGGTGAAAGCGATCATGGAAATGCAACCACCTAGGTCAGTAAAAGAAGTCCAACGGCTAACCGGGTGCCTAGCTGCATTGAATAGATTCGTCTCAAGATCCGGAGATAAATGTAGGCCATTCTTCGAGGCAATTAAGAAGGGAAAGTTTCAATGGACAAATGCTTGTCAACGAGCATTCGAACGGCTAAAAGAATACCTCAGCGATACGAAAATTCTTGCCAAGCCAATCCCAGGGGAGAAGTTATACCTGTACCTAGCGGCTTCAGAAGTTGCAATCAGCTCAGTGGTCGTTCGAGCAGAAGGAAAGTTCCACCTGCCCATATACTACGTAAGTCAAGCTTTACATGAAGCAGATCTCAGATATTCGCCAACAGAAAAGCTGGCATACGCGCTAGTAATGAGTGTCAGGAAACTTCGCCCATACTTTTTCGACCACCAGGTTGAAGTATTGACAACATTCCCACTTAAATATATACTGCACAGACCGACACAGCTGGTCACCTTTTAAAGTGGTCCTTGGAAATTAGTCAGTTCAGAATTTCATATGCTCCTCGAACAGCGATCAAGGGGCAAGCCTTAGCAGACTTCATAGTCGAGCTAACTTTCCCCCAAGATCCGACGAGAGGACATAATCATCCCTGACACATGTATGTTGACGGATCGTCTACCAACACAGCGTCGGGGGCAGGAATAGTTTTGATAAGCCCTGATGGGTGTCGAATCCAACAAATAATAAAACCTGCTTAAATAGATATGAATTGTGATAGTGATAAGCAGGGTCGAATCCACAGAGATTGGTAAATAGATTTATTCTTTAACAAATACATAATTACAACTATAAAAACAAAGATGGGGGGTTTTGAGTTGTGATTAAATTAAACTAAATAAACAACAAGTAAATAAAATTAAGGAAAGATTCAAAATATAAAAACACCCAGCCAAAGACAACTTCAGAATTGGTTCACACACAATTGTTCATCTATGCAAAGATCATCTTCCATTCTAACACTAAATTGGTTATAGTTGTTGGTACGACCTAACAACCAGTCTTTACTTACTTTGTAGATAATCAGGATACGATCTTTAATTATCTCTAACCAGTTAAACAACCCTAGGTAAGACCGTAGAATTTAATTTACCAGCAGCATTATAATCTAGAAAGACCCAATTCTAGCCAACAAACGCACATGTAGGTTCATTTAGACTAGGTTATGCATCTCCATGACAATTATTCATTGTCATTTACCACTAAGATCAGAACAATTAAACAATTACGGAATTAACGTTCCAATTGACAAACATCATTTTCACGAATTGCATAACTGGCCAAATTAAACAACTCGCCAAACAATGTAAATAAACACAGAAGATACATAAATAATGATGAATGAAAGAATATGTAAACCAATTAGATCTCACAATTAATGTCGAACTGAATCATCAATCATCAATGGCTAGAACGAGAAGAACACATAATATTCTCTTCTCTCTCAAAGTGTTGAGAGAGAGGAGAGAAGGAGAATCCAAACTTAAAGTATGAACTTAGAATATATTAGATAGTATGCAGGAATGAAAATTCTGGGGAATTCTCCCTTTCTCTCTCCATCTAATCCATATTTAAACTAATCCACTAGTAGTAAGTTACCAAAGAAGTAGTTAAGAAACTACATCTAAAACTTATCTAGAATCTAATCTAAAATAAAATAAAACTGCTAATGTAATATACTAATTTAGGATAAGTTTAAAATATCCAAGACCCTTAAAAGGGTGGAAAGAATTAAATTTGAGTCTTGGTGTAGAGATTTGAGCACCACTTATGAGAATTCCCGTCTGGACCTAAGGCGTGCCCACGCCTTATGAGAAAAGTACTTCTGTTTCCTTCATCTTTGGAGTCTTCAATTTCATTTCTTCACAATTCACTCCAAATGGTCTCAAACATAAATTAAATCCTTATTTTCCCTACAAAACATGAAACTTGGTCAAAATAAACATTTAAGGATTAATTGTTATCTAAAATATGGGAAAAATATGACAATAAATATAACATTTATGCAATCTATCAAATTCCCCCACACTTAGACAAAGCTTGTCCTCAAGCATGCTAAAACTCATTATCTTAACTCATTTTCTTCTCTCATCTTCCTTTGCTTGTCCCAAAATACTTTCTCATGCAATGAAAACACAATTTTCTCAAGATAATCCTCATCCACCATCACCAATGCAAATCACATTAACAATTGAGTCGAATTCAAAACACATAGAATCTAAACACCTCACAAAGGATTCACTCAAACGCTCAAAGTGTTTAGGTTTCAAATGTATTTGATGGATCTCTCAAGTCAATGCACAAAAGACTTTTACCATAAGCTTGCAAATATATCACATCATTTCCACTATTGAATTAATCAAATGCAAAAACCAAAGGATTTAGATGATAAGTTGGTTTGATGCTTAGGTAAAGTAGGGTAAAAGAGGTTACAAGTTTTGGGCAAAGGGAATTGAAGAAATCATTCAACTTTTATACACAATGCTCAATTAAATGATACCCAAGCTCCACAAACTTAATTCTTATACACAAGTGCAAGACTATAACATCTTTCTCTTCATTTTTTTGCTTTGCTTTTTCATTTTTTTTTTCTTTTTCAGATTTTTTCTTTTTTTTTTCTTTTTCACAAATTTTTCATTTTTTTTTTGCTTTTTTCAACAGCAGAAACTACAATACAATCCCAAACTTCTTGCACACTATACAACAAATCAAATGGAGCATTATTTGAGCAAATCATATGAAATGATTCTTCAATTCAAGGTTCAAAGAAGGTAATGAATGAAAAGGGTATCAGTAGTTTGTAATGTGGTTCAATTTCAAAGAAATTAAAGCTCAAAGTTGGTTAACTAGGGGTTAATGAATCTTTGGTGAAGAAAAAGTAAGTATGAAAAAAAGGGTTAAACCTAAAATCCTTATGTGATTCTACATTCAACTCATCAAAAGCGATTAACATAGACGTGCATAACAATGCAAGTTCTAGAAAAATCAACTATGCATGACAATCACACAACAAGAAATTAGAGTTTATATATGAATGCTCTCGGGCTCAAAAGCTCACAAAAAATTAAGGCTCAATGTGTGAAGATCCAAGTATTTTTCCTCCAACCAATTATCGACGAAAATTTACTTAGTATAGCAAATGAGGATTCAAAAACTTTGGAATTCATGCACAAAAACTCAATTTTTTTTCATGGACAAGCATAGAAAGATTCAAGTTTCAAAAGAGAGAGACAACTAATTTAGAACTCAAGCACCTAAAGTAGATGTTATGAGACCAAAATATCCATGAAGACAACAAAAATTCTCATACCAAGTAGCATATCAAACGAGTAACAATAACTCCCCCCACACTTAAACCATGCATTGTCCTCAATGCATAAACAAAATGCTCAAAGCAATGAGAGAACAAGAGAATCAGAAAACTCCCCTGAAAATGTTGAGCATAAAATTGCATCTTCTGTTGATGGTGGGTGGGGTTGTGTCAATCAGATTTCTTCGGGTGGGGCTCTTGTGTAAGAATTGAAGAACAGTAATATTCAAGCTCAAAATGAACACTAAAACAGTGAACACTAAAACAGCCATGTTATTGGAGCAATAGTGGTGACATCAGCATCATGGTGGAGCATGAACATCCATTCCAATGTAAAAATAAGAAGCGGTGGTTGCGGTTGCAATGAAATGTGAAAACCAAGAGAACCGACTTTTGAGGGATTCACACAATTCAAATCTGCAAGTAAGAAAGAAAGTTGACGTGGGTAATCAAAGAGAGTTGGATAAGTCATTGAAAACTTAAAGATTCCCTTATCTATTTTTTTTTTAAATCTCCCCAAACTTCCGTACTTTTCCGAAAAGGCAGTTTTTCTTTTTTTCAGTTTTTGGAAGTTTTTCTAATTTTTTTGGATTTTGAAATTTTTTAATTTTTTTGGTTTTTCAGAAAAAAAAATTAGAAACACAAAAATACTAACTTAAAGTAAAGAAAACGTAAGTAAGAGACAGAAGAAAATTTTCATTAAGACGTGCTCACGCTTTATCTTGCCATTTTTATATAAACTCCATTTTAATTAAGGTGTGCACTTGCCTTATTGAAAATCTCCTTCTAACCACAAACCACACACAAACGAAATAAAATATAAAAATGCATAAGCAAGAACTAAATTAACAACGAGATGCAATCTCTCTTTATCGTCTTTGGCTAGAGATTCCGGACTCTCAAACCTGTACGAAAAGATCAATGCATAAAAATAACAATAACACAAAATATACACAAACAAAAAGAATAAACCTATTTGACACTAATCCTCGGCAACGGCGCCAAAAATTTGATGGGTGTCGAATCCAACAAATAATAAAACCTGCTTAAATAGATATGAATTGTGATAGTGATAAGCAGGGTCGAATCCACAGAGATTGGTAAATAGATTTATTCTTTAACAAATACATAATTACAACTATAAAAACAAAGATGGGGGGTTTTGAGTTGTGATTAAATTAAACTAAATAAACAACAAGTAAATAAAATTAAGGAAAGATTCAAAATATAAAAACACCCAGCCAAAGACAACTTCAGAATTGGTTCACACACAATTGTTCATCGATGCAAAGATCATCTTCCATTCTAACACTAAATTGGTTATAGTTGTTGGTACGACCTAACAACCAGTCTTTACTTACTTTGTAGATAATCAGGATACGATCTTTAATTTTCTCTAACCTGTTAAACAACCCTAGGTACGACCGTAGAATTTAATTTACCAGCAGCATTATAATCTAGAAAGACCCAATTCTAGCCAACAAACGCACATGTAGGTTCATTTAGACTAGGTTATGCATCTCCATGACAATTATTCATTGTCATTTACCACTAAGATCAGAACAATTAAACAATTACGAATTTAACGTTCCAATTGACAAACATCATTTTCACGAATTGCATAACTGGCCAAATTAAACAACTCGCCAAACAATGTAAATAAACACAGAAGATACATAAATAATGATGAATGAAAGAATATGTAAACCAATTAGATCTCACAATTAATGTCGAACTGAATCATCAATCATCAATGGCTAGAACGAGAAGAACACATAATATTCTCTTCTCTCTCAAAGTGTTGAGAGAGAGGAGAGAAGGAGAATCCAAACTTAAAGTATGAACTTAGAATATATTAGATAGTATGCAGGAATGAAAATTCTGGGGAATTCTCCCTTTCTCTCTCCATCTAATCCATATTTAAACTAATCCACTAGTAGTAAGTTACCAAAGAAGTAGTTAAGAAACTACATCTAAAACTTATCTAGAATCTAATCTAAAATAAAATAAAACTACTAATGTAATATACTAATTTAGGATAAGTTTAAAATATCCAAGACTCTTAAAAGGGTGGAAAGAATTAAATTTGAGTCTTGGTGTAGAGATTTGAGCACCACTTATGAGAATTCCCGTCTGGACCTAAGGCGTGCCCACGCCTTATGAGAAAAGTACTTCTGTTTCCTTCATCTTTGGAGTCTTCAATTTTATTTCTTCACAATTCACTCCAAATGGTCTCAAACATAAATTAAATCCTTATTTTCCCTACAAAACATGAAACTTGGTCAAAATAAACATTTAAGGATTAATTGTTATCTAAAATATGGGAAAAATATGACAATAAATATAACATTTATGCAATCAATCAAGCCCGGACAGGCAGGTCTTCACTTCAGCTGTTCGTTTTGAGTTCATGGCAACAAACAATGAAGCAGAATATGAGGCACTGATTGCTGGATTACGACTAGCATTAGCAGTTTGTGTAAGAAAATTACAGATTTTTGGAGATTCACAACTGATTGTCAACCAAGTTCGAGGAGAGTACGAGGCAAAGGACGAGAACATGGCTTTGTATCAGAAAATTGGTGCTAACCTGGCCTCCACGTTCGAGCAAATATACATCGAACAGGTTCCAAGAGACAACAATGCACAAGCAGACGCGCTCGCTCGGCTAGCAACTAGCACCGGACCAGCGGAGTTATTCGAGGTTACATTGACGAGGATATCCAACCCATCAACCAAGGATTACAAAATCTATCAAGTTGACGAAGAGTTGGGGGAAAATGATTGGAGAACGCCGATCATCAAATATCTACAGAATAATGAAAAATCAGATAACCCGTTGGAGGCTAGCAGGTTGGTTAGGAGAGCAGCAAGATACACCATGATGGATGGACAGTTGTACAAGAGAGGATTTTCACTCCCACTCCTGAAATGCTTGGCTAGGGGGCAAGGGCAAGCAGTGTTGAAAGAAATACACGAAGGCGTATGCGGAAATCATGCTGGAGGACGGGCATTGGCATACAAGACCGTAAGACAGGGATATTACTGGCCGACCCTCCTCCAGGATGCAATCAAAGTTGCTCGAACTTGTCACATGTGTCAGTTATTCGCCCCAAACATCCACAAGCCTCCACACAAACTGATTTCAGTCAATAGTTCGTGGCCATTTGCGAAATGAGAATTGACCTCATCAGACCTTTTTCGCCGGGAAAAGGAAATGTTCGATTTATAGTGGTAGCAGTAGACTATTACACGAAATGGGCTGAGGCAGAAGTGCTTGTGCGAATTACGCAAGAAAAAATGATCAACTTCATTTGGAGAAACATTGTTTGTCGCTTCGGGGTACCTCAAGCAATTGTAACAGATAATGGAAAGCAGTTTGAAGGGAAAAAGATAAGAGATTTTTGTGAAAAACGGGGAATGAAAAAACACTTTTCAACACCGTACCACCCCCAGTCGAACGGCCAAGTGGAAGCCGTAAACAAAATAATCAAACATATTTTGAAGATCCGCTTAGCCGACTGACTTGAAGCGAATATACTAGCTTTTACTAGTAGCTTCCCCGCAAGAGTACGGGTTCACTGTAGTAGTGGCAAGTATAGGGACCAAGTATTATCGAACCCAAGGGAAAGTGTGTATGCGAATAGATCCCTGAAGATCTATGCGTCGTAGTTAATATGAGTGTATGTTTGGGGATTGAAAATTAAAAGAATTAAGTCTAAACTAAATTACTCTACGAATGTAAAAGGAAAATTAAACTAAGTATCTAAGGTGTGTATGCAAGTATGAGATGGTGATGCTCAGGATAGGAATCCCTACGTATACTAACGGAGCAGGTACATAATCAAAGTAATCGTGACAAACAAGAATTAACCTAAGTAAAAGATCGTAGAATGAAAGCTCAAGATTTCTAACCCTAATATTTTATCCTAGCAATCAACTTCACTAATCCACTAACAAGTTAATAGATAGCGCTTAATTAATGAGACCCTAATTTAACTAAGGTGATGCGGTCGTCCTCCTTCGCTAAACCGGTAGATGAATTAACCCTTTCTAAACTCTCTCGTTAAGACTACTAATCATTATTGAGTGATGCGGTCGTCCTCTCTCTAACACTTTCATACGAAATTCAAAGGTAAAGTTAAGATTAATTATAAGAATTCATTAATTAAGAGAATTAAAACTAACGTCACGAATTACCCACGTCCTACTTCTACGAGTTCATCCTAACCTAAGCATGCAAGGGTTTTAGCTAGACATGACGTTAACAAACATAAAAGCAATAGAAGAAACAACGAATATAAACATAATGAATTGAACGAAGAAAATAAGAAACATGAACTAGGGTTTTAAAGAAATAAATACTAAGAACTGAATTTGAATTGATAAAAACAAAGTTTAGAACGTTTAGAGTAATCAAGCTAAGGAAAAGAAACTGAGAAACGAAATTAAACTAAGAATTCGTACGAAAAACCTCAACAACGTAAAAGTAAAGCTTGCTCGTTCTTCTACTCTTCCTCTCTCTAAAAACTAAGTCTAAAAGTGATTTCTAAAGTTCGGGATCAGTCAAAACGTGTTTGGAAGAGGTATATATAGGCACCGGGTCGAAATGGGAGTTAATGGGCCCAAAAAACGCATCCGGAGACAAAAATAGGCAAGTGCTCGAGCTAGGACACGCTCGAGCGGGGCGCTCGAGCTGTTTTGGTCGAATGAAACAGGTGGTCGAGCGGAGCGCTCGAGCCTATGTGGTCGAGCACTTTTCAGCATCCGTCACTTGTTCGTAAAATCTTCATATCTCCTCAACCGGGAGTCCGTTTTGGCCGATTCAAAGTCCTACGAACTCCTCTTTTCGCTCTCTATCCATCTATGAAAACCAAAGAGATAAATTAATGATTTTATAAAAATGATACTCATTTGACTCCAAACACTAATCGAAAATACTCAAAACATGGGCAAATCGGGCACCAAAACATAACAATTTCACGCCTAATCAACCCCCCCCCCCCCCCAAACTTACCATGTTGCTTGTCCTCAAGCAACGAAATAATAAGTCAAGTGAAATTGTTAGGAATGAGTCAAAGAATTAAATCATGCTAGTAAATGAACTCGAGCTTTAAAGATCAATCACATGTATACTCACTCACCTTCCTTCATCATACTCATGCAACAACAACAAGAACCACCAAGATCAAACATGGATGTGCTCTCAACGATGTGTTTCACTCCCTCACAAGTGTATATCAATGATTAAAGGACTCACTCAAACAATCAATCACTCATATCGGCAGCCATAGGCTTGTAAGCACTCTCAACTCCGACCATACTCTAGAAATCAATGTCGAATCAAAAAGGAATTTTCTCAAGGTTGTAATGTAGGCTCTTTGGACAGGTGGGATAACAATATAAGGTAAAGTGACTAAAGTGAATGGAGAATAGAAAATCAAACTTTGGCACTTCGAGATTAGGAACAGAATACTTCAAACATTTCCAATCAACACTCTTTCAATTCCATACTCTCAACACTTCAATTTTTCTCTTTCTCACTTTTTCACATTTTTTTTTTAATCACTTCATTTTTTTCTTTTTCGCACAAACACATGAGCTCAATTTTTCTTTTGCTCATTCTCAATTTTTTTTTGTTCTTTCCCACAACTCAAATCTCATTCACACCCTTATTTTATCACCACTCAACCATCAATAACTCTCATTTTTCAACTCAAATCAATCCCTTCAATATTCACACTTTTCCTATTCTCCACTCAAATTGGGAAAAAAAGCTTAGGAACTGGAATAGTGTTTAAATGTGCTAGCAAATAAAATAGGCTTTAGGCTCAACGGGGCTAACAAGGGACAAATATCAATGGTAAGGAAAATTTTTGGCTAAGTGACTCATTCAAATCAAAGATGGCCTAAGATCACATTCGGCATATCAAACTAGACACAATCAAGAAGTGAGAGCACACACAAGTTCTAGCATCCTCTAAGGTGACGATCCACTCACAAACGAAGAGATCAATTAATGCATCAAAATCTCATAAGGCTCAAATCTCACGGCTTTCACATCCATGCTAGTCCTTGTGAATTCTCACTCTCATCACACAAATACTCAAAAAGAAAACTTGCAAGCATACTAGTTCTCTCTCAAATCAACTCTAACTCAAACACTCACACAATAAAACTCCTAACTCAACCTCACAATTCACCCTACTCATCAAATCATACTCAAAGATAGCAATCAACAAACATAAGATGGTTGATAGGCATAAAATATTGAGTAACAAAACAAATCAAAATCAGCCCAAGGAGTATCTCAACAAACCAATAATCAATCAAACTCAACTCAAAGATAAGGGGTGCTCCGGTGCAATGCCATAAAACACATAAATACTCCACCCCCCCAAACTTCGACCTTGCGAAGAGGTCTAAGTTTGGGGTTGTGGGTTACCTCAACCAAATAATTCAATTTCTCTCAATAGCTTTGCACACTCCCTTGTCTCAAGTTGGTTCTTCAATCTTTACTTATCTGGCACTCCTTCAAGACAAGCCTACAAAATAAACTCTCAAGTACGAGGTTAAACATACGACTCAACAACATCCTAGTAACATAAAAGGAAAATAACTAAAAACACTCAAAAGCAAATAAAAATGGGTTGCCTCCCATTCAGCGCTATTTTTAAGGTCCTCATGCCGGACCAAGCTCAAAGGAGCTTATGGGACATCATACTCAAATTTACCTCCCTTACTCTCATAAGAGTGGTGTTTGCATTCCTTTCCTTGATGCCCCTCCATCATGAGTTCCTTTGCTTCCTTCCCCACCTCAAGTGGTATAGGTCTCAACTCCTTCTCACCTTTATCTGGAGGAGTCTTACTAAACAACTTTTTGAATTTAGACTTCTTCTTCTTAACTCATCCTTTCCCTTCTAACTGGACCACGTCCACTTTCTTCACCTCTTCATCCTTCAACTTCGTCTCTTCATCCCTATCAAAATAAGTCAGATCATAATGCTAATGGGTTAACTCAACATGTGAATGATTATAAAATTCATGAATATGAGAGGGATTAGGGAGAGAAGGTGTGTCTTCAATACTAGGATCAATGACATCCATGCAATACAAACTCTCATCCTCCTTCGGGTGCTTCATGGCTTCATATAGGGAAATCTTCACTTCTTGATCATCAACTTTCAACGTGATCTTCCCATTTGCCACGTCTAGCACCATCCCGGCCGTTGCTAAGAACGGTCTTCCCAAAATCAAAGGAACGTGCTCATCTTCCTCCATATCGAGCACTACAAAATCTGCTGGAAAAATGTGACCTCCAACTTTAATAAGGACGTCTTCAACTACACCTTGAGGTCGAGTAATAGACCGATCGGCTAGTTGAAGCGTCATCGTGGTCGGCTGAAGTTCACCACCTTCCAACTTCTTGAAAAGCGACAAGGGCATAAGATTGATGCTCGCTCCAAGGTCGCACAACGCTCCCTTCTTAACTCCATTCCCGATATCACATAGGATCGTGAAACTCCCGGGATCCTTCAGCTTTGGGGGCAGCGCCTTGTGCACTAGTGCACTCACTTCGTGGTTCAACTGCACCAACTTCGGCTCATCCACTCGCCGTCTTTTCGCAATCAAGTCCTTCAGGAACTTGGCATAATTCGGCATCTGTTCCAAAGCATCATAAAAAGGAATATTAATATGCAATTGTTTAAAAACATCAAGGAACTTAGCGAATTTCTCATCAAGCGTTTTCTTTATAAAGCGTTGTGGATACGGGACGGGTATCACAGATTTGGGTACCCCTCATTCATCTCTTTCTGTTTCTTTCACTTTATCCCTTGCTTCCTTTGCCTTTTTCCACTTAGGAACTCTTTCAACCTCCTCAATGCCTTTGTCCTTCTGGAACTCATCTATATCTTTACTTCTCTGAATGCCTTCACCCTCAACTCCTTTCTCAACTTCCATCTCCTCAATTTCATCTCTATCCTTCTCAACATCTTTCCCTTCTATCTCATCTTTCTCCTTGAGCGTCTCAGAATCAGCAGGCATCTCGGGACCTTCATAATTAGTCCCACTTCTAAGCTGGATAGCCTTACAATGCTCTTTAGGATTACCCTCAGGCATTGAAGGGTATTTGTCAGGCTCTCTATTCAATGACTTTGCCATCTGCCCCATCTGAAACTCTATTGAAGTTAATCTTCGATTGTTCTCTTGTTGAGTCATATTCCACTCAACGTTCATCTTCTGGAGCTCTTGATCACGTTGATCACCCTTTTTATGCAACTCCTTCACATCGTACTCCAAGGATGACAACCTCTTACTTCCTTCCTCCACCTTCTGTAGGATGGCTCTCAACATCTCCTCAGTTGAGGCACCGCTTTCTCCACCCGGAGGCTTCGATCCTGGATCAACACCTTGAGGAACTGTAACACCCGCCTTCGGGTTAGCATATGAAAAAATTTCGTTCTTCCTCCATTGGTTCTGAGGAGGCTGCTGGCCTCCTTGGTACCCAAGTGTGTTCCTCCATTGATTTTGAGGCGGTTGTGGTCCTAGAGGTACAAATGGTTGGCCATAAGAGGGCCTTCCATATTGGTTACCACCTTGGTAGCCATTCTGATTGTAATAAGGACCTCCCATATAGTTGGCTACCTCTTGCTGTCCAATTGGTTGGTCTACCTTCTCATTCTCTGCTACATTCCCTCCAACCAAGGTCTTCCCCAACTCAAGGTTGTTAATCTTCTCCATCATGGCCATCAATAGCCTTCTCGTTCCTTCACCTTCCTCAACCTGATGAACTCTTTGAAAATCTGAGTCTCCATTCCAAGCCCCGGCATTCGTGACAATGTTGTCAACGATCTCTCTACACCTCTCTATGCCTTGATTCAGGAATGCTCCGCCCGTACAAGCGTCTAAATGGTCTTGCCCAGCTTTGTTGGCACCACTGTAGAAGAATGCCATAATATCACCCTCATTGTACCCGTGCTGCGGGCACTCTATCAGCATGTTTGAGTATCTCTCCCACGCTTGACGTAGGTCCTCTCCTTGCTTCTGGCGGAAGGAAGAGATCTCAATCCTAGCCTTGATCGTCCTAGATGGAGGGTAGAATCGCTCGAGGAACAGACGCTCGAGCTCGGCCCAAGTGGTAATACCTCCCCGTGGGAGCGTATTATCGTACCACTCCTTAGCTATTCCCGTCAATGAGAATGGGAACAGCCTAAGTCTCTTGGCATCTTCAGACATGCCATTGTAATTGAAGGTGGAGGCTATCATTAGAAAACTTCTTATATGTGTGTGAGGATTCTCTTTCCCGATCACCCCCTTGAACTGGTTCTCTGTAAGCAGCTTTAGAATTCCCGAGGAAATCGAGAAGTTGTTCGCCTCAACAGGAGGTAACGCCACCCCATCGTAGTACCTCTGCGGCTGCGCTGCAAACCTCCCCCGAATAGCCATATTCTCTCCATTCTGCGGAACGTGTTGAGGAACAACTGGTGGTATGGGTACTTGCTGGACTGGTGGTGGTTGATAAACTGGTGGTTGGTTGTAAGCAGGTAGTGGTGGGTATGGGTAATGAGGATACGGGTATGGTGGATAAGGGTAAGGGTAAGGGTGATTATTTGGTGGGTAAGCAGGGTTGTTAAATGGTTGCTGTGGGTTTTGGTGGATAATCTGGTTTTGGTTCTGGTTTTGGGGTTGTGTATGTGTAGAGTTGATTGAGTTTTGCGGGTTTGGGAGTTGGTTCTGAGCTTCCCCTATGGGTTTTTGCTGGTTACTGCTCTCAACTCCAACCGCCTGCTCCACTAAAACAGTATACTCTGCAGCTATTTTGTCTAAGTCCCCATCTCCATCCAGATTCATGTTGTCTTTGTCTCCAGCAGTAGTCATTCTTCTCAAGAAAGCTCGGTTCCTTCTGGCTATCGTCTCAGGGTCTGACAGGATTCTTTCTTCGCCCGTATTGCCTTGTGAGCGTGTTTTCATAAACCTGAAACACTAGCAAAATGATCAAAACGCAACTGCTGAACAAATAAAAATAAACAGAAAATAAGTCAATCACTACTAACTACTAAGCTATCGACAAGTCCTATTCAAAAGACATACAATGCCATCCCGGCAACGGCGCCATTGACTTGAAGCTAATATACTAGCTTTTACTAGTAGCTTCCCCGCAAGAGTACGGGTTCACTGTAGTAGTGGCAAGTATAGGGACCAAGTATTATCGAACCCAAGGGAAAGTGTGTATGCGAATAGATCCCTGAAGATCTACGCGTCGTAGTTAATATGAGTGTATGTTTGGGGATTGAAAATTAAAAGAATTAAGTCTAAACTAAATTACTCTACGAATGCAAAAGGAAAATTAAATTAAGTATCTAAGGTGTGTATGCAAGTATGAGATGGTGATGCTCAGGATAGGAATCCCTACGTATACTAACGGAGCAGGTACATAATCAAAGTAATCGTGACAAACAAGAATTAACCTAAGTAAAAGATCGTAGAATGAAAGCTCAAGATTTCTAACCCTAATACTTTATCCTAGCAATCGACTTCACTAATCCACTAACAAGTTAATAGATAGCGCTTAATTAATGAGACCCTAATTTAACTAAGGTGATGCGGTCGTCCTCCTTCGCTAAACCGGTAGATGAATTAACCCTTTCTAAACCCTCTCGTTAAGACTACTATTCGTTATTGAGTGATGCGGTCGTCCTCTCTCTAACACTTTCATACGAAATTCAAAGGTAAAGTTAAGATTAATTATAAGAATTCATTAATTAAGAGAATTAAAACTAACGTCACGAATTACCCTGATTACGTACCCACGTCCTACTTCTACGAGTTCATCCTAACCTAAGCATGCAAGGGTTTTAGCTAGACATGACGTTAACAAACATAAAAGCAATAGAAGAAACAACGAACATAAACATAATGAATTGAACGAAGAAAATAAGAAACATGAACTAGGGTTTTAAAGAAATAAATACTAAGAACTGAATTTGAATTGATAAAAACAAAGTTTAGAACGTTTAGAGTAATCAAGCTAAGGAAAAGAAACTGAGAAACGAAATTAAACTAAGAATTCGTACGTAAAACCTCAACAACGTAAAAGTAAAGCTTGCTCATTCTTCTACTCTTCCTCTCTCTAAAAACTAAGTTTAAAAGTGATTTCTAAAGTTTGGGATCAGTCAAAACGTGTTTGGAAGAGGTATATATAGGCACCGGGTCGAAATGGGAGTTAATGGGCCGAAAAAACGCATCCGGAGGCAAAAATAGGCAAGTGCTCGAGCTAGGACACGCTCGAGCGGGGCGCTCGAGCTGTTTTGGTCGAATGAAACAGGTGGTCGAGCGGAGCGCTCGAGCCTATGTGGTCGAGCACTTTTCAGCATCCGTCGCTTGTTCGTAAAATCTTCATATCTCCTCAACCGGGAGTCCGTTTTGGCCGATTCAAAGTCCTACGAACTCCTCTTTTCGCCCTCTATCCATCTATGAAAACCAAAGAGACAAATTAATGATTTTATGAAAATGATACTCATTTGACTCCAAACACTAATCGAAAACACTCAAAATATGGGCAAATCGGGCACCAAAACATAACAATTTCACGCCTAATCACCGACAAACAAGGGAAATGGTCTGAAGAATTGCTAGAAGTGTCGTGGGCATACCGAGTGTCTCACAGAACAAGCATGGGTGCACAATGGCATTCGGGACAGAAGTCGTGATACCAGTTGAGCTGAAAATCCCAACAGAACGAACATCTGCGTTCGACGAAGAGGCGAACAACTCTGCACTAGCAATAGAATTGGACTTGCTTGAAGAAAAAAGAATAACAGTAGAGATGAAAAATGCGATCTACAAGAAAAGAGCAGCAAAGTACTATAATTCTCAAGTAAAAGTAAGAGATTTCTAAATCGGAGATTTAGTACTTCGGAAAGTTTTGGCAACACCACCAGGAGTATTCGGCCCGACTTGGGAGGGCCCATACAAGGTGACAAATAAGTGGCACAACGACACATACGACCTTGAAGACATGGAAGGCAAGTCGTCCCAATACTCCTGGAATGCAACTTTACTTAAGAAGTACTATCAATAAAGTCCTGTAAGTCAGAAGTTTTACCATGTAAATCTTTTGTAAGTCCCTTGTAAATTTCTATAAATTTAAATTTTTTGCACAAGTATATATATATAAGCAAGCAGTTGTGCATCGCTAGGCGAGTAGTTGTGCATTTTAGAGTTCATTTTTGCTAGGCGAACAGTCGTGCATGTTTGAATTTGGAATATTGAGCCACTAGGCTAAGTCCTAAACTACTCAGTTGCTCGCCCAAAACTTGCAAAGCACAAGTCTGTCATAAGACGAACAACTGAGCTTAATAAATGCAAAAATAAGGCTAAGTCCATAATGGACCAAGGGCCAACATTAATACAAGGCCAAGTCCACAAGCGACCAGAAAGACCCAAACAATTAAAGGTCAAGTTCTATGAGAACCAAATGACCATTTCACTAAGTGTTTACCTTAAGAAAAAAAGAACACTTAGAAACTAATAAAGAGTCATATGCAAAAGCAGTAAGCGAGCAACTGAGTAAGATAGAGATAAATGCATAAATTTGTAAATTAGCAAAAGCTTTCATTTCATTAAGTCAAAAGATATTTACAATAGGAGTGATAAGTACAGAAAGAGGATGTGTATCCTATTGTAAATCAAAGAACTAAGTCTTCAAGATGGAGAGAGAGGAACATCTGCATTGCTGGTCGCCTCAGTACTCGGCTGCTTGCCGGGAACAGTTGAAGTAGCTGCCCCATCTATTGGAGTTAGGGGAAGTGATTGCAAACCCTCAAAAACTTCATCATTGGTCGCCGCTGGAACCTCCTCTGGTTGGCCACCAAAAGTAGGGGGCACAGTATTGACGTCCTCATCGAAGATATCCAAGGAAAAACCGACAGCGACGATGACGTAACGAGAATGGCAGTGACACGACGGCGGCGCAGTGATGATTTGTGGCCGGAAGCACGGCGATGGTTACAAAAAATGGGAAAAAGAAGCAAAAGTTCGACCTATTTATAAGGAAAAGGATGGGGTAAAAAATACAAAATCTCAAAAAAATCATAGGCCCTTATGTACAAACATGGGAGCGCGCGTGACTGACGCGACGCCTCGTCTCCCATGCCTCGAGAAATCAACTGCCGCCATCCGAAAAGACGCACCCAATTATTCGCCCAATATTCCCGCCTCCGAGAAAAATCAAATTCCACCTGCTCGACTGCTCGCCCTTCGTGGAAAAAGTTATCAGTCGTAGCTTGATCTCAGTTAGTCAATTTATATCTTAACATGAGATCAAGCTAGGGGGCAATTGTTGGTAGGCGAGCAACTAAGCAAAGGGTCAACAAAGGATAATTAAGACATTAAACTTAATGGCGAACAACTGATCAAATGACTCACAACAGAGTAAAACGACCAGCTAGTCAAGATGCTAAGACGATCAGCTGATCGGGATGCGAAGACGACCAGCTGATCGGGATGCGAAGACGACCAGCTGGCCGGGATGAGAAGATGACCAGCTGGTCGGGATGCGAAGACGACCAGCTGGTCGGGGTGCTAAGATGACCAGCTGGCCGGGATGCGAAGACGACCAGCTGGTCGAGATGCTAAGACGACCAGATGGGCGAGAGCCAAGGCGAGCAGTTGGGCGAGGAGCCAAGGCTAGCAGCTGGGCAAGAGCCAAGGCGAGCAGCTGGGCGAGGAGCCAAGGCTAGCAGCTGGGCAAGAGCCAAGGCGAGCAGCTGGGCGATGAGCCAAGGCTAGCAGCTGGGCAAGAGTCCAAGACGAGCAGCTGGTCAAGATGATAGTCATCCAGACGAGCAACTGTGCAAAGGTCACAAACGTGGAGCGAACAACTGAGAGAGTAAAGGTTCGAATACCCAACGAAGACATACAGACGAACAACAGGTCACCACAGAAAGCAGCTGAGTAACTTCAATGGTCAAGTACAACATTGGAAACTCCAACAGTCAATAACTTTGAAGTAGTCCAAGTGTCCTAACACTTGACACCCATCCAATGGGCAATAGCTTAGATGTAGTACAAGTGTCCTAATACTTGACAAATATCCAATGGTAGAATGGCTAGGATGGTGACACATGGCCTATTTGTATGTCTATAAATACTCCCTCATTTGCATGAAAAAAGGGGGTTCCATAATTCAAAAAATAGCCCAAGTTCTTGCAAATTCATTTCTTGAACATTACTTAGCTAAATTTCATGATCATTTGATCTTGTTTGATGATCTTAACTAGAGAAAACAGCCACTAACCACCATCGATTAGAAAAGGTCATCAACAGTGTACTTTTTTTTTTATTTTTTGCACGGCGATTTTGAAGATGAAGATTTAAAAATGTGGGATGTGTGCATTTTTTTTATGCACATAGACTAAATATGTAATTTTTTGTCCATTTCAAATTTAAATATGTAATTTTAGAAGTTTTAAATAATAACAATTGAATTGGTATTTGAATTTTGATTTGTTCTGTTTATTTTAAATTTTTGTAAATTATTTTTTGAATTTGAACAAGATAATATGTATGTAATTTTTTCTAAGTCAAAGTTAAATTAAAAAATTACAAAAATAAACTCAGAGGAACTATTAAATAAAAAATTGAAACCGGAAAATTAGATGTAAAAACTGAACGAACTATGTGCAAATAAAAATAAATAATGTAAGGGAGACAGCAGTTGTCCCATCAATAGACAGCATTCAGGGGGGTGCAGGTTGGTATAGTCGTATAAGCTAGGTATTGGACCAATTGATATTTTTTATACCATATAGGACTAAACTCTAATAAACTACATAATTTAGCACTTATATGTAATGGACCCTTAAAGTTATTGTGTGTTTTGAATGACTCTACTATAACTTTGATTACAAAAAAATAAAGGAGTTTGTAGTTCACTTATTTGAGAGGTATGACTTTGATTTCATATCATTTTCATTCCTTACAATTTTACCAAGCACCCCCTAATTCTCCACATGATGAATTAGTCTGCCACTTGGCAAATCCACCTCATAAATCTCACATCCCCTATTATACTTGTTGACAGACATTTTCGTACGGGTAGATTTATGTGGCTATTTAGGGTATGCCTGACAAACAATCAATAATGAACGAACATGAACGATGGGGGAAGAACTTTCGTTCTTCCCTCGAATGAGAGCTTTTTGCATATATGATAAATGAGAGGAAATGTGTGTCCTTTACAATGAAGGGTGACCCCCTATTTATAGAGGTTCACCCCCAAAGGCCCAAAAGTGACCCTAAATTCGTCTCAACCCTTTATTTAGGGATTTATTACAATTATTAATATAAATATCAACAATAGACCTATAATACATTAAATACTCTTTTCTGATGTAGACTCTCGATCTTGTCGGGTCAGTGTGTCTTTAGGAATCTGACCTTCTGTCAGGCGAGGATATTTCCTGCTGTAACAATTGCCCCCAAGATTGGGCTCTGATTGCGACCAGAGTTCGATCTTGATCCGTGCTTCAAATAGGTTTTGCCCCCGGCTTGAAAACAGGATAGCTCGGATGCCCCGGGGAAATCTTCGACAACAGGGTCCGTGATGGGTGAATCTTCCGTGTAACCTTCGAATAGTCAAACCTCAAACAAATTGGTCGGGTTAGGTGGGGTACGATCTTCCGTCGTGCCCCCGAGTCGGGTACCATGACGTTCAATTAATAAAGAGTTCTTGCCGCTGGCCGGCATTGATTTTAGTAATAGGGTGGTAAGGACCGCGATGATAAATTAATGAAGTGCTTAGGCCGCTTGCGGGTAGCGACTTCACGGACAACAGATTGACTTAATAATCAATTAAAAGATTAATCAACAGATTAATGAGTGAAGTGCTTTAGCCGATAGACGGGCAGCGACTTCACGATGATGGGATTGAATTAACAACCGCTTAAAAGATTAATCAACAGATTAATGAGTGAAGTGCTTTAGCCGATAGACGGGCACGACTTCACGATGATGGGATTGAATTAACAACCGCTTAAAAGATTAATCAACAGATTAATGAGTGAAGTGCTTTAGCCGATAGACGGGCAGCGACTTCACGATGATGGTATTGATTTAACAACCGCTTAAAAGATTAATCAACAGATTAATGAGTGAAGTGCTTTTTGCCGATTGACGGGCAGCGACTTCACGATGATGGGATTGATTTAACAACCGCTTAAAAGATTAATCAACAGATTAATGAGTGAAGTGCTTTTAGCCGATTGATGGGCAGCGACTTCACGATGATGGGATTGAATTAACAACCGCTTAAAAGATTAATCAACAGATTAATGAGTGAAGTGCTTTTAGCCGATTGACGGGCAGCGACTTCACGAATACATGATTGAATTAACAATCGATTTGTTGTTTGAACAAAGCGTCCGAGACGCAATATATTACGGCCGCAAGTGGGCAAAAACGATGCGGGTCAGTCGATGCCGGTGAAGGCGGACTGGTCGATGCCGTTAACATGGATAAACCAAAGCAGAGAATAGATTAGTTAACACCGGTGAGGACGAACTAAACAATACCTCGCCCATTAAGGCGAAAAGTCAACGCTTAACATGCGGACTGGATCCACGTCGAGAGGCGGATTAGTTGACGCCGGTGAAGGCGAACTAATCAAGGCCGAGTGACGGATCGGCTTGAGAGGCAGATTAGTTGACGCCGGTGAAGACGAACTAATCAATATGTCAACGCATAAAAGATAGACTAATCAACGCCGAGAAGGCGGATTAACTCGAGAAAGAGGTTAGTTGACGCCGGTGAAGGCGAACTAATCGATACGTCAACGCCTGAAAGGGCGGACTAATCGACGTCGAGAAGACGGATTACTTCGCCAATCTAGGCGGAATGTCGATGCCCAAAAGGCGGATTAGCTCGAGTAGATTAGTTGACGCCGGTGAAGGCGAACTAATCAGTACGTCAACGCCTGAGAGGGCGGACTAATCGACGTCGAGAAGACGGATTACTTCGCCAATCTAGGCGGAATGTCGATGCCAAAAAGGCGGATTAATCAACGCCGATCGGGCTGATTACTTCGCCAATCTAGGCGGAATGTCGACGCCTAAAAGATGGATTAATCAATGCCGATCGGGCGGATTACTTCGCCAATCTAGGTGGAATGTCGACACCGAGAAGGCGGATTAATCAACGCCGATCGGGCGGATTACTTCGCCAATCTAGGCGGAATGTCGACGCCGAGAAGGCGGATTAATCAACGCCGATAGGGCGGATTACTTCGCCAATCTAGGCGGAATGTCAACGCCGAGAAGGTGGATTAACTCGAGAAGTAGATTAGTTGACGCCGGTGAAGGCGAACTAATCGATACGTCAATGCCTGAAAGGGCGGACTAATCGACGTCGAGAAGACGGATTACTTCGCCAATCTAGGCGGAATATCGACGCCTAAAAGGCGGATTAATCAACGACGATCAGGCGGATTACTTCGCCAATCTAGGCGGAATGTCGACGCCGAGAAGGCGGATTAACTCGAGAAGTAGATTAGTTGACGCCGGTGAAGGCGAACTAATCGATACGTCAACGCCTGAAAGGGCGGACTAATCGACGTCGAGAAGACAGATTACTTCGCCAATCTAGGCGGAATGTCGACGCCTAAAAGGCGGATTAACTCGAGAAGTGGATAAGTTGACGCCGGTGAAGGCGAACTAATCGATACGTCAACGCCTGAAAGGGCGGACTAATCGACGTCGAGAAGACGGATTACTTTGCCAATCTAGGCGGAATGTCGACGCCTAAAAGGCGGATTAGCTCGAGTAGATTAGTTAACGCCGGTGAAGGCGAACTAATCAGTACGTCAACGTCTGAGAGGCGGACTAATCCACGTCGAGAAGACGGATTAACTCGAGAAAGAGATTAGTTGACGCCGGTGAAGGCGAACTAATCGATACGTCAACGCCTGAAAGGGCGGACTAATCGACGTCGAGAAGAAGGATTACTTCGCCAATCTAGGCGGAATGTCGACGCCTAAAAGGCGGATTAATCAACGCCGATCGGGCGGATTACTTCGCCAATCTAGGCGGAATGTCGACGCCAAGAAGGCGGATTAACTTGAGAAGTAGATTAGTTGACGCCGGTGAAGGCGAACTAATCGATACGTCAACGCCTGAAAGGGTGGACTAATCGACGTCGAGAAGACGGATTACTTCGCCAATCTAGGCGGAATGTCGACGCCTAAAAGGCGGATTAGCTCGAGTAGATTAGTTGACGCCGGTGAAGGCGAACTAATCAGTACGTCAACGCCTGAGAGGGCGGACTAATCGACGTCGAGAAGACGGATTACTTCGCCAATCTAGGCGGAATGTCGATGCCTAAAAGGCGGATTAATCAACGTCGATCGGGCGGATTACTTTGCCAATCTAGGCGGAATGTCGACGCCTAAAAGGCGGATTAATCAACGCCGATCGGGCGGATTACTTCGCCAATCTAGGCGGAATGTCGACGCCGAGAAGGCGGATTAATCAACGCCGATCGGGCGGATTACTTCGCTAATCTAGGCGGAATGTCGACGCCAAGAAGGCGGATTAATCAACGGCGATCGGGGAGATTACTTCGCCAATCTAGGTGGAATGTCGACGCCGAGAAGGCGGATTAACTCGAGAAGTAGATTAGTTGACGCCGGTGAAGGCGAACTAATCGATACGTCAACGCCTGAAAGGGCGGACTAATCGACGTCGAGAAGACGGATTACTTCGCCAATCTAGGCGGAATGTCGACGCCTAAAAGGCGGATTAGCTCGAGAAGCGGATTAGTTGACGCCGGTGAAGGCGAACTAATCAATACGTCAACTCCTGAAAGGCGGACTAATCGACGTCGAGAAGACGGATTACTTCGCCAATCTAGGCGGAATGTCGACGCCTAAAAGGCGGATTAACTCGAGTAGATTAGTTGACGCCTGTAAAGGCGAACTAATCAATACGTCAACGCCTGAAAGGCGGACTAATCGACGTCGAGAAGACGGATTACTTCGCCAATCCAGGCGGATTGTCGACGCCTAAAAGACGGATTAACTCGAGTAGATTAGTTGACGCCTGTGAAGGCGAACTAATCAATACGTCAACGCCTGAAAGGCGGACTAATCAACGTCGAGGAGACGGATTACTTCGCCAATTTAGGCGGAATGTCGACGCCTAAAAGGCGGACCGGTCAATGCCTATGAAGGCGGACAAATGTTTGTAGTCGAAAGGTGTGACCATTTTTTAAATATGAGTTAATTACCCGGTGAGCAACCTCAATGATTTTTTCGAAATTATATTCGAAGTTTTAGAATAACTGATTGTATTTAATTAAATTCAGTGTCAATTAATTTGTTTTTGATATCACAAAATGAGCACAGGATGTGTATGTCCGTGCCCCCGCTTTTAATATATATGAAAACCAATGAGTTACAATATATATTAAAAGGAAATATCAAATGGAAATTGCACTTCAAAAACTGTCCCCGCTTTAAATTTTCGTAATATGAATATATGCCCCCGCTTTTAATATATATGAAAACCAATGAGTTACAATATATATTAAAAGGAAGTTACCAGATGAAAATTGAATTTCAAAATTTAACCCCGCTTTGAATTTTCGGAATATGAATATATGCCCCCGCTTTTAATTTATATGAAATTTGCGAGCAGTAATATATATTAAAAGGAAATTATCGAAATAAACCTGATTCGAGTGGGCAAAGGACTGCCCGTAGATTTTTCGTTGATGAAGAGGCTCCGGATACTCGTCTCAGAAGCTGCTGCCCTTTTTTTTTTTTTTTTACTGATGTACAAATTAAATCGGGCCCCACAATTAAATAAAGGAGGCCCAACAGATTAAACAGAGAAGGGCCCAATAGATTAAACCAAAAAGAGGCCCAGCAGCATAAATGATAAGGCCCAACAACTAAAATAAAAGAGGGCCGAATAGATTAAATATTAAGAAGGGCCCAATTGCTGTTTCTTTGACCCATTCCTGCATCGTGACTTGAAAATCACACGCAGGTTCTCTCTCCTTGGCGGCGGATGAGGCGAAAGTCGGGCGGCAGCGGGCTGTGAGCCCTGGACGGTGCGAGGAGGCCGCTGTACGGCGGGGAGGCGGCCGTGCGGGTGCGGCGACACGGGGAGGCGGCCGCGCGGGAAGCGGCTGCGCGGGGAAGTGGCCGTGTGAGAAGCGGCTGTGCCGGGCTTGCAGCGCGGTGAGGAGAGACCGCGAAGCGGCTAACGGCGACTGCAGGTGAAGCGGTCGTGCGCTCGATGGAAGCCGACCATCGACCTTCGGCGAGAGATTGGCGGTCGCGCTGGGCGGCGAGGCCTCGAGGGCGGCCGTGGGAGGCGACCGGCGACGCGGGGAGCCACTGGTGGGGTCGGCGCGGCGAGCGCGAGGAGGCAGCGAGGCGGCGGATCCCAGGCTGCGGAGGCGACGAGGCGGGAAGGCGGTGAACCCTGCTTGCTGGAGAGACGATGCGGGCTCGTTGGAGGCCGAGCGGGAAGGCGGCCAAGGCTGCCACGGTCGGCAATGAGGGAGGCCGGCCACGGGGTCGGCTGGCGGATAGCCCGGGCGTGGGAGACGACGGTCTGTGGGCGGCAGCGAGCGGAGGGGTCGCCGCGGGCTGCGGGGAGGTGTACCCGACCGATTGAGTGCCTTGGAGTGGCGGCGAGCGACGAGCGCCGTGCCCACCGGCGGTAAGGTCGGGCAGCTGCACGGAAGGCTGGCCGCGTCGGCGGCGGCTGTGTGCGCTGAGAGATCGGCCGTGGCTGGCGGAGCGGGCAGAAAACCTGGGATGGGCGGCGTCGAGGCGGATGCGGCAAGCGGGCAGCGGTCGGAGGCTACCAAGCCTCCACGGGTAGACGGGTATCGACCTCAAGGCGTGCGGATCGAGGTCGGAATCTTTGACTTTTCAACGTATCTTGGGAATCGCGTCAAAAGTAAACTGAAAAGTTGTGCTGCTGTAGAAGAGCTGGTGCCGCGTTTGAGGTTGGCAGTGGGGGGCTGAAGCCAACAGTATCCTCCCCTTTATCTTGTTTTTTGCCTCAACGTTTAAACGGCACCAGGCCGTACTCCGGCGGGCGATGGAGGTGGACGGAAAAGGCCTTACTTTGATGGAAATTTTGTGTGCAAGATCGCCTGGACGGTGGAATGGCGGCCTTGGTGGTTTCTCGCGGGTGAGGGGGAGTACGACAGCGAGTTTGGCGATTTCAACGGCTGAGCTCCATCGCCGGAAACAATGGCGACCGTTCGCCGGAAGGACAACAACTATTGTTTCTTCTTCTTTTCTTCTTGCTAGCTGTTGTTGTAGATACGAAATGGGTTTGTTGGAAACTTTGTGGAAAAGTTTTGAACTTTCAGTTGTTGTGAGGAAATAGGATTCTCGATTTTTTCTTTTTCTTCTTGCTTGCTGCATACCTTCCTCCTGTACCCAGAAAATGGGTTTGTTGAACTTTATTGGTTGAACTAGGTTCTTTGCTTGATTTTCTGTTTGTGTGAATCGAAAAGGCTCGTGTGATGAGAAATTTGATTTTTTGATTTTTGAGGGAAGATCTTCGTGTTCCTCTCTCGAGATGAACACGAATTGACCCTCCTTCTAGCGCCATTTCGTACGGGTAGATTTATGTGGCTATTTAGGGTATGCCCGACAAACAATCAATAATGAACGAACACGAACGATGGGGGAAGAACTTTCGTTCTTCCCTCGAATGAGAGCTTTTTGCATATATGAGAAATTAGAGGAAATGTGTGTCCTTTACAATGAGGGGGTGACCCCCTATTTATAGAGGTTCACCCCCAAAGGCCCAAAAGTGACCCTAAATTCGTCTCAACCCTTTATTTAGGGATTTATTACAATTATTAATATAAATATCAACAGTAGACCTATAATACATTAAATACTCTTTTCTGATGTAGACTCTCGATCTTGTCGGGTCAGTGTGTCTTTAGGAATCTGACCTTCTGTCAGGCGAGGATATTTCCTGCTGTAACAATACTAATAGGGAGTTTGACATGCTCATGTGTCGTCTTTATGTTAATTTCGCCTATGTGCCGTCATGAGGTTAATTTCACTTATGTGTCGAATGCTTACATGTCATATATGTGGCCTTATATAATAAAGAATCTAATAGTAATAAAAAAATGGGCATGCAAATGGGTTTGAACTCTACACCTCATAAACAATTGTTATGATGTTTACCAGTTTAGCTATACTACGAATTTTTATGAAATTTGAATATTTATTGTATATAACTTGACTGTATAAAAAATTACGTACTAATTTACATTTTATTTAACTACATTTGTGGATTTTTTATATATAAAAATCTTAATGTATTAATAATTCAAACAAGTAACTTAAGTATATTTAATTCTACATGATTATTACTAAATTTTATTAATAAATTTAAGAAATTCTAATTATATGAAATGTCAATGTTCAATGAACTTATTTTTATATTCTCAATGTATTTGAGAATATTCTATTTAATATTTTTTATTTGTAAAAAATTAATTAATGGAATTAAGAATATTAAATAATTTTAATTATTATATCGATTAAATGATTAATTAATTTTTGTTTAAATCTAATTATTTGAAATTTTATAATTTAATTAATATTTTTTTATTGTCAAGAAAACATAATAAACCAAAATTATAATTATTTGATTTTGTATATTTTAAATCAAATTTGATATGTCATTTTCTATTTGTTTAATTGTGTTTAACATGTGACATTATGTTTGTGTAATAATGTTTTCTCTAATTAAAAGAAATGCAATTACATGGATTTGAATCTTGCATACATATATAAATATATTTATTTATTTTTAAATAGAAAAGTCGCATAATAACCCACTAATAAATTTATATTACTAATGTTTTTTAATTCTGAAATGCTTATTAGTTTATTTAATATTATATAATTCAAATGATATATATATATATATATAATTTTTTTACATGTACAATATATTATTTATATAATTTAGAGATTTAACATGTTTGAAAAAATAAATCTTTAAAATATAAGTATTAAAAAAATAGGGTTAATTCAATATTAATGCACGATCATTAAGTTCAATCTCAATTTAATCACAAATTTCAATAATGTTATAAAAATTCACCAATGTTTAGTTTTTTAATCATAATATGACTTGCATTTTTAGCAACAACAAAAAAAATGATGCATGGGTGTGTGTTATTGTTTGGGTTAGAAATCTCCCTACATCGAGGAAATTATCTTAGGGAGGCAAGGAGAGGTATGTGGTGCATAGTTGAGAAAAATATATCATAATTTAAAAGCGTATACCAAATTGAAACAAAAAAATAAAATTACGTGAATTTTAATAAAAATATTAAAAATTGTATTTAAATTGAGATTGAGTCTAAAGATCGTGAGTTACTAAGAAATTAACCAATATTTTTATGCATACAAAATTATTTAAATATATTTATTATATAATATAATTATATTATTTTACGATGATCAATTTTTTTAAGTATATATAATGCATATGTAATTATTTTTTTTAAAAATCAGCGTACAGTATACGTGTGTATTAAAATAGATTGTATTAATAATGTGATAATGCGTCAATAAAATATGAATTTTTAAATTAATTTTGCTAACAACCCGCGTAAAACGCGGGACACTAATCTAGTGGAGTATTATATAAGTATGTTATTTCAATTTAATTATAAGGAAAAATTATATTTTTAGGACAATATCTTATAGGCGTTTGCTAAAATAGGACACAATCTCTACGGACTTGTAATTTTACTATCTTTACAAATTTACAAAACTAGAACACCATCTTTTAAGTTTGACAAACTTAGGTCAAATTTTATAAAATGCGAATCATATAAAGCCCGAATATAATGCGTCCTCCACCTCAACTCCAAACCGTCTAATTAACAATATCATAATAAATTTAAATATTTTAAGTTATAGAAAACCAACTTTTCTAGCAAATCTATATAAAAATTATTTTAAATTTAGAATATATTTAGTAAATTTGCTTTAAAAATTAGTTAATTAAATAGATTCACTAATTAAAATTAGTGTATTAAATTTAAATAAAATATTTAATTTACTTTTTAAACCTATTTAATTTAATTCCCTAATTTTTTTTAGACAGCTTTTAAATTTTAGATATACGTACTAAAAAAATTAAATAGTTTTTTTATAACTTAAAAAAAATCATTTATGGAATAATTTCTTAAAATACAATTTATAATTAATTTAAATTAATTTTGAATTATTTTTATTGTATATTAGCTGATATGGCGCCGAGGTGGAGGACACGTCATATTTGGGCTCTATTTGCTCTAAATTTGCAAAACTTAAAAGATAATGTCCAAATTTTGTAAATTTATAAAGATAGTGTCCTAAACTTGCAAGCATGTAAAGATGATGCCCTAGTTTTACAAATGTCTATAATATATTATCCTCAAAATATAATTTTCCCCATAATATAATTTAAACTAAAAATGTGACACTCGTTTTAGATTAAATTCACTATTTTGATGTATGTATTGGACTAATGAAACTTGCATTGATGTTTTTACTTAATTAAATAAATTATTGAATATTCTTAAGTTTTGAATTAGAGAAAATGTGAATTACATACATTTGATTTATAAATTTTTAAAATGTATATATGTTTTATTAGGTGTTATATAATAAAGGCAAAATATTATATGAACATAGTTCATGATAAACTTATTATGAATTTTTTTTTAAAGTATCATTAATCTCATCGGGAGTATCATTAATCTCATCAGGGGTATCATTAGTTTGAGTTCAAGAAAATTGTTTACCCTTGACAGGTTTAATGATACTCCTGATGAGATTAATGATACTCTAAAACTATTTCATGTTAAACTTATTATGAAGCGTTTTCATATAAAACCTACTCTATAATAAAATATAAATAAACAAACGCATCTTTAACGAATTGCACTTTAATTTTTATTTAATCCGTATCCTAAAACTTGTATTGTCTCGCCCCGCACTTGTGCAACATAGGAACTCAACCCTATTCCCACCTATTAATTTGAAATTTTAAATAGACATGTGGGATTATAATTTTTCCCACGGCATTAAAGTTGGTAAAAACCCTACACACACTCAATCAATTTGAAAATTAAAATAGACATTAATGTTAGGGAATATTTTGTTAATCGCGTTCACCAGAAATTTGGACCGAACATAATGCATATTATTCTATCACAACCAACCGAATACGACTTATACAAGTCGGTAAAAAATTGTTAATTATGTTTGACTGACATATGTACAAAACGTGAAATTGAGCATAAATTAAAAATAGGATTTATTACATATAGGTTCAAGATTCTTATAGTATTTAGTCTTTAGTTCTAAAACTATGTTAAGGTTCTTAAAAATAATGCATTAATACTTTGAAAGATATAAATATTAATTTATGGACCGTCTAAAAATGTTCAAAGTAAAAAAAAAAACATATTTTTCTTATAAATATGGTGCAACCCCACATTTACTAAATAATCTACCGTAAAGTTGAACAGTACTCTGTAGACAGTAACGAATATAATATAAATAGTTAAATACCATATAAATGAGTGCAAATTAAAGTACTAATTTCTCTCGGCAATTTCACAAGTTCTATTTTGCCTTGTGAACGACCACAACACATGCATGCAGCATTTCTATATATAAGACTATAACCTTGCAAAATTTCTTCTCTTTTCTCCACAAATTCAAGAATGTGTGAAAAACAAGAAACTTGTGCAGTTATTTAAGTTCCTCTTCTTCTCCCTTCATCTTCTCTGAAAGTTGAAGAATTTGATAGCAAACGCAAAGGTTGCAGCGAAGAGTAGACAGAAACCGACGACCACCAAACCAGCAACACCCAGGAAATCGTGTCTGAATCCGAACTGATGTCTGAGCAGCTGCTTTATAGGCACCGAGGTGACACCATCACTCAGCTTAACTAGGTCATACATGTCTCCATACTGAGATGTTAGAAGCCCGTACAAGCTCCATGCAATCGGGTTAGCCCAATAATACCATCGCCACCATATCGGGATCCTCTGAACAACAGGCGAACAATGAGCATACGTATTTTAGAATTCAGGGAACTAACAGGGCAGCAGGATAAAGAAATGAAATATAGGATGTGTTTGCGAACTTAGAATCACTTTTGTGTCAAAAAAGTGTAGTCTACCAGTTAGTTTTGAAAAAAAGTGAATCTGGAGTATCCTATTGTGCTTGAAAACAGGTCTTATCAACTTTCAGAATCACAATTTATTCAAAAACTGCACATATTTTTAAAAATCACTTCGAAGAGTTTGCAAACGCCACCTACTCGCTCTGGGCATGATATGCCCTTAAAGGTGCGAGAGATTATTACCATGTAAGGAACCATGAAGCCACTGAAGAGATTCCAGAGCATGTAGAATGGGGCAGCAACGATAGCAGCAGCGTTGAGATTGGGCGTAACGGAGATGGTCATCATTCCGAAGAACGTGAAATACATCAATGTGAAGTACATGAAAAATATGTACCAAATGAACTTGCATATATTCAACTCGAAAGATGCCATGGAGTAGAAGATGCTGCTGTAAGTAAGCGACTGAACTAAAACGTACGGGAATTCAACTGCAACCTGCAACCAAAACATGTTTTAGTTTAACTTTTGAGAAGGAGATCGATGTGAGAACACTGTATAAACAATGAGTAAGGAGAGAATCGTGCCTGTGCAAAGGTGAATGGTAGTGCAGAATACATTCCTGCTGCTCTCTCCCTATACGAAACGAATCGTTCAACATAAACAACCGGTTGCACAGATGTTGCATTTGTGATTCCAATGAATAAAACAGCTGCATACATGGAACCCATAGCATTGAATATATCCTGCTGAGTTTCTCTGTAGAGGAAGATAGAAGTGAGGAATAGAAGTTGAGATTGAGAAAAGAAATTAAATCTGTTCAAGATAAAGGATGCATACAGAGCTTAATTAAATTGTTGGACAGCAGAATAATAAACAAGGGATAATGTTAAAAGCAATTTTGGTGTAGAAAAGTAAGAATTCAGATCAGATGGGAACCTTTTTGAACCAAATTTCCAGCATATTGTTCCGAACATCAATGAAATGATAACTGTGTAGAAGAAGCGTACAGCAGTGTACTGCGGATTACGCCAATATGACAGGTTCTGCTTCCAAAGGCATGCCAGGAACTGACCAAAAAACGATAAGGAGTATTTGCTTGGAAATCTCAGTTCACCTGTATCCTTATCTGGTTTGGATAATCTCTCAACCAGATTCTTGTTTTGCCTGATATTGTGATAAAAGATGTGTTGAATTAAGAATAATAAAGGGAAAGGTTCCATGTTGGCCCTTCCAAAGAACAAACAAATACTTACTTGAACAAATCTGATTGGCGATAAATTTCTGCAAAATCCACACCGAGGCGATTTTCTTCTGATGGAGATGTAACTTCAAGAATCCAAGCTGCAGGGTTATAACCAGGTCTTATTCTTTTAACTCCTGGAATTGCCTAGTAAGGATATACGAGTCAAAATACGGACCATCACTAAAATAATGAAATTTTTAACTTTCAAAACAATGATCACCTCAAAATATTTAATAAGTTTTTTAGATTTGTTGCCCAATGCACCCCCATAAATGAGATGCCCACCTCGTTTCATCAGTAAAAGCTGGGAAAGGAGAGCATAAGGTTAAATCTTTGGGTTGAGGAGAACTCATCAAAAGAATAGTTATTCGTATAAACGAAGAAAACCTCATCAAAAGATTCAAAAATATCGATGCTGGGCTGGTGAATGGTGCAAACGATTGTTCGACCTGTATCCACAATGTTCCTCACAGCTCTCATCACAATGGCTGCAGATCTGGCATCAAGCCCTGAGGTAGGTTCATCCATGAAAACAATAGACGGATTAGCAACTAGCTCAACCGCAATTGTCAGCCTTTTCCTTTGTTCTACGGATAGCCCATTGACACCTGGCACACCCACTAGTGCTCTGCGTAGTTGAGTTAGCTCAACTAGTTCCATAACTTCATGCACAAAAGCCTGCAATTGATATTCAAAATAACTTAAGACGAAAAACACGGGAATAAACGAAAAGAAATGGAAAAGAAACCAAGCTTTACTCTCTGTGTAGCAAAGTCGCATTGAGAAGATAGTCGGAGCCAAGCAGAAAACAGAAGTGATTCATGCACAGTGAGACATGGAGAATGAACATCACTCTGTTCACAGTAGCCAGAAACCCTTGCAAATGTTTCCTGATTCTTCTGATATCCAGAAATGTAGACTTGGCCTTCTATATGTCCACCCGTTTTCCTACCAGCTAAAACATCCATGAGGGTAGTCTTGCCTGCACCACTAACACCAACTAATGCAGTAAGCACACCAGGTTGGAATGCCCCGGTTACATTTACCAATAGCTGTAACTTTTCTTCTTGTAAGCCTTGTCCCTTGAGTTCCTGAAGAAGAGCACGAAAGAGCTCTGCTGAGTTAAATATCTAAAAAATGCAGGTTTTCTCAAGTTGATATAAGCTGTTGATATACCAGAGGAACATCAACATAATAGCTGATGTTGGTAAAGCACATGGAAAGAGGTTTGAACGGAAGAACCATCCCTTTCTGCTTCCTGGTACTCTTTCCTGCAAATCGATGAGAATATAAAAATAAGATCATACTGTTGAATCTGGAAAAGTGGATTAAAGCACAAGTACCAATTATTTGGCAAACCAGTGTATGAGTGGGAATGTTGCAAAAATTCTCCAAAGGTCATGAAGGAGGACTCGGAGTTCTTTCGTGAGCCAGCAGATGAGTGTGAACGCTGCAAAAACTCTTCGAAAGAAGTGATGGAAGATTCACTCTCTTGCCCATTGCCTTTGTCATGAAGATCCTCTGTGGAAACAATAGCTTGCTGATTCCCAAGGGCTGCATGAAAATCAGGAAGCAAAGTTCACAATTAATTGTTTGGTATTGGCAAGAATACGAAGCTGGAGCAGACATCAGATTACTTAATTTGTTATAGGTAATTTATTGCAATACCTAAACTCAAATGTTGGAGCTTTGTCCAATCTAAGAATCCATAATACGTAAGATCTTTTAGGATTGAAACTTACGATTTAGGTAACTCAGAAACAAAGTGAATAGAGTGTTGAATAATAAGGTGTATCCAAGTAATGCTCCAACGCCAATCCAATACCAGTGGTCACTTGGAAATAAACTGCGAACCTTCAATAACATTTCTCCTAATGACAAATTAGTGTTGGGTCCAGCTTTCTGTCATCAAAAGAAAAGGAAACACTTCATCACATAATCTATTATTAAGATGAAACTGAGTAACTGATTTTGTGTGATTTCTACTAGGCCAGGTTCTACCTTGTCCCAGGAATGGCCGAGAAATTCATTAACTGAAGCTGCACTTTGGGCGTACATCATTGGGGAAAACCAGTAACCCCAGATCCACCAAACTGGGATGCTATCTGCTTGGAAGAAAAATCCCAGCAAAAATCAATCTAGTATTATGAAAAAAAAAGTTCAAGATAGTAACAAAAGTGAAAGACATATCTCAAGTACCTCTCGAAAGTATAAATCCTCCAAGGACCATTACAACCAACATAGCAAAAGATCCAAATGTGTTGGCAACTACCATATTTCGCCCTAGTGACGCCATCACACGGAAAAGGCCTATTGACATCTGGTGCAAAGTGAAGTACAGCAAGAACTGCAGAAGGCATCTGTACATCATAAGCAAGTCAGCATTTGTCTAACTATGAGAAGGCAAAAAGAGAGAGAGAGAGAGAAACAAAAATGAAACCACACAAAAGTACCTAGTTATCTGAGGATCAAAGCCAATGGCATAATATGTAACTGCTACCCATAGAAAAGATTCTACAAATGAAAGGGGAATACTCAAAAGCCAGGAGGGAAGAGTGTATATCCAGCAAGGGTAGAACCGGATATCTCTGTGCTTGTAAAGAACAGGAAGCTTGGCTATCAGCATTGGGACCTCCATAAATCCATTAAAAAGAATCATGACTATTGCAAAGTAAAGAGCACCAAGGTAGATGCCTCCATCATCAAGAGTGTTATGATGCAATGTTGTCCGAAAGAATACACTCATCATCATTAAAATGATTAGGAAGAGCTGCATGGGGAAAGTATACCAAATTAGATCATAATGCTCCAGAAAAGAGGGCATGAAATAACTTAATTGGCTGAGAATAGATGCTATTACTTGAATTAATTTGAAAATGAAGATGGGGGCATTTCGCTTCATTAGTAGCATCTGCCAGGATAAACTAATCCTTAGAAGTTTAGACCGACTTATGCCATAAGTCTTGGAAGACAAAGCAGCTGGATGATTGTAACGCTTATCATATGGGATAGCCAACTCCTGTGCCAATAAATTGCCAAAACGAAAGGATTGAAAACCTTCAACAAACTTTGCAACGGGCACATAGTTGTACCTTTTATTCTGAGACCAATATTGTTCTTGATCCTTTTTAGATAGAACCTACACATGAGCATTAAGATGTAAGTTTCTAGAGTAAGATATTTAATAGTCAAAGCTTGAACACCAAATGAGTACCTCTTGAAGGAAATCAGCAACATTTTTTCTGGAGGGACACTTGAAACCCATAGATGCAAAAAATTGAAGTGCAGCTTCACGGGGTCCCTGATAAATAATCTGCCCCTCACTAAAAAGTATCACATCATCAAACATCTCATATGTCTCAGGATCTGGTTGCAAGAGTGACACTAGTGTTGTACTATCAAGAGCATGAGTGGTGTGCTGAAGATATTTGATAATTTGATGAGTAGTTGAACTATCTAGTCCGGTTGATATCTCATCCAAGAAAAGTACCCTAGAAGGACCCATAAGCAGTTCAGCTGCGATGTTTATATGTTAGTAATTCAAGCTGAATTTTTCTACCCAGCAAATTGATCACCAAAAGCAAGTGAGAGTAAGCAACTACCTGTCGTAAGCCTCTTTTTTTGGCCCCCAGATATCCCTTTAAGCATTTCATCTCCCACCAATGTATCAGCACAAATATCCAATCCTAAAATCTTTATATATATTTTAGAACAACATTTGTAAATTAACTATCAAAACAATGAAAGTACTATACTCTTCTTACTACTATACAAGCTACAATCCTCAATATGATATAAACAGTAAATGGAAGCAACAGCATGAAGGAGACAAACTGTCTTTCAAAGAAGTTGGTGAAGAAAAACATAAAACTCCAAAAATGTTTGTGTCTGCTTACATTCACGGAATTTAAAAACTTATTGGGTAAAGTGAAATATAAAGATAATAGCAATATATTTCTCATAGAATCTTAGATTCATCCAAGACTAAAGAAAGTTAAGGATTATCTTACTGGCGCACCTTCATAATGTATTCCACGAGAACACTTGTCTGTTGCCCCAAAACTACTGCCTAGGAGAAAATAAGTATTTCAATGACAGAAAGAGATGCTATTGACCAATAGTTAGCTAAGTTAATCAAGAACAGAGCTTGAGCCTGGAAGGCATACCTTGATAAAAATATCGAGTTCTTGATCCGGGTCTATTTCAGCAATTTTTTCTTTTCTAAGAAGTTCCATAAGCATTTCTACAAATTCAAACAGAAAATAAGAAACATGCATGAAAGTCTTTCCTTTGAAAATGCTAAATTGAAAGTCAAGTTGATGTTACCATGCTTATATCCAGTGCCTTGACAGTGTCCCGAAAATTCAAGAACCTCCCTCACGGTCATCTCACAAATGTGCAAATCCTGCTGACTCGCGTATGCCGAAGTCCTCTGAGGAGTAAACTCCTCCAGACTATGTCCATTATAGGTAACTTTCCCCGACATCTTCAAAAGTAGGTTAACTAATTTGATAAGAACCAAATGGGCACAAGCTATTGAGATTAAATTTAAAATAAACAAGAGTTACTTTTGAATGAGATTATCATAGCATCAGTACCTTCAGACTGGGTGCAAGGCGACCTGCTAGAGCCAAAAGAAATGTTGTCTTCCCAGAGCTCGGAGGACCCAGAAGTAAAGTCAACCTATATAAGCCTCAGTCATTACTTCGAGAAACAAGAAATTGGGTATTAATTGTTTTACTTAAGCCCCTACTATACCTTGAAGGCCTTATGATGCCGTCTATGTTATTCAGGATAGATAGTTTCCGCCTTCTTCCCGAGAAAATCCGAAGCCGCCTCAACATAGCCTGTTTCAATGTCATGATTCCATTGAAACAAATCAGACTAGTTGTAATCAAACTCTGTTTAGCTTCTCAGATATTTATGCTCTGCATCTTATCTTACCTCAGTCATATCAAAAACAAAATTCGGTATGGTTGGCAAAGCTCTGCTTCCAACATGGATTGATGCATCCACCTTCAGATTCTGAAATCGAACCTCAACCCGTGGAAGTTCTAGGCCAACGCTGCAACGAACATGGATAGAATTTGAATAACAGCAACACATTTACAGACAATAAAACCAACTAATTTCTGAATTATCAGAAAATAAGTCTAAATCATCATGCATTAGAAAAGAAAAAATAAGCAGAAATAGCAATCACATCAACACAAGAATGCAAATCATTTATATGAGAGAAACATCAATCCTTAAAACTTTCAATGTGAAACTAACAAAGTCATTTCTACAAACAGATGGCAGGGACAAAAGCACATCAACTAAAACCCATAAAATCGATTAGAAACAAAAACTTGGGAGCCTTACGCATCAAATCTCTGCCTAACCCTCCAGAAAAACCCCTCCATATCTTCATTAACAGCACAAACCAACTTATCCACAACCCGCTTCTGCTCATCATTCTCGATTCTACGAACATCAACCAACGACAGCTTCCCGGCGACATTCCGATAAAGCGCCGTCCGAGCTCTATCGTACGTCGGCGATTTCTGCAATGCAGCCAAAACCAGGGCCTCCGCTTCTTCATCGCCATCACTCAATGCGTTCCTCGAAAACATAATTCACAAACACAGCCCAAAATGGGAGTGAATAGAGTGATGTGAGAGGCTTTAAAGACGCATTTGTCACAATTTTTGTGTGGGGCTTGATGGATCAATCCGCAACAACTTTGGAGGCTTAAAAGGGGTCGTTGAGGATTCGCATTAATGCTCCTCGATATCTTTTTCGATTTCTTTAATTCGCGTTCCATTTTTGTACGAGTATTTGAGGGATGAATCGTACAGAATTATTGGTCACCGGTAACAATCGAGGAGAGGAGAGGCAGTTCATCAGTTGCATGGATTGGGAGAAAAGGCGGTAGCTTTGAGTAGGTTTGAAAACTACAGGAATTTGTAGACTGTTATTAGCGTGTACCGGTTTGAAGTAGTTGATGACTGTTGACTATAAATCGTGCTTCTCCTTTTTCTTTTTTTTCTTTTTTATGTATAAATCGTACTTCTAGATATGTATGGAACCTACTGGGCATATGACATAGTAACACTATAACAGGAGCGTGTATTAATTTGTGTTGTCTTGTATCATAAAATGGTTACGAGTAGGTTTTATATGAAAACGCTTCATAATAAGTTTAACATGAAATAGTTTTTAAGTATCATTAATCTCATCAGGAGTATCATTAAACCTGTTAGGGTTATCACTAATTTGGGTCAGTGGTATTATATTGTAATTATTTTAAAAAATTTTAAACTCAGACTAATAATACCCTTAATGAGATTAATAATACTTTAAAATTGTTTCATGATAAGCTTACAGCCAAACATACCTCGCGAATTTTGTGAATGGAAAGAAAATTCGTACTACCTCCATTTGTGCAAAGTTTAGATATTTTCTATTTTAATTTATTTCATAAAAGTTTGTATGTCTTTATAAATTATAATAGAAATATTCCTCACAATTTCTATCTTCATTTCGATGAGTCATAAAGTCCTAAAAACACCGAAAATTTATGAGGGACAGAGGTAATATGTATTTAAATATATTTTGTGGTTTTTAAATAGTTTTATGAACAAAATTATTTATAATAAATGATATAATTAAAATGAAATTATAATTCAAATGTGAATTATTTTTTTTAATTTTTCATAAATTTCCTCGTATTCCACTATCTAGACTAGAGTAGTATGTTTTATAAAAAATAGTTTAGAAATTTCATGAACAATTATTAATTTCTTAATACTATTATTAAATGTTTGATACTTTTGAATAAAAATTTGATCTTAAATTTTCCAAGACACTCTAAACCAGCATTATCATTAACAATTTTCATATTAATCTTATTCACTATTTTAATTAATAAAACTTTTTATAACAATTTAATACTTCGTCCGAAAGCTTCATTCTTTTCTTTTTTATTCTTCCATTAACTTTTTCACCTTTAAAATAAAAATAACATCAAATATAAATGTCCTCACAATAGTAGCGATTACATAATTTTATATTTGAGGATATGAAAAACAATAGATTCATTATTAAATTAATATATCTCAAATTTTTTATGTAATAATTTTTTAACAAAAGAAATTGATTGAAAATTTTAATTTGGGGTATGAGTGTACTCACATTTCCCTTATGCATCTTTCATTGCCTCACAATATTCATTTTATTTCCCAATTAAGATTGTGATTTCCACTTTATTCACTAAACTCAACCACATTACTACAAGTCAATATTAAGGGGAACAATAAATCTATGGAGACATAGCTGAATTGGTAAAGTTTGTAGTGAGTGAGAAAAAATTCTCCTGCAACACAAATAATATTGTGAAGGTTTGTCTAAAAATTTAAAGGAAAAAATTTTATGAATACAAATTAACACTCAATTTTATCAAAATGTTAATAAGTCAATGCTCTAGTTATGCTCATTTCCATTGTCTCATGTCATGATACGATCTCATATAAAACCTATTTAAGCGTAATATATATCAACTATTTCTTACACTCAAAACACATCCTTGATTTAAATCCCCACCAAACAACAAATGGGGGAGTTCCATTGTGCAATACAGTAGTATTGTACATTTGTACTGATGTAAGAACTTTCAAGTAGGAATCTTTAGAGGCAGTAAAGATCAAATTAAATGTGAATGTACTAAGATATATTTTTATATTTTTGTTCATTTTTTAGTTATTTTTTTTATTATAATAAAAATCCAATGGACAAAACACTTATAGATTAGAAAGAATGTTTACTTTTTAAATAGCAAAGTAGTCAAAGTATAAATTATCATGATAAGTTTATAATAAACTTATTTTAAAATATCGAATATTTGATCAGGAGTATCATTAATTTGAGTTAGTGGTATTATACTGTAAGTTGTAAATTTTCTTGAATCCAGATTAATGATACACCTGATGAAATTATAGATATTCCTGGTCAAATATTCGATACTTTAAAATAGTTTTATAATAAATTTATCATGAATCATTTTCATATAAAACCTACTAAAAAACACTACTCATCTATTCTGGATTATGTATCCTCCTTTTTTCGAAACATAATTCAAGAGTATTTTACTAGAGATATCAAATATAAATGGATCGATTGTGTAGAATTCATCGAGAGAAGGACATATAGTTGTGAGAACTACAAAATAAAACCTGCCAAAAAATTCATTAATGTGATAAATCATTATAAACTCGTAAATGTCTAAAAATAAAAACTCTTAAATGCAGAATGGATAGGTGACTAGTATAAAAATACAAACTTAAGCATTTAGAAGTGCATGCTGTAAAGTGTGTGGAGACTTATAATCAGCTGATTAAACAGTTTATAGGCCCATATGCACTAAAAAGTTACGCTGCTTTTTTTTAGTCAATTATTGGAAAAATCAGAGAGCTCTAAATTAATTACGATAACTTAATGCACACCCTTACCTGTAATTAGCGGTGCATTATTACCACCTAAATGTGCCAATATATAACCATACTATTTGAATCAAACAGTTCCATCCAATATAATAAAAATGAACACGTCGTGTAATTCAGATCAATTTTAACTCATTTATTTAATAGATTCATTGCAGAAAAAATCGGAAGACAGACTATTATTTTTTTTTTGTGTGTTGAAGTAATTTTCATATTAAAATATATATTGTTGAAAATTATTTGTTTACATTGTGAAAAATATTAATTTTTATACATAAACCGTGTGAAATATTTTACGTACATTTAGCTTATTTAAGGAGCAAAACATTCACGGGATCTAAACAGTAAAAAAAATCATGTCAAATACTCTTATTTTTGCGTATTTAGCTTATTTAAGGAAGGCGCAAAATAATCACGTAACCTATACAGGTTGAATCGGTAAAAAAAAAAAAGTCAAGATGAAACAAAATAATTCGTTGTCAGGTGTGTTTCTGTAATGACGAGTATGTATTAATTGTCTTTGTAATAATATATATTTGTTCTTATAATAACAAAATTTAAGAGCGAGATTTTATAGCATTGTCTTTGCTCGTCTTTTTTTTTCCCGAAAAATTTCATTGATTTAGGCTGACCAGGTTATGATCCACGAGTTCTTCTACTTGGGCTATATTTCACGGGAACAATTGTCTTGCACAAAATTTTATGTATAATTATAGCATATTTAAGAAAGATATCAAAACACTCGAGGATGCTAAGTGGATCAAACATATATTCCGAAAAAATTGTGTTAAGTCAAAATACAAAAAATCACTCACATGTGTGATACAATAAGAACATGTATTGGTACTATAAGGATACATATAGATTACTAGTCTTATAGAAACAAATGTTTGTGCCTATAACTATAGGTTCGTAAAAGACAATTTTTTTTAATATGTTCTCATATCTTTAAATCTATGTCTATTAGTTATTTTGCATTTAACTGATTTTGTTCATATAGTAACACATTTTTTTGTATACAGTAAAATATTCATGTTCATATGATAACACAATTTTAATAACTTATACATTAACACATATTTGTCTTCACAGTAACAAATGTTTATCTTTATAGTAGTTTAATTTGGTTGTGAGTTTTTCTATGTTTTGTTTATACCCGAATTTTCTTTTAAAGTTTCGCTTGTTTCAAATTAACCTGGTTAAGGATAAGTGAATTTTTTAGTTGAGCTATAATTTCATGAATTGATACGTGAATATTATTAAACTAGGGTGCACCCCCGCGAATTTCGCGGTCTGAAACTTTTTACTGTTTTAAATTGTATTTTGCAGTTAGAATTTTATTTTAAAAAAAATGTGTATTACAATCTGTTATTCATAGTAAAATATTACATGGTGGCAATATTTTTGTAGCATCATATGATATCTCAGTGACAATATCTTTTCCAAAATATTTTAATTCCCTCCTACAAATTTCACATCTATCAATATTTTACAAAAATAAATTCCAAATATATCTTAGAAAAGAAATCGTTCAACTGAGAAAAAAGATTTGCTTGCATTAATTTAATATTTAAAATAATATTTTATATTATACGTAAATATTTTGTTTCCATTGATTAAAATATATTCATAATTATTGTATTTTAGAGTAAGACATTTTTTAAAGTTTTAATACTTAAATTCACTCCACATATTTTTAAAGTTCTTTTTGGCCAACACTATAAGTTTTTAACCATGAAATTTATTCCACATATTTTTTTAGAAATATACATTATTTATATAACAGTCTTTTACTTATTTATCATATGCAATACTATTGTTGATGGGCGAACAACTTCGCATTTAATCAACGAAAGATTATCATTAAACTTGATAACAGGATAGCAAATCAAATGAGCTAGCAGCCTCGTGGAGCGAACAGCTTTGTAGCGGAGCTAGCAGGTTCGTAGGGCGAACAGCTTTGTAGAAAAGCACTAATGCGGCAAGCAGAATTGTGGCGAGCAGCCTTGCAAAGAACAGCTGTGCCAGCGGCTCAAGCCAAAGTCAATATGGGCGAACAAGGACGTAATGGAGCGAGCAGAATCGTAAAATGATCCCAAGCGAGGAGCGAACAGCTCAGAACGCAAAGGACCATGACATCTAACGGAGACGTACAAGCGAGCAGCCGGTCACCGTCGAGAACATCTCAGAAGTGCCAAAGACCAAGTACAACATGGGGAATTCCAAGAGTCACTAGCTTAGATATGGTCCAAGTGTCCTAACACTTGGCACCCATCCAATGAGTAATAGTGTAGATGTTGTACAAGTGTCCTAACACTTGGCAAAGATCCAATGGTTAAGCCATCAAGATGGTGACACATGGCCACTTTGTATGTCTATAAATACTCCATTCTTGTACATGAAGAAAAGGAGAACAATTCAAGAAAATAGCCCAACTCTTGCAAATTTATTTCTCAAGCTTTACTTATTCAAATTTTATGATTTCTTGATCTTGTTTGGTGATCTTGATTATAGAAAACAGCCACTAATCATCTTGGTTAGAAAAGATCATCAACAATTGGCGCTAGAAGGAGGGTACGAACCTCCGATTGTAGAAAAATTCGAAGAAAGTTTGAAGACTACCACCGGAATCTGCATAATCTCGCCGGAACCCGGGAAGAAGTTGCCGGAAAACAAGAGTGCATTTTCTTAGGGCAAAGATATACAACACTTTTGAGGGTTTTAATGCATGTGTGCATGAACTAGGGTTTTCAAACCTTTACAATCACACACAAGGCTAGTAATCCTTGGAAAAGGTGTTTGCAAGAACAAGATTACCTCATCCATTTGTTCATTATCTATACTTTGATAATCAAAATGGTTAGATCGCAAGAGGAACGACATTCGAGTATATCTCCAAGTCGCAGACCAAGAACTAGGGTTTCTTCCACCGAGGGACATGCACGGACAGTGAGAGCAACTTCGCAGAGGAATATACAAGTCACCATTGACACGATTCCACCGGAGGTTGAAGCTCTTGCTCAAAACCCCGAAGAGCTAGCAAAAACCATTGTTGTCCTTCAATCCCTGCAAAATCGACAAGCAGCAGGACCGTCAAGAGCACCTGTGGCGACCAGACGAACAGGCGAGCAGGAACGTACTGGCGAACAAAGAAGTAAAATGAGAGAAGATGCACGTCGGGATGAGGCCGACAGCGAGGAAGTTCGTAGAGGTAAAGGAAAAGCTCCACTGAGCGAGCGCCTAGGAAGCAGAGGAGAATCATCATCAAGTCGAGCAGATGAGTCAAGCAAAAGTACTTCCCGAACAAGTGCTTTGGAGAGATTAGGGACAAGGAATGTGAATAGGAGGGAGCCATCCCGGAGGCGTGAGGAGCGATCACACCATCCTGCTCGCCCATCAGTGCATGACCGAATCCGGAGGTCAGCTTTTGGCCGACTAGGGCCAAATGGAGCTAGCAATGCTGTTAGGAAGACAACTCAAGAGAAACGTCCCGTTGGCAAGGGACTGCGTCGTGAAGAGGTCACTGAACCCAATCACGATGAACAGCCTTCCAACGGGAGGACTCCCCCAAATGAGTTGCAGGAAATGAGAAAGGCGATCGAAGAATTGCAGAAACAGTTGGAATCTCAGAAAGGTGTCGGATCAACCGTTCTCCCATCTTCACCATTATCTCCGTCTATCCTTAGTGCACCGATCCAGAAGAAGATACAGTTTCCAGCCATCAACTTGTATGAGGGAACGTCGGACCCTCGAATTCATGTGACGAAATATTCAGATTTCATGATTTCAATGGGGGCAACCGACGCCACACAATGCCGAAATTTTCCACTCACCCTTGGAGATGGCCCGCACAGATGGTTCTCAGCATTAGCTCCTGGCTCCATCAACTCGTTTGCCCAACTAAGCAAAGAGTTTCTGTCCCACTTCTCAACTGCCGGGTCCTACTTGACCCACAGACACCGTCTTGCAGATATTAGGCAGGGAGACGAGGAGTCTGACAAGCAATTTCTGGAAAGATTTGATAAAGTCTTGCTAGAGGGCGAAATGGTGAGTGAGGACACAAAGATAGTGGTTGTGATGGCTGGGTTAAAGAAAGGAACTGATTTGTGGAAGGAAATGCATCTGACTTGCCCAAAAACATACGCAGAATTCAGGCACAAAGCAGGGATCCATGTGTCAATGCAGGAGGCCCTACACAGAGAGATGGGAGACAAAGTTGATCCGAAGAAGTCTGGCAAGAAGTCGGGAGGAAGTGATTACAAGGCTCCGAAGAACATGAAGTCATTCAATGAGGGAGCCGAGTTGAAAGAAAAGCTGAACCAAGTCCTTACCATGTCCGTGGACGCTGTGTACAACAACGTTAAAGACAGGGAGATGTTGTCAGAGCCACGGAGGATAAGGCAAGAGAGAGGTAAGCTGAACCCAAACAAATACTGTGCATACCATCAAAGTATCGGCCACTTCACGAGTGAATGCCGAGACTTATTGAAGCAGTTGTGGAAGTTCTATGAGGAAGGAAAGCTGTCCGAATTTGTTAAAAGAGAACCAGGTAAAAGACCAAGGGCGCCGGTACAATCCAGTTCGGATGACGGAGACAGTGATGACCAACCAAGCAAAGTTGGTAAGAAAGGAAGGAAGGTCCCAGCAGCCCCAGCAAGGCATATCCCAGAAATTCTAATGCTGGAACCCACTGGGCCAGTAGGTGGTTGTTCTGATGGGAGGCCACCCGTATCGAAAAGAAAAAGGAAAGCAGAACTGAGAGCAGTGGTCCAGGTAATGGAAGTGGGTGTGAATCCATCGACCAAACGAACAGGGGACCTAACTTTCTCAGAGAAAGACTTAGACGGGATACTTACTCCCCACAACGACTCATTGGCCATTTGCGCCAATATTATGGGGACAAAAGTGCATCGTCTACTTGTCGACACTGGTTCCTACACGAATATCCTGTTCAAGAGCACGGTGGACCAGCTAGGAGATTGCGCTGAGTACATCAAAGATTGTAATCACAAGATTGTAGGTTTTGGAAATGCTGTAACCACCCCGCTAGGAATAGTTACGTTGGCAGTTGAGCTTGTATCAGTCGAGGACCCGGAGAGGAAAATGAATAGAATGGTAGACTTCTTGGTTGTAGACCAACAGTCCACTTATAACGGGTTCCTCGGCCGTCCTTTCTTGCATGAATTCAAAGCATCTGTTTCAACGTACTATTATTGTCTCAAATTTCCAACAAAGAAGGGTGCAGGTACAGTCAAAGGAGACCAAAAGAAAGCTCGTGCGTGTCTGTTGCAAATACAGTTGCAGGATCATCAAGTCAACATGGCGGACAGGTGCTCAGACAAGGACGGAGACGATAGCGAGGCCGTGACTTCCGTCGATACGAAAATAATGGAGGCCGACGAGCAGCCATGCACTGACGAGCAGCTGAGCAACAACGAGCAATCATGCGTAGACGAACAGCCACGCATTGACGAGCAGGAACGCGTAGGCGAACAGATGGACGAGGACGAACAGAAGCGCGAGGACGAGCAGGTTGTCCAGACAAGAGATAGAGAAGTTGCTTGCCCAATGGACGTTGATGCAGAAGACATCGAGCCACGACTGGGAGCAGAACCGATGGAAACCGAGGATGAGCTAAAGGCAGAAGGGCCCACTATTGACCCCAGATGGAAAGGCCAGAAACGAAGGGCTACCCCGGTTGAAGAGTTCGATACTGTAAAAGTCGACCCGAACCAAGAGGGCTTAGAACTCTTCATAGGGTCCGAGCTACCAGAGCCGTACAGGACCAACATGATTGAGTTTCTTAAAGCAAACCTCGATGTGTTCGCATGGTCACATGCAGACATGGTGGGCATCAGCCCCGAACATGCCTGTCACAGACTCAACATCGACCCGGGGAAGAAGCCAGTCCATCAGAAGAGGAGAAAATTTGGACCCGACAAATACGAGGCGCTCGACGTGGAGGTTAAAAAGCTGCTGGATAACGACTTAATCAAACAAGCGTTATGCCCGCAATGGGTGGCAAATCCAGTATTGGTCAGGAAAGCGACTGGAGCATGGAGACTCTGCATCGATTTCACAGATCTTAACGCCGCGTGCCCAAAAGACAACTTCCCATTGCCTCACATTGACCAGCTAGTTGATAGCACCGCCGGACATGAGCTGCTAACGTTCATGGATGCATTCGCAGGATATCATCAAATCGCGATGCATCCCGATGATCAAGAGCACACAGCGTTCTACACCAACAAAAACTTGCTATGCTGGAAGAGAATGCCATTTGGGCTAATCAACGCTGGAGCTACATATCAGAGGCTGGTTAACAAGATATTTGATGATCACATCGGGAAGACGATGGAAGTATATGTGGACGACATTGTTGTCAAGAGCTCAAAAAAGGAAGATCACCTACAGCACCTGGCTCAAACATTTGAGGTACTTCGGACCTACAATATGAAGCTGAATCCCAAGAAAAGCAGTTTCGGAGTCCATTCTGGGAAATTCTTGGGTCATCTGGTTAGTCAGCGTGGAATTGAAGCAAATCCGGTGAAAGTGAAAGCAATCATGGAGATGCAACCACCCAGATCGGTTAAAGAAGTCCAACGACTAACCGGATGTCTAGCAGCCTTGAACAGGTTCATCTCGAGATCGGGGGATAAGTGCAGGCTATTTTTCGAGGCCATCAAGAAAGGAAAGTTTCAATGGACAGACGCCTGTCAGCGAGCGTTCGAGCAATTGAAAGAATATCTCAGCGATACGAAAATTCTTGCCAAGCCGATCCCAGGGGAAAGGTTATACTTGTATTTGGCGGCTTCAGAAGTGGCAATCAGTTCAGTGCTCGTTCGAGCAGAAGGAAAGTTCCACCTACCCATTTACTATGTGAGTCATGCCTTGCACGAAGCAGAGCTCAGATATTCACCAACAGAAAAGCTAGCATATGCGCTGGTGATGAGCGTCAGAAAACTTCATCCATATTTTTTCGACCACCAGGTGGAAGTGTTGACAACGTTCCCGCTCAAGCAAATACTGCACAGACCCGATGCGACTGGTCGGCTCCTGAAGTGGTCCTTGGAAATCAGTCAGTTCGGGATTTCATATGCTCCTCGAACAGCGATCAAGGGGCAAGCCTTAGCAGACTTTATAGTCGAACTGACTTTCCCCCAAGATCCAACGAGAGGACATAGCCATCCCTGGCACATGTATGTTGACGGGTCGTCAACTAATACAGCATCGGGGGCAGGTATAGTCTTGATAAGCCCAGATAGGCAAGTTTTTACTTCAGCTGTTCGATTCGAGTTCATGGCGACGAACAACGAAGCAGAGTACGAGGCTGTGATCGTTGGGTTACGCCTAGCATTAGCAGTTGGAGTACGAAGGTTGCAAATCTTTGGAGATTCGCAATTGATCGTCAACCAGGTCCGAGGAGAATATGAAGCAAGAGATGAAGACATGGCTTTGTATCAAAAGATTGTTGCTCACTTGGCCTCCTTGTTCGAACAAATATACATTGAACAAATACCAAGAGACAATAATGCTCAAGCAGATGCATTAGCCAGGCTAGCAACCAGTACCGGACCAGCAGAATTGTCGGAAGTGACGCTAACAAGAATGTCCAAACCATCAACCGAAGATTACAGAATCTATCAGATCGATGAAGATTTCGAGGAAGACGACTGGAGGAGGCCAATTATTGAATATTTGCAAAACGATAAAAAACCAGACAACCCATTTGAAGCTAACAAGTTGGTTAAAAGAGCGGCAAGATACACCATGATGGACGGACAGTTGTACAAGAGAGGAATTTCGCTCCCACTTCTGAAATGTTTGGCTAAGGGGCAAGGACAGGCAGCACTGAAAGAGATCCATGAGGGTGTATGCGGAAATCATGCCGGAGGACGGGCCTTGGCACATAAAACAATAAGGCAAGGATATTACTGGCCAACTCTCCTCCAGGATGCGATCAAGATTGCCCGAACTTGTCATAGATGTCAATTGTTTGCCCCAAACATTCACAAACCCCCACATGAACTGATTTCAGTCAATAGTCCATGGCCGTTCGCAAAATGGGGAATTGACCTCATTGGGCCTTTTCCCCCGGGACAAGGAAATGTTCGATTTGCGGTGGTGGCTGTTGACTACTACACGAAGTGGGCGGAAGCAGAAGCACTCGGGCGGATCACACAGGAGAAAATGATCAACTTTATATGGAAAAACATTATTTGTCGTTTTGGGGTCCCTCAGGCGATAGTGACGGACAACGGAAGACAGTTTGAAGGAAAAGAGATCAGAGATTTTTGTGAAAAATGGGGAATAAAGAAACATTTCTCGACACCATACCACCCCCAATCGAACGGTCAAGTGGAAGCAGTAAATAAAATAATCAAGCATATACTGAAGATTCGTTTGGTTGACAAACAAGGAAAGTGGTCAGAAGAGCTACCAGAGGTGTTGTGGGCATACCGAGTATCCCACAGAACAAGCACAGGCGAAACACCGTTCACAATGGCATTCGGGACAGAAGCAGTAATTCCGATTGAGCTAAAAGTCCCAACAAAACGAACAGCTGCGTTCGACGAAGAAGCAAACAACTCCGCAATGGCAGCAGAGTTGGACTTGCTTGAAGAAAAGAGAATAACAGCAGAATTGAAAAATGCGATTTACAAAAGAAGAGCAGCAAAGTACTACAATTCTCAAGTAAAAGCAAGAGAATTCGAAGTTGGGGACTTGGTACTCCGAAAAGTATTAATACCACCAGGAGTATTCGGCCCGACTTGGGAGGGCCCATACAAGGTGACGAATAAATGGCACAACGGCACATACGACCTTGAAGACATGGAAGGCAAGTCGTCCCAATACTCCTGGAATACAACTTTACTCAAGAAGTACTACCAATGAAGTCCTGTAAGTCTTAGAAAGTTTGTAAATAGATCCTTTGTAAATTTTTGAAATTTTTACGCAAGTTTATAAGCGAGCAGATTTGCATTTATCTTACTAGGCGAGCAGAATTGCATTTATCTTTTGTCTTGCTGAATTTTAGTTTTTGAGCCTTAAGTCCAAATTACTCAGTTGCTCGCCCAAAAATTTGCAAAATGCAAGTCTGTTATAAGACGAACAGAAAAGCTTATTAAAAGCAAAAATAAGGCTAAGTCCATAACGGACCAATAGCCCACATTAATGCAAGGCCAAGTCCATAAGCGACCAAAATAGCCCAAACAACTAAAGGTCAAGTTCTATAAGAACCAAATGACCAATTTAAAATTTAAGTGTTTACCTTAAGAAAAAAGGAACACTTAGAAACTGTCATGAGCAAAAAGCAACAGGCGAGCAACTAAGTAAGACAAACAAAGAGGCGAGCAGTTAAGTAAGACAAATAAAGAGGCATAAGCTTGTAGATGAACAAAAATCTTCATATCATTAGATCAAAAAGTTTTACAATAGGAATGAGAAATACAGAAATGTTGTATATCCTATTGTAAATAAAAACAAAGTCTTCAAGAGGATGGTGGAGGAGGAGCATCTTCAGTTCTGGTCGCCGGCGCGCTCGGCTGCTCGCCCGGGGCACTTGTGCCGGCCCCATCTATTGGCGTTAGGGGAAGAGACGCCAACCCTTCGAAGACCTCATCAGTGGCCGCCACACTGGTCGTCGCTGGAGCGGGGTCGGGCTGGCCGCCATAAGTAGGGGCGGCGATATCAACCTCTTCGCCAAAGACATCCAAGGGGAAGCCAAGATCGGCCAGATCCGAGACGAACAAGGTAGAGCCAGGAGCGGGGGGGGTAATTCTTGACGTATTCAATGAAGTCCGCCTTCACCGCATCACGAATATCTTGGTTGTGATTATGGGCGAAGTGAACGGACCTCAAGCATTCGGCAAAGGCACAAATGTACCCAAAGTTGGTCTTGTCCAACACCTCCTGCTCGTGGACTTCGAAATCGATCATGTCCTTGCGTTCCTCCTCCAACCGCTTAATCTGCTCCTCAGCGACCGATAGGCGAGCAGCCAAGTCTGCTCGCTCTTTCTCAGCTCTCTCAGCTCTCAAATCTGAGGACTTCACCTCCAATAGCATTTTCTCAGCCTTGTCCAAGGCATTCTTCTCGCCGACTAAGGAGGCCTCCATCTTCCTCTCCATCAAAGCCAACTCTTTAGCATGCTCGGCTTCGTACTCTTTGATGGCGGAGACTCTCTCTTCATCCATCTTTTCCACGCGACGGCCCAAATCGCGGTTTGTTCGCTCAAGATCCAGAACTTGATCGAGCAACACTTGAGCCTGGACCACTTGATGGCTAGCATTGTATGCCATTAGGCGAACATTGTCGCTCACAGTCTGACCAGCAGCAAGGGTGTTGGCCGACTTGGTCCAAGCTCTCGGGACCATCTCGGTTGCTCGGCGAACAGGAGCGTCAGGAATGTCGCGAAAGCTGGGGGGGCATCCTTCACAACGGCGAAGTGATGAAGTGCAGTTCCTCGGCCGGGATAACGCTCTGGTTTGTACCTAACCAAATGAAGAATAAGAGTAAAAAACCAAAGTGACGACTAAGCTCAGGCGAACAACAAAACCTGAAGAGGGCGAACAACTTACTCTTTGATTCTTGAAGGATCCCAACCTAAGTAGGAGAGATCATTGGGATACACTGCAGTCTTGGTCGCCGCCACACTAGCGACCACCTGTTGTTCGTCCACCACTTCTAAAGAAGTGGATTTGGAGGCCGGAGATCGGGGAGCAGCACTACTCGCCTCCGCCATAGTCTTTGATCGCTTGGAGGCGCGATCATCGCCACGAGTGCCGCGAGCATCATCGCCCCGCGGCGCTTTCTTTTTCTCCATCTCCCGTTCCCTCTCCTTCTCCTTCCTCGCATCCCGTGGAGAGGACGTAGTCTTGGCCGCTGGTTTGCGGCGACCAGCTCCGGCTGCTGGGCGACCAGTGGGGTTCTCCCCTGCCCGGAGGCGCATGATGGCGAGGGGAGGGTCCATCTTTCTTCTTGACGCTTCGGCCATCTGTTTAACTCTTCTGGCGAGCAAATAATACGATTCAGGCACAGCCGGGATAGCAACAGTGACTTGTTGATCTGACAAGAAAAAGACAAGTGTTAGGCGAGCAAGAATGATGGACGAGCAAAAATGATTGGCGAGCAAAAATAAAAAAGTTACCTTCTGGAACGACGGCTTGAGCTTCAAGATGGTGAGGACTCGTAATCAAACCAGCAAGTTTGCGACAATGAGCTTTCGAGAGATGGTGTATGTCACGACTAGCAACGTCGCGAAGAGAGATGATGGCTAAGGTAAATAGAAATTCGTCGCTGAGATCGGGGTGCCCCCACTTCAAGTTTCTTGGACCTGCAAAACAACGAAAAGGATTAAAATTAGTCCTACTTATGAATTAGCAAGACGAATTTAACCCTACGTTTGATTTTTCCAAAGCCTTCAGGCGACATGATGCGCGCCTGCCCGCCAGCAAATCCCTCAGTTGCTCGCCAATCTCCACCAATAAAGAAGAATTGGCTATGCCAACCCTTGATCTTATTTGGAACACCTTCAATAAGTTTTAATCCGGTCTTCGCCTTAGCGTAATACCAGCCAGCACCGTCCTCGGAAATGGTCAGGGCATAGAGAATCTCCACGGTTGTTACCTTATTCTTGTAGCCCTCAAGACCAAAAAGAGTCATGAAAGCTAGAAGAGTACTCCAACCGTTTGGAGTGATTTGAGTGATCGCCAGATTCATGTCGGACAGAAAGCGGCCGATGAGAGGATGAACGGGGAGCGGGAAACCCGTGTTCAGCACATCCAAGTTGATCGCCGTGCAACCAGGTGGGGGGCGATCAACAGTCTCTCCCTTCTTCGGCACATACATGAAAATGTCATAAGGAATCTTGTATGTTGCACGAATGCTCGCCAGATCCTCCTCAATGACAACACTGGCAACTTTGCTCGCTGCATAGTCCCCGTCCTGAGCTTTCATGATTACCCTCGATGTGGGGGCAAAAGTCTTCGAGTAGCGAGCAGAATAGTCTGCCCACTCGTTGTCGCGAACAACTCTTTTTGGGATCCGGGATTCTGGCGTAGTTTGAGAGATGGGGAAATTGATTTCCCTTAGAAATTCCCATGAAAGCGTAGAACCTTCTTGCTCGCCAACTTGCTGCTCGCCAGCAGTATCAGCCTGGTCGCCCTCGAGGTCGATTGAACCCTCTATCTCCGCGGCCACTTCGGCAGAGTCTTCGCCAAGGTCGGAGGACGTTTCAGGTTCGCGAGCAAGATGGTGAGTCTCATCTTGATCGCCAGAGCGATCAGCGGCGCACACCTCTACTGAGCGAACAACGGAGCTCGCATCGGAGTCCGTGTCTTCGTCCACCAACAATGTGCGCGGGTTGTTCGCCAGCGCTTGGCGAACAGATCTGCGCGGGGAATCCGGATTTACGGGTCGTTTTTCCAGATTTCGCCCGGGTCCGGATTGAGATGAACTTGAGGGGGAAAACTCCATTTAAAAATAAGTGATGGAAGAATTTTGCTAAGTGGGGTAATGTACGGATAAAGATGCCACCGGAGAAGTTACGATGGCGGCGACGGCGTCAACAGTACGGCGGCGCTACGGTGGTTCGCGGCCGGGGTTACAGTCGCGGTTACAAGAAGTGCAAATTTAAAAAGAGATAATTTACGAAATTAAAGAAGAAAAAGGAACGTAGGATAGATTACCTTCGAAGAAATCAAAATCAGGGGCAAATACAGAGAAGATTCAAGCACAAGAATCACGAAGACGGAAAAGCTTTGAAATGTTTGTTAATGGCGGAAACGTGAGAGACGGAAGAAGGAAGAAAGAAATGAAGGGGAAGTCACCTATTTATAAGGATGATGCTGGGCCGAAAATGCAATTTTCGCAAAATTCTGTAGGCCCCTATGAGCAAATTGGGGGTCGCGCGTGACTGACGCGACGCCTCGCATTCCGTGCCTCGGGAATCCAACCGTCGCGACACGAAAGGGCGTTCGCTGCTGGTCGCGCACTTTAGTTCCCATTGCTCGTTTGCTCGCCCACGCGGATGCTCGCCCATGTAGCTTACTATACTCTCTTCCTGCTCGCCCATTATTCGAAGATGAAATTATAGCTTGGTCTCAGTTGATCACTCCATATTCAACATGAGGCCAAGCTAGGGGGCAATTGTTGATGGGCGAACAACTTCGCATTTAATCAACGAAAGATTATCATTAAACTTGATAACAGGATAGCAAATCAAATGAGCTAGCAGCCTCGTGGAGCGAACAGCTTTGTAGCGGAGCTAGCAGGTTCGTAGGGCGAACAGCTTTGTAGAAAAGCACTAATGCGGCAAGCAGAATTGTGGCGAGCAGCCTTGCAAAGAACAGCTGTGCCAGCGGCTCAAGCCAAAGTCAATATGGGCGAACAAGGACGTAATGGAGCGAGCAGAATCGTAAAATGATCCCAAGCGAGGAGCGAACAGCTCAGAACGCAAAGGACCATGACATCTAACGGAGACGTACAAGCGAGCAGCCGGTCACCGTCGAGAGCATCTCAGAAGTGCCAAAGACCAAGTACAACATGGGGAATTCCAAGAGTCACTAGCTTAGATATGGTCCAAGTGTCCTAACACTTGGCACCCATCCAATGAGTAATAGTGTAGATGTTGTACAAGTGTCCTAACACTTGGCAAAGATCCAATGGTTAAGCCATCAAGATGGTGACACATGGCCACTTTGTATGTCTATAAATACTCCATTCTTGTACATGAAGAAAAGGAGAACAATTCAAGAAAATAGCCCAACTCTTGCAAATTTATTTCTCAAGCTTTACTTATTCAAATTTTATGATTTCTTGATCTTGTTTGGTGATCTTGATTATAGAAAATAGCCACTAATCATCTTGGTTAGAAAAGATCATCAACAACTATTTTAATATTTTCATGTTAAAACATTATAAAAGAGAAATTGAAATCCTAGTCTAGAAAAGAACATATGTATTTTACATTTTAATGGTTTATTTTGACTGTAAGATTTTATCCGAAAATAAACTTTTGTATTAAAATCTATTATTGAAGGCAAGATATTATATTTGGTGACATTTTTATTTTTTTATTTTTTTGTATCATACACTATTTCGGTGACAATATCTTTTCTTAAATATTTCAATTTTCTCCTACAAATTTCACATCTATCATACTTTGCAAAAATAACTTCCAAAAATATCTAAGCAAAGAAATCGTTCAACTGTGAAAAAAGATATGTTTGCATTAGTATAATAATTAAAATTATATTTCATGTATTACATAAAAAAATTATTGAAGGCAAGATATTATATTTTGTGACATTAATTTTTTTGGTATCATACACTATTTCGGTAACAATATATTTTCTGAAATATTTCAACTTTGTTCAACCGTGAAAAAAAACTTACTTTCATTAATATAATATTTAAAATATTATTTCATATTATGCGTATATATTTTATTTTCATTAGTAAATCATTTTTTTTTTGCCATCACTATCATTACTAATTCATAAAAAAAATTATTCCACATATTTTAAGAAAAAACATATACATTAATTATATAAGATTTAACAATCTTTTACTTATTTATCAATTACAATACTCTTTTAATATTTGTATGTTAAAAAATATTAAAAAAAATATCAAAATCCTAGTCCATAAAAGAATATCTATATTTTGCAATTTAATAATCTATTTTGGCCGTATAATTTTATCCAAAAATAAAATTTTCTATTACAATCTATTATTGAAGGAAATATATTTTATTTGGTTGCAATATTTTTTTAGTATCATACGCTATTTCGGTGAAAATATCTTTTCTAAAATATTTTGAATTCTCTCCTACAAATTTCACATATATCAATATGTTGCAAAAAATAAATCCTAAAAACAAAACATCCAACAATGAAAAAAAGAATTGCTTGCATTAATTTATTGTTTAAAAGAATATTTCATATTATACATAAATATTTTGTTTACATTGATTGAATTTTATTCAGATTTGTAGTATACTATAGAGAATAACAACTCTAAATTTTACAAATAATTAATTACTAAAAAAACTAAAAAAAAAAAATCTTCATCCGTCGATTTCCAAATTATCTCAATAAACAGAGGTTGTGAGACCCTTTTTGTTACAATGATGCTCCGGGGTTGGATCGTCATACCAAGTATTTATTCATATTTATGCAAGAAAAAAATTACGGTTCAATTAGATTAAAATAAAATTGATCTCTTACCCAATGTGGTAGTTTGCGGTATTCCGATGCGGTTTAAGGCCGCGGTGGTCCGAGGAAAAAAAATCCATGTGGAGGCGGCGGTTCGTGAATAACCTGAGAGAAGAGAGACGACAACGTGAGAGAAGAAGAGAAGAGAGAAAAACAATATTATATATATAAAGAAAAATCAAACAATGAATGAGAAAATAAAGAGAAGTGAAGATGATTAGGGTTGTAAATCAGAATGAAAACTAAACTGAGATTTGACATTTATAGAAAATGCAAAATGAAATGTACGGTTGAGATTAAAAGTATAAAATATATGGTGTAGATTAAGTCTTAATATGATTTAAAATATACCTAAAATAACTTTTAAGGAGAATGCAGGATTTTGAAATAAATGATTTGAGAGGTGCCACATCATTTTAAGAAAAATATGGTGCTGACACATCATCTTGGAGAGGTTTAGAAATATAGTATAATAAGATTAGTGTTTGTCATTTCACGTGTCGTTAAAATGTTTTGTATAACTTTTTGTCTAATAATTTCTTCCAAATAAATGAAAATTAATTTGTATTTATCCAATATGTTCTTATACAAGTATATAAAAATATATAAATTAGGATTCAAAATAACTAAGTGTATGTTTACTTTGTGGAATTAAGAAGGATTGATAATTTAATCTAATTTATCACGTGTTTGGTTTATATAACGCCAATTTATGATAAGTGGTTAGAGGAATAATTGACACATGGAGGGGGTTAGATTAATTGTCCCATGAACGAAGGAGAATTATTTATCAATCATATTCATCAAAACAAACAAGCTCCAAGTTGACGATAATATAATAAAGGGAAAATGTACAATTTGGACCATGAACTAGTGTTATAGGTACAAATTGGACAATAAATTATTATTTTTTGTACAAATTGGACCCTAAGCTAATGTCTTAGGTACAAATTGGATCCCGAACTAGTATCTTGGGTACAAATTGGACCCCGAACTATTTTTAGTACAAATTTGACCTTGAACTAATGTTTCATGTACATATTAGACTTCAAACTATTTTTTTTATATAAATAAGCACTAACTTTTAAAATAAAAAAGTAAACCCCAACAAATAAAAGAATTAAACATTGATATATAGCATTTGACTAAAAAATCTATGATAAATTATATAAATTGGTATCTCAATCCAACATTATTTATCAACAATAGATATTTTTAATTCATATTATTAAATTGGTTATTTTTTAAGCATTAATTTAAATACATATTGCATATTAAATAAATAAAATTTTCTAAAGATAGTATTAAATTATTTAAATACTGTTGACGATCAGTTTTAATCTTGAAGATTAATGACTATTTTAGATGGTTAATTGATCATCAAACAATTACGTGTGATTGATCACTAACGTAATTAGTGAATACGAATATTCGGGTTTAGGTGGATTAGAATCGTATGAGAGCTTACGTATTTAAGTTCGATTGTAAGTTAATCGAGTTGCTTTGGATTCGTAATCGAAGTTTGGACGTGTATAATAATTTGTGCTCGTTTTTTATTAGCTGGAAAAATTTAAGTATTTATAGACAATTGCCTAGCAAGAGGTGTCGTGACTTTTGGCCTACCAGGCCTGCATGCTCGACACCTGGTCTTTGACTAAGTTGACCTTATCTAAACTAAATTCTATCCTTATCTTGTTGGACTTGCTCGCAGTCAAGAGTTGCTCGCCATGTTGGACTTGTCCTGGAGGAGTCTTTAGTCTGATTTTGCTGGTCTCTTGTCTCTCTTGGTTGTTGTTTTGGTTTCGTGGTCGAATCTGGTTGGCGGGATGCTAACTGAGTTCATCATGTAGCTACTGATCTGGATTTGTTCGCCCATCTGCCTTGGTGTAGCATGCAGGTTTTGCTCGCCAAATATCTTGTTAATCGGATCTTAAGTTAATTTCGTCTTAATCTTGTTGTGTTTTGTGCTAATCCTGGTCGCCCAAGTGTCAATTATGCTCGCCCATCAACAATTGCCCCCTTGCCGATCAATAAATTGTGAAGATGTTGAACGAGCGCTTTTTGGGTTGGCAACTTTCAAATGTCAATGGTGCGAGCAGGAATGTCGTGGGGGCGAGCAATTTTTCACGGGCGGACAACATTGGTCGAGCAGACTTGGGCCGGTGACGGTTGGGATCCCAAGGTCTGGGTACGGCTCGAGGCGTGACGTGGGTGGAATGATTGCTGCCGCCCACGCGCACACGATCCCGAGGTGACGCGCCTTCCCGCTTTGTCGGGCAGGTGCTGCACGCGCCCAGAAATTGCACTTTAGTCCCTTGATTTCTTAACTTGCTCGCCCGGAACCCTGTTTTTCCAAAGAGTATAAAAAGAAAAAATTCGCGATTTTCTGCCATTTTCACTGTTTATTGAGCGCGAATTTCTCCTCCTTCCCCTTTCAAACTTCTGGCGAGCGCTTCCAGTTTTCGGCGACCTTCAAACGACCTCGAGGTAGTTTCTTCTTTGCTCTCTTCTTTTCTTTCTTCATTTCTTGTGTTGTGTACATTCGTATTCCATAAAAAACCCCTACTCCGCCGTGGGAAGTTGTAAACCGTCGAGTTCTCCCTCGCCGGAATCTGCATATATTCAAAACTTTTTTACCTCCCTTTACTGGATGTCATCGTATTCCGAGACCGGATCTTTCCCTCCCCGGAACCCCGAAAAACTGCCCGTCGGAGAGAATCCTCCCATCATTAACCTGGAGTCCGATCCCGAGGCGGTTTCGGTTGCACGCTCTGTTAATTCTGGAGCTCGTCCCTCCTGGGAAAGAGAGGAGCGAGCAAATCCTACTCGCCAGCTCTTGGAGGAAACGAGCTCGGATCTCCACGAGGACGAGGACGAAGAGGTTGAGTTACTTCAGCCGGTGAACCTCGACGAATTAACCTGGGCCTATATAAGAGACATCAACTTTCCTGTGCCCAGACTGATCGAGCATCAAGTTCCAGTCGCGGTTGCTCGTCGTGTATACTGGGATGAGTACGAAAAGGAGTACTCAAACCGATTCGTCATTCCTGCTCGCGGGGTACGGAAGCTTAAAGCGACTGAGTTCGCAGCGAGCTGTATCGTGTCCGCCGTTACCGAGGAGGACTTGCCCGGGATTCGGAGGGATTACAAGATTCCCTTTGACATCCCGATGTATGCTCCTTTGGTGGACGACAGAGCTGATCGCCCACCACGTGGATTGACGGTGATCAACCTCGCTACCTTGAACGCTGGAGTTTCTCTACCGTTGCATCCTCTGGTCGACCAATTCCTTCGAGACGTGAACTTGGCTATCACCCAACTTACTCCCGTTGGGTGGATAAATTTGATGGCTCTGATGGTTATGTTCGCCCTAGAGGGATACCCCAATAGGCTGTCCGCCAAAGAAGTTGGCTACCTGATGACGATGACTGGCTGCACTGGGGAAGAGGCGGGTTGGTACTATCTGAAGGCGCGACCAGGCTAGAAACTGGTCGAGGACATCCCTGGAAAGGTGCGAGACTGGAAGCATGACTGGTTCTGGGTCGGAGGCTACTGGCGTGCTTCTGCTCGCTCCTCAGGGGGTCCTGAACGAATTGAGTGTTGGAGTTATACGTGAAAGTATGTTTTTACTTTGTATAACTCGTGTATCAAACACTCGTTTTATGAGAATAATTCTTTTATCGCATTTGCTTTAGTTATGATTGAATGTTGAATTTCTATTGCAAACCGTTCAATATAGTACGTGTTACATAGTAGTTAATGTGGTGATACCCGATCACGGAAGACAACATTAACAGTTTACTTGTAACTAAACGTACATTTTCATGGCCTAGGTGGAATTGAACAATCCGCCGTGAAAGGTCGATGTGTAAGGCTCAGATTGGTCTGTCTGGACTAAGAGATTGCACTAGCACATTTAGTATGTGTTGAAGAGGTCCTACAGCGAGGAGAAATTATTCTGTTCTGAAAGGTGAAGAATTAGACCTCAGTGGTTGTTGATTTCTTAATCTCCGTCCCTTAAATAGGACCGTGTGTGCTTAGTAGTTACTGCTTTGATTCATGTTGGGTGAGAATCATTGCGACTTCGAACTTTGTGTCTTGGGCAGTAATATTAATCATACGACGGTTGCTAAGATTTAATACGGAGAAACGTGTGGGAGTACGGCTCGTGTGATTAGTCCCCTTGGTGGGCTCAGAAGTTTTATTGTACCAAATCTTGCAAGTGAAGAATTAGTTTCTTCGGTACGAATAATAATGTTGAGCTGTCTTTACTCCAAGGTGAAAGATGTTAATTAATTTAGAGCTATTCGGAAGCTTGATTAATTAATGGACTTGATAATCTTAAACGCGGGAAATAATAACCGGGAGCCCATATTATCGTAATATGGATTAAGATGGATAGTGTAATATTAATTTATTAATGGTAATAATTAATATTAATGGGTTGAATTATATTGGGGCTCAATATTGAAATTCAGAAGTCCATTAGGAGGTCCAATCTTAATTCTCCTTAAGGCCCCTCAAGTAGCCCACTAAGCAGCCCAATAATGATAAGGTGATTAAAATAAAAAGAATATATTAATGCTGATTTTTCTTCATATTTTCGAAAATAAGAGAATCAAGAAGAAATAAGATTCTGTTGATTTTCTTGGAAAGATATTATGGAAGATATGTATTCTAGGAATACAAGAATATCTCATATATTCAAGAAGATCCAAATCTTTGGATTTCCTCTTGAAGTTTTCGAAAATAAGGACTTAATATGTAGTATAAGATTTTTGTGGAATATTTTATTTTGGAGAAAAGAATATATGGGATATATTCAAGATTTCTTAGAGACTAAGAAAAGATTTTCTCCAAGCCCAAATCCACGTGATATTTTCGGCCATTACATATTATAAATAGGAGATGATTATTTCATCTCCAAGTACATAATTCCATGTGTTGGAAAAATCAAGAAGCATAGATATTTTTCTTTTTCCTTAGTTATTAAATTACTTGAAAGCGTCTCCCACCGGCGATCAAGTGAGGTGAAAAGGGAAATACTTGAGAAGGCTTTGGGTTGATAGAACGTGATTACAAGTGTCCCGTATATCCAAAGGCCATTACTACGAGAGGTACGTTAATCGCATATTTACTTGTTTAATTCCGCCTAGTTAAATATGTGAAATTAATTCAACATGCATGATGATAATTAGTTGTTGGAATTATTATTTGAATTAATTAGGATTAATTCATGCTAGTAATAATTGTATTTAAATTCGTATTTAAAATTCATCCCGAATAGATTCCGGGCACCCCTATATTTTCCCAACAACTGGTATCAGAGCCACGGTTTCGGGCTCTGAATTTTGAATTGGAATTTAAATTGTTGAACATTAAATTTGAAATTGGATAGTAGAATTGTTAGATCTTTTTTGCATGTATCCAATTGTCATGGTTTTTAATGTTGTTAATTTCATGCGTGTGAATTAATTTGGTTTTTAATTCGATTCGTTCGAATTCGTTTTTCTCGTGAGAAAATCCACGAGTAGATTAGTTGTTTTTATTTTGATTCGATCATTGTAATAGACTAGTCTAGATCTAGTATTTATTTTTTTTGTAAAAATAAATTGTAACCGGATCGTGACGAAGAACGAAGAATTAAAAACGGCGTACCCGGACGACGCATACAAGCGTGGAGCGTGTATGGAGGTAAAATCATGCAAGGGGTGAAGAAAACGAGGGCGAACGGCGAAAAAACGGCGCACGGGGGTGCACAGCGCACACCGTGCGCAACGGGCGCCGCGCGCACGGCGCGCGCGCGCCTCGGCAGGCAGCTGCAGCGCCTCGGGCGCCCCGGGCAGCGCCTCGGCGTGCTTCTGTGCTGCGCCTCGGGGCTGCGCTTCGGCGCGCCTCGGGCGCTTTTTCAGCGCTTCTCGGGCCGGGAAGCGCGCGGGCCCACTTTGTGGGCCGACGCGCACTGTATCTCAAGCCGTGGAATTTTTTCGGTTCGTGTTTTTTTTACGTGTGATTTTAAACGTCGTCCCGAACCCCAAACGATGTTGTTTTTGAATAAGTGTTGTTGTTCGAGTGGGAGCACGTCGAGACGAACGTCGGAAAGCAACAAGGACGATTTTTCGCATCAAGACGTGAAGAAATTAAACCGTGACAATTGGATTCGAGTGCTCCAATGTGTTTAATTTTGTTTTGATGGATGTTTTATTTTGTGCACTTATTATTATTTGTTAATATGTGTTTGCATGAATTTAATTGTCCAAGAAAAACCTTACTTTCGAAAATTACTAAGTATGTTTTTATAATCGCAATTTTATTCCGGATATTAAAATTGGATTATTTTGGCCTCCATAATTTATTTATTTGTGAAGCTCTTTTGGAATACATTTCCCCCTCGGATCGGCCAAAAGAACGGATTTCACATGAATAAATTCCGAAAGGATGATTGTGGATTATTACTAGTGGCGGTATTGACCCTCACCACGAGTGGCTTGCTCAAAGCGAAACCTGTATTTAATTATGGTTATTACTTAGGCATAGGAAATTGATATTAACTTACTCCCCTCGGAGTCCCGGTCAGTTTCTATGTGGTCAAAGTGGGAGCCAACTATTAATTTTGAATTAAGGATTTGTAACTTTTAAGTTTGTAATCCGCTTGAATGTGTTTAAATGTATAGACCACCCCTCGTGGCGCATTTAAATTGTTTCGAGATGTTGGCTGATGCATGATTATATTGTTTTAAGGTTTCAATATAATTGATGTGATCGAATTATGTGATAATTTCATATTTTTCTAGATATTGATATGAATGTATGTTTTATTCTCATTTCATCATGTCGCAACCTTCTAATCCACTATTTAATATACTTAAAGTTAATAAACTTTTTGGAGAGAATTATATCGATTGGAAATGTTTTTTTTAAAATTTGTCCTTACTGCACGAAAACACAAATTGGGTTATTTATGTTAATATACCCGGCAAGCCTAATGATAAGTCAAGCAATGGGAAGAGGCAGTTTATGATCGGAAGCGTGATAATGAATGAAGTGCATCATCTTGACATTTATGTCTGAGGATTTTAGGCGCGTTCATGAATACATTGTATCCGCTGATGAAATCATGGAACACCTTGAAGAGATGTTTTCACATCAGAATCCCATGACTAATCAGTTCACCAAATATGACTCGGTCAAGTTGGAAATGGTGGAAGGAACGCCCGTGAGGGAGCACGTTCTCGAGATAATGGCATACCTTAACAAGTTGGAAGTACTTGGTGCGGATTTTGATTGATTTCATATACCATTCCCTACCGAGAAGCTTTGAGTAGTTTCATCTGAACTGTCAGATGAATGAACGGACAAGTCGTTTGCCCGAGCTCTTGCAAGCTTTAGTTTCGGTGGAGGTGATAATGGAGCACCAGTCTAGTGCTATGGTGGCTAATGGTTCGTCTACCTCTTTTGGTCCCAAGGGAGGGAAAAAGAGGAAGAGAACCAAAGGCCGGATCCAAGCAAATCCAATTGTTGCGAAAGGCAAATGCAAAGGCAAGCATCGAAGGGGAAGTGTTTTAGTTGCGGTGAGAGAGGACAATGGAGGTCTGCCTGTTCCAAGCCTAAGAGGCTAGGAAAGTTAGGTAATTCACACACCTTAGTCGTCGAAACTTGTGAAGTGGCGTATGCTGTCTATTCGTGGATAGTGGATACGAGAGCTACTGATCACATTTGTTTCATGGGTTTAAGCTAACCCGACAACTTAACGGTGGTGAGATCCCCATCACATCGGGCAATGCTACGAGAGTGGCAGCTGAAGCAGTGGGAGAAGTGCGTCTATCTTGTGAAGATAGAGTTATGGTCTTGAGAGACGTTCCTCATGTTCCTAGTTTAGAAAGAACTCAACCTTCAGTTTCTAAACTGTTTGAATAGATACTCAGTTTCTTTTAATAAGGATGTTATTATTGCTTGAAACGATGAGTTTATCCATTCCGGAACTTTAATGGATGATCTTTATACCATTATTTGGGCACACCACTCACAAAATTGAATCTAATAACACATCGATTATTTCGAGTAATAAAAAAGCGTTCTTCGGAGATGAACGAAACACTTCTATGGCATCTTAGACTAGGTCATATTAATCTAAAGTGGATAGAGAGATTGGTGAAAGACGGATCCTTGGAATCATTCCAAGTCGAACCGTTTCCAACTTGTGAATCCTGTTTAGAGGGTAAAATGACCAAGAGGGCATTTGGAGCCAAGGGGAATAGAACTACGGAAGTGTTAGAACTCGTTCATACCGATATGTGTGGTTCAATGACGATCATAGCAAGAAGAGGTATGAGTAATTTGATGATTACTCAAGATACGGATACATCTACCTTATGATGCATAGGGAAAGAAGTATCAAGTCTCTACGATTTGTTCGTGGAGGCGAATACCTTAGCAATGAATTCTTGAACTACCTATCGGAAGAAGGGATTGTATCCCTGTTGACCACATCGGGAACCCCTCAATAGAACGGTGTGGCGGAACGAAGGAGCCAGACTCTTTTAGAAATAGTCAGATCCATGATGAGTTATTCAGATTTACCCAAGTCGTTTTGGGGTAACGCCTTGGAAACAATGACTTACATTCTAAACTTGGTGCCATCCAAATCGGTTCCTAAAACCCCAATGGAATTGTGGACCGGGGCACAAGCCCAGTCTAAGACACTTGCAGATTTGGGGTTGTCCGGCATAAGTGCTAGACAAGGAAGCCGGTAAATTGGATCCATGTTCGGAATTAAGGTTGTTTATAGGATATCCCATGGGAACGAAAGGGTGTATGTTCTATAGTCTCAAGGATTAAAAGACCGTGATTAGTTCGCACTTTAAATTCTTGGAGGAAGACTATATGAACAAAAGAAAGCCCAGAAGTGAGATTACCTTAGACGAGTTAAGAGGGCAAACTCCTATACCAAGTATACAAGATGATATACCACACGTCATACCTTCACAACCGGAACCCCATCGTAGTGGGAGGATTGCAAAGCAACCCGAGAGATTCATGGGAATTGGAGAATCTTCGGATTTGATTCCCGGCGATGAATCAGACCCATGAACGTACGACGAGGCAATCCAAGACAAAGACGCGGAAGTGTGGCAAACCGCAATAGAAACCGAGGTGGGTTCGATGGATTATAATCAAGTGTGGGAGTTGGTTGATCCACCTAATGGGGTAGAGCCCATTGGATGCAAGTGGGTGTACAAGAGGAAAAGAGGACCGGACGGAAGGGTAGAGACCTTCAAAGCAAGGCTTATGGCCTGTGGCCTGTAGCTATGCTTAAGTCCATCCGTATTCTCTTGTCGATCGCTGCGCACTTAGATTACGAGATCTGGCAAATGGATGTCAAGACAGCTTTCCTTAACGGAAGTCTTGATGGGATCTATATGCAACAGCCCAAAGGTTTCGTTGAAAAAGGCCAAGAGCACCTCGTATGCAAGCTTAAGAGATCCATTTATGGACTTAAGCAAGTATCGCGTACTTGGAACCAGTGTTTTGATCAATTAATTAAGTCTTATGGGTTTGTGATCAAAACAAGTTCGAAAGTTGTGTGTACAAAAGATGTGACGGAACTGCGGTGGTATTCTTAGTATTATACGTAGACGATATTCTGCTCATTGGAAACAATGTAAAGGTATTGTCAGACGTAAGGGTATGGCTGTCAAATCAGTTTGATATGAAGGACTTAGGGAAAGCCGGTCACATCCTTGGGATTAAGTTCACTCGAGATCCAAGAGGAGGATGTTGGGTTTATCGCAAGTTTCATACAAAGCCACTGTTTTGAAGCATTTCAGCATGCAAGATTCCAAGAAAGGTTTTGTACCTTTTAGGCACGGAATCTATCTATCTAAAGAAATATGCCCTAAGACCAAGTGCAGATAGATGACATGAAAGACGTTCCGTACGTTTCGGACGTAGGAAGTCTTATGTATGCAACGTTGTGTACGAGACCGGATATCTGCTTTGCCGTGGGCATGATGGCAAGATATCAAAGTAACCCCGGGAAAGCACATTAGATTGCAATTAAATGCGTTCTTTAGTTTCTGAAAATACCTTGAACAAGAGTTTAATGATCCTAAAGAAAAGCAAAGAAACTCTCAAAATTGATTCTAAAACTTCCATTACAAAGATTTCAAGGTTGTTTAAATTATATCTCTGATTTCTTTCCCAAACTTAGGATTATTTGCAAACCTCTTTTTCAAAGATTATAAAACGGGACCACCACCTGGAACACCAAAATAAGGCTTACCAACGGATTTCACGGCTGACCAACGCTTTAAACCAAGTCAGGAGTAATTCAGAACAATTTAAATAGTATTAAAACTTTTTAATATAGATCTTTCTCTCCCCCAAATAAAACACTAAATGGCTCTGATACCATTGTAAACGGAAGGCGGAATAATGAACATAAAGTAAGAATTAGAGAAATGAGCCATAAGGAACAAGCAGTAATTGAAAAAGATAATTGGAATTAATATGAAGTAAACTTACAATACAGTGAAAGACAAGTAGAAAATCTTACAGTAGTAGTAGATGGAATACAGATTGAAGTAATAGCAGATGGAATGCAGACTGAGTTGTAGCTTAGAAACTAAGGGAAGAAAATATTACAAGTGGAGATAACCTAAAATTTTCTGATGATTGTAATGGAAAATGAATGACCTATTTATAGAGAAAATAAAGCAAGTACATTTGAATTTGAATTTGAATTTGAATCTGAATTTGAATTTGTCGGCCATCAGCAATGTCGGCAGACTTTGAGTGCGCTCCAGGTAATGAGCATCTTTTGACTAATTTGTCAGGTAAGGACAAAGTGCTTGAGTATCTTTTGACTAATTGGCCATGAGTGGGTTCCATTTGTCGAGCATCTTTTGGCAGAGTCTTGTTTGAATTGTTGAACAGTCTTCTTTGATTGTTGAACAGTCTTCTTTGATTGAATCGTCAAAAAACATCTTTGAAAAACGAGAGTAATTTATCTCTTTTGAAATAATTTTCTTTTTTCTTTTTCTAAAAATTGCCTTTTTTTATTTTTTCTTTGGCTTTTTTGGAGGCAGTTCTGTTTTTCGCCTCTATTAATTCTTTTTGAAAGGCAGTTCTGTTTTTCGCCTTTATTATTAATTCTTTTTTGAAGGAAGTTCTTGTTTTCGCCTTTCGTGGAATGGGAACTTGAATGTCTGAATCAGGAACGGTGAGTCATAAATAAAAATCATCCGGTCCTTGACCACATGGTCCACCGAAGGGATCGGCGAGATCGGTGCTTGAATTCTCTGAAGTATTATCTGGTTCAGAACCAGACTCTCTTTTAAGCTTGCAAAATTGGGCATAAGATTTTGCCATACTAGGGTTTGATTCAAAAAATGAAAACATGTCTCTTTCGGCTTGAGTGAGGGTTGGTTCTGTTGGTTTTGAAGGAATGGGTCTTTTTTCTGAGGATTGAGTTTCTGAGGATTGGGTAATGGGGTTCCAAACAGTTTTTTCACCTGTTGAAAGAAATTTGAGAACCGCATGAGCATTGCAATTTTGAATCACAACTTTGTGCCACCATTTGATTTTGAATTCCCGGACAATTGAAATTGGATAAGGTTTGGGGAAGTGTTGTTTGAATGAATAGTTCCAGCAGAATATCCAAGGAACTTTGAATTCTGCATAAAACTGGACTTCCTTTCTGTATTGTTCACCGGGAGCCTTTTGAGTATAGACCAGAAGCCCTTGTTGGACTTCAGAAGGTAAGATCTTTGGAAGAGACCCAAAGTCCCTCCACCAGTCTAAAAACCAGACTGGGAAAGTGTTTTTGGCGAAGCTGGCATGGAACGTAAAGAACCATGAATGATTGAATGGCCTTAAAAGAAATGCCCTAAACCAAGCCATTTTGTAGTCAGGATATGTGTATCCTTTTGGAGAAAAAGGTTTTGAAAAACTCTTTTCCGAGAAAGGAAAAGTCCATTCACTTGAACGGAAGACTTGTTTAATAATGCATTTTGAAAAGGAAATTTGGCTAGGGTTTTTGGGATCCATGTTGTGAATCAACTCGATAGAGTCAGAGTCGACCAAAATATATTCATAAAACTTTTGCGTTTTTCGGATGTCGTCAGAATACCACTGACATCCTTCAGGAAAATAATTTTTAATAATCTCATTGAGTTTTGTAAAGCTTTGAACATCAGCAAAAATGGTAGGAGTTAAGTGCTGATCATTTGGTTTTGAAAAATAAGCGGTTTGAGTTCCGCTTCGGGTTTGAGTGTTTAAAAAGGGAGTACCAAGAATTACTTCTTGGTTAAGATTTTTGACAAGTATGAAAGGAGTTTTGAAACAATAACCTTGATTGCAGATGTAAGCATTAGACAATTTGTATTTTATGAAAAGGCTTTGTGTAGTCTATTAATAAGATCTCTTTTGTTTGGAATAGGATATCTAATCCATTCAAGAACTTCATTAAGGGGTTTGTAATTAATGACAAGCCTAGGTACACCACGTTCCTTCTCGGCTTGATTGTTGACATAGAAGGCAGCACAACTCCAAGGAGACTTGGAAGGCCTTATGAGTTTCTTTTTTAGAAGAGAATTGATTTCTTCTTTGCAGGTATTCATGAGGTCATGATTCATTTGAATAGGCCTAGTCCTGGAGGAGTCTTTAGTCTGATTTTGCTGGTCTCTTGTCTCTCTTGGTTGTTGTTTTGGTTTCGTGGTCGAATCTGGTTGGCGGGATGCTAACTGAGTTCATCATGTAGCTACTGATCTGGATTTGTTCGCCCATCTGCCTTGGTGTAGCATGCAGGTTTTGCTCGCCAAATATCTTGTTAATCGGATCTTAAGTTAATTTCGTCTTAATCTTGTTGTGTTTTGTGCTAATCCTGGTCGCCCAAGTGTCAATTATGCTCGCCCATCAACAATTGCCCCCTTGCCGATCAAAAAATTGTGAAGATGTTGAACGAGCGCTTTTTGGGTTGGCAACTTTCAAATGTCAATGGTGCGAGCAGGAATGTCGTGGGGGCGAGCAATTTTTCACGGGCGGACAACATTGGTCGAGCAGACTTGGGCCGGTGACGGTTGGGATCCCAAGGTCTGGGTACGGCTCGAGGCGTGACGTGGGTGGAATGATTGCTGCCGCCCACGCGCACACGATCCCGAGGTGACGCGCCTTCCCGCTTTGTCGGGCAGGTGCTGCACGCGCCCAGAAATTGCACTTTAGTCCCTTGATTTCTTAACTTGCTCGCTCGGAACCCTATTTTTCCAAAGAGTATAAAAAGAAAAAATTCGCGATTTTCTGCCATTTTCACTGTTTATTGAGCGCGAATTTCTCCTCCTTCCCCTTACAAACTTCTGGCGAGCGCTTCCAGTTTTCGGCGTCCTTCAAACGACCTCGAGGTAGTTTCTTCTTTGCTCTCTTCTTTTCTTTCTTCATTTCTTGTGTTGTGTACGTTCGTATTCCATAAAAAACCCCTACTCCGCCGTGGGAAGTTGTAAACCGTCGAGTTCTCCCTCGCCGGAATCTGCATATATTCAAAACTTTTTTACCTCCCTTTACTGGATGTCATCGTATTCCGAGACCGGATCTTTCCCTCCCCGGAACCCCGAAAAACTGCCCGTCGGAGAGAATCCTCCCATCATTAACCTGGAGTCCGATCCCGAGGCGGTTTCGGTTGCACGCTCTGTTAATTCTGGAGCTCGTCCCTCCTGGGAAAGAGAGGAGCGAGCAAATCCTACTCGCCAGCTCTTGGAGGAAACGAGCTCGGATCTCCACGAGGATGAGGACGAAGAGGTTGAGTTACTTCAGCCGGTGAACCTCGACGAATTAACCTGGGCCTATCTAAGAGACATCAACTTTCCTGTGCCCAGACTGATCGAGCATCAAGTTCCAGTCGCGGTTGCTCGTCGTGTATACTGGGATGAGTACGAAAAGGAGCACTCAAACCGATTCGTCATTCCTGCTCGCGGGGTACGGAAGCTTAAAGCGACTGAGTTCGCAGCGAGCTGTATCGTGTCCGTCGTTACCGAGGAGGACTTGCCCGGGATTCGGAGGGATTACAAGATTCCCTTTGACATCCCGATGTATGCTCCTTTGGTGGACGACAGAGCTGATCGCCCACCACGTGGATTGACGGTGATCAACCTCGCTACCTTGAACGCTGGAGTTTCTCTACCGTTGCATCCTCTGGTCGACCAATTCCTTCGAGACGTGAACTTGGCTATCACCCAACTTACTCCCGTTGGGTGGATAAATTTGATGGCTCTGATGGTTATGTTCGCCCTAGAGGGATGCCCCAATAGGCTGTCCGCCAAAGAAGTTGGCTACCTGATGACGATGACTGGCTGCACTGGGGAAGAGGCGGGTTGGTACTATCTGAAGGCGCGACCAGGCTAGAAACTGGTCGAGGACATCCCTGGAAAGGTGCGAGACTGGAAGCATGACTGGTTCTGGGTCGGAGGCTACTGGCGTGCTTCTGCTCGCTCCTCAGGGGGTCCTGAACGAATTGAGTGTTGGAGTTATACGTGAAAGTATGTTTTTACTTTGTATAACTCGTGTATCAAACACTCGTTTTATGAGAATAATTCTTTTATCGCATTTGCTTTAGTTATGATTGAATGTTGAATTTCTATTGCAAACCGTTCAATATATAGTACGTGTTACATAGTAGTTAATGTGGTGATACCCGATCACGGAAGACAACATTAACAGTTTACTTGTAACTAAACGTACATTTTCATGGCCTAGGTGGAATTGAACAATCCGCCGTGAAAGGTCGATGTGTAAGGCTCAGATTGGTCTGTCTTGACTAAGAGATTGCACTAGCACATTTAGTATGTGTTGAAGAGGTCCTACAGCGAGGAGAAATTCTTCTGTTCTGAAAGGTGAAGAATTAGACCTCAGTGGTTGTTGATTTCTTAATCTCCGTCCCTTAAATAGGACCGTGTGTGCTTAGTAGTTACTGCTTTGATTCATGTTGGGTGAGAATCATTGCGACTTCGAACTTTGTGTCTTGGGCAGTAATATTAATCATACGACGGTTGCTAAGATTTAATACGGAGAAACGCGTGCGAGTACGGCTCGTGTGATTAGTCCCCTTGGTGGGCTCAGAAGTTTTATTGTACCAAATCTTGCAAGTGAAGAATTAGTTTCTTCGGTACGAATAATAATGTTGAGCTGTCTTTACTCCAAGGTGAAAGATGTTAATTAATTTAGAGCTATTCGGAAGCTTGATTAATTAATGGACTTGATAATCTTAAACGCGGGAAATAATAACCGGGAGCCCATATTATCGTAATATGGATTAAGATGGATAGTGCAATATTAATTTATTAGTGGTAATAATTAATATTAATGGGTTGAATTATATTGGGGCTCAATATTGAAATTCAGAAGTCCATTAGGAGGTCCAATCTTAATTCTCCTTAAGGCCCCTCAAGTAGCCCACTAAGCAGCCCAATAATGATAAGGTGATTAAAATAAAAAGAATATATTAATGCTGATTTTTCTTCATATTTTCGAAAATAAGAGAATCAAGAAGAAATAAGATTCTGTTGATTTTCTTGGAAAGATATTATGGAAGATATGTATTCTAGGAATACAAGAATATCTCATATATTCAAGAAGATCCAAATCTTTGGATTTCCTCTTGAAGTTTTCGAAAATAAGGACTTAATATGTAGTATAAGATTTTTGTGGAATATTTTATTTTGGAGAAAAGAATATATGGGATATATTCAAGATTTCTTAGAGACTAAGAAAAGATTTTCTCCAAGCCCAAATCCACGTGATATTTTCGGCCATTACATATTATAAATAGGAGATGATTATTTCATCTCCAAGTACATAATTCCATGTGTTGGAAAAATCAAGAAGCATAGATATTTTTCTTTTTCCTTAGTTATTAAATTACTTGAAAGCGTCTCCCACCGGCGATCAAGTGAGGTGAAAAGGGAAATACTTGAGAAGGCTTTGGGTTGATAGAACGTGATTACAAGTGTCCCGTATATCCAAAGGCCATTACTACGAGAGGTACGTTAATCGCATATTTACTTGTTTAATTCCGCCTAGTTAAATATGTGAAATTAATTCAACATGCATGATGATAATTAGTTGTTGGAATTATTATTTGAATTAATTAGGATTAATTCATGCTAGTAATAATTGTATTTAAATTCGTATTTAAAATTCATCCCGAATAGATTCCGGGCACCCCTATATTTTCCCAACAACTGGTATCAGAGCCACGGTTTCGGGCTCTGAATTTTGAATTGGAATTTAAATTGTTGAACATTAAATTTGAAATTGGATAGTAGAATTGTTAGATCTTTTTTGCATGTATCCAATTGTCATGGTTTTTAATGTTGTTAATTTCATGCGTGTGAATTAATTTGGTTTTTAATTCGATTCGTTCGAATTCGTTTTTCTCGTGAGAAAATCCACGAGTAGATTAGTTGTTTTTATTTTGATTCGATCATTGTAATAGACTAGTCTAGATCTAGTATTTATTTTTTTTGTAAAAATAAATTGTAACCGGATCGTGACGAAGAACGAAGAATTAAAAACGGCGTACCCGGACGACGCATACAAGCGTGGAGCGTGTATGGAGGTAAAATCATGCAAGGGGTGAAGAAAACGAGGGCGAACGGCGAAAAAACGGCGCACGGGGGTGCACAGCGCACACCGTGCGCAACGGGCGCCGCGCGCACGGCGCGCGCGCGCCTCGGCAGGCAGCTGCAGCGCCTCGGGCGCCCCGGGCAGCGCCTCGGCGTGCTTCTGTGCTGCGCCTCGGGTGCGCCTCGGGGCTGCGCTTCGGCGCGCCTCGGGCGCTTTTCCAGCGCTTCTCGGGCCGGGAAGCGCGCGGGCCCACTTTGTGGGCCGACGCGCACTGTATCTCAAGCCGTGGAATTTTTTCGGTTCGTGTTTTTTTTACGTGTGATTTTAAACGTCGTCCCGAACCCCAAACGATGTTGTTTTTGAAGAAGTGTTGTTGTTCGAGTGGGAGCACGTCGAGACGAACGTCGGAAAGCAACAAGGACGATTTTTCGCATCAAGACGTGAAGAAATTAAACCGTGACAATTGGATTCGAGTGCTCCAATGTGTTTAATTTTGTTTTGATGGATGTTTTATTTTGTGCACTTATTATTATTTGTTAATATGTGTTTGCATGAATTTAATTGTCCAAGAAAAACCTTACTTTCGAAAATTACTAAGTATGTTTTTATAATCGCAATTTTATTCCGGATATTAAAATTGGATTATTTTGGCCTCCATAATTTATTTATTTGTGAAGCTCTTTTGGAATACATTTCCCCCTCGGATCGGCCAAAAGAACGGATTTCACATGAATAAATTCCGAAAGGATGATTGTGGATTATTACTAGTGGCGGTATTGACCCTCACCACGAGTGGCTTGCTCAAAGCGAAACCTGTATTTAATTATGGTTATTACTTAGGCATAGGAAATTGATATTAACTTACTCCCCTCGGAGTCCCTGTCAGTTTCTATGTGGTCAAAGTGGGAGCCAACTATTAATTTTGAATTAAGGATTTGTAACTTTTAAGTTTGTAATCCGCTTGAATGTGTTTAAATGTATAGACCACCCCTCGTGGCGCATTTAAATTGTTTCGAGATGTTGGCTGATGCATGATTATATTGTTTTAAGGTTTCAATATAATTGATGTGATCGAATTATGTGATAATTTCATATTTTTCTAGATATTGATATGAATGTATGTTTTATTCTCATTTCATCATGTCGCAACCTTCTAATCCACTATTTAATATACTTAAAGTTAATAAACTTTTTGGAGAGAATTATATCGATTGGAAATGTTTTTTTAAAAATTTGTCCTTACTGCACGAAAACATAAATTGGGTTATTTATGTTAATATACCCGGCAAGCCTAATGATAAGTCAAGCAATGGGAAGAGGCAGTTTATGATCGGAAGCGTGATAATGAATGAAGTGCATCATCTTGACATTTATGTCTGAGGATTTTAGGCGCGTTCATGAATACATTGTATCCGCTGATGAAATCATGGAACACCTTGAAGAGATGTTTTCACATCAGAATCCCATGACTAATCAGTTCACCAAACATGACTCGGTCAAGTTGGAAATGGTGGATGGAACGCCCGTGAGGGAGCACGTTCTCGAGATAATGGCATACCTTAACAAGTTGGAAGTACTTGGTGCGGATTTTGATTGATTTCATATACCATTCCCTACCGAGAAGCTTTGAGTAGTTTCATCTGAACTGTCAGATGAATGAACGGACAAGTCGTTTGCCCGAGCTCTTGCAAGCTTTAGTTTCGGTGGAGGTGATAATGGAGCACCAGTCTAGTGCTATGGTGGCTAATGGTTCGTCTACCTCTTTTGGTCCCAAGGGAGGGAAAAAGAGGAAGAGAACCAAAGGCCGGATCCAAGCAAATCCAATTGTTGCGAAAGGCAAATGCAAAGGCAAGCATCGAAGGGGAAGTGTTTTAGTTGCGGTGAGAGAGGACAATGGAGGTCTGCCTGTTCCAAGCCTAAGAGGCTAGGAAAGTTAGGTAATTCACACACCTTAGTCGTCGAAACTTGTGAAGTGGCGTATGCTGTCTATTCGTGGATAGTGGATACGAGAGCTACTGATCACATTTGTTTCATGGGTTTAAGCTAACCCGACAACTTAACGGTGGTGAGATCCCCATCACATCGGGCAATGCTACGAGAGTGGCAGCTGAAGCAGTGGGAGAAGTGCGTCTATCTTGTGAAGATAGAGTTATGGTCTTGAGAGACGTTCCTCATGTTCCTAGTTTAGAAAGAACTCAACCTTCAGTTTCTAAACTGTTTGAATAGATACTCAGTTTCTTTTAATAAGGATGTTATTATTGCTTGAAACGATGAGTTTATCCATTCCGGAACTTTAATGGATGATCTTTATACCATTATTTGGGCACACCACTCACAAAATTGAATCTAATAACACATCGATTATTTCGAGTAATAAAAAAGCGTTCTTCGGAGATGAACGAAACACTTCTATGGCATCTTAGACTAGGTCATATTAATCTAAAGTGGATAGAGAGATTGGTGAAAGACGGATCCTTGGAATCATTCCAAGTCGAACCGTTTCCAACTTGTGAATCCTGTTTAGAGGGTAAAATGACCAAGAGGGCATTTGGAGCCAAGGGGAATAGAACTACGGAAGTGTTAGAACTCGTTCATACCGATATGTGTGGTTCAATGACGATCATAGCAAGAAGAGGTATGAGTAATTTGATGATTACTCAAGATACGGATACATCTACCTTATGATGCATAGGGAAAGAAGTATCAAGTCTCTACGATTTGTTCGTGGAGGCGAATACCTTAGCAATGAATTCTTGAACTACCTATCGGAAGAAGGGATTGTATCCCTGTTGACCACATCGGGAACCCCTCAATAGAACGGTGTGGCGGAACGAAGGAGCCAGACTCTTTTAGAAATAGTCAGATCCATGATGAGTTATTCAGATTTACCCAAGTCGTTTTGGGGTAACGCCTTGGAAACAATGGCTTACATTCTAAACTTGGTGCCATCCAAATCGGTTCCTAAAACCCCAATGGAATTGTGGACCGGGGCACAAGCCCAGTCTAAGACACTTGCAGATTTGGGGTTGTCCGGCATAAGTGCTAGACAAGGAAGCCGGTAAATTGGATCCATGTTCGGAATTAAGGTTGTTTATAGGATATCCCATGGGAACGAAAGGGTGTATGTTCTATAGTCTCAAGGATTAAAAGACCGTGATTAGTTCGCACTTTAAATTCTTGGAGGAAGACTATATGAACAAAAGAAAGCCCAGAAGTGAGATTACCTTAGACGAGTTAAGAGGGCAAACTCCTATACCAAGTATACAAGATGATATACCACACGTCATACCTTCACAACCGGAACCCCATCGTAGTGGGAGGATTGCAAAGCAACCCGAGAGATTCATGGGAATTGGAGAATCTTCGGATTTGATTCCCGGCGATGAATCAGACCCATGAACGTACGACGAGGCAATCCAAGATAAAGACGCGGAAGTGTGGCAAACCGCAATGGAAACCGAGGTGGGTTCGATGGATTATAATCAAGTGTGGGAGTTGGTTGATCCACCTAATGGGGTAGAGCCCATTGGATGCAAGTGGGTGTACAAGAGGAAAAGAGGACCGGACGGAAGGGTAGAGACCTTCAAAGCAAGGCTTATGGCCTGTGGCCTGTAGCTATGCTTAAGTCCATCCGTATTCTCTTGTCGATCGCTGCGCACTTAGATTACGAGATCTGGCAAATGGATGTCAAGACAGCTTTCCTTAACGGAAGTCTTGATGGGATCTATATGCAACAGCCCAAAGGTTTCGTTGAAAAAGGCCAAGAGCACCTCGTATGCAAGCTTAAGAGATCCATTTATGGACTTAAGCAAGTATCGCGTACTTGGAACCAGTGTTTTGATCAATTAATTAAGTCTTATGGGTTTGTGATCAAAACAAGTTCGAAAGTTGTGTGTACAAAAGATGTGACGGAACTGCGGTGGTATTCTTAGTATTATACGTAGACGATATTCTGCTCATTGGAAACAATGTAAAGGTATTGTCAGACGTAAGGGTATGGCTGTCAAATCAGTTTGATATGAAGGACTTAGGGAAAGCCGGTCACATCCTTGGGATTAAGTTCACTCGAGATCCAAGAGGAGGATGTTGGGTTTATCGCAAGTTTCATACAAAGCCACTGTTTTGAAGCATTTCAGCATGCAAGATTCCAAGAAAGGTTTTGTACCTTTTAGGCACGGAATCTATCTATCTAAAGAAATATGCCCTAAGACCAAGTGCAGATAGATGACATGAAAGACGTTCCGTACGTTTCGGACGTAGGAAGTCTTATGTATGCAACGTTGTGTACGAGACCGGATATCTGCTTTGCCGTGGGCATGATGGCAAGATATCAAAGTAACCCCGGGAAAGCACATTAGATTGCAATTAAATGCGTTCTTTAGTTTCTGAAAATACCTTGAACAAGAGTTTAATGATCCTAAAGAAAAGCAAAGAAACTCTCAAAATTGATTCTAAAACTTCCATTACAAAGATTTCTAGGTTGTTTAAATTATATCTCTGATTTCTTTCCCAAACTTAGGATTATTTGCAAACCTCTTTTTCAAAGATTATAAAACGGGACCACCACCTGGAACACCAAAATAAGGCTTACCAACGGATTTCACGGCTGACCAACGCTTTAAACCAAGTCAGGAGTAATTCAGAACAATTTAAATAGTATTAAAACTTTTTAATATAGATCTTTCTCTCCCCCAAATAAAACACTAAATGGCTCTGATACCATTGTAAACGGAAGACGGAATAATGAACATAAAGTAAGAATTAGAGAAATGAGCCATAAGGAACAAGCAGTAATTGAAAAAGATAATTGGAATTAATATGAAGTAAACTTACAATACAGTGAAAGACAAGTAGAAAATCTTACAGTAGTAGTAGATGGAATACAGATTGAAGTAATAGCAGATGGAATGCAGACTGAGTTGTAGCTTAGAAACTAAGGGAAGAAAATATTACAAGTGGAGATAACCTAAAATTTTCTGATGATTGTAATGGAAAATGAATGACCTATTTATAGAGAAAATAAAGCAAGTACATTTGAATTTGAATTTGAATTTGAATCTGAATTTGAATTTGTCGGCCATCAGCAATGTCGGCAGACTTTGAGTGCGCTCCAGGTAATGAGCATCTTTTGACTAATTTGTCAGGTAAGGACAAAGTGCTTGAGTATCTTTTGACTAATTGGCCATGAGTGGGTTCCATTTGTCGAGCATCTTTTGGCAGAGTCTTGTTTGAATTGTTGAACAGTCTTCTTTGATTGTTGAACAGTCTTCTTTGATTGAATCGTCAAAAAACATCTTTGAAAAACGAGAGTAATTTATCTCTTTTGAAATAATTTTCTTTTTTCTTTTTCTAAAAATTGCCTTTTTTTATTTTTTCTTTGGCTTTTTTGGAGGCAGTTCTGTTTTTCGCCTCTATTAATTCTTTTTGAAAGGCAGTTCTGTTTTTCGCCTTTATTATTAATTCTTTTTTGAAGGAAGTTCTTGTTTTCGCCTTTCGTGGAATGGGAACTTGAATGTCTGAATCAGGAACGGTGAGTCATAAATAAAAATCATCCGGTCCTTGACCACATGGTCCACCGAAGGGATCGGCGAGATCGGTGCTTGAATTCTCTGAAGTATTATCTGGTTCAGAACCAGACTCTCTTTTAAGCTTGCAAAATTGGGCATAAGATTTTGCCATACTAGGGTTTGATTCAAAAAATGAAAACATGTCTCTTTCGGCTTGAGTGAGGGTTGGTTCTGTTGGTTTTGAAGGAATGGGTCTTTTTTCTGAGGATTGAGTTTCTGAGGATTGGGTAATGGGGTTCCAAACAGTTTTTTCACCTGTTGAAAGAAATTTGAGAACCGCATGAGCATTGCAATTTTGAATCACAACTTTGTGCCACCATTTGATTTTGAATTCCCGGACAATTGAAATTGGATAAGGTTTGGGGAAGTGTTGTTTGAATGAATAGTTCCAGCAGAATATCCAAGGAACTTTGAATTCTGCATGAAACTGGACTTCCTTTCTGTATTGTTCACCGGGAGCCTTTTGAGTATAGACCAGAAGCCCTTGTTGGACTTCAGAAGGTAAGATCTTTGGAAGAGACCCAAAGTCCCTCCACCAGTCTAAAAACCAGACTGGGAAAGTGTTTTTGGCGAAGCTGGCATGGAACGTAAAGAACCATGAATGATTGAATGGCCTTAAAAGAAATGCCCTAAACCAAGCCATTTTGTAGTCAGGATATGTGTATCCTTTTGGAGAAAAAGGTTTTGAAAAACTCTTTTCCGAGAAAGGAAAAGTCCATTCACTTGAACGGAAGACTTGTTTAATAATGCATTTTGAAAAGGAAATTTGGCTAGGGTTTTTGGGATCCATGTTGTGAATCAACTCGATAGAGTCAGAGTCGACCAAAATATATTCATAAAACTTTTGCGTTTTTCGGATGTCGTCAGAATACCACTGACATCCTTCAGGAAAATAATTTTTAATAATCTCATTGAGTTTTGTAAAGCTTTGAACATCAGCAAAAATGGTAGGAGTTAAGTGCTGATCATTTGGTTTTGAAAAATAAGCGGTTTGAGTTCCGCTTCGGGTTTGAGTGTTTAAAAAGGGAGTACCAAGAATTACTTCTTGGTTAAGATTTTTGACAAGTATGAAAGGAGTTTTGAAACAATAACCTTGATTGCAGATGTAAGCATTAGACAATTTGTATTTTATGAAAAGGCTTTGTGTAGTCTATTAATAAGATCTCTTTTGTTTGGAATAGGATATCTAATCCATTCAAGAACTTCATTAAGGGGTTTGTAATTAATGACAAGCCTAGGTACACCACGTTCCTTCTCGGCTTGATTGTTGACATAGAAGGCAGCACAACTCCAAGGAGACTTGGAAGGCCTTATGAGTTTCTTTTTTAGAAGAGAATTGATTTCTTCTTTGCAGGTATTCATGAGGTCATGATTCATTTGAATAGGCCTAGTCCTGGAGGAGTCTTTAGTCTGATTTTGCTGGTCTCTTGTCTCTCTTGGTTGTTGTTTTGGTTTCGTGGTCGAATCTGGTTGGCGGGATGCTAACTGAGTTCATCATGTAGCTACTGATCTGGATTTGTTCGCCCATCTGCCTTGGTGTAGCATGCAGGTTTTGCTCGCCAAATATCTTGTTAATCGGATCTTAAGTTAATTTCGTCTTAATCTTGTTGTGTTTTGTGCTAATCCTGGTCGCCCAAGTGTCAATTATGCTCGCCCATCAACAATTGCCCCCTTGCCGATCAAAAAATTGTGAAGATGTTGAACGAGCGCTTTTTGGGTTGGCAACTTTCAAATGTCAATGGTGCGAGCAGGAATGTCGTGGGGGCGAGCAATTTTTCACGGGCGGACAACATTGGTCGAGCAGACTTGGGCCGGTGACGGTTGGGATCCCAAGGTCTGGGTACGGCTCGAGGCGTGACGTGGGTGGAATGATTGCTGCCGCCCACGCGCACACGATCCCGAGGTGACGCGCCTTCCCGCTTTGTCGGGCAGGTGCTGCACGCGCCCAGAAATTGCACTTTAGTCCCTTGATTTCTTAACTTGCTCGCTCGGAACCCTATTTTTCCAAAGAGTATAAAAAGAAAAAATTCGCGATTTTCTGCCATTTTCACTGTTTATTGAGCGCGAATTTCTCCTCCTTCCCCTTACAAACTTCTGGCGAGCGCTTCCAGTTTTCGGCGTCCTTCAAACGACCTCGAGGTAGTTTCTTCTTTGCTCTCTTCTTTTCTTTCTTCATTTCTTGTGTTGTGTACGTTCGTATTCCATAAAAAACCCCTACTCCGCCGTGGGAAGTTGTAAACCGTCGAGTTCTCCCTCGCCGGAATCTGCATATATTCAAAACTTTTTTACCTCCCTTTACTGGATGTCATCGTATTCCGAGACCGGATCTTTCCCTCCCCGGAACCCCGAAAAACTGCCCGTCGGAGAGAATCCTCCCATCATTAACCTGGAGTCCGATCCCGAGGCGGTTTCGGTTGCACGCTCTGTTAATTCTGGAGCTCGTCCCTCCTGGGAAAGAGAGGAGCGAGCAAATCCTACTCGCCAGCTCTTGGAGGAAACGAGCTCGGATCTCCACGAGGATGAGGACGAAGAGGTTGAGTTACTTCAGCCGGTGAACCTCGACGAATTAACCTGGGCCTATCTAAGAGACATCAATTTTCCTGTGCCCAGACTGATCGAGCATCAAGTTCCAGTCGCGGTTGCTCGTCGTGTATACTGGGATGAGTACGAAAAGGAGCACTCAAACCGATTCGTCATTCCTGCTCGCGGGGTACGGAAGCTTAAAGCGACTGAGTTCGCAGCGAGCTGTATCGTGTCCGTCGTTACCGAGGAGGACTTGCCCGGGATTCGGAGGGATTACAAGATTCCCTTTGACATCCCGATGTATGCTCCTTTGGTGGACGACAGAGCTGATCGCCCACCACGTGGATTGACGGTGATCAACCTCGCTACCTTGAACGCTGGAGTTTCTCTACCGTTGCATCCTCTGGTCGACCAATTCCTTCGAGACGTGAACTTGGCTATCACCCAACTTACTCCCGTTGGGTGGATAAATTTGATGGCTCTGATGGTTATGTTCGCCCTAGAGGGATGCCCCAATAGGCTGTCCGCCAAAGAAGTTGGCTACCTGATGACGATGACTGGCTGCACTGGGGAAGAGGCGGGTTGGTACTATCTGAAGGCGCGACCAGGCTAGAAACTGGTCGAGGACATCCCTGGAAAGGTGCGAGACTGGAAGCATGACTGGTTCTGGGTCGGAGGCTACTGGCGTGCTTCTGCTCGCTCCTCAGGGGGTCCTGAACGAATTGAGTGTTGGAGTTATACGTGAAAGTATGTTTTTACTTTGTATAACTCGTGTATCAAACACTCGTTTTATGAGAATAATTCTTTTATCGCATTTGCTTTAGTTATGATTGAATGTTGAATTTCTATTGCAAACCGTTCAATATATAGTACGTGTTACATAGTAGTTAATGTGGTGATACCCGATCACGGAAGACAACATTAACAGTTTACTTGTAACTAAACGTACATTTTCATGGCCTAGGTGGAATTGAACAATCCGCCGTGAAAGGTCGATGTGTAAGGCTCAGATTGGTCTGTCTTGACTAAGAGATTGCACTAGCACATTTAGTATGTGTTGAAGAGGTCCTACAGCGAGGAGAAATTCTTCTGTTCTGAAAGGTGAAGAATTAGACCTCAGTGGTTGTTGATTTCTTAATCTCCGTCCCTTAAATAGGACCGTGTGTGCTTAGTAGTTACTGCTTTGATTCATGTTGGGTGAGAATCATTGCGACTTCGAACTTTGTGTCTTGGGCAGTAATATTAATCATACGACGGTTGCTAAGATTTAATACGGAGAAACGCGTGCGAGTACGGCTCGTGTGATTAGTCCCCTTGGTGGGCTCAGAAGTTTTATTGTACCAAATCTTGCAAGTGAAGAATTAGTTTCTTCGGTACGAATAATAATGTTGAGCTGTCTTTACTCCAAGGTGAAAGATGTTAATTAATTTAGAGCTATTCGGAAGCTTGATTAATTAATGGACTTGATAATCTTAAACGCGGGAAATAATAACCGGGAGCCCATATTATCGTAATATGGATTAAGATGGATAGTGCAATATTAATTTATTAGTGGTAATAATTAATATTAATGGGTTGAATTATATTGGGGCTCAATATTGAAATTCAGAAGTCCATTAGGAGGTCCAATCTTAATTCTCCTTAAGGCCCCTCAAGTAGCCCACTAAGCAGCCCAATAATGATAAGGTGATTAAAATAAAAAGAATATATTAATGCTGATTTTTCTTCATATTTTCGAAAATAAGAGAATCAAGAAGAAATAAGATTCTGTTGATTTTCTTGGAAAGATATTATGGAAGATATGTATTCTAGGAATACAAGAATATCTCATATATTCAAGAAGATCCAAATCTTTGGATTTCCTCTTGAAGTTTTCGAAAATAAGGACTTAATATGTAGTATAAGATTTTTGTGGAATATTTTATTTTGGAGAAAAGAATATATGGGATATATTCAAGATTTCTTAGAGACTAAGAAAAGATTTTCTCCAAGCCCAAATCCACGTGATATTTTCGGCCATTACATATTATAAATAGGAGATGATTATTTCATCTCCAAGTACATAATTCCATGTGTTGGAAAAATCAAGAAGCATAGATATTTTTCTTTTTCCTTAGTTATTAAATTACTTGAAAGCGTCTCCCACCGGCGATCAAGTGAGGTGAAAAGGGAAATACTTGAGAAGGCTTTGGGTTGATAGAACGTGATTACAAGTGTCCCGTATATCCAAAGGCCATTACTACGAGAGGTACGTTAATCGCATATTTACTTGTTTAATTCCGCCTAGTTAAATATGTGAAATTAATTCAACATGCATGATGATAATTAGTTGTTGGAATTATTATTTGAATTAATTAGGATTAATTCATGCTAGTAATAATTGTATTTAAATTCGTATTTAAAATTCATCCCGAATAGATTCCGGGCACCCCTATATTTTCCCAACAACTGGTATCAGAGCCACGGTTTCGGGCTCTGAATTTTGAATTGGAATTTAAATTGTTGAACATTAAATTTGAAATTGGATAGTAGAATTGTTAGATCTTTTTTGCATGTATCCAATTGTCATGGTTTTTAATGTTGTTAATTTCATGCGTGTGAATTAATTTGGTTTTTAATTCGATTCGTTCGAATTCGTTTTTCTCGTGAGAAAATTCACGAGTAGATTAGTTGTTTTTATTTTGATTCGATCATTGTAATAGACTAGTCTAGATCTAGTATTTATTTTTTTTGTAAAAATAAATTGTAACCGGATCGTGACGAAGAACGAAGAATTAAAAACGGCGTACCCGGACGACGCATACAAGCGTGGAGCGTGTATGGAGGTAAAATCATGCAAGGGGTGAAGAAAACGAGGGCGAACGGCGAAAAAACGGCGCACGGGGGTACACGGCGCACACCGTGCGCAACGGGCGCCGCGCGCACGGCGCGCGCGCGCCTCGGCAGGCAGCTGCAGCGCCTCGGGCGCCCCGGGCAGCGCCTCGGCGTGCTTCTGTGCTGCGCCTCGGGTGCGCCTCGGGGCTGCGCTTCGGCGCGCCTCGGGCGCTTTTCCAGCGCTTCTCGGGCCGGGAAGCGCGCGGGCCCACTTTGTGGGCCGACGCGCACTGTATCTCAAGCCGTGGAATTTTTTCGGTTCGTGTTTTTTTTACGTGTGATTTTAAACGTCGTCCCGAACCCCAAACGATGTTGTTTTTGAAGAAGTGTTGTTGTTCGAGTGGGAGCACGTCGAGACGAACGTCGGAAAGCAACAAGGACGATTTTTCGCATCAAGACGTGAAGAAATTAAACCGTGACAATTGGATTCGAGTGCTCCAATGTGTTTAATTTTGTTTTGATGGATGTTTTATTTTGTGCACTTATTATTATTTGTTAATATGTGTTTGCATGAATTTAATTGTCCAAGAAAAACCTTACTTTCGAAAATTACTAAGTATGTTTTTATAATCGCAATTTTATTCCGGATATTAAAATTGGATTATTTTGGCCTCCATAATTTATTTATTTGTGAAGCTCTTTTGGAATACATTTCCCCCTCGGATCGGCCAAAAGAACGGATTTCACATGAATAAATTCCGAAAGGATGATTGTGGATTATTACTAGTGGCGGTATTGACCCTCACCACGAGTGGCTTGCTCAAAGCGAAACCTGTATTTAATTATGGTTATTACTTAGGCATAGGAAATTGATATTAACTTACTCCCCTCGGAGTCCCGGTCAGTTTCTATGTGGTCAAAGTGGGAGCCAACTATTAATTTTGAATTAAGGATTTGTAACTTTTAAGTTTGTAATCCGCTTGAATGTGTTTAAATGTATAGACCACCCCTCGTGGCGCATTTAAATTGTTTCGAGATGTTGGCTGATGCATGATTATATTGTTTTAAGGTTTCAATATAATTGATGTGATCGAATTATGTGATAATTTCATATTTTTCTAGATATTGATATGAATGTATGTTTTATTCTCATTTCATCATGTCGCAACCTTCTAATCCACTATTTAATATACTTAAAGTTAATAAACTTTTTGGAGAGAATTATATCGATTGGAAATGTTTTTTTTAAAATTTGTCCTTACTGCACGAAAACACAAATTGGGTTATTTATGTTAATATACCCGGCAAGCCTAATGATAAGTCAAGCAATGGGAAGAGGCAGTTTATGATCGGAAGCGTGATAATGAATGAAGTGCATCATCTTGACATTTATGTCTGAGGATTTTAGGCGTGTTCATGAATACATTGTATCCGCTGATGAAATCATGGAACACCTTGAAGAGATGTTTTCACATCAGAATCCCATGACTAATCAGTTCACCAAATATGACTCGGTCAAGTTGGAAATGGTGGAAGGAACGCCCGTGAGGGAGCACGTTCTCGAGATAATGGCATACCTTAACAAGTTGGAAGTACTTGGTGCGGATTTTGATTGATTTCATATACCATTCCCTACCGAGAAGCTTTGAGTAGTTTCATCTGAACTGTCAGATGAATGAACGGACAAGTCGTTTGCCCGAGCTCTTGCAAGCTTTAGTTTCGGTGGAGGTGATAATGGAGCACCAGTCTAGTGCTATGGTGGCTAATGGTTCGTCTACCTCTTTTGGTCCCAAGGGAGGGAAAAAGAGGAAGAGAACCAAAGGCCGGATCCAAGCAAATCCAATTGTTGCGAAAGGCAAATGCAAAGGCAAGCATCGAAGGGGAAGTGTTTTAGTTGCGGTGAGAGAGGACAATGGAGGTCTGCCTGTTCCAAGCCTAAGAGGCTAGGAAAGTTAGGTAATTCACACACCTTAGTCGTCGAAACTTGTGAAGTGGCGTATGCTGTCTATTCGTGGATAGTGGATACGAGAGCTACTGATCACATTTGTTTCATGGGTTTAAGCTAACCCGACAACTTAACGGTGGTGAGATCCCCATCACATCGGGCAATGCTACGAGAGTGGCAGCTGAAGCAGTGGGAGAAGTGTGTCTATCTTGTGAAGATAGAGTTATGGTCTTGAGAGACGTTCCTCATGTTCCTAGTTTAGAAAGAACTCAACCTTCAGTTTCTAAACTGTTTGAATAGATACTCAGTTTCTTTTAATAAGGATGTTATTATTGCTTGAAACGATGAGTTTATCCATTCCGGAACTTTAATGGATGATCTTTATACCATTATTTGGGCACACCACTCACAAAATTGAATCTAATAACACATCGATTATTTCGAGTAATAAAAAAGCGTTCTTCGGAGATGAACGAAACACTTCTATGGCATCTTAGACTAGGTCATATTAATCTAAAGTGGATAGAGAGATTGGTGAAAGACGGATCCTTGGCATCATTCCAAGTCGAACCGTTTCCAACTTGTGAATCCTGTTTAGAGGGTAAAATGACCAAGAGGGCATTTGGAGCCAAGGGGAATAGAACTACGGAAGTGTTAGAACTCGTTCATACCGATATGTGTGGTTCAATGACGATCATAGCAAGAAGAGGTATGAGTAATTTGATGATTACTCAAGATACGGATACATCTACCTTATGATGCATAGGGAAAGAAGTATCAAGTCTCTACGATTTGTTCGTGGAGGCGAATACCTTAGCAATGAATTCTTAAACTACCTATCGGAAGAAGGGATTGTATCCCTGTTGACCACATCGGGAACCCCTCAATAGAACGGTGTGGCGGAACGAAGGAGACAGACTCTTTTAGAAATAGTCAGATCCATGATGAGTTATTCAGATTTACCCAAGTCGTTTTGGGGTAACGCCTTGGAAACAATGACTTACATTCTAAACTTGGTGCCATCCAAATCGGTTCCTAAAACCCCAATGGAATTGTGGACCGGGGCACAAGCCCAGTCTAAGACACTTGCAGATTTGGGGTTGTCCGGCATAAGTGCTAGACAAGGAAGCCGGTAAATTGGATCCATGTTCGGAATTAAGGTTGTTTATAGGATATCCCATGGGAACGAAAGGGTGTATGTTCTATAGTCTCAAGGATTAAAAGACCGTGATTAGTTCGCACTTTAAATTCTTGGAGGAAGACTATATGAATAAAAGAAAGCCCAGAAGTGAGATTACCTTAGACGAGTTAAGAGGGCAAACTCCTATACCAAGTATACAAGATGATATACCACACGTCATACCTTCACAACCGGAACCCCGTCGTAGTGGGAGGATTGCAAAGCAACCCGAGAGATTCATGGGAATTGGAGAATCTTCGGATTTGATTCCCGGCGATGAATCAGACCCATGAACGTACGACGAGGCAATCCAAGACAAAGACGCGGAAGTGTGGCAAACCGCAATGGAAACCGAGGTGGGTTCGATGGATTATAATCAAGTGTGGGAGTTGGTTGATCCACCTAATGGGGTAGAGCCCATTGGATGCAAGTGGGTGTACAAGAGGAAAAGAGGACCGGACGGAAGGGTAGAGACCTTCAAAGCAAGGCTTATGGCCTGTGGCCTGTAGCTATGCTTAAGTCCATCCGTATTCTCTTGTCGATCGCTGCGCACTTAGATTACGAGATCTGGCAAATGGATGTCAAGACAGCTTTCCTTAACGGAAGTCTTGATGGGATCTATATGCAACAGCCCAAAGGTTTCGTTGAAAAAGGCCAAGAGCACCTCGTATGCAAGCTTAAGAGATCCATTTATGGACTTAAGCAAGTATCGCGTACTTGGAACCAGTGTTTTGATCAATTAATTAAGTCTTATGGATTTGTGATCAAAACAAGTTCGAAAGTTGTGTGTACAAAAGATGTGACGGAACTGCGGTGGTATTCTTAGTATTATACGTAGACGATATTCTGCTCATTGGAAACAATGTAAAGGTATTGTCAGACGTACGGGTATGGCTGTCAAATCAGTTTGATATGAAGGACTTAGGGAAAGCCGGTCACATCCTTGGGATTAAGTTCACTCGAGATCCAAGAGGAGGATGTTGGGTTTATCGCAAGTTTCATACAAAGCCACTGTTTTGAAGCATTTCAGCATGCAAGATTCCAAGAAAGGTTTTGTACCTTTTAGGCACGGAATCTATCTATCTAAAGAAATATGCCCTAAGACCAAGTGCAGATAGATGACATGAAAGACGTTCCGTACGTTTCGGACGTAGGAAGTCTTATGTATGCAACGTTGTGTACGAGACCGGATATCTGCTTTGCCGTGGGCATGATGGCAAGATATCAAAGTAACCCCGGGAAAGCACATTAGATTGCAATTAAATGCGTTCTTTAGTTTCTGAAAAGAACTTGGTATGGAATGCTGATTTAACAATCAGACAATCTAATTCCCATGGGATACACGGACTCAAATTTCCAATCGGACATAGACTCCAAAATATCTACCTCGGGTAGTGTGTTTTGCATGGGAGATGGAGCCATGACATGGAGAAGCGATTTGCAGAAATGCATCGCAGATTCGACCGTGGAAGCCGAATAAGTAGTTGCTTGTGAAGTAGCGAAAGAAGTGGTTTGGCTCAAGTACTTCTTAGTGGACTTGGACGTTGTTCCGAATTTGCCCGACAAGATAACTGTCTTTTGTGACAATGCCGGAGCAGTTGCAAATTCAAAGGGAACCGAGAGCCCACAAGGCCAGCAAACACATTGAAAGAAAACACCATCTTATACGAGAAATCGTTAAGAGAGGAGATGAAGAGGTGGCAAAGATATGCGTCGGGGACAACCTAGTAAATCCATTCACAAAGGGTCTGCCTCTGAATACATTCGAGAGACATGTGGATGGAATGGGAGTCAAGACTATTGCCAATCTGCTTTAAGTATAAGTGGGAGGAATTATTAGGTTAGTGTAGGTTGACATGAGATGTCACGGAGAGCTACTACACTAAGACATGCGTGATGTATACTAAAAGCAGACTTTAAGTATAAGTGGGAGATTGTTGGAGTTATACGTGAAAGTATGCTTTTACTTTGTATAACTCGTGTATCAAACACTCGTTTTATGAGAATAATTCTTTTATCGCATTTGCTTTAGTTATGATTGAATGTTGAATTTCTATTGCAAACCGTTCAATATATAGTACGTGTTACATAGTAGTTAATGTGGTGATACCCGATCACGGAAGACAACATTAACAGTTTACTTGTAACTAAACGTACATTTTCATGGCCTAGGTGGAATTGAACAATCCGCCGTGAAAGGTCGATGTGTAAGGCTCAGATTGGTCTGTCTTGACTAAGAGATTGCACTAGCACATTTAGTATGTGTTGAAGAGGTCCTACAGCGAGGAGAAATTCTTCTGTTCTGAAAGGTGAAGAATTAGACCTCAGTGGTTGTTGATTTCTTAATCTCCGTCCCTTAAATAGGACCGTGTGTGCTTAGTAGTTACTGCTTTGATTCATGTTGGGTGAGAATCATTGCGACTTCGAACTTTGTGTCTTGGGCAGTAATATTAATCATACGACGGTTGCTAAGATTTAATACGGAGAAACGCGTGCGAGTACGGCTCGTGTGATTAGTCCCCTTGGTGGGCTCAGAAGTTTTATTGTACCAAATCTTGCAAGTGAAGAATTAGTTTCTTCGGTACGAATAATAATGTTGAGCTGTCTTTACTCCAAGGTGAAAGATGTTAATTAATTTAGAGCTATTCGGAAGCTTGATTAATTAATGGACTTGATAATCTTAAACGCGGGAAATAATAACCGGGAGCCCATATTATCGTAATATGGATTAAGATGGATAATGCAATATTAATTTATTAGTGGTAATAATTAATATTAATGGGATGAATTATATTGGGGCTCAATATTGAAATTCAGAAGTCCATTAGGAGGTCCAATCTTAATTCTCCTTAAGGCCCCTCAAGTAGCCCACTAAGTAGTCCAATAATGATAAGGTGATTAAAATAAAAAGAATATATTAATGCTGATTTTTCTTCATATTTTTGAAAATAAGAGAATCAAGAAGAAATAAGATTCTGTTGATTTTCTTGGAAAGATATTATGGAAGATATGTATTCTAGGAATACAAGAATATCTCATATATTCAAGAAGATCCAAATCTTTGGATTTCCTCTTGAAGTTTTCGAAAATAAGGACTTAATATGTAGTATAAGATTTTTGTGGAATATTTTATTTTGGAGAAAAGAATATATGGGATATATTCAAGATTTCTTAGAGACTAAGAAAAGATTTTCTCCAAGCCCAAATCCACATGATATTTTCGGCCATTACATATTATAAATAGGAGATGATTATTTCATCTTCAAGTACATAATTCCATGTGTTGGAAAAATCAAGAAGCATAGATATTTTTCTTTTTCCTTAGTTATTAAATTACTTGAAAGCGTCTCCCACCGGCGATCAAGTGAGGTGAAAAGGGAAATACTTGAGAAGGCTTTGGGTTGATAGAACGTGATTACAAGTGTCCCGTATATCCAAAGGCCATTACTACGAGAGGTACGTTAATCGCATATTTACTTGTTTAATTCCGCCTAGTTAAATATGTGAAATTAATTCAACATGCATGATGATAATTAGTTGTTGGAATTATTATTTGAATTAATTAGGATTAATTCATGCTAGTAATAATTGTATTTAAATTCGTATTTAAAATTCATCCCGAATAGATTCCGGGCACCCCTATATTTTCCCAACATTGAGACCCCGGCGGAGTTTAGGGAATTAAAGAGTGAGTCTTACCTCTTCTATAACTTTGAAGTGGTTAGACTAATTTTAATTCTCTTTTTCCTTTGTTTCAGGTCCCAAAAACTTGGGGTGGCGAACTGTAAAGAATAGCATCAGCGATCAATTCTTGTTCGTTGCGTGTTTGATCGTCCTTCGTCGCCGAGAAGATCGCAACATTGGCCATCTTTTCTCCGAGGATACACTGCGAGTTGCCCATCTTACTACTTATCCTCACCATCTTGAGGCTCTAGCTCATATCCCAGAGGGTAAGTATCTTTTCTTGTCGGGCGAACAGATCTGGTCGGCATTATACTTGGCGTTAACTTGTTTTTTATATCCTTTACAGATCAGCTCGCCACAGTTGCGCTTCACCCCTCCTTCTTCGAGCTCGATAATCGCGTCTGGGAAATCCTGACGAAACGAGGATGCAAGAAGTCTGACCCCCTCTCAAAGATTATTGCCTTAGCGGCTAAAGGTGGAAAAGGCGACCCGAGGCAAGCCGGAGGGTCGAGCTCGGCACAACCACCTGCCCCAGTGGCGAGTCCACCCAAGACTCTGGTTCCGAGGACGAAGAGACTTCTTCGTGGAGACGGCACTTCCGTCTCTAATGCTGAAAAAGCGGCCAAACGAGCAAAAACTGCTCAAGAGAAGGTGACCGTGGCTGTCCGGCCATCCGAAGGCGACAGTGAGCAAACTCCTTCCGTGGAGCGCACCGGCGAGCAAGCTCTGGTCGTCACTACCCGCGAAGGATCTGGTCCTTCATCCGACCCCACCTACCTTGGTTGGGACAAGGGTCGTCTTGACAGGTACAACTCTTCTCGCCCAGGACACTTAGCATTTTCTCTTCTTCTTTACTATTTTTTTTACTAACTGAGGATTCCTCTCCAGCTACTTGCCCGAGCAGTACCCAGGGCGATCTAACTTGGTGCACCGTTTTGCCTGCTCAAAGGTGCCGACCAACCTCCGCGAGATTCCGGACTCATTTGTCCGCCGCGCTTCTGAGGTCGTTACTCGCAGTTGGACCAAGGAGCTGAATGAGACCGTTAAGACACAGGCGCCTCGTGATAATGGCCGTCTGTGTCTCGTTGAGGCGGGCAACACCCTGGCAACCGTGCAGCGTCTGGTCGACCAGGTTGAGGATCTCGAGAAGGATTCTCATCAGCATGCGGCCACTGTCAGCCGTATTGCTAAGGAGCGTGATGATGCTAAGGCAGAGGCGAAGAAGATTGTCACCGACCTCGAGAACAAAGCCAAAGCTCATCAAATTAGCGAGCAGCGTACTCTGGACCTGCACGTCAAAGTCTCCGAGGAGTTGAAGGTCAAGACGGCCGAGGTCGAGCAGATGCAAGCAGAACTTACCCGCGCTCAGCAGCAGAAGGAGATTGCTGAGAAATTCGCGACCGAGGCGACGACCAAAATTGCTGACCTCGAATCCCAGCTCGCTAACTCCATTACCCAAGAGGAACTTATTCCTAAGATGGAGGTGAGCTCAATTCTGGGTTACGTGACAGGCTATGCTGAGAGCATTCGAATTGCTCACGAATTTAAAGCTGCCGCAGTCGTTGAGGAGATCGGCAATGAGCTCTGCAACTTCGTCGAATCAAACCCTCCAGCCCCAGGCACAACTCTCCAAATTGGCGACCTGTCTGACTATGGAGTCAAGCTCGACTTCATCGGCCCTGAAATTATTATCACAAGTCCTCCCGAGGACGAGGAAGAAGAAGAGGGCGATGTTGCCGAGGGCGAGCAAATCCTGCCTGCCGATCAAAGTGAGAGAGCTCTTAAAGAGCGTGCTGACGCTGAGGGGCTAATTGCCGAGCTAACCCAAGTGGTCCCAGTTGACCCTGCTCTCGAAGGCTCTCCTCTAGAAGATCCCAAAGATGATAATATCTCTCCACCTGCTGGGCAAGGATCTTAGCGGACAGGATTAGCTAGGGACTTGTACTCTTTTTTTTTTGTTGTTTGCTTTTCTTCTGTAATTTTTTCTTGGGCGATCAAGCCTTGTCTTTAATGAGACTATTTTACACATTTGCTCGTCTTATTTACTTTACATTAATTGTCCTGTGCATTTTTATCCATGCTTCAACAATCTTAAAGTAGTTGGGCCTTGTTCCCTAAGAACTTTTTGGCCTTAGAGTTTGATGGGCTTTTGGCCTTAGGCTATGTCCATTTAAAAATGAACAGCCTTTAATGGGCTTGGTTGTATAATCAACTTGCGCCTTGAGCTCACATTTCTGTTTTGAACGAACAACTTAATATTGGAACGATCTTAAAAAATTACAAGTGTTAAAAGCGACCAAAAATGTAATCCTGCACTAGCTAGGTTGGATTTGCTCGACAAAAACAATGTTAAGCTTCCAGCCACTAAAAAACATAATTTTACACCAGGAGTCAAAACTGCTCGACCACTATACATTTTGTCAAGGCATCTTTAGACTCTCAAGAGGAAATAAAACCATATAAGATACCGGCATTCTAGCACGCGACCAGACTTGACCCAATTCAACTTTGTTCGACCATTTATACTTGGTGAAAATTTCAAAAAATTAGGCAAGTTTTTGGATCCATCTTGTATCTCTGCCATTCCAGTTCGCCCAATGGACTTAGTAGCTCGCCCAACTCAACTTCACTCTTTCATGAGGCAAAACTGGTCGCCTACTGAAAGTATTTTCTTAGGTTAGCTGCATTCCAGGAATATTGGGCCGAGTTGCCATCTAAGTCTTCTATGTCGTACGCTCCATTGGGTAACCTGTTTGTTACCCTGTATGGGCCCTCCCAAGTCGGGCCAAATATGCCTGGAGGTGGGGCAAGCTTTTTTCTTAGAACAAGGTCACCAACTTCGAACTTTCTTATCTTGACTTGGGAATTATAATAACGCTCTGCTCTTTGCTTGTACGTGGCATTCTTTAGCTCAGCATGTAGTCTCCTTTCTTCTAGTAAATCTGTTTCTGTGGCCAAAGCAGAATGATTTGCTTGTTCATCAAAGCTGGTCGTCCTGGCTGTGCTGGTCTTTAATTCAATTGGTATTACCGCCTCTGTTCCGAAAGCCATTGCAAAAGGTGTTTCTCCGGTGCTTGACCTGGGAGAAACCCTATATGCCCACAGGACTTCCGGGAGTTTTTCTGACCAGCTACTTTTGCTTTCTGTCAGGCGTATTTTCAATGTATGCTTGATGATCTTATTTACAGCTTCAACTTGCCCGTTTGACTGGGGATGATAGGGAGTCGAATAGTGTTTCCTGATCCCCCACTTTGTACAGAAGTCTCTCAACTCCTTTCCGTCAAACTGCGGGCCATTATCTGTCACAATTGTTCGTGGAATTCCAAAGCGACAGATGATGTTCTGCCATATGAAGTTGATCATGTTCTGCTGTGTAATCTTTACCATGGCCTTCGCTTCTGCCCACTTTGTATAATAATCGACTGCTATGACGGCAAATCGAACATTTCCCACTCCTGCCGGAAAAGGACCAATAATGTCAATTCCCCATCTTGCAAATGGCCATGGACTATAAACTGATACAAGCTCATGGGCCGGGGCATGAATACTTGGAGCAAAAACCTGACACTGGTGGCAAGCCTTGGCTAACTGGATTGCATCTTTTCGTAAGGTTGTCCAATAATAACCTTGCCTTACAGTTTTGTAGGCCAAAGCTTGCCCCCCAGTGCGATTTCCACAAACTCCAGAATGTATATCCTCCAGGACTGTCCTTCCTTGCCCCCTAGACAAACACTTGAGTAGCGGGAGTGAAAAGCCTCTTTTGTAAAGTTGTTCATCTACCAGAGTATATCTGGTTGCTTGTTTCTTGATTCTTTCAGCCTCAAATGAGTTGCTTGGCAACTCCCCGTCTTTTAAGTATTTGGCTATAGGAATTCCCCAATCATTGTCGTTGTTATGTTCGACTACTTGGTTTACTTCGTAGTCCATTGTTGATGGTTGGACTTTTCTGGTAATGACAATGTCCGTCAGATCTGCTGGCCCATCGCTTGTTGCTAACCTTGCTAGGGCGTCAGCTTGTGTGTTACTCGTTCGTGGTATCTGCTGGATAAATACTTGGTCTAACAGAGATACCAAGTGAGCAACTATTCGTTGATACTCGATCATTTGCTCGTCTCTGGCCTCATATTCACCTCGTACTTGGCTTACAATGAGTTGGGAGTCTCCGAAAATCTGGAGTCGTCTTACTCCAACAGCTAGTGACAAGTGAAGACCTGCAATGAGGGCCTCATACTCAGCTTCATTGTTGGTGGCCATGAATTCGAATCTGACTGCTGAAGTGAATACTTGCCGGTCGGGACTGATGAGCATTATTCCTGCCCCCGAGGCCAGATTCGTTGACGAACCATCCACATAAAGATGCCATGGGTGATCCAGCCCTCTCGTTGGATTTTGAAGGAAGGTTAGTTCAACTATAAAGTCGGCCAACACTTGTCCCTTAATCGCGGTTCGAGGTGCATATGTCACGCCAAACTGGCTTATTTCTATGGACCACTTCAAAAGACGGCCAGCGGTGTCGGGTCGGCGTAGTATTTGTTTGAGTGGGAAAGTTGTCAATACTTCGACTTGATGATCGAAAAAGTATGGTCTTAACTTCCTGACACTCATGACGAGAGCATATGCCAGCTTTTCGGTTGGTGAGTACTTCACCTCAGCATCATGCAGGGCCTGGCTGACATAGTAGATTGGCAGGTGAAACTTGCCATCCGCCCGAACTAACACCGAACTTATGGCCGTGTCAGACGCGGCCAGGTATAGATATAACTTTTCATCGGGAATTGGTTTTGACAGAATTTTTACATCTCACAGATATTCTTTCAATTGATCAAAGGCTTTCTGGCAGCTTTCCGTCCAGGCAAAGTTGCCCTTTTTGATGGCCTCAATGGACGGCACTTGTCTCCTGATCGTGATATGAACCTGTTTAAAGCGGCTAGGCAACCGGTCAACCTTTGCACTTCTTTAACAGAATGTGGTGGCTCCATATCGACGATCGCCTTCACTTTTGCTGGATTAGCTTCGATTCCGCGTTTGCTGGCCAGATGGCCCAAGAACTTCCCGGAATGTACTCCAAAACTACTTTTCTTTGGATTTAACTTCATATTGTATCTTCGAAGTATGTCGAACACCTGGAAAAGATGATGGAGGTGATCTTCTTTCTGTGTACTCTTGACGACTATGTCGTCGATGTACACTTCCACCATTTCCCCAATATGTTCGTCAAATATCTTGTTGACCAGCCTCTGGTAGGTTGCTCCAGCATTGATTAGACCAAACGGCATCCTCTTCCAGCATAACAAATTTTTGTTAGTATAAAAGACCGTATTTTCTTGGTCATCTGGGTGCATTGGAATCTGGTGGTATCCTGTGAAGGCATCCATGAATGTGAACATTTCGTGACCGGCAGTACTGTCCACCAGTTGATCGATGTGCGGGAGCGGAAAGTTGTCCTTCGGGCATGCTGCATTAAGATCTGTAAAATCTATGCATAGCCTCCAGGTTCCGTTCGGCTTCCGTACCAGGACATGATTTGCAACCCATTGTGGACATAACGCTTGTTTAATTAAGTCGTTGTCCAGTAACTTTTTGACTTCCTCGTTTAAAGCTTGATACTTGTCTGGTCCATATTTTCATCGTTTCTGGTGGATAGGTTTTCGGACTGGGTTGATATTCAATCTGTGACAAGCATCCTTCGGATCGATTCCCACCATGTCCGCATGGGACCATGCGAAGACGTCTAAGTTAGCCTTCAGAAAGTCCGTCATGCGAGTTCTGTAAGGCTCAGGGAGTTCAGACCCGATGTAGAGTTCAAGACCATCACGTACAGGATCAATCTTGATGGCCTCCAATTCTTCGACTTGAGTTGCCCGTCTTTTCTGCCCTTTCCATCGAGGGTCAACTATTGGTCCTTCTGGACTTAGTTCATCCTCGATGTTCATGGGTTCGGCACCCAACCGGGGGTCAAAATCTTCAACAAGCTCCGGGCAAGGTTTGGTTGCCACAGCTGGGCCCTTATGGATGTCACTTGGATATGTTTCGTTAACCATAGGTGGTAATATTGCATCTGGCAAGGTTTGTTCGCCGTCTTGCAGCATCTGCTCGCCCATGGGCGAGGGCTGGTCGTCAATGTCCATTTTATCATTCTGAGCCCCAAGAATGTCTTCTAAAATTGAGGGTTCATTCTCAAGTTAACTGGTTGACGCTTCCATCATAAATACTTGTCCTTGTCTTGACTGAATTTGTAGGAGACATTCTCGAGCTTTTCTCTGGTCTCCTTTTACCGTGCCAACTCCACTTATCGTTGGGAATTTTATGCAATAATGGTAAGTAGAACAGGCGGCCCTGAATTCATTTAAGAAAGGTCGACCCAAGAATCCGTTGTACGTTGACTCTTGATCAACGACCAAGAAATCTACCATTCTTGCGATATTTTTCTCGGGTTCATTGACCGTCACAAGTTGCATAGCGAAAGTTACTATTCCCAACGGGATCGTCACAGCATTTCCGAATCCCAGAATACGGTGATTTGTGTCTCTGATGTTCCCTGCATAATCTCCCATTTGGTCAAGCGTCTTTTTGAAAAGGACATTAGTGTAGGCTCCAGTATCCACCAGCAATCTATGCACCCTGATTTCCATAATCTTGGCACATATCACAAGCGAATCGTTGTGAGGGGTCAGTACTCCTTCCAAATCTCTGTCGGTAAAAGTTAATTCCGATGCTTGCATGGTAGGTGGAATAATCTCCATTTCTTGTACATGACCGATCGCTCGTAATTCTGCCTTTCTTTTTCGATTAGAAATTGGTGGTCGTCCATCAGAATAACCACCTATGGGCCCTGCAGGTTCCATCATCTGGATATCTGGAACTGGTCCTCCGGCTGGCGCCTAAGCTGGTCGCCCAGCTCGATTCCGATGAGGTGCCTGTTCCTGGTCTTCTTCATCAGAATCTCCATCTCTGTTTCTCTTGCCGGGCTGTCTTTAACAAACTCGGATAGCTTTCCTTCTTAAAAATGCCACAACTGCTTCAACAAATCACGACATTCGCTTGTAAAGTGTCCCACGCTCTGGTGGTAGGCACAATATTTATTCTGGTTCAACTTGCTTGCATCTTGACGTATTTTACGGGGAGGTGTGAGCAATTCTTTGTCTCGAACGTTATTATAAACTGTATCGATCGATACGGTAAGAATGTGGTTCAATTTGTCCTTCAGCTCTGTTCCTTCAGTAAATGCTTTCATGTTCTTGGGAGCTCGATAACCAGTTCCAGGCTTCTTCGCACCCTCTTTCTGCTCTCCTTTATCTCCCATGTCCTTTTGCAGGGCTTCATGCATGGAGACAAAGACGCCTGCCCGATCCCGAAATTCGGCATATGTCTTCGGGCATCTTAGGTGTACATCTTTCCAGAGTTCAGTGCCCTTCTTGAGCCCAGTCAGGAAGGCCACAATCTTGGTGTCTTCACTGACAGACTCCCCTTCTAACAAGACCTTGTCGAATCTTTCCAGATACGATCGGTCCGACTCGTCGTCATTTTGTTTCAAGTCGGATAACCGATGTCTTTGGGATAGATAAGACCCGGCCGTAGAGAAATGGGATAAGAACTCTTTGCCCAGCTGGGCAAACGAATGAATCGAAGCTGGTGGCAAAGCTGAAAACCATTTATGGACACGATCCCCCAGGGTCAAAGGAAAGTTGCGACATTGTGTTGCGTCACTTGCCCCCATTGACACCATATAATTTGTATACTTCATCAGATGCACCCGGGGGTCCGCCGTGCCCTCATATTGGATACTTGCCGGAAACTGAATCTTTTGTTGAATTGGGGCCTTCAGAATCACCACAGATAGAGGTGAGATTGGAAGAGTTGTGTTCCCATATCCTCTTTGTTGATCTAGCTGGCCCTGCATGCTCTCTATGGCCTTTCTCATGGAGGCGAGCTCTTCCAAGGATCCCCCTTGACTCTGAGGCTGTCCGGCGAGCAGAGGCGCACAGCCGTCTGTTCGCTCCAGTCCCTCATTGGGAGCGGGAACCCCCTGGATTGGCCTCCTAGGATTGGGTTCTGCGTTTGGGCCAAGGCGACCAAAAGCTGGTCTAGTCAGCCTGTCATGGACTGATTGGCGAGCAGGTACTACAGCTGGGCGAGCTGCCCCTGCAGTGGGATGGACTTCCATGATTCCCCGGCCACGACGACCCAATCTTTCAAGAGCACTTTGGCGTGTGCCCTGGCTCCCTGCCATGGCCGGATTCTGAGTCGAACCTCCCTGACTAGCGGCCTCGACGTGCTGCTTTTCTTTGCCTTTGACCTTACGAGCTTGGGCACTATCAGCCTCATTTAAATGATCCCCCCTTGCCTTTTCATATTCACGAGTCTTTGTGGGGCTACACCTTGCTCGCACATATGAAGGGCCAGGTTGGGCTTGTTGTCTTTGCAGAGCCTGGAGCATGGCAATTGTGCGTGCCAATTCGTCGGGGTTATGAGCAATGACGTCCAACTCCGGTGGTACTAACTGACGAGCAACACCAGTTTGATTCTCTTGGTCATTTCTGCTCGCCCTTGCTCGCCCTCCAGCCTGGGACATCCGGGAGTGTGAATCCCTGGTTATATGTTGTGAACGCTGTGTCTCTCGTGATTGAGGCATGTTCACAGAAGATATCAAGTGTTGTTCTTAGTGTTCTTGAATTTTTCCTTCAAAAGCTCAAAGTTAATCTTCGATTTTGAGCTAACCTTCGTGTTTTCAATGATTCGGAGGTTCGTCCCTTCTTCTAGCGTCAATTTGTTGACGATCAGTTCTAATCTTGAAGATTAATGGCTATTTTAGATGGTTAATTGATCATCAAACAATTACGTGTGATTGATCACTAACGTAATTAGTGAATACGAATATTCGGGTTTAGGTGGATTAAAATCGTATGAGAGCTTACGTATTTAAGTTCGATTGTAAGTTAATCGAGCTTCTTTGGATTCGTAATCGAAGTTTGGACGTGTATAATAATTTGTGCTCATTTTTTATTAGCTGAAAAGATCTAAGTATTTATAGACAATTGCCTAGCAGGAGGTGTCGTGACTTTTGGTCTACCAGGCCTGCATGCTCGACACCTGGCCTTTGACTAAGTTGACCTTATCTAAACTAAATTCTATCCTTATCTTGTTGGACTTGCTCGCAGTCAAGAGTTGCTCGCCATGTTGGACTTGTCCTGGAGGAGTCTTTAGTCTGATTTTGCTGGTCTCTTGACTCACTTGGTTGTTGTTTTGGTTTCGTGGTCGGATCTGGTTGGCGGGATGCTAACTGAGTTCATCATGTAGCTACTGATCTGAATTTGTTCGCCCATCTGCCTTGGTGTAGCATGCAGGCTTTTCTCGCCAAATATCTTGTTAATCGGATCTTAAGTTAATTTCGTCTTAATCTTGTTGTGTTTTGTGCTAATCCTGGTCGCCCAAGTGTCAATTATGCTCGCCCATCAACAAATACACTGTCAAAAATGCATACGCCATGAGAAAGTTGGAGATGGTAACCTCTGAGTAGAGCTGGCAATTTGGGTCCGGCCCATGGGCTGGACTGGGCCCAAAAAATAGAGGCCCGAAAAAACCGGGCCATTTTTGGCCCGGCTTGGCCCGACGGGCCACGGGCCGACCCGTTTGGCCCGGTTGATTTTATTTATTTATTTTTTTATCTATTTTTTTAAAAGATTATAATTAGTGTTGTTTTTTTTAAATGATATTTACTGTTGTAATTACAAATATATGGACATATTTGACTTGATACTGACATAATAAGGAATTTAGTGTTATATATTTAGTTTTTAAATGATATTTAGTGTTGTATATTTAAATTTTTTTTAAACATACTTGACTTTATAATTAATGCCATAATAAGGAATTTTGTATATGAAGCCCCTCCATTTTCAATACCGTGGAATAAAAAAAATCCTACCAAACATTATTTTGAGATTAGGAAAAAAAAAAATTGAAACGGGTCGGGCCGGCCCGTTAGCCCGCGGGCTAGGATTGGACCGGGCCGGGCTGAGATGTTATAGGCCCGACATGCAAATGGCCCGGCCGTGAATAGTGATTGGCCCGATGGGCTGGTTAAATTATTTAAATTGGTTATTTTTTAAGCATTAATTTAAATACATATTATATATTAAATAAATAAAATTTTCTAAAGATAATATTAAATTATTTAAATACGCTGTCAAAAATGCATACGCCATGGGAAAGTTGGAGATGGTAGCTTCTGAGTTTGAAACTGCAACAAAAGCGTGAAGAACAGGAATGTGGCTAAGCAATGTAATATTTATTCAAATTAATGCTTAAAAAAACTAATTTAATAATATGGATTGAAAATAATCACCGTTGATAAATAATATTATATTGAAATACCAATTTATACTGATGCTTAATTTATATTTTTATAAGTTGGGGGTTTATTAATTTGATTTTAAAAGTTAGTGCTTATTTATACCAAATACATGGTTTGAGGTCTAATTTGTACTTAAAACATTAGTGCAGGATCCAATATATACTAAAAAATAGTTCAGGGTTCCATTTGTACCCAAGACACTAGTTCGGGGTCCAATTTATATCTGAGACATTAGTTTAGAGTCCAATTTGTACAAAAAAATAGTTTAGGGTCCAATTTGTACTCTTGACACTAGTTTAGGGTCCAAATTGTACATTTTTCCTATAATAAAATAGAGTTGGTCTCTTGTGAAATTTGTTTATAGTATAAAATAGATACCATTAGATGCATTCACCGATATTATAACAATTTATACTGTGATTTTAATTTACAAATTTAATTGTATTAGTAAATATATCTAATAATATTAATTTCATGACAAAAACTTATATGAGACCGTCTCATGCCATGAAACAACACAATTAACACCTATCCCTACCAAAATATTAATGAGTCAATTCCCTAGTTATACCTATTTCTATTATCTCATGCTATAAAACGATCTCATACAAAACATACTCTAATGTCATACTATAAAATTTGTTTATCGAAAAGTTTGTAAAAAATATTAAGAAATTGGCATGTGTCTTGAAAACAATTTGAAAACGATACGTGTCAAAATTAATTGTTTAGTAGATGAATAGAGAGGTATTTTCTCATACACACATATCAACATCAACATAGAAGTTAAATTAGCATTAAATAAATAGCAGTGCGAGTTGAATATGTATTTGAAAAAAAAGAAAAAAAATGCGGCAATTTAACTTCAAAGTAATATCCACCCCATGTGTTAATTGATCTGGTTGCCATAAATCAATGAGTATGTATAGATTCAAATTGTTCTATACATAAATTATTGAAGAGTATTAGTAGTTTACACTAAAGAGTATTGATTATTTTTATTGAAGAATATTAGTTATTTCCACTGAAAAGTACTACCTCCGTCCCGGAACACATTGCGGAGTTCACTTTATCTTCGTGTTTTAGCTAGCGAGTTGTTTATTAGTATTTGAAATGATAAAATAATTTTTAAAGTAGGGTATGATAGATCTATATTTTCTCTATTACAAAGTAATTTTAAAATTACTTTATTATTTTAAATACTAATAAAAAACTCACTCGCAAAAACACGAGAGGAATAGTAGCCCCGCAATGTGTTGTGGGACGGAGGGAGTAATAGTTTATTTTCACTGAACAACTAATACTCTTTAGTGAACATAATTAATAAATTTCAGCGAAAACAACTAATACTATTGAATGAAAACAACTAATATCATTTAATGGTTCATATATGAACAATTTCCACTCTATATTTTGTCTAAATCAAACTGATGTAGGTGTAGTTTGCATGCTACTAATAAAAAAAATTGTCCAGTAAGACGAATATAAATTGAACATGGTACATTAACATTTGGATAGAAATAAATGTTAATTTGTATTATTTTGGGAACAGTTTAATAGTAAGAATCTCATATAATTTTTTTATCAAAATAAAAATAGAAATTGATATTTGAAAAACATGGATTTCAAACTAAAAATGTAAAATCAACCCACAAAAATGACTTATCAGTTATTCAAAAAATTAGATCAGAAAATTTCTCACAATCAATAAATTCAGTTGCTTCAGATTGTCCCCAACTCCAACCACTAAAAACCCAGACCTGTTGCAATCTCTCTCACAAATCTCACTGCAATGTGTCATCCCCTAAATTTAAATCCCAACCCCATAAAATCACCGTGAATTTGAATTTGGACCATTCCTTTTCATTTCCAAATTTCATCCCATGTTTAGATAAACTACTCATTTTTATTAGAAGAAATTAAAATAAAATATCCACCAACATAACAAAAAATATCCACCAACTTTATGACTGGGCTCTATTAGCCCACTCACTTAGCGACCTTATTTTCTCTCTCTCTGTTCAGCGGTATATAATATTTTTAGGAGTTTTAAGTATTTGAAAGATATTAAAATTATCAATTTAAAGTTTAGAAGATTTTTCTTGTCGATTCAAGATCTGGAAAATTGAAAAATATTGATTCAGAACCCGAAAGAAAAAATTATTAATTTAAGATTTACTCATTTAAGATAAATCATATTTCAAAAAATATAAAAGATATATTAATTTCACGTGATTGAAAAAAAATGTATAAAAATAGAATAAGAATATAAATTATACACAAATTCTAGCATACACTTGGATTTTAAGCTCAATTTAGATTTTTTCAAAATACACACAAACACACCTAACTGTGTATTTTTTTTTATAATTTTTTTTTGCAATTGGGGTATTGATGATGCCTTCTTGTGACATTATTGATACCTTCTTGGGGTATCACTGATTAACTCTTGAGGTATTTCTGATTTCTGCTTGTAGTTTTTTTTTCAAAATTCAAGTGCATATACCATGCACTCAAGTGCACACTAGAACTACTTTAAATTCTAATAGTCAAACATAATTTTAATATTCTTAGGTCTTAAATTGATGGATTCTATCTTTCACGTCTTTGATTGATAGTTCTCTCGATTTTAGGTCCTGAATCGATAGGAAAAATATTTTAGACCTTAAATTAATAGTTTTACCATTTTTTTAGGATTTGAACTGACATTATTTCTCATTTTTAATATAATATTAATTAGAATATTTGGAGGTATATATATTTGCTTTAAAAAAAGAAAAGGAAACAACATTATTAAAAGAAACATCATTTTCCTTCTAACACATGGTTTTGGTCCTAACCAAATTTAAGGTGTGGAAATCATGCCTATGTACTTTTTCCCAAAAAAATGGGCTTTAGTCTTTTTTATTTTTTCCAAAAAAAAAAAAAAAACAGTCTAAGTACTTTTTTTTTCTTTTGAAACCGAATGGTTAGTATAATATACGAAATAAATAATAGCATTTTAAAATAGATAACATATTCCACAAATGCACATGTACACATACACATAAGTACATATACAATGGTACTCTTGTAACTAATGTATTTTATCATGTAACACGTAGCAGATGGGATTTTTATTTATTTTTAAATAGAAATAATAAAAGACCAAAAATTTGAATTGCTCTCAGGTCCACCATTGTTGAATATTAAAATACTTAGCACTAAGACAAGATTAATTAAGTCTAGAACATATATAAACATGCTAAATTGTCAGAAATGGTCCAGAGAGAAATGGTGTAGCCCAATCTACAATAAAAAACAAACCTTCACTGCTAGAGTTAGATGCAGGAATTTATTATTTGAGTTGGGATAATTTTGTAATTATGATTATTATTATTAGTTATGGTTATGAGCTGTAAAGGAACAATGACTTGTTTGGTCAACTCCATTCAAAATAAAGGGTCCCCCTCTAGTTACTACCATTTCTTATTTCGTAGATCTCGAAGTATGGCTCGATTTTTAAGCTACCCAAACATTACATTAAATTAAATCCATGATTCAATTTTTTATATAATTATTATAAATATATAATTGTTGTTATGAAAAAAATAAAAGAAGATATCTTTTTTTTTTTTTGTATTCTACCTTACTTTCACCTATTTTGTGTTGTACAATAAAAATGTCATGACCCCTATTTATAAGAAACTCATGCATGAATGTACATAATAACAATTTACTAGAATAATTAAAATAATATAAAGAATTTTACATTCTTGTAACTCCTATTAAAAACTTTTATAATCTCCATTGCTTATAGTTTCCATTGAAAAATCTTATAACCTCTAAAAACATTCAAATCATAATGGAAGTACATTTGTGTCTCAAGCATGAGCAAAAGCAAGTGCGATCTTTAAAAAAGAAAAAAATGTTGCTTATTTTTAATTTACATGAATTATATAATTTAATGAAAGTAGAATTGTTGTTAACAGAGTTTGATCCCAGGACATATGGGTGAATGTGAATCTATTGACTCTGATACCATGAAATAATTTCGTCTCATCTAAAAGTCTGAATATATAAAATAGTGTGAAACTAATTCATTTGTATAGTTCCATGATATACTTTTGTAAATCTTTATGTATAAAGCAAATAAATTAGTTGAATTGTGTGCATATGTGAACCTAAAAATAATGATAATTGGTGTAAATTTATGGATATTGCAAGAATGGAGTTTATTGAGAATTTTCCATTTTAGAAATATACAAATTATTTTGGAACGAATGGTAAAGGAAAATATTGAACTTTTATGGGACGAAAGGAGTATATCAATGTAACATATGGATAAAGATTGAACATATCTTTATCCTACACAATACCCCACAAAGTAAACAAAATATGTATCTACATTAATTATCTTTATTCCACTTAAAGTAATCTTATATACCCTTAATTGATGTAATTAATAACTTTTGGAGCAAGTTTCATGCACATCAAATATACGGTGTAATTTAAGTGTATTTTTTTTAAACCAATCACTTTTACTTTCACTGAACATTCACAAGTATTTTTACTAAATAATTGTGATTGTTAAATCGAATTAAACATAATTGTTTAGTGAAATAAATGTGACTATTAAGTGTGAATAAGTGTTATTGTTATATACTTAAATTGCATAATATATTTGGTGTATACAAAACTAAAACTAACTTCACATTGTTCTACGCTTGATTGATAATATTACCAATTGATTATTATATTAACGATTCACTAGATAATACTCCCTATGTACCTTTTTAAGTTTAGCATTTTGTCAAATATGTGTGACATTATAAATTTAACATTTATCTTTTGAAAAGTTTTGTCAATAAAATACACTATTTATTACCTTTTTACACACACTTTTTATCTTTTTTTTTTGTTTTACATTTTCATCACTAATTTTACAATAAAATATAACATTTATTAAAAAAACTTCATCCTCCAAATTTTAAATTTAATGGCGAATAAAATTACTATATTATCCTTATATATATTTTGAAATTCCAAAGTTCAATGCCCCTCTTGACCCAAGTTTGGGTCCGCCCCAACTTGAATCAATGTATTGTCCACCCTTTCTCTTATCAATGGTACTAATAATAACACTAATTAATAATAGCAATAATAATAAATTGAGTCTCATGCCATAGCCTAAATAGTAAGCATTTAACATCCTGTAAAAAGAAAAAAAAAACATCCTGCAAATTGAGATTTACTTAAATACTTGTATTGAAATCGAGTCAAATTCAATCAATTTTCCTAGTTTGTTAATCCAATAATGTCTGGTTTAAAAAATTCAACGAATAAGGCAATTAACTATAATGGAGAAAACAAAATCATTCAAAAGAAACAATCATAAACTACACTCATTATTTTACAGCTATATTTTTGCTATAATATCAACATTTGAACAATAACATCTCGTAAAAGATAAATCATTACGAAATTCGAAATCAATGACATTCCAAAACAAATTTGCAACCAATTAAGTCCCGAAAAGACAAAATCTTTTAAGTGTTAGATAGACAGTGGAATTTAAATGTATTTTTTTTAATAATATTGATTATCTTTTATTAAAAATTTTAGAAAAATAATTAATTTTTTTAGTAAAACAATTGATACCGTTGTCAAATACATGAAATTGCATGGTAAAAAAAACACAATTCCAAAGAAAACAACTCTTCTTTTAAAGATCTGTCGATTCACAAAAGAAAAAACAATAACATGGAGATAAATAACTTTTTTGGAATTATAGCTAAGTCAAAATTTGTTACTCCTACTTTTTAAAATAAAACAACGTACATATTTTTCCAACTGCAATTTTTTAAATCCAGCAATGAAATGGGCATCTAATAAAAACTTTAAAATGACGACTATTACGTTTTAGTCAATTATATTTTTTCTTTTTAAAATCGCAATCGTTACATTATCTTTTTACAAGAAAAAAAATAGATCACTGCTATTTAAAGATGTATAAATACGACCTCCTTGCAATAAATATATAAATCACATGGGTTTGGGTAACTCCAGATTATTTTTAATTGATTCTTAATTATACCTTTTATGCTGTTTTCGTTAAGGAAACTCAGGGACCTAATATTTGACTGAGTAATTCCCAAAAGCGAGGGGTAAATTTGGAAAGCATGCAATTGATTGGTAATAGCAAAATCAGGAGTGGAGATAGCGTAATGTTTTTTTTTTTTTTTTTTTTGGGAATTTCAGACGTTTTTGAAAGGATGCCTGAATAGCCTATCCCGCTCTCACGCTCCCCTCCTTTGTATATATATACAATTCAGTCTCTCACTCTACACTCTTCTTCTTTTCGCCTCTCACTCACACTCTCTCACTAGAACACATTGAGCTGAATCTATACATACACTTCGTTTCTGTATCTACATTCTATTTGATGATCGATCTGCTTCGATCGAGGACCTAACGCTGCTCTTTGAGCTCCGGTTGAGCTAGGTCCTTCGTGTTAATGTAATTTTCGGGCATTTCACTAAATTTAAGCAGTTTTGAGCTTATTATTTTTGTTATATTTTTGTGGTTATGCGCCGTGTTTGTTCCGGCGATTGATTTGTTTGATTTTTTAGTTTTTACCAACACTTTTTTTTTTTGAGTTTTTTTTTTGGAGCTCTGATTTGAAAATTTGAATTTTTTGCATAGATCTAGAATGGAGTTTGGTTTTGTTTTTATTTTGAAAATTTTGTGTTGTTTTGTGCTTTTGGGAGCTCTTTCTGCCACTATTTGCAGCTCAATTTACGTCTTTTTACTGTCGTTTTGTGTGCTCATTTGAACATTGACAGAAAAGAAAAGAAGACAATGTGAGAAGGAAGGAGTTATCTCTGAAGGTTTTGGAAAATTTTAAAAAATTTAGATATATAGAATTGGATGGATGAAAATGAAAACAAAGGGATATATACATCTCATTCTTGTGTCATAGATTGTTTCAGATTTAGATTATTAGATTACAATATCCAGAATGGATATAGATTTAATTATAATGTAACTGGACAGGCATCGGGAAGTTTCTAGTTGCCGGAACCAGACCAACACATGTTAATGAAGGATCAAGCTGCAGCTCTTGTAAGCATTTTAATTTTCATCATTGACTATATTTGGATATCCCATCTAGAATTTAGTCAATTTGAGCAAATGAATCTAAAATTCAGCCTATTTGTTTCATTTGCTTGCTTCATTTTTTTTTTTAAAAGCTGAATGAGTTCAAAATTGCAGTTTGTTTTTGTTAGTCATTTGTGATGAAGTATGGAGGTTGTGTGTGTGGTGTGCAAGCAGTATTGCAATGTGGTCCACACATTGTAAGGATTTGTGTGTTTTCTATCTACAAATGTAAATGTGGAGCGGTGACACTCAACATTTGTCCGAGATCCATTCAGTATAATGTTTGGATTGGACGAAGTGGTATAGGTGAAGTGGTTAGAGCTCCACTATCTATGACCTAGGGAGGTCATGAGTTCGAGTCATAACTTTACCGATAATTTTTTTTAATATATAATGTTTGGACTGTAATGTTGATCTTGATCTTTCTTTTATATAATATAGAGATTCCAGCTTGTTCTGATATTGCATACATGTTGTACTTGCAGCAATCATGAATGCATGCTAATCGGGTTTGTCAAAGTGTTACTCAATGAAGCATGCAATTATGAATGACGAGAATAGAGCTTCCTACCTCAGTGAGCCCAGTACACGAATTACAAGAGCAAGGGCGAAAGCTTTAGGCTCAACAAGTGGGCGGCCACCTCTTTATCCTTCAGCAAAGCAAGATGACAAACGAGTCTTAAGAGCAGGCTTGAAAAGAACAGCATCAGAGAACGAACCAGGAGGGAGTTCAGCTCCTTGCCCTCAGCCCAAGAAAAGGGCAGTTCTTAAGGATGTAACTAATATCAATTGTGATACTTTCACAAGCTGCATCAATGCAGCCAGAGGTCTGGTAAGACTGTTATCTATATCAACTGTGAAAATTCTCTTTTGTGGTTTTCGTCCTTCTTTTCTGTTCTCCCAGTGAAAGATGTCTTTAGAAACCAACTTACAGGCTGGTTCTGTTTACACTGTAAACTTACTTCATATGGATGATGCTTGTTGTCAGCCTAGCAAGCAGGACAAAAAAGGCTCCTTATTAAGGAAGGGAAAGGTGCAAGCTTTATCATCTGCTAAAAATTTGACGGTTCAAGCCAATACCAAACAAAACACAGTGGATAAATCAAAGAATGCAAGTGTGGAGCAATCTCGAAAAATCAGCTCTGCTGAGGACTTGCTTGAACCAATTGAATTTATCAAGATAACTTCGGATGGAGATGATGTGATGCTTATGAAGCCAGATACTATTAAACCTATTTTAGCGACGAGTCTATCTGATAGAGGTTCGATTTCGTATAAGATTATTGACAAAAAAAAAAAAAAACTTAAAATATTTTATGCACAAGCGGTACTCTTAAATCCAATATGTTAAGTTTGTGATTGATAGTCTCTGGATATTTGATTTTCGATTTCTCATTATTGTTAGTCATCATGACATTTAGAAGTTGCATTGGGCATCTGAAAATAGATCTATGATATTTTGGGATATCATTCACATGAGTCTTGTGATAGAGTTTGTAAAATATGACCAGCCACCTGTGTAGCTGGGGGGTCTTACCAATGTGCATGGGTTTTTATCATTACATGTATAAGTTCTTCTAAATATCATTATTAATAAGAGATTTTTGAAGCAGGACGCTTGCTGGAGAACAATATGCTATAAACTGAAGAAAGACTTATGTTTGGCTGCCTAAGCAGTTTGATCAAATCATCTAGTAGACTGAAAAAACTGTATATTTCTAATACTTTTATAAACTGCAAGCTGGGAATCCATCATCCATGAAGTCTCTTGAACACAATTACTCTTTTAAGTTGACCTGAAGAGAATATATTATGTATCTTTGCTAGTTTTTGTTTCCACATTAATATTTTTTTTTTTTGGCTGATTATGCAGATGATGGAAAGCTTGGCATGAAACAAGAAAACCTGGAAGACGAGGGCATTACTGATATAGATTCAAAACACGAGGATCCTCTGATGTGTAGCCTGTATGCAGCTGATATATATCACAGCTTGTATGCAAAACAGGTTTGTAGCTGCCACAGCTTCACTAAATGCCTAATATTTGCCTATCTATGATCTAAATTTGGGTTGCTCAGCATGGATTATTTCAAAAGCTTGGGTGATTTTGCTTCATAAGTTACTCATTCAATTAATCTGTTCCGTTAATTGTATACATGATGAGTTTTTAACTTACTTATGTCCTCTGTAAATATAAAATTCTGATAATCATGCGTATGCAATATAGAACTCTTATCCCGTTTATGCGACTTTATGAACCTTCTTTTTTCCTTCCCTCAGTTTGATCGGAGGCCATCAGCTGATTACATGGAAAAGCTGCAGAAAGACATCACCCAAAGCATGAGGGGAATTCTAGTCGATTGGCTTGTGGAGGTTAGTTCACTCAATGATATATTCTTTTTATTCTTCCAACACGTCACCATCTTTTCCTTGAGTTCTGTAACAATTACTCCTTTTGAGAATTATATAATTTGGCCTTTGTGTTCTGTTCAACTTAAATATGCTGCTGTGATATTTTTTGATGTCCTTGTTAATATGAATTAGCACTTTTTTGCCTCTTATATGGGATCAGGAGACTACACTGTTATTCTCAGTTTTGTTCTTCTGTTCCTTTTCAATTTCACGTAGTTATGTGTACATTGCTTCTTTTCAGGTTTCTGAAGAATATAGGCTGGTCCCTGATACACTCTACCTCACTGTAAATCTTATAGATAGATATCTATCTGAGAATTACATTGAAAAGCAAAAGTTGCAACTTCTCGGTGTTACCTGCATGCTAATTGCTTCGTAAGTCTTACCATAAAGTTTGTGTAAGTAAATAAACAAACATGTGCTGTCTTCACAGGTCATGTTTTTATAACTTTGTTATATGCAACTATTTGTAGTATCCTTTCAAGTTATCATAAAAACTGGATTTCCATTCACCAATCATGGCATCATTCTTCATCTTTCATTCAAAACTCTCTATTACCCACCAATTGTTCTTATTTATATCTTTCTGTTTATTTCCTAAAGGAAATACGAAGAAATTTGTGCACCTCGTGTGGAAGAGTTTTGCTTTATCACAGACAATACCTACACAAAAGAAGAGGTATGCCTTTGCTTTCTTTAAGTGATAATTTCTGTTACATATGATACGCCTACATATGATATACTATCGAAAAGAAGAAATTCCAGCTTGACGAAACTATTTCATCAGTGTTTTCCCTTAGTCTTTATCTTTATACTTCCCATCTGAAATAAGCATGATAATGCTCATTGCACCAAAAAGATTTCATGAATGTGGTCTTCAATCATTTTTCCTAAGTAGAATAGTATCTACTATTATGTAATGCATAGCATTCATGAACTAGCTCCGGTTTCTTTATTTCTTTAGTTATGTGATTTCTAAGATGAGCCTCATTTGTGTTCTTGGTCCCCATAAGTGTATAACTTTACATCCTAAACTGGCTTCTGGTAACGTTGCAGGTGGTGAAAATGGAAAGTCAGGTTCTGAACTTTTTGAATTTCCAACTCTCTGTACCCACAGCAAAGAAGTTCCTAAGGTGAATCTGAACTCCACAATCTCTACTTAGTTCTTTCTTGCTAAATTTACTCACTCTTATTTTTTTTTCGCTTGCTTCTTACAGGAGGTTCATTCAAGCAGCGCAAGTTTCTTATCAGGTAATTGAAATGGTGTCTATAGTTGTCTTTATATTACGAAGAAGCTACTTTGTCTAACTTCAATTGCTCCTGTTTTCCAGGTTCCTTCTGCCGAGCTGGAATTCTTGGCGAACTATTTAGCAGAACTAACTCTGACTGAGTACAGTTTCCTCAAGTTTCTTCCGTCCCAAACTGCTGCTTCAGCAGTATTTCTAGCTCGATGGATACTTGATCAATCAGACCATCCATGGGTTTGTTCTTACACAACTTGTTCCTCCCCTCCACCGCAATTTTGTTTTTAAGTTCATAGTTAATCAATATAACATCTTTTTGGCAGAATCCGACTTTGGAACATTATACAAGGTACAACACATCAAAGCTGAAAACTCCCGTTTTAGAACTGCAAGAGCTACAGCTGAATGCAAACGGAAGCATGCTTAATGCCATCCGTGAAAAGTACAAGCAACCTAAGGTAAGACACTAAAGCTTTTATCAAGAGTGAGAGAATCTAGCACTTATATTGATGTTTGTGATGACAGTTCAAGTGTGTTTCAACTCTGCGCTCACTAAAACCCGTTGAATCACTCTTCAAAGCGTAACAGACGAAACCCTCTTGCAACGAACAATGCTGATATTAATGAGAGCGTAAACTGACAGAGTGGTCGACAGTTGAAACAGTAATGGACGTCGTTCCTCACTCATTCTTTATTCATACTACTTGCAACCCTCTCTTTTGTTGTACCTTGTAATCAGTGTCTGGTGCTCCCAGAGATACTAATTTGTTTTTGTAATGGGAAGTTGTAAAGGCAAGAATGGTATAATGAGCTCTACCTATTTATAAAGGTACAAAATGCTTTCTAAACATTTTATGATTTATTGCAAGTAATTGACAGCAACTAATATCTCGCTGGTTGTATGTGAACCAAGTACTGTTGTTTGAACTTTTCTCTTCATAAATGGACATAATTTATTATTAATTCTTTTGACTCTTGTGTTTGGTGTTTCTTGTTCAAGAGTGAGTTTTTTGCTTTAAAAGTATTGCAACAGAAAGGAACATATCATTTCCAAATATTATGAAAATATTTTTTAGAGAATGGTTAGGGCTTTAACCCTTGTGGAAATGGCTTGGTAAGTTTTTGTGGCTATGTGTCACGCAATGAATTAATTAAATATTTAATTATTAATTTAAATATTTGATATTAAGATTTAAATATATTTGTCTTGGTCAATTGAAAAATGATAAGAACGAATCTGTTCATAGACCTTCTCCTCATTGCCTACCACGTAATCTGTGATTATGAAAGTCCAAGAGAAAAAATGTGATTTCATAACTTATTCCTAGTATGAAATTGATATCATTGCATACATTAACTAATGACATTACATATATTTACTGATACCTTAATATTTTATACTATGATCTTAGGTTTTAAATCTAATGGTAATTTGTTTAATGATATTACTTTCATACTATGAACAAGATACACATGAATTTTTTTTTTTCTTCAATTTAATTGGTTAATGATAATAACAAAACTACTACGCTCATGACTAATGAAATCTAGATTATAGAGTTCAAATGTTTCATTTTCGTAGCTTAATTTTCTACCACAAATTTTAAGATGAATTTGAATTTTAAGTTCAATTTTAACTTCAATTTTGAATTTTTCAAAACACACATAAACACATTGAAAAATTGAAGTTCAATTTTGAATTTTATGCTCATGACTAACTTCAATTGTGGTTTTTTTTTTTTTGTAATTGGGGTATTACTGATGTCTTCTTGGGGTATTGTTGATTTTTGTTTGGGTATATTTTTCAAAATCCAAGTGTATATCATGCACTCAACAAGTGCACACTATAACTACTTATTTTCTATTTCTGCTTTAGTGTACCTCCTCTATATAATTTTTTTATTACAAAGAAAAAAATTTCATTGGTGGATTGGTTCTTCCAACTAATGATCGGACGAACAATTTATGGTCACCTACCAGCAGTAACTTCAAAATTTAAAAAGAATAAATATGATTGCTATGCATTTTAATTTTTGGAAATAATATGTTATTTTCTATTGCAATACTTGTAAAGCAAAAACCCACTCTTGAACAAGAAACACCACAAGAGTCAAAACAACACTAATTGTTTCACATAAAAAGCGAGATATTAGTTGATGTCAATTACTTGCAATAAATCATAGAATGTTCAGAAAGCACTTTGTACCTTTATAAATAGGTAGAACTCATTATACCATTTTTGTCTTTTACAATTTTCCATTACAAAAAGAAAGTAGTATCTCTGGGAGCACTAGGAATGGATTACATAATGTTATTTTTTCTAAGTATAATAATACTAATATTATTTTAATTTGTGATAATTAAAATACTTATCAGAGCTGTAGCTTGATCCTTCAGTAACATGTGTTGGTCTGGTTTCGGCAACTATAAACTTCCCGATGCTTGTCTACTTACATTAAAATTAATTTTATATCCATTTTAGATATTGTAATCTTATAATCTAAATATAAAACTATTATTGTTCTTCCAACTAATGGTCTGATTCTAGATATTATAGTTCTCTGGGAAAAATTTATGGTTCTTTTAACTAATGACCCGACGAACAATTTATGGTCTCTACAAACGGTAATTTCAAAATCTAAAAAGAAAATTAAATACACTTGATCGCAAGATGGTGGATATCTAAACTTGAGCAAGAGCTTCAAGACATAAACAATTTACTTGACCGCAAGATGATGAATATCTAAAATTGAGAGCTCCCCATAACCTATTGATCTCTTAAAAAAAATTAATTTTACTATACCTAAAAATTCCATAAACAAATTAATCTAAAATTAATCTATTTATTTCACTTGCTTTCTTCATATATTAATTTAAACTAAAAGAGTTCAAAATTGTTGTTTGCGTTTGTTCATAGTTGTGTGCAAGCAAATAACAATCATGTGTACAACATAATAATCAAAAACTTATGAAGTATGAAAAATTATATGTAGTGTTGTATTTGTATTACAATCTGCTCCATTGTTAGGATGTGAGTGTGTGTATTAACATGTTCACAACATTTTTTTTTTTTTTGTTTTTTTGCAAAACTTTTGAATTTTGAATTAAATAGTTTATTTACACATAAAATTATTACCATGAATGTTTTAAAGTAGCTACACATGTATCTTAGTTTGAGAGTTCTACGAGAGAAAAACCAAAAAGAAAAAAAAAAGAAAAAGAAAAAAAATTAATTTAGAGGTATATGATGAAAAATGAGTTAGAGTTGGAATTTATAGGGATTGTGTGATGAAATGAACTATTTAGATTATAAAAAAAATGAATGTATGAGATTAGAAGTTATAAGAGTGAATGAAACTGTAGAGAATTCTTTTTGACGAGGAAAGTGTAGAGAATTTGAAATAGAAGGTGTGGGAATTCGCTACATATGTTTCCACATTTTTTTATTTTACATGATATTTTTATACTCCCTCTGTCCGGTCTAAGTGTCCCATTTCTTTTGGTTGAATGATTTAAGAAAATATATTTGTTTATTAATATATGGTGGAAAAGTAATGAATATTGTTGAAAAGTAATGAATAGTATTTAATAAAGTAATGAATAGTGTTGAAAAGTGGATTGAATGAGTAACATTTTTGGTAATATTGTGTGAATTTGAAGACTAAAGTTTATATGTAGTAGAGTGTTGCTTTTTTCATTTATGGAATGAAACACTTAGTGTGGAACAACCCAAAAAAGAAAGTGGGACACTTAAAGTGGGACGGAGGGAGTAATTAACACCTATTATTAGCGTTGGGATAACTGATGCAATTATGCCAAAAACTATAGTAAGCACACCATTTTTAATGTATAACCCTTGGTAGCAAATAACGTCACAAAAAATGTATGTATCAATATTTTTTGAAAATAAATTTACAAATAAAAATATTCATTTATTAGAATATTACCATAAACTAATTTTATATATAATAATTTATTATTAAATACTTCTTACATTTATAATTTCATCTTTTCATTAAGTTAATTAAAAAAAAATGAAAAAAAATAAAGAGTTGGGATTATAGATTTTGGTCGATTTAAGGTTAAAAGTTAGAATACAATAACTTTAGGTACAAATTAAGAAATTAATCATAATTCAGGGTTAGAATTTCAAACTGAACAATTGCCCAAATAAAAATTGTGATTTGTGAGATGAAAGCAGAAGAAGCATACAAACCATTCGGATCCCAAAACCTAATTTGCAGAGAAAGCAGAAGGCCATGGAGAGTGTTTCATCTGCTGTGGATCAGCAGAGCATGGTTTCTTCCTTCTTGGAAATCGCCGTCGGCCAAACCGCCGATACTGCACGCCGATTTCTCCAGGCAATTTCTCTTTGTGATTTTGAATTTTACATGCCTTAAACCCTCGTTGAATCTGTTCGTGCCTCGGACCTGCAATTGGACTTTCAATCACAAAACCCTAATTCCCCCCCCCCCCCCCAATAAATTGGTGTTTCTTTTCCTCCCGATTACTTGTTGATGATTTTCATCTCTTTGTTGGTAGATGTCATAACTACGATGGGTGGGTAACTTTTTGATATAGTCTCTGTAGAATTGATAACTGTAATGTAGTTGCTCATTTAGTTAAAGTATGAGTGGTTTCAATTGGATCATCATCTATGATTCTTATATTCAAGAATACCGGGATGATAAAAATTATTGATATTGTGGGGTTGTACTCTATTCTTTAGGAATACCAGGACATTGACTTTGATATTGAATTCAATTTTCGAGTAAAATGAAAATGCCGGAAGTTCTGAGATTATACTTTTGTTGTGGAACATAAGAGAGCTGAAGTACCTATCATAGGATTTAAATATAATGTCAGTATAGTGAAGTCATTCAGTAATCATCCTAGTATTTGGCCTATTGGCAGTATACTGAGGTTGTGGAGTTACTTCCATAGTTACCCGGTTCCAAGTTCCAATGATTCTAAATATCAGATTTTATAATATTGCACTTAATTGAACTACATTCGCACAATACAGGCTACTAGTTGGAAGCTTGAGGAAGCTATTCAACTTTATTTTATTGGAAATGAAGGCAGGGAAGTTACACCTTCTGTACATTCTCCTCCCTTGGAAAATGATTTACCATCTCGTGATTTAGAAAATGATTTGGGTGGCCAAGATGTCGGAGATGATGTACGAGCACCTTTACCTGTTGTAAGAGATGTTCTTTATGACAGTCCAATGTTCTTCAGGTATCATACACTGTAATATGATTTGCTTTCTAGTTATGATATAGTAAATTTGTTTTTGCCTTGTAATTGATGTAGTCACTCGTTAAGTCTAAATGTTTTTGTTCATGGGAAGGGATTTCTCATCACTTACCTTCTCTCCCTAATTAATAAAACTTCTGTCTCTTATCAAAAAATAATTTTTTTTGTTTAGTTATTATTGTTTATATTTCATGTATGCTATCCTTTTTCTTTTCTTCCTTCTGCCATATGAATTATACTCCATTCATTTTTGTTTTCCCATTTTTTTTAAAGGTGTAATTTTAGACTAGTTGTGAGAGGGATCTAGAAAAGTACATGCTCAAATTCAATAAGAAAAACTTCAAGTCACAAAAATTTCATGTGATAGATCTGAAGTTTCATTTTTATACATATGCAATATGGATGTCTTATTAAATGTTGCATTTTTAAAAGAAGAAAAAAGAAGAAGCTAAAAAGCTGTTTTGCTGCTAAGTGCCAACATTATTATTGGCACATGAACTGGATGCTCCAGCTTCAATTTTCATTTTTTTTTTAACAAAATGTCCACTTTTGGAAATGTTTTTGGGCTAGGTTAGGTGTAAACCTCCTGTCCAAGGACAGTACGCAAGAATTGGCTCACAAGCGTGTGACACACCTGATTCATCTACTGTATCTTCATTTATTTAGATCTTTGTTTCACAAAAGGACATGCTATTATCATTTTTTAAATTTATCTAGAGTTGTACATTTACTAGTTAATAGCAATTTATTTAATAATTAGATGAAAACTTTGTACTGTAGTAGAAAATGAAGGAAATAATAATAAATATAAGGTGGGATGGAAGAGCAATTCTTGGATTGGTAGAACACAATTCAAATTTTATTGCTGTATCTTCTGAAAACAATTCGTATCTTCCGCTGCACTTTATAATAAAATATGCTACCTTGTGATTCTAAAACAGTAAAAAACACCCTTCAAGATGTGATCAATGTGTATACGCTCTGTGCCACTCTATTTCCATACTATGTCTAATTAAAAGAGATGATGGAACTATGGATTTGAATTGTTTAAAAACACAAAGGTTTAAGGTATTCTCAAATCCATGTGGCCTGCTATTGGAGACAGCCAGCTTCCTGGATTCGGCTCTTATTTGAGCTGGCTTTTGTTGCTTCTGTAGTTATGCATATCACTCTTAATTAATATATAAACCCCACAAAGTTGACGGTTTTCTGAGAGGTTGTCAAATAAGAAATACATTTCTTTTAATATTATCTCCTTTTTTCTAAAACCCTACATCTGAAGAGGGTTGTTTGGTTTGTTTATGAGTTTTGGGTATTTATTTGCCTGTACTCTGCTTCCTGAATACCTTTTCTATTTCTTTTGTGTGTGTGTGTGTGTTTGGAATGATTATAATGATTTATTCTAAAAAATTTATCCATCAGAGCTCCAAGAATGGGAGGTTCATCACAAGGAACTCATTTGGTAGTCCCATTTCGCAATTTTAATGAGGAAATGAAGCGGCCTGGAGTCTGGGGAGGAGAGAATGGTTCATCCTCTGTGGCAGATAACGCTCAGGATAATCTGGCTTCTTTATATCGTCCTCCATTTGCTTTATTGTACCATGGGCCCTTTGAAAAGGTGAATATTATTTTCAGAAAAAATGTTAATTCTTCGATTTAGATATACTGTTGAGTTTCTTTTCGCTTGGTTGGGTGGGAAATTGAGATGTTTATACTTTATCCCACTCTCTTTGTAACCATATCTGGAAAACCCGGTCTCATTTGACTTGAAATATCAGCTTTCAGAGTCCCAAAGAGCTCGCATTATTAACTTTTCACCCGGATGACAAATTTCACAAAACAATTTTAAGACTGATGTTTAAATATTTGGTGGCTTCTAGATGCGTGTTGGAAATGGCCAACAACTTCTAGGAGAGACATAATTGACTACATTAACCTTTGTAGCTACGAGTCAACACCCACAGTATTTAATGAAATGCCGCTAGTGCTATAACCAATCTATAAACTGTTAAAGCTTCCATAAAAGCTAAACTAAGCTATAGATGAAGAAGCATAATAAGAATGCCACAGAAGCGGAGGTGATAAGTAAAAGAGAGAAAAGAATGGGATGACATCATCAGTAATTCTAATAATGCATTGCAAACACCTGTTTTGTTTCCAAAGAAGTGTTCTTGGAGTCCCGAAACCCTGCATGCTTCCGTGTGCACTTAATTCACTTTCAACAAGTAAAACAATTAATGGAAAGAGAGTTCAATGCCAACTTTAACAGGAACTCAGTAATGTGAACGTTGAAGATACTACTAGGTTGAAGCAAAATCTTGATTGTTTTTAATTTGGTAGCATCTTTCACTTCACTAAAGCATTTACTAGTAGAATGTATTGGAGAATCCTATTAATTCTGTTAGTGGTACTTGGTGCTTTGAAGTTCTTGTACCATTGATATTCTCATTGTTAGATTTATTATTTGATATCAGGACCTTTGTGTCACAGGCTAAAGATAATGCCAAAATGCAGAATAAATGGCTCCTTGTGAACATACAGTCCACCAAGGAATTCAGCTCCCACATGGTATTTCTCTCTCCCCCATATATATACATGTTATTCCAAAAGGTTTTTTGTTTTCTCTCTGGCTTGTGTAAGCTGTTTGCATAAGTTTTTTTTTCCTGAAGCACATCTGCATCACTCTGAAACTGTGTTTGCTGTTCTGAAGCTTAACCGGGACACTTGGGCAAATGAAGCTGTTGCTCAGACTATCAAAACAAACTTCGTCTTCTGGCAGGTTTGTATTATCGTTTTCTTAGATAATCTTATTGCTGTTTACCTTTGACGTGAAAAACTATGTGTTTCCCTGGCATGCTGGGGAAGCCAAAACTGAAAGACCATGCATACCAAGGAACTTATAAGTGCAAAGCCTGATGAGGGAAACACCATGGTTTAGACCGTTGACCGGCACTTGACATGCATCCATTTAGTTGTATTTTGTTCCTTGGCGTGAGACTCTGATGCATCTCACTTATTATTCTTGTTAATGCATTTGAGTTCAGCATTTTGGTGACACTATTGCCCTTCTGCTCATTGTGCAGGCAATTATTGTCTGTCATTTTGTATTAATGTAGTTGACTATTATGATGGCTCACTAATTTCTTCAGGAGAATATAGAAAATCTTTGATGAAAGAGAAGATGATTTTGTACTATTCTACATACTTCTGTATTTTCAGTGTAAATTGTGGTACTTGTATAGTTGTATGTAATGATCTGTTCCTTGCTTGATAGATTATGAATTGTGTTTTCAAGATGAATTCTCTTGTTTATTACTATTTATTTGTTTTATGTGCTTTAGGTATATGATGACACTGAAGAGGGGAGCAAAGTTTGTACTTATTACAAATTAGACTCTATTCCTGTGATCCTGGTGATTGATCCCATAACAGGTCAGAAAATGCGCTCTTGGCGTGGAATGGTTCAACCAGAAAATTTGCTGGAGGTATCTAACTTCTTTTCATGTGTATCTTTTAATTATTTTTTTACTAAATTTTGTTAATCATGTTACTCCCATGGAGGATTCTGGATTTGTAACTGATGAAGTAAACGCTAAAGATATTGTGTTACTTTTTCGTGACCTGAGCCTTTCTTCATGCTCTAGGATCTGTTATCGTTCATGGACCGCAGTCCTTCAGATACTCATGTCAGTATATCACATAAACGTCCCAGAGAAAGCTCTCAGGCTCCAATTCCACAAAGCATTCCAGGTTTTTGTTCTAGTACTCCTAGTATCTGGTTGCAATGTACAAATTACTAATTATTAGTCAATTCAAAGTTCATAAATATAAATGGAACACATAATAATTATTTTTATGGAATAAAAAATTGATTAAGATGATTCAATTATCTATTAAATCCCTTTCTTTTTATGATAAGAGATTAATTAAGAAAATGAAGATACATAGAGGGACGATAACATTCTCTTTTAAATTATAAGAGTATCATCTAAACTAAACAAGGAAGGGTGTGCATTAATATTTTTGGAACACTCTTTTCTCTGTCCAGTCTACTGCATTTAGGTGTTATGGATTGTGGACTGCTAAAAGCTATTATAGCAAGTATTTCTTTTGCTTCTTTTTATAGTGGTCACCCAGAAACCAATTGAATAATTTCAGCATTTAATGTGCATCATCAAGTGAGGAGTTTGGTCCTCTTCCTGGTTCACTTTAAACCAAAAATATTGTACGAGGCCTTTCTTGTAGTATGAGGGTTATTTGGAGAAAATAATAATAGGCAAAAGAATGCTACTCCATCTCTGCTTGGAATCTTATCACATTCCGTAAATAGATGATAAGGCAAAAACGATATTGCTCACAAACTAAAGCTTCTAGTTCAAGTGAACACTCACTAATATCAATAATGTGTACTCTGCTGTCTAGTAATCAAACTCTTGTTCATTCGCATATAAAGTACTCAAAATGTCAAGATAGAATAAAAATAACCTCACCTTTGAACTGTTGCTTGCCATAGCTGGGTGAATATCGAAAAGAAGACCTAAAGCACCCATTTTGTTGTAGCATAGTGACTTGTTGTACATACAATGCAGTGACTGTAATTAATGCTTCATTGGCTGCAGATGACAAAAATGAGGAAGAGGAAGATTTGCGCAGAGCGCTGGCTGCCTCTATGGAGAATCAAAAGGAGATTGATGGAGGTGATCACAAAGAAGTGGATGATGCCAGTGTCGAGGCGACAGTGAAGAAGCCTGCTTTTTTACCTTTGCCTGAAGAACCAAAGGGTGACCGGAATCTGCTTTGCAAGGTCGGAGTGCGTCTTCCTGATGGTCGTAGAATCCAGAGAAACTTCCTTCGAACCGATCCAGTTCAGGTAAAAGTTATGATTATCGTCATTCGACTCTGATTCTATCTTGATTGTTCTTGTGTATGGGTCTTGTGCTACTTTCTTGAGTGATTTATGTGCTGCGTATAGTGATTTAGGCTATTAAGTGCAAAACAAGATGCATCTCAAATGGAAACAGGTATAGGCTGTTAGGTCTGCCTACTTTTTACAGTTTAAACTCAACTTACATGACCCTGATAATTTTTGCATTTCATCTTACAGAACTTTAATTTTCTGATTTGCATAAAAAAAATAGTAGTGAAGGTATTTTATAATTTTTTTTTTTTGCGTTGTTCATATTCCCACTTAAGATATAAATTTTTCATTGATTATTATCCATAGTGGATACTGTTCGCCGGAGATATAAGGGCTTCTGTGATAGATATAATATTTTGACTACCAGTGTGAATATGTTTGTTTTTGCTGATACTTGCCAAGTATTTACAGTATGCAGAGATGTTCCTCTGGTTTTTATATTTTTTTACTTGGATTGTTCGTTTACTACAGCTACTGTGGTCATTCTGTGCTGCTGAGCTGAAGGAAGATGGCACTCGCCCATTTTGCTTAACCCAAGCTATTCCTGGTGCATCGAAGTCGTTGGATGTTGATGACCGTTCAACATTTGAAGAATCGGGTCTTGCCAACTCAATGATTTCAGTTACTTGGGAATGAAGGGCGTGCCTGATATATTGGAAATACTTGAATCTTGCACTCCAGAGTTTTCGGTTTTGAAGTAAATTATTGTGTTGAGACACAGAATGGCGGATGCAAAATGCTTGCGCAACTCATCGATCTTGTATATATTCCATGTCAAATGCATGGAAACGCTGAGATGTTACTTAGCATAACTTAATTTACTTTTTGGGTTTTATTTTGATTTGCTTCATTTCATCAAGGGACTTCCAGTTTATGTGTAAATTTCTGATGGTTGCCTTTGATCTCATTTATCCTTTAATTTTTTATTTATTTTGTATTTGAGAGTTGTATATGTGCAAAGCTTAAAAACATAGGTTGATTGTGAAAATGTTATTTGAAAAGAAACACAAATAATGAAATGATGTATGTATAATATGTAACTAAAATAAATTGGACCATTCAACCTACACCGAATTAATTTGAAAATTTGGGCAGAGAATGGCAAGTGCTAAAATAATGAGTGAAGAATTTTAAAAATAAAAATTAATTAATTAAAACCTCTCTCTCTCTCTGTCTTTTTTTTTTCTTCTGTTTTTTGAAAGAGCTCTTTTTATATTTTTGTAATACAATAAGTTGACTGCTGCATCCTCTTTGTCCACTACTTCAGAATCCTCCCTAGTTTCCTTAGTAGCAGCTTTATAATTTTCTTCTTAGCCCCACCTAACCTGCTTCCTCAGCATAACAACATACTTACTTCTTGTTACTTTTTTTCTTCCTCCAACTACATTTTTAGTTGTAAAATTTCAAAATCTTTCAGTTTGGGGGCATCTTTGTCCTTTCAATCATCATCTCCACCAAGTATTGAAGATGATCTTTTTCTGCTCCTTAACTTTCGGTTTGCCACCTTTCACAGCCTCGAATTTCTTATCTTGATAATAAAGAGTCAGAAGTATCAGATTGGCATAGTTTTTTAGTCCAAATGTGTTACCTTTTGTTACTTTGTCTCCATGACTGACTTTTAACGTCACATGCCTTGTATTCTAATAAATTTGTTTAGCACAGTTCTAAGAGCAGAATCAATATTGTCATTATATGCTATGTTAGGATAAAAATTGTTAGTTTTGATGAGTTAAAACAAACCAGAAGATGTAATAGGACCATCTGGACTTGTTAGCCAGATGATGATCTAGATTAGGACTGCCAGACCAGAAGACTTCACCAGAAGAGTCACCAGAAGACCCTCTCCAGAGAACTTCACCAGAGGACTCCACCAGAAGACTTGACCAGATGAGACCTGACCAGAGGCAGAGGACCTTCCCCAGACCAGACGAGTCCGGACCAGACGAGTCTGGTGGAACAAAAGATGCTCAGTTTGATCTCCTGTTCCTACTGAGTATTCTGGTTGTTCACCAGATTAGGACCAGAAGACACCGAGGTTGCCTGGTGTCTGGTCTTGCCTTCTCTAGAGAGAATCAGAGTTAGGCAGAGGAAGCTATTGACCGTTGGTGATTCAAATCAAGTCAACTAGATCAGGATTGGAAAGTTTTGAAGATAATCAATCCAAGGATCCCACCAACCCAATCAATCAATTAGGGAATTGATTGATTGAGGCTTCCTTAAATAGAGGATCTGATTGGATTAGCCCTCCAACGGCTAGCCCTAATCCCCTCTATAAATACAAGAGTGCAGTTCAAGAAAAAGCTCTAGAGAGACTATATACGCACATAAGTCCATCCAAGCTTTTGATATTCATTCTAGGCACTCTTACTGTTCATAATATTTATCTACTCTTAAGGAGTTATTGAAACCTCAACCTGTTCATCTATTAGATAAGGTTGTTGGCTGTTGATCTTTAGATTGAAGTTAAATCTAAAGAGGTTGTAAGAAGGAACTGGTACTTCCCAATTCCAGTGAAGTAAGTAAGTGAGTTGGTTGATAGTGAGACCCCTTGGATAAAGGGAGAGTGGACGTAGGATATTCAAATCCGAACCACTATATATCTTGTGTTCTTTATTGCTTTCTTTTACTTATTGTCCTATTGATTATTGTTCTCTTGTAAAAAGAATTTGAAAGACATTTAACTTAAGCTTCCGCAATTAATCTAACTAGTGGGACCAACAAGTGGTATCAGAGCAGTGTGTCCAACGACCACTGCTTTGAAAAGCTTTTGGTGGTCACCGGACAGATCCATTGCTCTTTAGTGCTTTTGTTCAAGTTCTTGTTATTTCCCTTAATTTTATCAAAATGTCTGCAAAATCTTTTTACAAGAGCCGTAAGCTCCCAGAATTCTCTTTTGAGGATTACAGCCACTGGAGCTTCATGATGAGCAATCATCTTGGAGCTATTCACCACCGCATGTTAGATGTGGTAGAAAGTGGCCCCATTCAATTTTACTGGACTCCTATTGATAGTGGCAGGTCAGAGTCCAGAGAAGAAACTAGCGAAGCTGCCCAGAAAACTGCAGAGGATAGAGTCCCCAGGCAAAGAATCCTCAAAAAGAAAGATGAACTTGATAATGATGAAAGAAAGCTCTACAACTTGGACCAGGTGGCAAGAACAGAGATCATCAACACACTTACTAAAGAGGTGATTGAAAAGGTCAGAACGTGTGCCACTGCCAAGGAGATGTGGGACAAACTGGCACTACTCTGTGAGGGAACAGAGAAGATCAAAGACAATAAGCTCCAAGCTGTTCAACACTCGTTTGATACCTTCAAGATGAAACCAGACGAGACCATTGACCAGCTGGACATGCGTCTCACAAATCTCCTGAACAAGGCTAGTGCCTTAGGTAAGACCTACTCTGAAAAGGAAATTAATAGTAAGATCTTGTGTTCACTAACCAGCAGGTGGAGAATTAAAGCCACTGTGATCAAGGACAACAAGGATCTCAATACTCTGGATCATCATCTTCTGTTGTCTGATCTCAAAGCCTATGAGTATGATCTTCAAGAGGAGGATCAAACAGAAGAGGTTTCCTCTTCTGGTCAGAAAGGTGTTGCATTCTCTTCAACCATCAAGCCTGATGTCAAGCCAAAGGAGTCTACTGTAGATGACTTGAGCCTCAAGGAGCAGGTAGCACTTCTAACTCGTAAATTAGATAAAATGAGTACAAAATATGGCAGGTACAAAAGGCATTGGAAGGAATCTACCAGAGACAGAAAGAGTTCCTTCAAGTCTGCAGAGAAGGAGAAGACATCTGGAGACTCAAGGGAGACCAGATTCAGAACTCCAGAGAGGAGGAGAGATGACAACCCTGGCAACTCTGGGAGATCAGATTATCAAAGGAGGGATGGTAGCTCTGGCAGACCTGACTACCAGAGGAGAGAGAATAGTCCAGCCAGATCAGACTACAACCAGAGGAGGAGAGAGCCAAGTCCTAGTCCTAGTCCCAAAGGAGACAATACCTGCTTCACATGCAACAAGACTGGTCACTACAGTTATGATTGTCCTCAACTCACTCATAGGGAAAGAGAAGAGAAAAGGATCAAGAGAGATATGAGATATGCAGATAAGAGAGCATTGCTGGCAGAAGCAGAGGAGGAGGATACTAGTTCTAGTTCTTCTTCTTCTTCTTCTTCTTCTTCTGATTTCGGATCAGATGATGATGTATGTCTTATGGCGGACATCACTGAGGTAAATGAAACTACTCTAGTCTTATCAAATTCCAAATGTACTGAATCCTCTAATTCATCTGGTAACTCCAGAGAGTCTGATATGCAACAAATGCTATCAGATCTCCAAAATTGTGTCCAACTCTGTCAAAAACTTGAGAAAGAAAATGGTAGGCTCAGAGCTGAAGTTCAATCTCTCTCTCATGAGCATAAATCCACCAGAGAACTCATGAAAGATCATTCCAAAGAAGTCTCTGAACTTCAGGATAAGATCACATAAAGAGATACTCTGGTAGATCAACTCATGAAAGAAAAGAACTCTCAAGAAGATGAGATCAATGAACTCAGAGCCAAATACCAGACTCTTATCAAGGGAAAACAAGTTGCTCACAATATAGAGGAGATACCCATGCCCAGAGAAGCTCCTAAAATACCATATGTTGTATCTATCATATCAGAGTCTTCTCAGCGCATTAGTGATAAAAGTGGTTTAGGATATTCTGGAATTACCACTAAAACTCATAAATACCTTTATAATAAAGACAAATCTGTAAGAGCTGGTAAATTGGTAGAAATCTGGGATGATAAAGACTTAACTGGAAATGGTTACAAGGTGGTTCACAATCCTGATTGGAAAAGGCATCACTCTGTTAATCACATAACATATGGTCCAGAAAAGTTGACTGTTCTAGAAGAGAAGATGCTAGAAAATAAATGTCAACAAGGGGAATGACTTGTTGCGATTACACTAGCTTCTACTAGTAGCTACCCCGCAAGAGAACGGGTTCACTGTAGTATGGGCAAGTATAGGGACCAAGTATTATCGAACCCAAGGGATGGTATGTATGCGAATAGATCCCTGAAGATCTACGCGTCGTAGTTAATATGAGTGTAATGTTTTTTTTTGGGTTTTTGAAAGATTAATTAAAAGACTGAATTAAACTAAGCAAACTAAAGAATGAAAAAGAACGAATTAACTACGGGTTGTTTTCTAATGAGAGATGTTGATGCTCAGGATAGGAATCCCTACGTATACTAACGGAGCAGGTACATAATCAAAGTAATCGTGACAAACAAGAATTAACCTAAGTAAAAGAATGCAAGGTGAAAGCTCAAGATTCTAAACCCTAATACTTTACCCTAACACTCGACTTCACTAATCCACTAACAAGTTAATGGATTGTGCTCAATTAATGAGACCCTAATTTAACTAAGGTGATGCGGTCGTCCTCCTTCGCTAAACCGGTAAATGAATTAACCTTTCCTAAACCTTCTAGTTAAGACTACTAATTATTATTGAGTGATGCGGTCGTCCTCTCTCTAACACTTTCGTACTAAATTCAAAGGTAAAGTTAAGATTAATTATAAGAATTCATTAATTAAGAGAATTAAAACTAACGTCACAAGTTACTCTAATTACGTACCCACATCCTACTTCTACGAGTTCATCCTAACCCAAGCATGCAAGGGTTTTAGCCGGACATGGTTATAACAAAAATAAAAGCAATAGAAGAAACAACGAACAAAAACATAATGAATTGAACGAAGAAAATACGAAACATGAACTAGGGTTTTAAAATAAAATAAATACGAAAAACTGAAATTAAATTAATTAAACGGAGTTAAAAGCGTTTAAAGTAACGAACTAATAAAAAGAAACTAAGAATTCGTATGCAAAACCTCAACAAAACATAAAATAAAGCTTGCTCTTCTTCTTCCTCTCCAAAAACTAAGTCTAAAATTATTTCTAAAAGTCGGGGATCCTTCAAAACGTGTTTGGACGAGGTATATATAGGCACGGGTCGAAACGGGAGTTAATGGGCCGAAAATACGCATCCGGAGGCAAAAGTATATGGGCGCTCGAGCAAAACGCTCGAGCGGTCCCGCTCGAGCAGTGTAGCTCGAATGATGCATTCGCTCGAGCGGTCGCGCTCGAGCTGCTCGAGCGCTGAATCTTCTCTGTATGTTTTTGGGCGCTCGAGTAAGGCGCTCGAGCGGTGGCGCTCGAGCAATGCGCTCGAGTGATCTCTAATCCTTCCAAATGATACTTTTCCTCGTCCGCACTAATACCAATCGTATTTCTTCAATATCTTCTCATCCGGGCATCCGTTTGAGTCGATTCAAAGTCCTACGAACTCCGTTTTTCGTCCTCTATTCACCTATGAGCATCAAAGAGACAAATTTATCAATGTATAGAAATAATGCTCATTTGACTCTAAATACTCTATAAACTCGACCAAAACTAGGGCGTTTCTAGCTACGAATCATGACAATTTCACGCCTAATCAACCCCCCCAAACTTACCATATTGCTTGTCCCCAAGCAATGAAATAATAAGTCAAGTGAAATTGTTAGGAATGAGTAGGAAAACTCAATCATGCAAGCTAATGAACTCAAGCTTCAAAAGTCAATCACCCGTATACTCACTCACTTTCCTTCATCATACTCATGCAACAATAACAAGAAACACCAAGATCAAGCATGGATGTGCACTCAACGATGTGTTTAACTCCCTCACAAGTGTATAACAATGATAAAGGAACTCACTCAATCAATCAATCACACAAATTGGCAGCCATAGGCTTGTAAATGCTCTCAACTTCGACCATACTCTAGAAATCAATGCCGAATCAAAAAGGACTTTTCTCAAGGTTGTAATGTAGGCTCTTTGGACAGGTGGGATAACAATATGGGGTAAGTGACTCAAGTGAATGGAGAATAGAAAAATCAACTTTGGCACTTTGAGATTAGGAACAGAATCACTTCAACATTTGCAATCAATACACTTTAATTCCACTACTCTCAACACTTCAATTTTTTCTTTCTCACTCTTTCACTTTTTTTTTTTCAATCACTTTTTTTTTTCTCTTTTTTTTTTTTCGCACAAACACATGAGCTCATTTTTTCTTTTGCTCATTCTCAATTTTGTGTTTTCTTTCCCACAACTCAAATCTCATTCACACCCTTCTTCTCATATTCACTCAACAAAAAACCTTTTCCTTTTTCAACTCAATTCACTCCCTTCATATTCACACTTTCCTATTCTCCACTCAAATTGGGACAAAAAGGCTTAGGAATTGGAATAGTGTTCATATGTGCTAGCAAATAAAATAGGCTCTAGGCTCAAAGGGGCTAACAAGGGATCAATGTCATTGGTAAGGAAAATTTTGGCTAAGTGACTCAATTAAATCAAAGATGGCCTAAGATCACATTCGGCATATCAAACTAGACACAATCTAGAAGCAAGAGCACATGCAAGTTCTAGCATCCTCTAAGGTGACGATCCACTCACAAACGAAGAGATTAAATCATGCATTTAAATCTCGTAAGGCTCAAAAGCTCACGGCTTTCACATCCATGCTAGTCCTAGTGCATTCTCACTCTCATCACACAAGTACTCAAAAGAAAAATTCACAAGCATACAAGTTCTTTCTCAACTCAGCTCAAACTCAAACACTCACACAAGAAAACTCCTAACTCAGCCTCACAATTCACCCTACTCATCAAATCATACTCAAAGATAGCAATCAACAAGCATAAGGTGATTGATAGGCATAAAATATTGAGTAACAAAACAAATTAATAATAGCCCAAGGAGCATCTCAAGGCACCAAATAACTAACTCAACTCAAAGATAAGGGGTGCTCCGGTGCAATGTAACAAGAAAACATATAAAAAAGAAAAAAAACTCCACCCCCCCAAACTTCGACCTTGCTAGAGGTCTAAGTTTGGGGTTGTGGGTTACCTCAACCGAACAATTCAGTTTCTCTCAATAGCTTTGCACACTCCCTTGTCTCAAGTTGGTTCCTTCAATCTAAATAACTCCATGATACCTTTACTCCTTTAGAGACAAGCCTACAAAATAAAACTCTCAAGTACGAGGTTAAACATACGACTCAACAACATCCTAGTAACATAAAAGGAAAATAACTAAAAAAAAACACTCAAAAGCAAATAAAAATGGGTTGCCTCCCATTCAGCGCTATTTTTAAGGTCCTCATGCCGGACCAAGCTCAAAGGAGCTTATGGGACATCATACTCAAATTTACCTCCCTTACTCTCATAAGAGTGGTGTTTGAACTTCTTTCCTTGATGCCCCACCATCATGAGCCCCTTTGCTCTCTTCTCATCCCCAAGTGTTATGGGTCTCAACTCCTTCTTGCCTCTATCTGGAGGAGTCTTACTAAACAATTTCTTGAGTTTGGACTTTTTCTTCTTAACTCCTCATTTCCCGTCTAACTGGACCACGTCCACTTTCTTCACCTCTTCATCCTTCAACTTCTTCACTTCATCCCTATCAAAATAATCAAGAACGTAACGCTTATGGGTTAAATTATTGAGTGAAGGATTAACAAAATCATGAATATCAGAAGGATTAGGGAGAGAATGCGTGTCTTCAACACGAGGATCAATGGCATCCATGCAATACAAGCTCTCATCCTCCTTCGGGTGCTTCATGGCTTCATATAGGGAAATCTTCACTTCTTGATCATCAACCTTCAACGTGATCTTCCCATTCGCCACGTCTAGCACCATCCCCGCCGTAGCTAAGAACGGTCTTCCCAAGATCAGGGGTACGTGCTCATCTTCCTCCATCTCTAGCACTACAAAGTCGGCTGGAAAACTGTGATCTCCAACTCTCACTAGAACGTCTTCAACAACACCTTGAGGTCGAGTAATAGACCGATCGACTAGTTGAAGCGTCATCATTGTGGGTTGAAGTTCACCACCTTCCAACTTCTTGAAAAGCGACAACGGCATGAGATTGATGCTCGCCCCAAGGTCGCACAACGCTCCCTTCTTGATCCCGTTCCCAATATCACATAGGATCGTGAAGCTCCCGGGATCCTTCAGCTTAGGTGGAAGCGCCTTGTGCACTAATGCACTCACCTCGTGGTTCAACTGCACCAACTTCGGCTCATCCACTCGCCGTCTTTTCGCGATCAAGTCCTTCAGAAACTTCGCATAATGCGGCATCTGTTCCAAAGCATCATAAAAAGGAATGTTAATGTGAAGTTGTTTAAAAACATCAAGAAATTTTGCAAATTTTTCATCAAGCTTCTTTTTCATGAAGCGCTGTGGATATGGGACGGGTATCACAGATTTGGGTACCCCCCACTCATCTCTTTCTGTTTCTTTCACTTTATCCCTTGCTTCCTTTGCTTTTTTCCACTTAGGAACTCTCTCAACCTCCTCAAGGTCTTTCCCCTTCTGGGACTCATCCATATCTTCATGCTTCTCAATCCCTTTACTTTCAATCCCCTTCTCAACTTCATCTCCTTTAGGCTCAATCTCTTCTTGGGGCGTCTCAGAATCAGCAGGCATCTGAGGACCTTCGTAGTTGGTTCCACTTCTTAGCTGGATCGCCTTGCACTGCTCTTTCGGATTCCCTTCCGGCATTCTATTCACTGATTTTACAATTTGGCTAATCTGGAGCTCTAACGAAGTGAACCTTCGATTGTTCTCTTGTTGAGTTCTAGTCCACTCAACATTCATCTTCTGGAGCTCTTGATCTCGATGATCTCCCTTCTTATGCAACTCCTTCACATCGTACTCCAAAGAGGACAAACGCTTGCTACCTTCCTCCACTTTCTGAAGGATCGCTCTCAACATCTCCTCGGTTGATGCACCGCCTTCTCCACCAGGAGGTTTAGACCCCGGATCAACACCTGCAGGAACAGTAACACCAGCTTTTGGGTTAGCATAAGAGAAATTATCATTTTTCCTCCATGTGTTTTGAGGAGGCTGCTGGCCTCCTTGAACTCCTTGTATGTTCCTCCATTGATTTTGAAGTGGCTGAGGGCCTGGAGGCACAAATGGTTGGCCATAAGAAGGCCTTCCATACTGATTTCCACCTTGGTAGCCATGCTGATTGTAATACGGACCTCCCATGTAATTGGCTACCTCTTGCTGTCCACTTGGTTGGTCTACTCTCTCATTTTCTACTGCATGCTCTCCACCTAAATTCTTCCCCAACTCGAGGTTGTTGATCTTCTCCATCATGGCCATCAGCAGCCTTCTCGTTCCTTCTCCCTCTTCAACCTGATGCACTCTTTGAAAATCTGCATCCACACCCCAAGCACCGGCATTCGTGACAATGTTGTCAACGATCTCTCTACACCTCTCTATGCCTTGGTTCAGGAATGCTCCGCCCGCACATGCATCTAAATGGGCTTGACCCTCCTTGCTGGCACCACTATAGAAGAACGCCATAATGTCTCCCTCATTGTACCCGTGCTGCGGGCACTCGATCAGCATGTTTGAGTATCTCTCCCACGCTTGGCGTAAATCCTCTCCTGACTTCTGGCGGAAAGAAGATATCTCAATTCTTGCTTTTATCGTCCTCGATGGAGGGTAGAATCGCTCGAGGAACAGACGCTCGAGCTCGGCCCAAGTGGTAATACCTCCCCGCGGGAGCGTATTATCGTACCACTCCTTGGCTATTCCCGTCAATGAGAATGGGAACAGCCTAAGCCTCTTGGCATCTTCAGACATGCCATTATAATTAAATGTGGAGGCTATCATGAGAAAGCTTCTCAAGTGTGTATGAGGATTCTCCTTCCCGATCACCCCTTTGAACTGATTCTCAGTCAGCAGCTTTAAAATCCCCGGTGATATCGAGAAGTTGTTCGCCTCAACAGGAGGTAGAGCCACTCCGTCATAGTACCGCTGTGGCTGCGCTGCAAACCTCCCTCGAATCGCCATATTATGATCTACGTTCTGAGGAACGTATTGAGGATTAGCAGCTGGTACGGGTACTTGTTGGGGTGGTGGTTGGTAAACAGGTGGTTGGTTGTAGACTGGTGGTGGATGGTATGGGTATGGTGGGTAAGGATAAGGTGGATATGGGTAATGTTGGTATACTGGATTGTTGAAAGGGTTATTCGGGTTTTGTGGGTAAGCAGGGTTGTTCAGAGTATTTGGGATAAGATTCTGAGCTGGATTGTTTACATTTTGTGCACCCGGGTTCTGGCTACTACTATCTACGAACTGGTCTTGATTCTGACCACCACTCCCTCCAGAGCCATCAACCCGGTCTACTGCCTGATTGAAATCGTTGGCAGCATCGTCCAACTCATTATTGAGGTCCATTGGTCCCTTCCCTAAGTCGGCAGCGTTCATTCTTCTCAAGTAAGCTCGGTTCCTTCTGGCTATTGTCTCAGGATCTGCAGGTAATCTCTCTTCACTCGTATTCCCTTGTGAGCGTGTTCTCATAAACCTGACACACTAGCAGAAAGGTCAAAACGCAACTGCTGATTGAATACAAATAAAAATAAAAACAGAAAATAAATCACCCACTACTAACTACTAAGCTATCTACAAGTCCTATTAAAAAAGCATATAACGCCATCCCCGGCAACGGCGCCATTGACTTGAAGCGAACTACACTAGCTTCTACTAGTAGCTACCCCACAAGAGAACGGGTTCACTGTAGTATGGGCAAGTATAGGGACCAAGTATTATCGAACCCAAGGGATGGTATGTATGCGAATAGATCCCTGAAGATCTACGCGTCGTAGTTAATATGAGTGTAATGTTTTTTTTTGGGTTTTTGAAAGATTAATTAAAAGACTGAATTAAACTAAGTAAACTAAAGAAGAAAAAGAACGAATTAACTACGGGTTGTTTTCTAATGAGAGATGTTGATGCTCAGGATAGGAATCCCTACGTATACTAACGGAGCAGGTACATAATCAAAGTAATCGTGACAAACAAGAATTAACCTAAGTAAAAGAATGCAAGGTGAAAGCTCAAGATTCTAAACCCTAATACTTTACCCTAACACTCGACTTCACTAATCCACTAACAAGTTAATGGATTGTGCTCAATTAATGAGACCCTAATTTAACTAAGGTGATGCGGTCGTCCTCCTTCGCTAAACCGGTAAATGAATTAACCTTTCCTAAACCTTCTAGTTAAGACTACTAATTGTTATTGAGTGATGCGGTCGTCCTCTCTCTAACACTTTCGTACTAAATTCAAAGGTAAAGTTAAGATTAATTATAAGAATTCATTAATTAAGAGAATTAAAACTAACGTCACAAGTTACTCTAATTACGTACCCACATCCTACTTCTACGAGTTCATCCTAACCCAAGCATGCAAGGGTTTTAGCCGGACATGGTTATAACAAAAATAAAAGCAATAGAAGAAACAACGAACAAAAACATAATGAATTGAACGAAGAAAATACGAAACATGAACTAGGGTTTTAAAATAAAATAAATACGAAAAACTGAAATTAAATTAATTAAACGGAGTTAAAAGCGTTTAAAGTAACGAACTAATAAAAAGAAACTAAGAATTCGTATGCAAAACCTCAACAAAACATAAAATAAAGCTTGCTCTTCTTCTTCCTCTCCAAAAACTAAGTCTAAAATTATTTCTAAAAGTCGGGGATCCTTCAAAACGTGTTTGGACGAGGTATATATAGGCACGGGTCGAAACGGGAGTTAATGGGCCGAAAATACGCATCCGGAGGCAAAAGTATATGGGCGCTCGAGCAAAACGCTCGAGCGGTCCCGCTCGAGCAGTGTAGCTCGAATGATGCATTCGCTCGAGCGGTCGCGCTCGAGCTGCTCGAGCGCTGAATCTTCTCTGTATGTTTTTGGGCGCTCGAGTAAGGCGCTCGAGCGGTGGCGCTCGAGCAATGCGCTCGAGTGATCTCTAATCCTTCCAAATTATATTTTTCCTCGTCCGCACTAATACCAATCGTATTTCTTCAATATCTTCTCATCCGGGCATCCGTTTGAGTCGATTCAAAGTCCTACGAACTCCGTTTTTCGTCCTCTATTCACCTATGAGCATCAAAGAGACAAATTTATCAATGTATAGAAATAATGCTCATTTGACTCTAAATACTCTATAAACTCGACCAAAACTAGGGCGTTTCTAGCTACGAATCATGACAATTTCACGCCTAATCAGGGAACCATTGAAAATTGATGGTTCTGTGAACAATGAGTCCCAAGGAGTAGAACTTACTCAAATTGGAGGACCCCAGAGAAATCCTCAAAGGGAACCTAACCAGATTAGGGGACCTCAAAGGAAACACTCAAGAAATGGGAATACCAATCAGAGTAATAACTACCAGAGAAGGAACAATGTTCAACAGCACCAGGTACCCCAGAGACAATTTTCTCAGAGGAATCAATTCCAGAATAGGTATACTCAAAGGACCTATAACCACCAGAGCAGGCCTAATTCTCAGAACCAGATGAGGTCTTCCAGACCCATCTATAGAAAACCAACTGATCTGGGAAGTTATGACACCAGAGATGGTTCTTCTAGGATGTATCCTTACAACCAGACCTTTAAGACCATGTCTTTGAGGCAGGCCATTCCAAAGGCCAGATTTGAGAAAAGGTACACCAGACCTGTTTATAGGAAAGGTGTCCTTATCAGACCAGTAGCTCAATATGTCATTGTCAGAGGACATGTGCTGGTAGATAGATTTGGAAGGAAGATAAGATCTCCTCATCCAACAAGGGATGATCTTTATCTATGAATTCCTACAAAACCTGCAACTAACCAATCAGGACCCAGCACTAGTAGGGGACCTAATTGATTTCTCTGCAGGTAGATAAGAGTCCATTGGAGAAAGGACTTTCAAGCAACCATGTCTGGTACATTGATAGTGGATGTTCCAAGCACATGACCTTCCAGATGGATAATCTCCAAGATTTCAAGCCTTTGAATGGACCAAGAGTGATGTTTGGTGACAATAACTATGGAGTCACCAGAGGAGTTGGAAAGTTGACCTTCAATGGAATATCTGTAGATGAAGTCTACTATGTAGAAGGACTCAAGCATAATCTGCTTTCAGTATCCCAATTCTGTGACAAGGGATACTCAGTGAAGTTCTCTAGTGATTCATGCACTGTTTTCTCTTCTGATTATAATGATATCTTGCTAATAGGCTTGAGGAAGGGTAACATTTATCTTGCAGATTTTAGCAGTTGCCCAAGAAATGCTTGTCTGGTTGCTAAAGGATCTGCAGAGAATAGCTGGATTTGGCACAAGAGATTGTGTCATCTTAACTTCAAAACACTGAATAAGATTGCCAGAAAAGGTCTCATTCGAGGTCTTCCTAATGAAGTGTTTAAGAAGGATCAGGTTTGTGGTTCCTGCCAGAAGGGTAAACAACCCAAGACTTCCTTTAAGGATGTCCAAAGCACAACCACAACCAGAGTACTTCAACTACTTCACATGGACCTGTTTGGACCTGTTTCTCCTCTTAGTTTCAGTGGAAGGAAGTACACCTTGGTGATAGTAGATGACTTTTCAAGATATACTTGGGTAGTGTTCTTGTTTAAGAAAATGAAACTATCACTAAGCTGCCAGAGTTCTTCAAGCAGATTCAGAATGAGCAGAACCAGAGCATAGTCAGGATCAGAAGTGATAAAGGGACAGAGTTTTTGAATTCACACATTGCAGATTACTGCAAGGATCATGAGATTTTTCATGAGACATCTGCTGCCAGAACACCCCAACAAAATGGAGTAGCAGAAAGGAGGAATAGGACACTCAAAGAAGCTGCAAGAACACTTCTGGCAGAATACAACACTCCACAAAGATTTTGGGCAGAGGCCATTAATACAGCCTGCTATACTCAGAACAGGTGTCTGATTGCCCAGAGATATAATAAGACTCCATATGAGGTATGGAAAGGTAAAACCCCATCTGTTTCATATTTTCATGTTTTTGGATGTAAGTGTTTCATCCATGACAATGGGAAATCTAAATTAAGAACCTTTGATGCTAAAGTGGCTGATAGAATATTTTTAGGATATTCCAGCACCAGTAAAGCTTTTAGAGTTTTTAATAAGAATTCACTTTGTGTGGAGGAAACACCTCATGTTGTTTTTGATGAATCTACTTTTGAGTGCAAGGTGGACTTAAAGTCTTCTGATGAGACTCAGAATCAGACTACTCCCAGAGTAATCAAGGTCAATCCACCTATTCTTGATTCAGATTCAGATTCAGATGATGACCCATCTCCTGGTTCTCTGAAGCAGAAGCCTTCACAAGGAGTAGAACCAGAAGAGGTTGGAACTCCTGTAGGGGGAAGCTCTTCTGCAGGTGGTGATAATCACCAAGGTACTGCAGAAGATGATCAACCAGGCAAGACCACGGGAAGGAGGACCCTGGTTGATCACCCCAATGACCTGATCTTAGGAGATCCAACTAAGGGTGTCCAGACTAGGAGAACTCTTAACTTAGCTGCCTTATTCAGTTGCTATGTGTCCTTGATTGAGCCTAAGAACATCAAGGAGGCACTGAAAGATTCAAATTGGATTGTTGCTATGCAGGAAGAGTTGAATCAATTCATCAGACATGATGTTTGGGAGCTGGTAGACAGACCAAGACATCAAAAGGTGATAGGCACTAAGTGGGTTTTCAAGAATAAGAAAGATGAGAATGATGTCATTACTAGGAACAAGGCAAGGCTAGTGGCCCAGGGCTATTCTCAGTATGAGGGTATAGACTATGATGAGACATTTGCTCCTGTTGCCAGACTAGAAGCCATCAGATTGTTCTTAGCATATGCTGCTCACATGAAGTTCAAAGTATACCAGATGGATGTGAAATTTGTCTTTCTTAATGGGATTCTCATTGAGGAAGTGTATGTGGAACAACCTCCTGGTTTTGAACAAGGTGACAAGGTGTTTAAGCTTAAGAAAGCTCTTTATGGGCTGAAGCAGACACCTAGAGCATGGTATGACACTCTATCTCAATTTCTTCTGGACAATGGTTTTACTATGGGTAAGATTGATAGGACCTTGTTTAGGAAAGAAGAAGGAAAGGACATCCTTCTGGTCCAGATATATGTTGATGACATTATATTTGGATCTCCTAACAAGAAGCTGTGTGAGAAGTTTGGTGAGCTCATGCAGAGTCAGTTTGAGATGTCCATGATGGGAGAAATGAATTACTTTTTAGGTTTGCAGGTTAAGCAATTAGAGAAGGGAATTTTTATTAATCAGGCAAAGTACACCAGAAACATGTTAGAGAAATTTGGAGTAGGATCTAGCAAAGCAGCCAAGATCCCTATGATGACAAATTTCAACATGGATCCAGATGAGTCTGGAGAGAGTGTGGACCAGACTCAGTACAGAGCACTTATTGGTTCTCTTCTGTACCTGACTGCAAGCAGACCAGATATTACTTTTGCTGTAGGAGTTTGTGCCAGATTTCAAGCTAATCCTAAGAAAAGTCACTTGGAAGCAGCTAGGAAGATATTGAAATATCTTAAGGGAACAGTGAACCTAGGATTATGGTATCCTGCAGATGATAACTTAGAGTTGAGTGGGTATTCAGATTCAGACTATGGTGGATGCAGAATAGATAGGAAATCTACAAGTGGAACATGCCAATTTTTAGGGAATAAATTGGTATCCTGGTTTTCTAAGAAGCAGACTTCAGTTGCTACATCAACAACATAAGCAGAGTACATGGCTGCAGGGAGTTGTTGTTCACAACTTCTCTGGATTAGTCAACAGCTTAGGGATTACCAGATTAGAGCTAAGGATATTCCTATTTTCTGTGATAGTAATAGTGCAATTGCAATCACCCAGAATCCAGTTCTTCATACCAGATGCAAACATGTTGATATAAGGCATCACTTTATCAGAGACCATGTTGAGAAGGGAGATATAAGGATGGAAAAGATTGCAACTGAGAAGCAGAGAGCAGATATCTTAACTAAGCCTTTGGCTGAGACCAGATTCAAAGAGTTAGCTTTTGAGTTAGGATTGTTGGATCCAGAGACAGATTTGTTTTAGGGGGAACAACAGAGAAGTATCCTTTGTTTCATTACTTTACTTCATATATTTATTCTCAAACTAACATACCTGCAGATTAGACATATCAGAGAAGTTATATCTCCAGATGAGGTATGCTTCAGGTAACACTTGTTCCAGATGAGGTGCTGAGTCAAATTCAAGAAATGTCCATAGTCTTCTATGACCAGGACCAGATGAGTCAAATCAGAGTAGATTTAGCACCAGACTATTTGGGGTATCATCTGGTTACAATATCAGGTGACAGGTATGTTTTTACTTCTCTGGCCTCTGATCATTGGGATACACTTTTCAAATTAGTAAGTACACTCAAAACGTTTCAACTTCGGAGTGTATTTAAGACTAGGGTATAGGGCATAGGCAATCATTTCACTTTTTCTCTTGACTGCCACAAAACCCCTTTATGCCCAGTCCCAATGACTATGCCAACGCACCAGATTAAATCTGTATCTCGCCTTTCATCATGGCCATCGGATTTAATCAATGTGCAATATGTCAATCAATTCGAAAATTGATTTTGTTTCCTAAATTAAATTTGCTATTACACGCGTTCACACTTTATTTATTAATCAAGCCACGCTTATTGCCCTATTTAAATCAAAATTCTACTCAATCTGTCCTTTCACGATTCATATCTTTTCAAACCCTAACCTGTTTCTCTACACATTTTCTCTCTCTCTCTCTCTCTCTCCCTCTCTTACACAGAAATGGCTCCTCCGTGCAACTTCGATCATGTTCTTATGATGAAAAAGCTAAAGACGGAGATGGTGGTGGACTTTTATACAACCAAGAACCCTGTTGTGCTATCGATTCTGGAAATGCTCCAGAGAGCAGGGGTGGAGAAATTGATCTCCACAGTTCCCAAGGACTTTCGCACTCTTGACGGATATGCGGCCTAGTTGTTGGTTCGTATGAAGATCCACGAGGACCACATTTCTTCCAAGATTGATGAAGATGATTTGGTGTTCTCTAAGCACGATTTTTGCGCTTTATTCGAGAACATTTCTGCAGAGGGAATGGATCCTTTGACATACAAGGAGGATGATATCATTGGTTCCTTCAAGATCTTTGCTCGATCTTCTTGCCAGAATATCACGAAGGGATTTCTTGACAAACATTTAAGGCAGAAGTACAAGGTGTTGTTCGATATAGTTGTAAAGGTGCTTATGTGTGAGAATCACAGCACAGATGCCATTTTCAACGGCAGGATGTGTGTGATGAGGGCATTATATGACGGCGTTCAATGCAATTGGGCGGAGTTCTTCTGGGATGTGTTGAGGAAGAACAGACTGAAGGTGAAGAAGGAGCCTTGTCCTTCCAAGCCAGGGGAGTTGCAGTTCTTCTTCACTGCAAACGTCTCTTTGGGGACTAAGTTGACTCTAATTCTGGATTCTCTCCTTCCAGAGAAGAAGTGGAAAACATCTTGGTGCCATGGTTATCACAAATCCAAGATCCTCTTCTCCAAAGATGGCCCTCTCCATGGCCATGCCGACTCTGATGGAGAGCAAGCCATCCCTGCCCCTCCTCTACAGGCGGTACCCTCACCTGCAAAGGGGCAGAAGCAGCAGCAGAAGCAGAAGACCCAGAAGAAGTCTGCTGGAGCAACTGGTTCCTCAACCATTGCGTTTTCTGGTTCCTCAGAGGAGGATCAGATTCCCCTTCTTGACGTGCTTAAGAAGAAGGGTGATGATGATAAAGCTGTTAAAAAGGCTGGAGCAGCCAAGAGGAAGAGGCCTGAGGAGGCCAGGAAAGGCTCTGCTAAGAAGTCAAGGACTAGCAGGAAGGCCAAGAAACCCTTCTGGTGGATGAGCCATCGGAGGACGAAGAGGAAGAAGAGGTTGCGCCTCTTGTGAAGAAATCCAAGGCCAAGAGAGCCATTCTTCAAGATCCTGACTCTGGTTCTGATCTTGGAGAGGCCTTGGAGAAGGCCATTGATGAGGCTTCTCAGATGATGGAGGATGCTCATGAGCATGCTGTACCTGCTGATGTTGACTCAGCAGAGGTAAACCCTTCCATTCCATCTTCTACCCCTATTAATCTTGTCTCCCCCTCTACCTCTCCCCCAGATAATATTCCCCAAACCCCATCTGCCTCTGGTAACCCTATTATTCCACCAGAGCAGATTCTCCCAGATACCCCCGTATATACTCCCTCAACAGTTCCTACCCAAACACCTTCTCCCCCAAATTCTCAAACACATCTTCCCACAAACGCCTCACCCCCAACTTCTGTACCAGAGATCCCATCTTCATCTGGTGTAGAACAACCCATCCCCTCCACCTTTACCTCACAAAATCCTAACCCTCCCCAAACCCATACAGACCAGGATCCAACCATTTCTATGGCTCTGGGATCCTTTGGCCCTCTCTCTTCTCCCACCTGTTTATCTAGCAATGATAGTGAAGATGAGGAAGCTTCACTTGAGCCTGCTAACTTAGCACCTTCCTCCTCTGCCTCTGGGCCCAAACCCTTCACCTTCTCTTCTGATGAGATGGGTCCCATTAGGCAGAGTATGAGTGTAAGTGCTCAGCTCTGGCTAATAGAGCATTTCCCAGTTCTTCTGGAGCACTTACCACTTTTGGCAGAGTTGACTGATGCCAAGGTCTGGAGCAAGGCCAGACTTGAGGATGTGGAGGACCTGATGCTTTTGCTTGAAGAAATGGGTCCCTCCAACTTTACTGCCTGGGAGATAGAGCTGAATATCCAAAATCCTGCGGAGCTAGAGTCACCTGAGGCAGCGAAGGTGGTGATTCGAACTCTACTCATCCAGCAGTGTGTTATGATCTCTCCAGAGGGCACCTCTTACAAGTTTGGACCTCACTTTGTCTTTCCTTCCGAGTTATATTCAGACGAAGAAGATTTTGAAGTCACTCCTGCTATCCTCCAGAAGATGAAACTATTCTTCAATGAACAAATCCAGCAAATTGGCAGAATATCCAACACTTGGCACCTGCTCTAGTTGAGCATCAGATTAAAGATAAGAGAATGAAGTTCTTGAAGCAAATCAAGGATGTATTTGCCTCTGCCAAAGCTGCATTCAAATCTGACTGTCTTTATTTAAAGATGGATGTGCATGAAAGCCAGAGGCAGGTCCAGCAATATGTTCTGGACCAGGTGAGGCCTGTCTCCGTGCTTAAAGTTGAGTTGACCACTCAAATGCTGGAAACTGCTAAGGTGAAAGACTCTCTCCAGGAGATGTTGGAAAAGCAGGAAAGACTTGTTGCAGAGTCTAAAGCCTATCTGGAGGAGGCTAAGCAGCTGCGTGATCTTCACTCTTCCTCCAACACTGCCTTGCCTGATCTTATAAGGCAGGTCGTGGAGCCCCTCCTTGATGAAGTTAAAAAAGGGGAAGAGAAGGCCAGAACTGATCTGGCGAAGACCACTAATGAAACTCTTTTTAGCCATGGAGCGCGCCTGGATCTGCTAGAGAACACATTGGCCCAGGCTGAGTTGCAGAAGAAGAAGAAAGAGGAGTTCAAATCTCTTTCCATGGCTAAGCAGCTTGCTGCAGAAGAGGAGTCAGAAGCTGAGCATGATCCAATCTCCATCTCTGGACCTGCAAAGAAGAAGACCAGGAGAGTCAAGAAAAGCTTCCTTGAGACTGTTGTTGAAGAAGCTCAGAAGAGATACAAGGAAGAGACTCCAGAGGAGAAGCAAGCAAGGATCAGGAAGAACATAGATGAAGAGCAGAGGCTCAGATATGTTAGGAGGCAAAACAAGAAGAGCAGAGAAGCAGGTGCTTCTTCTGGTGCAGGTGGCTCTAGCCAGAGGAGGAAAGCCCCCTCTGAAGTGATGAACATTCTGCCTCTCAGGACAGAAGGGTCCTTTGACTCTACTGTGCCTGTGCCCTTGATTGAGAAATGGAAGGAGGCAAAGACTCTCTGGTTCATCCAACACTATATCCAGAGGCCAGCACCAGAGGATGATGAGCTGATCAACAAAACCTTTCACACCTGGATGCAAGCTTATGATGCAGAGCTGTGACTTGAAGCGACTACACTAGCTTCTACTAGTAGCTACCCCGCAAGAGAACGGATTCACTGTAGTATGGGCAAGTATAGGGACCAAGTATTATCGAACCCAAGGGATGGTATGTATGCGAATAGATCCCTGAAGATCTACGCGTCGTAGTTAATATGAGTGTGATGTTTTTGGGTTTTTTGAAAAATTAATTAAAAGACTAAAATAGACTAATTAACTAAAGAATGAAAAAGAACGAATTAACTACGGGTTGTTTTCTAATGAAAGATGGTGATGCTCAGGATAGGAATCCCTACGTATACTAACGGAGCAGGTACATAATCAAAGTAATCGTGACAAACAAGAATTAACCTAAGTAAAAGATCGTAGAATGAAAGCTCAAGATTTCTCACCCTAATACTTTATCCTAGCAATCGACTTCACTAATCCACTAACAAGTTAATGAATTGTGCTCAATTAATGAGACCCTAATTTCACTAAGGTGATGCGGTCGTCCTCCTTCGCTAAACCGGTAGATGAATTAACCTTTCCTAAACCTTCTAGTTAAGACTACTAATTGTTATTGAGTGATGCGGTCGTCCTCTCTCTAACACTTTCGTACGAAATTCAAAGGTAAAGTTAAGATTAATTATATGAATTCATTAACTAAGAGAATTAAAACTAACGTCACGAATTACCCTAATTACGTACCCACATCCTACTTCTACGAGTTCATCCTAACCCAAGCATGCAAGGGTTTTAGCCGGACATGGTTTTAACATAAATAAAAGCAACAGAAGAAACAACGAACATAAACATAATGAATTGAATAAAGAAAGTAAGAAACATAAACTAAGGTTTAAAAAGAAAATAACTACGAAGAACTGAAATTGAATTAACTAAAACGAAATTAAAAGCGTTTAAAGTAACGAACTAATAAAAAGAAACTAAGAATTCGAATGCAAAACCTCAACAAAACGTAAAATAAAGCTTGCTCTCCTTCTTCCTCTCCAAAAACTAAGTCTAAAATTATTTCTAAAAGTCGGGATTCTTCAAAACGTATTTGGAAGAGGTATATATAGGCACCGGGTCGAAACGGGAGTTAATGGGCCGAAAATACGAATCCGGAGGCAAAAGTATATGGGCGCTCGAGCGTTTCCGCTCGAGCAGTGTAGCTCGAATGATGCATTCGCTCGAGCGGTCGCGCTCGAGCTGCTCGAGCGCTGAATCTTCTCTGTATGTTTTTGGGCGCTCGAGTGATTCGCTCGAGCGGTGGCGCTCGAGCTGCTCGAGCGCAAGAATTGATCTGTTCATTTGCACGCTCGAGTAAGGCGCTCGAGCGGTGGCGCTCGAGCTATGCGCTCGAGTGATCTCTAATCCTTCCAAATGATACTTTTCCTCGTCCGCACTAATACCAATCGTATTTCTTCAATATCTTCTCATCCGGGCATCCGTTTGAGTCGATTCAAAGTCCTACGAACTCCTCTTTTCGTCCTCTATTCACCTATGAGCACCAAAGAGACAACTTAATAATTTTATAAAAATGATACTCATTTGACTCTAAGCACTCATCGAAAACACTCAAAACATGAGTAAATCGGGCACCAAAACATAACAATTTCACGCCTAATCAACCCCCCCAAACTTACCATGTTGCTTGTCCTCAAGCAACGAAATAATAAGTCAAGTGAAATTGTTAGGAATGAATCAAGAATCAAATCATGCAAGTAATTGAACTCCAGTTTCAAAGATCAATCACCCGTATACTCACTCACTTTCTTTTATCGTACTCATGCAACAATAACAAGAAACACCAAGATCAAGCATGGATGTGCACTCAACGGTGTGTTTCACTCCCTCACAAGTGTATAACAGTGTTTAAGGGACTCACTCAATCAATCAATCACACATATTGGCAGCCATAGGCTTGTAAGCACTCTCAACTTCGACCATACTCTAGAAATCAATGCCGAATCAAAAAGGACTTTTCTCAAGGTTGTAATGTAGGCTCTTTGGACGGGTGGGATAACAATATGGGGTAAGTGACTCAAGTGAATGGAGAATAGAAAAATCAACTTTGGCACTTTGAGATTAGGAGCAGAATCACTTCAACATTTGCAATCAATACACTTTAATTCCACTACTCTCAACACTTCAATTTTTTTCTTTCTCACTCTTTCACTTTTTTTTTTCAATCACTTTTTTTTCTCTTTTTTTTTTTTTTTTTTTTCGCACAAACACATGAGCTCATTTTTTCTTTTGCTCATTCTCAATTTTTTGTTTTCTTTCCCACAACTCAAATCTCATTCACACCCTTCTTCTCATATTCACTCAACAAACAACTTTTTCTTTTTTCAACTCAATTCACTCCCTTCACATTCACACTTTCCTATTCTCCACTCAAATTGGGACAAAAGGCTTAGGAATTGGAATAGTGTTCATATGTGCTAGCAAATAAAATAGGCTTTAGGCTCAAAGGGGCTAACAAGGGATCAATGTCATTGGTAAGGAAAATTTTGGCTAAGTGACTCAATTAAATCAAAGATGGCCTAAGATCCTATTCGGCATATCAAACTAGACACAATCAAGAAGCAAGAGCACATGCAAGTTCTAGCATCCTCTAAGGTGACGATCCTCTCACAAACGACGAGATTAATTCATGCATTTAAATCTCATTAGGCTCAAATCTCACAGCTTTCACATCCATGCTAGTCCTAGTGAATTCTCACTCTCATCACACAAGCACTCAAAAGAAAAATTTACAAGCATACAAGTTCTTTCTCAAATCAACTCAAACTCCAACACTCACATAAGAGAATTTCTAATTCACCCTTACAATTCACCCTACTCATCAAATCATACTCAAAGATAGCAATCACAGGCATAAGGTGATTGATAGGCATAAAATATTGAGTAACAAAACAAATTAATAATAGCCCAAGGAGCATTTCAAGGCACCAATAATCAATCAAACTCAACTCAAAGATAAGGGCGTGCATGCATGTGCAATGTAATCATAAAAAGAAACTCCACCCCCCCAAACTTCGACCTTGCTAGAGGTCTAAGTTTGGGGTTGTGGGTTACCTCAACCAAATAATTCAATTTCTCTCAGTAGCTTTGCACATTCCCTTGTCTCAAGTTGGTTCCTTCAATCTCCACTTCTTTGGTTCCTTTACTCCTTTAGAGACAAGCCTACAAAATAAAGCTCTCGAGTACGAGGTTAGACATACGACTCTAAACACCCTAATAATATAAAAAGACACTAAAAATAAATGAAAGCAAATAAAAATGGGTTGCCTCCCATTCAGCGCTATTTTTAAGGTCCTCATGCCGGACCGTGCTCAAAGGAGCTTATGGGACATCATACTCAAATTTACCTCCCTTACTCTCATAAGAGTGGTGTTTGAACTCCTTTCCTTGATGCCCCACCATCATGAGTACTTTTGCTTTCTTCCCATCCCCAAGTGTTATGGGTCTCAACTCCTTCTTGCCTCTATCTGGAGAAGTCTTACTAAACAACTTCTTGAGTTTGGACTTTTTCTTCTTAACTCCTCCTTTCCCGTCTAACTGGACCACGTCCACTTTCTTCACCTCTTCATCCTTCAACTTCTTCACTTCATCCCTATCAAAATAATCAAGATCATAACGCTCATGGGTTAAATTATTGAGTGAAGGATTAACAAAATCATGAATATGAGAAAGATTAGGGATAGAAGGCGTGTCTTCAACACGAGGATCAATTGCATCCATGCAATACAAGCTCTCATCCTCCTTCGGGTGCTTCATGGCTTCATATAGGGAGATCTTCACTTCTTGATCATCAACCTTCAACGTGATCTTCCCATTCGCCACGTCTAGCACCATCCCCGCCGTAGCTAAAAACGGCCTTCCCAAGATCAAGGGCACGTGCTCATCTTTCTCCATTTCTAACACTACAAAGTCGGCTGGAAAGATGTGATCTCCAACTCTCACTAGAACGTCTTCAACAACACCTTGAGGTCGAGTAATAGACCGATCGGCAAGTTGAAGCGTCATCATTATGGGTTGAAGTTCAACACCTTCCAACTTCTCGAAAAGCGACAGTGGCATCAAATTAATGCTCGCCCCAAGGTCGCACAACGCTCCCTTCTTGATCCCGTTCCCAATGTCACATAGGATGGTGAAGCTCCCGGGATCCTTCAGCTTTGGTGGGAGCACCTTGTGCACTAGTGCACTCACCTCGTGGTTCAGCTGCACCAACTTCGGCTCATCCACTCGCCGTCTTTTCGCGATCAAGTCCTTCAGAAACTTCGCATAGTGCGGCATCTGTTCCAAAGCATCATAAAAAGGAATATTAATATGCAATTGTTTAAAAACATCAAGGAACTTAGCGAATTTCTCATCGAGCTTCTTTTTCATGAAGCGCTGTGGATATGGGACAGGTATCACCGATTTGGGTACCCCCCATTCATCTCTTTCTGTTTCTGTCACTTTCTCCCTTGCTTCCTTTGCCTTTTTCCACTTAGGAACTCTCTCAACCTCCTCAAGGTCTTTGTCTTGATGGGACTCATCCTTATCTTCATGCTTCTCAATCCCTTTACTTTCAATCCCCTTCTCAACTTCATCTCCTTTAGGCTCAATCTCTTCTTGGGGCGTCTCAGAATCAGCAGGCATCTGAGGACCTTCGTAGTTGGTTCCACTTCTTAGCTGGATCGCCTTGCACTGCTCTTTCGGGTTCCCCTCCGGCATTCTATTCACTGATTTTGCAATCTGGCTCATCTGGAGCTCTAAAGAGGTGAACCTTCGATTGTTCTCTTGTTGAGTTCTAGTCCACTCAACGTTCATCTTCTGGAGCTCTTGATCACGTTGATCACCCTTCTTGTGCAACTCCTTCACATCGTACTCCAAGGATGACAACCGCTTGCTCCCTTCCTCCACCTTCTGAAGGATCGCTCTCAACATCTCCTCGGTTGATGCACCGCCTTCTCCACCCGGAGGTTTAGACCCCGGATCAACACCTGCAGGAACAGTAACACCAGCTTTTGGGTTAGCATAAGAAAAATTATCATTCCTCCTCCATGTGCTTTGAGGAGACTGCTGGCTTCCTTGAACTCCTTGTGTGTTCCTCCATTGATTTTGAAGTGGCTGAGGGCCTGGAGGCACAAATGGTTAGCCATAAGAAGGCCTTCCATACTGATTACCACCTTGGTAGCCATTCTGATTGTAATATGGACCTCCCATGTAATTGGCTACCTCTTGCTGTCCACTGGGTTGGTCTACTCTCTCATTCTCTACTGCATGCTCTCCACCTAAATTCTTCCCCAACTCAAGGTTGTTGATCTTTTCCATCATAGCCATCAGCAGCCTTCTCGTTCCTTCTCCCTCCTCAACCTGATGCACTCTTTGCAAATCTGCATCTCCACTCCAAGCACCGACATTCGTGACAATGTTGTCAACGATCTCTCTACACCTCTCTATGCCTTGGTTCAGGAATGCTCCGCCCGCACATGCATCTAAATGGGCTTGACCATCCTTGCTGGCCCCACTATAGAAGAATGCCATAATATCCCCCTCATTGTACCCGTGCTGCGGGCACTCTATAAGCATGTTTGAGTATCTCTCCCACGCTTGGCGTAGATCCTCTCCAGACTTCTGGCGAAAGGACGAGATCTCAATTCTAGCCTTGATCGTCCTAGATGGAGGGTAGAATCGCTCGAGGAACAGACGCTCGAGCTCGGCCCAAGTGGTAATACCTCTCCGCGGGAGCGTATTATCGTACCACTCCTTGGCTATTCCCGTCAGTGAGAATGGGAACAGCCTTAGCCTCATGGCATCTTCAGACATGCCATTGTAATTAAATGTTGAGGCTATCATGAGAAAGCTTCTCAAGTGTGTATCAGGATTCTCCTTCCCGATCACCCCTTTGAACTGATTCTCAGTCAGCAGCTTTAAAATCCCCGGTGATATCGAGAAGTTGTTCGCCTCAACAGGAGGCAAAGCCACTCCATCATAGTACCGCTGTGGCTGCGCTGCAAACCTCCCTCGAATCGCCATGTTATGATCTACGTTCTGAGGAACGTGTTGAGGATTAGCAGCAGGTACTGGTACTTGTTGGGGTGGTGGTGGGTAAACAGGTGGTTGGTTATAGACTGGTGGTGGATGATATGGATATGGTGGATAAGGATAAGGTGGGTATGGGTAATGTTGGTATGCTGGGTTGTGGAAAGGGTTATTTGGGTTTTGTGGTTAAGCAAGGTTTTGGTTCTGGTTTTGGGGTTGTGTTTGTGCAGAGTTGATTGTGTCTTGTGGGTTCGGGTGTGGGCTCTCAGTTCCCCCTATGGGTATCTGCTGATTACTGCTATTTCCATTGGCACCCTCTGCCCGTTCCACAAGAGCAGTATACTCTGCAGCTATCTTGTCTAACTCCCCAAGTTCATCAGAAATTTTGTCTTTGTTTCCCGCGGCAGTAGTCATTCTTCTCAAGAAGGCTCGGTTCCTTCTGGCTATTGTCTCAGGGTCCAACGGTATTCTCTCTTCGCTCGTGTTTCCTTGTGAGCGTGTTCTCATAAACCTGACACACTAGCAGATGGATCAAAACGCAACTGCCGAATAAATAAAAATAACAAAAAGAAATAAAAACAGAAAATAGGCACTCACTACTAACTACTAAGCTATCGACAAGTCCTATTCAAAGAGCATATAACGCCATCCCCGGCAACGGCGCCATTGACTTGAAGCGACTACACTAGCTTCTACTAGTAGCTACCCCGCAAGAGAACGGGTTCACTGTAGTATGGGCAAGTATAGGGACCAAGTATTATCGAACCCAAGGGATGGTATGTATGTGAATAGATCCCTGAAGATCTATGACTTGGTCGGAGTTTTCGAAAAAATAATTTCCTACTCCCCCGCAAGAGTACGGGATCGTCGTAGTAGTGAAGTAGACTAGGACCAAGTAGTTATCGAACCCAAAGGATTTAGGAGCGCAGTGGATCCCTAGAGTTGCACGTCGGCATGGTACTATAGTGACGAGACGGTTGACATTCGAAAATTAAACTAAGCGAAAATTAAATCTAGAAAACAAGTAAACAATTAAACTAACTTTCAATTAAGAAAGTGCGAGAGAGAGAAATGCTTCGAGTGTCTTCACAATATAATCCACTAGTGTGTGTGACAAATTCACAACCTATCATTGCCTTTTTCTAGATGTTCGCTAAGAGCGATCACAAAAGTGTGTAGACCAATCCCTTTTGAGGCCTAGGTGAACAACGTGGACTAACTAGCAATTCCTAATTATGCCCCATAAGCTCCTAAGATCGTGAATATCTAAAAACACGCGATGCATCTCTAGAATTCCCCCTTCACTAAGTACCCGAATTATCAAATTAAGATACCTAATGTCTAATGATGGGGGATCTAGCAACCGACCCCTTCTCGGGTAACCGATTACTATTTAACTCAAATTAATTAGTCAAAACTTTCACCTAAATACCAATCATGCATATCCAACTCTCGTTGCAACACACAAAATTAAATACATAAGCTAATCAAATCAACTAATTAATCGAGACATACAAAGCCCATCAATAGAAACATTCACATCAAGAAATAGACATAATCAAAGCTATAAATCCATCAACACACTAATTTCATACATTGATTCAACACTCAAAGCAAACAAAATTACCCCATGGTTCTAGAAGAGACACCCATGGCTAACAAGCTAAAATAACAATTAAAAATGAAATTAACCATTAAAGCTTGAATTAAAAGAAAGATATCACCTCTTGTGATGAAATTTGGAAATACAACTCTTCACTAGCTTCAATCCTTGCTTGAAATGTAAAAACAACTAATGAAATATTAATCTAATCTATTCTAGGAATTAAAAGAAAAAAATGCAAAAGAAAAAATAAAAGAAAACTATCTAGGGGATTAGGGTTCTTGTGTGTGATCTTGTGTTCTTCCCCTAAATCTGAGAAATGAAGAATATATAGTGTGGAAATAGGGCTTGAGACGAATTTGCAATTAAATCCCTGAAAAATGGTGAAAATTCGAAATTTGGACCAAAAACTGCTGAGTTGACCCGGTCAACTCGGTCAACTCGAGCGAGTTGACCAACTCGACCGGGCCTCTTGGTCGAGTAAGGCGAAATGGCTTCGAACGTTCTGTATAAACCGACATCCGCTCGCTCGAGTCGAATGACTCGATCGAGTTGCTCGATCGAGTTTGGAAACACGCTTCTGTGAATTGCACGACTCTTTCATGAGTGTTATTTCTCTCCCTTCTTCATCCGCAAATCGGCTATGGTGTGGCTTACAATTTCTGGGTACAACGAGCTTCTTTCCGGCATCTATGGCTTCTCCGATGCGAGTTTTCCGATTTCGGTGCTTGCAAACTTCAGTTTTCCGGCGAATTTCTCCGGTGTGGGCAGTGCGAGATTCTGGGCGTGGCTATGGTTTCTCCATTCAGGCGTGCGACGGGCTTCTTCCTTCGTCCATGGTGGTGGGAGCTTCTATGGCTTTCTCTATCTACGAATTTGCAGCATAGTGGGTTTCTTAATTAAAAGGCATATTTGACCTTTTCCAAATTTAGCAGTGGGGCCCGCATGGATTTTCTTTCCTTTCTTAATGATAATACCAGCTGCTTCTTTCTTCTTCTTTCTTAATTTGCCAATCACGTGGGTTGCAGCATCCAATTTATCAATTCCTTCCTAATTTGCAAATGGGCCTCCAATCTTGGGCTTCTCCTTTTAATCCTTCTGGGCCTCTTTTAATTAATCACCTTGGGCCGAAAATCATTTAATTAAAATGAGCCCACTTAATTCCCTTTCTCGACTCGTTTTCTTCTCGATTTTTCTCCTCGCTCGACCTCAATAAATTGAAGGCTCGTATTTGCTTCTAAAATCACTCAATTTCCTACAAAAATAACAAAAATGCCCTTCTCGACAATTAAGCGCAAACAATCAAATTAATGTAAAAAATGCAAGAAATCCAATTAAATTAGGCAAAAATAGTACACGAATTTCGAGCAATTTTCACACTAATCACCCCCCCAAACTTAAAGTGTTGCTAGTCCCCGAGCAACGAAAGAGATAAACAAGTGGGAGGATTGCGAGAAATGAGTGTCAAAAAGAATAATGTAGCAATTGTCAAGTTCCTTCAATCTAGTCAAACTCTTAAGTACCAAAAATCAACTAGCAAATTCACAAGTCATGTTCAAATCAATGCAAGATTCAAGTGCCCAATCCACAATTTCCTCTCGAGTAAGTGTTTCACTCATCACTCAAAGTGTATCAAGGAATGTATGCACTCATCAATCAATTCACACAAATGCACTACCATAGGCTTGCCAATCATCTAAGTTCTCCACCACTTTCTAAGTGGTCAATCTAAGAATCAATGAGGACATGCATTTGGTTGTAATGTTGGGCTCTTTGGTCAAGGTGGGAAAAATTTGGATAAAGTGACTCGTAAACTAGTGGAGCGAGAGGTCAAAATGCCATGGTACATCTCTACACTCTCAAAGAAAAGGTCGCAAGTGATCAAGTTGCAACTCAAATTTCCAAACTCCAACAATTTACCAGTTCTCATTTTTCAAGCACATCTTCACCATCAACTATCAAGCACCTTTCGAACTTGAAACTCTACCAAATTCTTGTACACAATAGAGTCTTCTCACAAATTTTTTTTTCTTCTCACAAACCAACTCAATCTTTTCTTGTACAATTTCTCAACTCATCTTTTTTCTTCTTTTTCACTCTTTTCACTTTCACACAAACTCATCCACCAAATTCACATTGAAGCACAACTCAACCTCACTATCCATATTCAAGCTCCACTAGCTCATAGGAAAAATTAGGCTCACAAAATGGATAATTTGGCTAAATTTGTAGGTTGTCAAGAAAAATAGGTCAATAGGCTCAAAAGGGCTAACTACGGAAAAATTTCATTTGGTATGGAACATTTGGCTAAGTGACTTTTCAAATCAAAGATGGCCTCATATCATTTTCAAAGATTTCACACTCAATGTAGCCTCAAACAAGCCAATTGACAAGTTCTAGAGCACACAAGCATGAACGATACTCACAAGAAAGAAATTAGACCAAAATATATGAAAGTCTAAAGGCTCTAAAGCTCACGGGCTTGTCTAATCATGGATTGAGCACAAAATCAAGCATAATTGTCACATAACAAGTAAGCAAGCAAGTCTCAATCAATACCATCAAGCTCAACTAAATCTCAAAAACCAAACAATCACCATCTAATGATTCTTCAACACCAAGCCACTCAATCTTAACTCCAAAAAAATATACTCAAAGATTTTCAATAAGTCCACAATTAAGCACAAATTTTCAAAAATTGAGCAAAGTAAGTTGGTGCAAATGGAATTGCAAAACGAACATACCCCCCAAACTTTTTCATTGCTAAGCAATTAAAAGTTTGGAAGAATAGTGCCACAATGAGATTTGCAACCAACTACTCACCAAGCAATTCACCACATTAAGCAAACCACTCAAAAATTCGACAATTCAAAGCATCTCAAAACCCCTTATAAAACATATCACCCATAAATCTCAACACGTATATCAAGTACTCGAATAAGCAAAACTCTACAAAAATGAGGCGTGCGCCTGTGCAATGTACTAGTGAAGCCTCAAGTGCGCCGGTGCAATGTAAAATATGAAAATCAAAACAAATAAACCCCCCCAAACTTAGACATTGCTAAGCAATTCTAAGTTTGGGGCATATTACCTCCAATTGGCACCAAGCACGATCTTCTTCTTCAAGTCACGAGCACCTCTCGTTAAGCTCCTTGAGTATGCTCACCTTTCCTATCAAGCACATCTCTTGAAAACATCACACCTTCAATTCTTCACATCAAGACAAAACTCATATACACGTATATGTAAGAAATTAAATCCAAAATTCCCAACAAAAATAATTTCCAATAAGCTCTAATCAAATGGGGGTGCATCGGTGCAATTCAAAAATGATGCATGAAAAAAAAAAACTAACACCCCCCCAAACTTAGACTATGCATAGCATGTCTAAGTTTAGGAAGAGGTGTTTGTACCTCAAGTTTCCCTCAAGCACGTGTCTTTCCATAGAGCTCGAAATCTTCACCGAGCCTCAACACACAACCCCAACACCTAGACAAAACAAAACACAAAAGCAATATTAAAAGAACAAGGCAAAAATAAAAGAAAGCAAGTAAAAATGGGTTGCCTCCCATTTAGCGCTAGGTTTAATGTCCTTTGCCGGACTTATTAACGGAAATTCAAACTTCTTTCATCGAAATGGCCATGGATATTTGTCATTCTTCCCATTATATCTCAATCTTTGAGCTTCATAAGCATGGAGACGCTCATGGAAAGTAGACCAATCACCCATATCCTTCTTGCACGAATCGTTCTCATCGAGGCTTCCTATATTCTCCTTCCATTCTCTTCTTCTCTTCCCAATGATGCCCAAGCTTTTCTCAACTTCTTTCCTATGATTAAAAGTCTCAAGAGGTAAAACGAAATCAATAGAAACATTACTATCAAGTAAAGTACAAATTGAAAAGGTTAAAGGTTTAGAAATGCTCATTTCACTCTTCAACTCTTCTTTCGATTCTTCTTGATTTTCTTGCTCAAGGTTGCTCAAGTCCATCAATGGACCTTCCTCTTGATCACTTTCGACATTAGAATTGTCGCCTTCATCCTTCTCACTTGGGTCCTTTTCTTCTATTTCCTCTTCTTCAATCGTCACTTCTCGGATCTCTTCCACAACTTCCTCTTCAATTTCTTCCTCTTCATCCACATATCCTCGATCAAATTCGTTCTCCACCTCAAATTCTTCTTCTTGAACACCATCCACATCCTCTTCTATTCTTTCCTCTTCACCCTCTTTTTCTTCAACTTCCTCTTTCTCTTCTTCTTCCTCATTTAATACGTTTTCCAAGAAGATGGCAAATTCCTCCCAATGAAGTTTGAAGAATTCAAGTCTTGCATTCATCATACCACTTTCTTCCATTTCCTTCCACATGGCTCCCATCATCTCTTTGTATTGAACTCGGCTTTCTTTGGATAAAGAAGACACGGTCTCGTCATACCATTGTAGATATTGACATTCATAACTTGAGTTGGCATAAGACCAAGTCTCTTTGTTTCCCCACTCTTGATAGCGAGATGAAACTTGTTGCACTTGAGGATTGTACTCGAAACTCTTCTCATTGTTGGGGCCATCTACTTGTTGTTGTGGTAGATAAGGATATGTATATGAGTTTGAGTATTGTGGAGGAGGGTAGTTTGGATATTGTGGATATTGATGATATGGAGAAGGTTGTTGGTAGGTTGGGGGTTGTTGTGGTGGATAAGAGTATGGGTAGGGGTGAGGATCCAGAGGATACACCGTGCTAGATTGGTTATGACCCGTCTTCCAAAGGTATATATCCTCCATCTTTCGAATTCAAAGCACACCTACAAAAATAAGAAGTATCAAATTCAAACAAAAATAAAATAAACAAACAAAGCAATAAAATGTCACTACTAGTACCACTCAACTAACTCTAAGTCCCACTTAAGGCACTCAACTAAATCCCCGGCAACGGCGCCATTGACTTGGTCGGAGTTTTCGAAAAAATAATTTCCTACTCCCCCGCAAGAGTACGGGATCGTCGTAGTAGTGAAGTAGACTAGGACCAAGTAGTTATCGAACCCAAAGGATTTAGGAGCGCAGTGGATCCCTAGAGTTGCACGTCGGCATGGTACTATAGTGACGAGACGGTTGACATTCGAAAATTAAACTAAGCGAAAATTAAATCTAGAAAACAAGTAAACAATTAAACTAACTTTCAATTAAGAAAGTGCGAGAGAGAGAAATGCTTCGAGTGTCTTCACAATATAATCCACTAGTGTGTGTGACAAATTCACAACCTATCATTGCCTTTTTCTAGATGTTCGCTAAGAGCGATCACAAAAGTGTGTAGACCAATCCCTTTTGAGGCCTAGGTGAACAACGTGGACTAACTAGCAATTCCTAATTATGCCCCATAAGCTCCTAAGATCGTGAATATCTAAAAACACGCGATGCATCTCTAGAATTCCCCCTTCACTAAGTACCCGACTTATCAAATTAAGATACCTAATGTCTAATGATGGGGGATCTAGCAACCGACCCCCTCTCGGGTAACCGATTACTATTTAACTCAAATTAATTAGTCAAAACTTTCACCTAAATACCAATCATGCATATCCAACTCTCGTTGCAACACACAAAATTAAATACATAAGCTAATCAAATCAACTAATTAATCGAGACATACAAAGCCCATCAATAGAAACATTCACATCAAGAAATAGACATAATCAAAGCTATAAATCCATCAACACACTAATTTCATACATTGATTCAACACTCAAAGCAAACAAAATTACCCCATGGTTCTAGAAGAGACACCCATGGCTAACAAGCTAAAATAACAATTAAAAATGAAATTAACCATTAAAGCTTGAATTAAAAGAAAGATATCACCTCTTGTGATGAAATTTGGAAATACAACTCTTCACTAGCTTCAATCCTTGCTTGAAATGTAAAAACAACTAATGAAATATTAATCTAATCTATTCTAGGAATTAAAAGAAAAAAATGCAAAAGAAAAAATAAAAGAAAACTATCTAGGGGATTAGGGTTCTTGTGTGTGATCTTGTGTTCTTCCCCTAAATCTGAGAAATGAAGAATATATAGTGTGGAAATAGGGCTTGAGACGAATTTGCAATTAAATCCCTGAAAAATGGTGAAAATTCGAAATTTGGACCAAAAACTGCTGAGTTGACCCGGTCAACTCGGTCAACTCGAGCGAGTTGACCAACTCGACCGGGCCTCTTGGTCGAGTAAGGCGAAATGGCTTCGAACGTTCTGTATAAACCGACATCCGCTCGCGCGAGTCGAATGACTCGATCGAGTTGCTCGATCGAGTTTGGAAACACGCTTCTGTGAATTGCACGACTCTTTCATTAGTGTTATTTCTCTCCCTTCTTCATCCGCAAATCGGCTATGGTGTGGCTTACAATTTCTGGGTACAACGAGCTTCTTTCCGGCATTTATGGCTTCTCCGATGCGAGTTTTCCGATTTCGGTGCTTGCAAACTTCAGTTTTCCGGCGAATTTCTCCGGCGTGGGCAGTGCGAGATTCTGGGCGTGGCTATGGTTTCTCCATTCAGGCGTGCGACGGGCTTCTTCCTTCGTCCATGGTGGTGGGAGCTTCTATGGCTTTCTCTATCTACGAATTTGCAGCATAGTGGGTTTCTTAATTAAAAGGCATATTTGACCTTTTCCAAATTTAGCAGTGGGGCCCGCATGGATTTTCTTTCCTTTCTTAATGATAATACCAGCTGCTTCTTTCTTCTTCTTTCTTAATTTGCCAATCACGTGGGTTGCAACATCCAATTTATCAATTCCTTCCTAATTTGCAAATGGGCCTCCAATCTTGGGCTTCTCCTTTTAATCCTTCTGGGCCTCTTTTAATTAATCACCTTGGGCCGAAAATCATTTAATTAAAATGAGCCCACTTAATTCCCTTTCTCGACTCGTTTTCTTCTCGATTTTTCTCCTCGCTCGACCTCAATAAATTGAAGGCTCGTATTTGCTTCTAAAATCACTCAATTTCCTGCAAAAATAACAAAAATGCCCTTCTCGACAATTAAGCGCAAACAATCAAATTAATGTAAAAAATGCAAGAAATCCAATTAAATTAGGCAAAAATAGTACACGAATTTCGAGCAATTTTCACACTAATCAATCTACGCGTCCTAGTTAATATGAGTGTGATGTTTTTGGGTTTTTTGAAAAATTAATTAAAAGACTAAAATAGACTAATTAACTAAAGAATGAAAAAGAACGAATTAACTACGGGTTGTTTTCTAATGAAAGATGGTGATGCTCAGGATAGGAATCCCTACGTATACTAACGGAGCAGGTACATAATCAAAGTAATCGTGACAAACAAGAATTAACCTAAGTAAAAGATCGTAGAATGAAAGCTCAAGATTTCTCACCCTAATACTTTATCCTAGCAATCGACTTCACTAATCCACTAACAAGTTAATGAATTGTGCTCAATTAATGAGACCCTAATTTCACTAAGGTGATGCGGTCGTCCTCCTTCGCTAAACCGGTAGATGAATTAACCTTTCCTAAACCTTCTAGTTAAGACTACTAATTGTTATTGAGTGATGCGGTCGTCCTCTCTCTAACACTTTCGTACGAAATTCAAAGGTAAAGTTAAGATTAATTATATGAATTCATTAACTAAGAGAATTAAAACTAACGTCACGAATTACCCTAATTACGTACCCACATCCTACTTCTACGAGTTCATCCTAACCCAAGCATGCAAGGGTTTTAGCCGGACATGGTTTTAACATAAATAAAAGCAACAGAAGAAACAACGAACATAAACATAATGAATTGAATAAAGAAAGTAAGAAACATAAACTAAGGTTTAAAAAGAAAATAACTACGAAGAACTGAAATTGAATTAACTAAAACGAAATTAAAAGCGTTTAAAGTAACGAACTAATAAAAAGAAACTAAGAATTCGAATGCAAAACCTCAACAAAACGTAAAATAAAGCTTGCTCTCCTTCTTCCTCTCCAAAAACTAAGTCTAAAATTATTTCTAAAAGTCGGGATTCTTCAAAACGTATTTGGAAGAGGTATATATAGGCACCGGGTCGAAACGGGAGTTAATGGGCCGAAAATACGAATCCGGAGGCAAAAGTATATGGGCGCTCGAGCAAAACGCTCGAGCGGTCCCGCTCGAGCAGTGTAGCTCGAATGATGCATTCGCTCGAGCGGTCGCGCTCGAGCTGCTCGAGCGCTGAATCTTCTCTGTATGTTTTTGGGCGCTCGAGTGATTCGCTCGAGCGGTGGCGCTCGAGCTGCTCGAGCGCAAGAATTGATCTGTTCATTTGCGCGCTCGAGTAAGGCGCTCGAGCGGTGGCGCTCGAGCTATGCGCTCGAGTGATCTCTAATCCTTCCAAATGATACTTTTCCTCGTCCGCACTAATACCAATCGTATTTCTTCAATATCTTCTCATCCGGGCATCCGTTTGAGTCGATTCAAAGTCCTACGAACTCCTCTTTTCGTCCTCTATTCACCTATGAGCACCAAAGAGACAACTTAATAATTTTATAAAAATGATACTCATTTGACTCTAAGCACTCATCGAAAACACTCAAAACATGAGTAAATCGGGCACCAAAACATAACAATTTCACGCCTAATCAAGCTGTACAAGCAATTGATGGACTCTACCATTGAGTTCAACCTGGAGGTGACTGCCCCTGAGTTCACTTATCTTAACACTCCCATGGCAGGAGACCAGGTTGATTGGGCTGAGCTGAAGAGACTGTACAAGACCAAGGTGTTGGTGAACTTCACTCCAACATCTTCTGCAGAGTTGAAGGCCGTCCAGGATAGGTTTCTGGACTGGTTTCTGGTGCCTAAAGATAACAGAAAATATGCCTAGATTAGGACCAGACTTGCCTTGTAATCTGTAATCATTCTATCTTTATCATTAATGAAATTCATATCTTCTATGTTCAAAAGACAACCTCTTGTTGTCTTAATTGTTTGCCTGATAAGATCTATTCTAAGGTCTTATCCTTTACTGTTTTTATGCTTAAAGTCTTCTTTGTGATCAGTTCTGGTAGTGTTTTAACTCCATCAAAAAGGGGGAAATTGTTAGGATAAAAATTGTTAGTTTTGATGAGTTAAAACAAACCAGAAGATGTAATAGGACCATCTGGACCTGTTAGCCAGATGATGATCTAGATTAGGACTTAGTCTAAGGGGAACTGCCAGACCAGAAGACTTCACCAGAAGAGTCACCAGAAGACCCTCTCCAGAGAACTTTACCAGAGGACTCCACCAGAAGACTTGACCAGATGAGACCTGACCAGAGGCAGAGGACCTTCCCCAGACCAGACGAGTCCGGACCAGACGAGTCTGGTGGAACAAAAGATGCTCAGTTTGATCTCATGTTCCTACTGAGTATTCTGGTTGTTCACCAGATTAGGACCAGAAGACACCGAGGTTGCCTGGTGTCTGGTCTTGCCTTCTCTAGAGAGAATCAGAGTTAGGCAGAGGAAGCTATTGACCGTTGGTGATTCAAATCAAGTCAACTAGATCAGGATTGGAAAGTTTTGAAGATAATCAATCCAAGGATCCCACCAACCCAATCAATCAATTAGGGAATTGATTGATTGAGGCTTCCTTAAATAGAGGATCTGATTGGATTAGCCCTCCAACGGCTAGCCCTAATCCCCTCTATAAATACAAGAGTGCAGTTCAAGAAAAAGCTCTAGAGAGACTATATACGCGCATAAGTCCATCCAAGCTTTTGATATTCGTTCTAGGCACTCTTACTGTTCATAATATTTATCTACTCTTAAGGAGTTATTGAAACCTCAACCTGTTCATCTATTAGATAAGGTTGTTGGCTGTTGATCTTTAGATTGAAGTTAAATCTAAAGAGGTTGTAAGAAGGAACTGGTACTTCCCAATTCCAGTGAAGTAAGTAAGTGAGTTAGTTGATAGTGAGACCCCTTGGATAAAGGGAGAGTGGAAGTAGGATATTCAAATCCGAACCACTATATATCTTGTGTTCTTTATTGCTTTCTTTTACTTATTGTCCTATTGATTATTGTTCTCTTGTAAAAAGAATTTGAAAGACATTTAACTTAAGCTTCCGCAATTAATCTAACTATTGGGACCAACATGCTATTTTTACCAAGTTCAAAAGGCATGCCTCACAGAATCAATATTGTCATTATATGCTATCTAACAGCATGAAGATCAAGTATAGTCATGTAGATAAAGAATTGTAATTTGAATATTCATTCAACATCAAAATTCTTCAACTAATACAAAAGCAATTTAGTTATGGTCATCTCAAGAAACATCTAACATTACAATTACAAATATGATTGATCGATGATGAACAAAAATAATGGCAGCAACAAATCCCAAAAACCTCCTATGAATCCACACCTTCTTTCTTCTTCTTTTTCTTGCTGCTCTTCTCCTTCGTATCACCATCGCCACTCTTCCTCTTTTTCTTCTTCTTCACCGAAATTTCCACTTCATCTCCTTTCAAATTAGTCTCCTTTTTTGTCACTTTAATTTCCGAAACTTCATCTTCTTTCAAATTAGTCTCATCAATGGTCTTCTTATCCTTTTTCCTCACTTTAATTTCCGAACCTTTGCCTTCGTTTCCGTCTAACAAATTAGGGCTACTTTGCAAATTTTTTAATTTGGAGCGCTTGTCGTGGAAATTGACCAAGTGGTTGAAGGCGTCGGCGGTGCGCTGCAAGTACAAAGAGACGGCGGGGGAGGAGCCGTTGTCAACGGCGGCGAAGCGGGATACGATCTCTGCTGCCCGAGAGAGTGTTGAGGCCTTTGCGGACACAACGTCTCCTGATATCCTTCTCATCCCTCCACTCCACAGATACACAAGGAAATTGAAGAATCCAAACCAAAACGTCTGGGGACGGCGGACGGCGGCGTACTGAACGAGGGTTTTATATTCGGGGTTTTGCCAAATAATATCAGAATTTCTCCCTTCCTCCCTCCATCCCCCGACTTTTCTTCCCAATTTTTTTTTTAATGGTTTAAGAAAGTATATTTGTTTATTAATATATATTGGATCACATGTTAATTTTTTGGATAAAGTAATTAATAGTGCTGAAAAGTGAATTGAATTACTGACATTTTAATAATATTGTGTGAATTTGAAGGTTAACAGTTATATATAATAAAATGTTATTTTTGCTATTTATGGAATGCAAAATTTATTGGGGACGACCCGAAAAGAAAAGTGGGAAGTTTACTGGAGAGAGTAATATTTAAATTTACACACTAAATATATATCTATATTAAAAAAAATTATATATGTATATTGTATTTTTTTTTTTTTGTAAATTATACAAAACCTCATAATTTATAATATTGAATACTTTGTTTGTAAATTATTAAAAAAAAAACTCATAATTTATAATATTATATACTACCTCCGGCCTGAAAATTGGTCCTATTATTTCTTTTGCATGTGGTTTAATGCAATATATCGGAGGGTATTACAGAGTGTTCTTATTGAAGTTATACGTGAAAGTATGTTTTTACTTCGTATAACTCATGTATTAAACACTTGTTTTATGAGAATAATTCTTTTGTCAAATTTACTTTAAATATGAATGAATGTTAAATGTTTATTGCAACACGTTCTATTTATAGTACGAGTTACATTGTAGTTAATGTGGTGATACCAGACTACGGAAGATCACATTAACGAGTTTCTTGTAACTAAACGTACAAATTCATAGCCCAGGTGGAATTGAACAATCCGCCGCGAAAGGTCGATGTATATCTCAGATTGGTCTGTCTTGACCAAGAGATTGCTCTAGCACATTTAGTATATGTTGAAGAGGACCTACATCGAGGATAAATTATTTTGTTCTGAAATGTGAATAATTAGACCCCAATGGTTATTGATTTCTTAATTTTCGTCACTTAAATAGGACCGTGTGTGGTTAATAGCTATTGCTTTGATTCATGTTGGGTGAAGATCTTCGTGACTTCGAACCTTGTGTTTTGGGCAATAATATTAATCATAGGACGGTTGCTAAGGTTTAATACGGAGAAACGTGTGCGAGTATGACTCGTGTGATTTGTCCCCTTGGTGGGCTCAGAAGTTTTATCGTACCAAATCTTGCAAATGAATAATTAGTTTCTTAGGTACGGATAATAATATTGAGTTGTCTTTACTCCAAGGTAATATATATTAATTAATTTAGAGCTATTCAGAAGCTCAATTAATTAATGGACTAAATAATCTTAAACACGGGAAATAATAACCGGGAGCCCATATTATCGTAATATGGATTAAGATGGAGAGTGCAATATTAATTTATTAGTGATATTAATTAATATTAATGGGCTGAATAATATTGGGGCTAAATATTGTAATTCAGTAGCCCATTGGAGGTCCAATCTTAATTCTCCTAAAGGCCCCTCAAGTAGCCAAATAAGTAGCCCAATAATGATAAGGTGATTAAAATAAAAGAAAAATATTGTTGAACATTTTTTCCTTAAATTTTCGAAAAATTCACGATTTAGGGGAGAACGATTTTCTTTGAATTTTTTATAAAATGAAGATAAGTATTTTTAGAATATAAGATTATCTCATAAATTCAAGAAGATTCAAATCTTAATTCTTATTTCTAATTTTCGAAATAAGATAAGGAGATGAGATTTTTGTGGAATACTTAATTATAGAGAAAATAATATATGTGATATATTCAAGATTTTTTGGAGATCGAGAAAAGTTTTTCCCATTTTATTCCTAGCCAAAAATTTCGAAATCCCCTATTATAAATAGGGGATGATACTTTCATTCTCAGTTTATAGTTTCATGGGTTGGAAAAAACCAGCAACAATAATTTTTTTCTTTATTCCTTGTTTTATTAAATTATTCGTTAAACACTTCTCACAGGTGAACGAACAAGGCTAGGGGGAATATTTGAGAAGGTCTTTTGGTTGATAGGATCAATTAGCTTGTCCAGTTCTTCTCAACGGTCGTCGCTTCAAAAGGTATGTTAAACGTGAATTTCTTAGTTTTTCCGCCTTAAAATTTTATGTGTTTATATTCATATGCATGTAGATTTATTGTTGGCATAGTTATTATATGAATTAATTTATAATTAATTCATGCTAGTAATGATTAGATTTAAATTCGTACGCTTCAAAAGGTACGTTAAACGTGAAATTTTTAGTTTTTCCGCCGTATAATTTTACGTGTTTATATTCATATGCATGTAAATTTGTTGCTGGTATAGTTATTATATGAATTAATTTAGGATTAATTTATTCTAGTAATAATTAAATTTAAATTCGTATTTATATTTCATCCCGAATAGATCCGGGCACCCCGAATTCCCCAACAACTGGTATCAGAGCCACGGTTTTGGGCTCTGATCTTTAAATTAGAATTTAAATTGGGAAACATTAAATTGAAATTGAATAGTATAATTGCTAGATTTTTTTGCAGATATCCAATTGTCATGGTTAATATTTTTTTTATTTTCTTGCGTATGAATATTTATTATTTTTTAATTCGATTCGTTCGAATTCATTTTTTTCGTGAGAAAATCCACGAGTAGAATAGTTTTTTTATTTGTTTGATTCGATCAATGTAATAAACTAGTCTAAATCTAGGTTTACTTATTTTTTGTAAATAAATTGTAATCGGATCGGAACGAAGATGGAGACGATGAATTAAGAACGGTGTACCTGAACGACGCATGCGTGTATGGCACGTGCATGAACGTGGATCGTGCATGGGGTGAAAAACCAACACGGACGATGAGACCCGAGCGCACGGCGTGCGCTATTGGTAGGACGCGAGCGACGAGCGCGGGCTGCCTGTATGGGCGCTGCACGCCTGCGTGGGCCGACGCATGCCAGATCTCGGCCTGTGCAATCGCATTTTTTTGTGTGATGTCAAACGTCGTCCCGACCCCAAACGAATGACGTTTTTTATGAATTGTTGTTGTTCGAGTGGGAGCTTTTCGAGACGAACGATGAATGCAACGAGGACGATTTCTCGCATCAAGACGTGAAGAAAATTAAATCGTGGTAATTGGATTTGAGTGCTCCAATTTGTTTTAATTTTTGTTTTGATGGATGTTTTTTCGTGCATTTATTATTTGATAATATGTATTTGCATGATTTTTAATTATCCAATAAAAACCTTACTTTCGAAAATTACTAAGTAAGAATTTTATAATTAATCACGATTTTATTTTGGATAATAAAATTGGATTAATTTTTACCTCCATAATTTGTTTATTTGTGAAGTCTTTTTGGAATACATTTCCCTCTCGAATCGGCCAAAAAGATGGATTTCACATGAATAAATTCCGAAATGATGATTGTGAATTATTACTAGTGGCCGTATTGACCCTCACCACGAGTGACTTGCTCAAAGCGAAATAATAATCATGTATTAAATTATGGTTATTATTTAGGCATAAGAAATTGATATTAACTTACTCCCCGCGGAGTCCCTGTCAATTTTTATGTGTTCAAAATGGGAGCCGACTATTAATTTTGAATTAAAGGTTTGTAACTTTTAATGTTTGTGACCTGCTTGAATGTGTTTAAATGTATAAACCACCCCCCGTAGCGCATTTAAATTGTTTCGAGATGTTGTCTGATGCATGATTATGTTGTTTTAAGGTTTCAATATAATTGATGTGATTGAATTATGTGATAATTTCGTATTTTTCTGGATATTAATATGAATGTGTTTTATTCTCATCTCATCATGTCGCACCCTTTTAATCCACTGTTTAGTATACTTTAAGTTAACAAACTTTTTGGAGAGAATTATGTCGATTGAAAATGTATATTGTAATTTTTTTTAAAATTTACATACTAAACATATATCTATATTAAATATATATATGTACGTATATTGTAATTTTTTTGTTGGTAAATTATTACAAAACCTCATAATTTATAATATTATATACTTTGTTTGTAAATTGTTAAAAAAACCTCATAATTTATAATATTATATACTACCTCCGTCCTGAAAATTGGTCCTATATTTTCTCTTGCACGTGGTTTAATGCAATATGTCGGAGGGTATTACGGGAATTTCTAATGTCCGTTTTTAATAAAATGATTGTTAATGAAAAATTCATTTTGCATACTTTCCATAAATGATAATTTTATTAACAACTGACCTCAGAAAATACCGTAATACCCTACGACATATCGCATTAAACCACGTGCAAAAAAACAAGACCAATTTTCAGGAACAGAGGGAGTAATTATTAAAGCAAAGTATTATATAAAAATAGTTCATGATAAATTTATTATGAAACTATATTAAAGTATCGAATATTTGACCATGAGTATCACTAATCTGGGTCGGAGGTATTATATTGTAATTGTTGTAAAAAAATTAAACCCAGATTAATAATACTCCTGGTCAAATATTCGATACTTTAAAATAATGTTATAATAAACTTATCATAAACCATTTTTATATAAAATTTACAGCTTATGATGTGTTCTCAAATTCAAATGAGTTATTATTTATATGTTATGCAATCATAAAATAAGGGTTTCAACCAAAAAATATACTCCCTCCGTCCCACCATTATTTGCACACTTTCCTTTTTCGTCCGTCCCAAGATTATTTGCACACTCTAAAAAGAGAAACATTGATTAGCGTGCACACTCACAATAGTATACACATATTTACCCATATGTCACTACTTTACTCAAAAAGTAACTTTTTTTTAATATGTGTGCCCATTTTTGTGTGTGAATAATACCGGGACGGAGGGAGTATATTTTTGAAGAGTTTTTATGTGATAATAAATATCAGAACATATATAAATAGATTCCCATCTTAAATTGACAAATATTTAAATAGGCACGGTATAAATTTTTATAATTGAAAATTGGTATAAGACATATTAAAAAATATTGGGAATTAGTTTAGTGTTTGGGTGATTGACCCAAGTTTAATCAATTTTAATTTAGTATTCTATTTGTAGAAAATTGATAAGTTGTAAATTAGTAATCTACATTGGAACCAAATGAATTTAATGTATTAATTTACTTAAAATCAATTTCAAATAATGATATATTAATAATTGAAGTTGATAACTTTTACATGATTTATTGTGTTGAAAGAGGAAAATGTTGTAGAACAAGAAAATGAAGAATCTTGTCCCACATTGGAAAAATTGAAAAAATTGAAAGAGGTTTCATATAAGTAGGTTTGTGTGGTAAGTAGGCAATACTTATCAAAGGTTAATTATCCACATACACACGTTGCACTTTGTCGCATTCTGATTTCATATAAATGACTCGATCTAAGGATCTTGATCTCAACAATAGTACATTTCATATGTCACATTTACTCGAATTTCTATAATGAGTCAAAATGACTCGATTTAAGTATCTTGTGCTCCAAAATATTACATTTGATAGAATTTTAGTTGATTACTAATTACTAATTATAATATACATTATTTTATTGATATTTAAAATTAAATATAACTAATTCCATGTTTAATAGTATACTAACTATTAGGATAATTAGACTTTCATGCACATTGTTGACAGGCGAACGTAAATCAATGATGGGCGAACAAGGATTAAAGCCATAAGAAGGATTACGAGAAATCAACTCCAAATCAAATCAATAAAGAAAATCAAGCCGGGGTGCATAAACTAATCCAAGGAGTGTATAAAGTGACGAACAACTATACCGACGGACAAGATATTGGCGAACAGGTTTAAAGACCGAGGACCAAATATGGACCCACCACCAAGTCAATAATGACGAACAACATTGGTAAAAGTGTTATAGTTATCAACCTAAGAGGTGTATGCTGACGAACAAAGGACCAAGATCCCAAAGCCAATCTGTGCAAGACACAAAGGCGAACAACTTCTGAGCCATACACCCAAACGGCGAACAACTTCTATGAAAGAACTATCCTGGATCGATTTAAACCGACATGGACGAACAACAATGAAGTCCTAGATAAGACCAAAGAAGACTTTGTAACTAAGATTTAGCTTAGATAAGGTCAAACTAGAGTCAAAGGACACATGTCAAGCATGCAGGCTAGGGAGACCAAGAGTCAGGAACACCTCATGCTTGCTAGTCTCTATAAATAGTTGTTCTCCAGCTTAAGAAATACAAGTTCAATTTCTCAAATACTCCCAAAACACACACTAACATACCTAAACGTACACACATACGAAATTAATTCGATTTCGACTCTCGTGTTTACGATTCCACAACCCGAACCTTCGATTTATCATTTACGGTGATAATCAATCACACGTTATTGATTGGTGATCTTAAACCGAGCTAAAATAGTCACTAATCCATCTGATATAAATTGATCACCAACAATTTGGCGCTAGAGGAAGGGTTCGAACCTTCGATTAGTGTGAATTACTCAAGAACTTCAAGCTAAAAAACTTGAAGATTCAAAGAAAACCTCAAGAAATACTTGAAGATTCAAACAAAATTGTTCTTGGTGTTCTTGGTGTTCTTCATCATAAGAATTAAAACAAATTAATTCGGAATGCCTCAATCCAAGGAAACCCAAGCATCACGTTTGTCAAGGAGAGCATCTCCCACCCGAGTGTCATCAGCCGACCACCAAGATCGCAATCCTAGACATGTGAACAGGTCACAACATACTACCGTAACTCATAATCTCCCACCTGAAATGGAGGCCCTGGCGAACAACCCTAACGAATTAGCCAAAACCATTGCTGCTCTCCAGGCTCTACAGAGACAGCAAGATCAGAATAGGCCTTCACAAGTGAGGCCTAAGGATAGAGCCGTAGAAGTTGTTAGGGCTAGATCGACCAGGGACGAACAACACGAGGTGAACAGTGCCCAGGTCAGGCGGGATAAGGGCAAAGCAAAGATGGTCGAACCAAGAGAGGGCCAGGTTGAATCTGCTCGCGGGCGAACAACAATGTCGAGCCATGGAACAACCCGCTTCAGTGCCCAGGACAGACTTGGCCAACCCCAGCAACAGGAGAAAGTTGCTCGCCAGGAAGCTGAGCGCGGGCGAGCAACATTTGAGCAACCACGCCCATCAATTCATGAGAGACTCTCTCAATCTGCCTTTAGGCGTCTAGGGCCAAATGCGGCGAGCAACCCTAGAAAACAGCTCCAGGAGTTGCCCACTCCAAGTGAGGGACTGCGACGAGCAGAAAGGTTGGTGCCTTTGCTCGCCGAACAGCCTCCAAGTCAGGGGGCATCTTTGGATGAGCTATCAAGTTTAAGAAAGGCAGTGGAAAACATGTAGGGACAGTTGGACCAACAAAGAGGTGTGGGGACGACCAGTTTGCCATCCTCACCCTTATCACCCGTCATTCTGAAAGCCCCGATTCAGAAGAAGGTCCAGTTCCCGGCAAGCATACAATATAACGGTGTTGCTGATCCCAGAGTTCATCTTACGAAGTATTCAGATTATATGGTCTCGGTGGGAGCCAGCGATGCCACTCAATGCCGAAATTTCCCCTTAACTTTGGGGGATCGGGTGCACAAGTGGCTTTCGGCAATGCCACCAGCATCTATCCACTCTTTCACTCAACTGAGTCGAGAATTCCTTTCCCATTTCTCCACGGCGGGATCATACTTGTCCCAGAAACATCGATTGTCGGACCTAAAACAAAATGACGACGAGTCAGATCGGGCATTCATGGAAAGGTTCGACAAAGTGTTGTTAGAAGGTGAACCCGTCAGTGAGGACACGAAAATCGTTGCCGTTATGGCCGGGTTGAAAAAAGGATCAAAGCTATGGAAAGAGGTACGTCTGAAGTGCCCAAGAAGTTATGCCGAATTCAGGAATCAAGCCGGCATATTCGTTTCCATGCATGAGGCTCTACAATCAAACTTGGGGGAGAACAAAACTGATCCCAAGGAGAACAACAAGAAACCTGGTGCAACAAGCTATCGAGTCCCTAAAAACATGAAGACGTTCACAGAAGGGATAAAACTCAAAGAAAAGTTGAATCAGGTGCTAACAGTGTCAGTCGATATTGTTTATGAAAATGTGAAGGATAAGGAGTTGCTCTCCCCTCCCCGGAAAATTCGCCAAGACACTGGCAAACTCAACCCTAACAAATATTGTGCCTACCATCAAAGCGTGGGACACTTTACAAGTGAATGTAGAGATTTTCTCAGACAGCTATGGCGTTTCTACGAGGACGGAAAGCTCTCCGACTTTGTCAAAAGATAACCCGGGAAGAGAGTCCGGGAGAACAACTCTGAGGACGAAGATGATCAACCCCAGAAGAACAATAAACCGGCACGACCAGTTCCTGCCATTCCTACTCGTCCATTGGAAGATTTGTATATGATGGAACCTACAGGTCCCGCAGGAGGATGTTCTGATGGACGACCACCAATCTCCAATCGAAAAAGAAAGACTGAATTACGAGCGATCGATCAAGTCCAAGAAATGAGGGTCAAACCATCTATCATGCAGACAGCAGAACTGACCTTTACCGAAAATGACTTGGAAGGAATCCTAACTCCGCATAATGATTCACTCGTAATATGCGCAAAAATTATGGGAACACGAGTCCACAGATTGTTGGTGGACACCGGAGCCTACACCAACATCCTATTCAAAAAGACGCTCGATCATCTTGGAGATTATTCGGGATACGACTCACAGAATAATAGGCTTTGGAAATGCCGTAACGGACCCATTGGGAATAGTTACTTTAGCAGTATAACTTGTAACGGCCAACGAACCCGAGAAAAATATTACGAGAATGGTTGACTTCTTGGTTGTAGACCAGGATTCAACTTATAACGGGTTTCTTGGTCGACCCTTTTTAAATGAATTCAAAGCTGCATGTTCCACTTACCATTATTGTTTGAAATTTCCAACAGCAAGTGGAGCAGGTACTATCAAAGGAGATCAAAGAAAGGCCAGGGAATGTCTCTTACAGTTGCAGGCCAAACATGTATCAGTATCCATGATGGAAGCCACAACTAGCTGTCCTACTAATGAACCATCAATACTGGAGAACATGATGGACATAGAGGAAGACCACATGGATACCGACGAACAACATCATGACGAACAGGTGTTGGACGAACAACTCCTCACCACCCAGGAGGAACATCATCCTGACGAACAACAAAGGGGCGGTGACGAGAAACATTCATATAATGGCTCGGAGGGCCAGGTGTTGACTAATAACAACGAATCAGGGCCAACAGATGATCTAGATCCCCGCCTGGGGGCAGAGCCGATGAACATCGAAAATGATTTCAACTCTGAGGGACCATTACTTGATCCTCGGTGGAAAGGACAAAAACGACGAGCAACTCCAGTTGAAGAGCTGGAGGCGTTCAAAGTTAATCCTGAAAAC